>OZ020180.1:54356457-55556457 GCA_963971135.1 Stenus bimaculatus | reverse complement strand
AAATTGTGTAAATTTTAATAAAATATTGTTTCTTTATTTATTTGTAATAAGTATTTTAAACATTTTTTATGATAAAATGCCATTTTTAAATCCCAAGAGCTAGACGACTTAACTTCTTAGTGAACAATAAAAAAAACGTAAATCTAATTAATATCAAAATACATTTTAAAATAAGTTAAAAATTAAATACAAAAGTGCATATCATTTCAGCCACCAAATACCTTTAGTTAATTTTTTTATTTAACATTGAGTTTAAAATTGGTTATTTAGAGTAGAGCAGTGTGTTTTCTTTATAAATTTTTCGTGGTCATTGAATTATTTAAAGATTACCATGAAAATGTTTCAATCATGCAATTAAAATTATCCAAAAATATTTTTATAAACAAAATTCTTATTTTTATTTCTTTTGGGCTAATGTTTGATCCATAAAAATTGATACTATTATAGCATGTGTTAACACTCCTAGTTTTGTTCTTTAAAAAGTAAGATTAAAATGTTTATATTTTATGAAAATTATGGTTTTTCTCACCAATGTTCAATGTTTTTTTATTAGAGCACCAATTTTAATAATTCGTTCAGTTTACTTGTCCAAAAGAAAATCACCAGAAGCACGCAATTTTTACAGAGTTTTGAAATTAAAATTGGTGTTTTTAGTTTTTTGAGTATTTGAATGTGATACATCAATATTTTAAAAATTTTCAATTAGATTATTCCATTCCATTGAATTATGAAAGTAAAACAAATTTCTCAGAAATAATCATCATAAGGTATATTTTTTTCTCTAGGAAAAAGTAGTTTATCCTTATTTAGGAATTAGGAATGGGCCGGTGTTTAGCCTTCGAATTGTTTTTTTTTTCATTGAATAGTAGTATGTTTTATTACAAAAAATAGATTTCTTAAAAAAATTGAGTGTTTTTGAGCCACAAATATTTAATTATAAAATTAGAATATTATTAGAAATGTGGTGATATCAAATTGTGACTGCTATACAGGGTGTTCCAAAACTCGCGTATAAGCTCTCGCTACATTTCAGAGATCCTTTGTAGAGTAACCGTAAAAATGTTTTAAAAAATTTATAACAATATTTGTAAGAAGAAATAGGTAATTTGGTAACATCAAATAATACCTGCATCAATTACACAAGGTGCGAAGTGCATTAATTTTCAGTTTTACTATGAAACCATAGTTACCCTAATGCATTTTGATGACTATTGTCAAAATAACTTTTTCCCCGACTATTCAATAAATTACATTTGAATTTTAATGAAATTCATTACTAAATTTTTGATATCATTTAACAAGCGCCTTTAAATAAATAATAGATCGGGAGCTCGTGATAGTTTTTGGTCTCCGATTTCATGCAGCATGCTTTTTGGAGGAGAGAATATTTACCCTATAATAACAAAGAAAAGCGGGTACTAAACCCCTGCTGCTTTCCGGTCATATGAAAAATTGCGTTCCATTTTTAAAGTTTGTGTCATAAAACTCCCATAAAAAAATTGGCATGCGCTCCTCGTTGGCTCAAGAGTGGAAAATTTAGAAAAAGTTTTGTGAAAATTTTAAACTTTGATAAATCTAGTCCGGGGGACTTTGGCCTGATGGATAGATGTCGCCTGACGGGAATATTATATTCTACAATAATTTCAATAATAACAATCAACTATGGCAGACTATGGCGTTGTCAAAGATATTGGTAATTTGTTTATTTTTGTGTCAGTTTCGTTGTTTGTATTTCTTAATAAGTTTGAATATTTTATTGGCAGTTTAGTTAGGGCGCGTTCCAGTAATGAACACTAAAGCCCACGACCACGACCGCAAAATTTTCCCGTTCCGCTAGCTCAAAAGGTCACCATTCAACAAACAACCACGGAAACACACGAATACATACTGTCGTTGTGAGCTTCTTGCGGTCGCCATCGATGGACGAAAGAAAAAATCGCGGTCTTATGTAGAACGATTTTGCGATCGTCGCGGGCTTTAGTGTTCATTACTGGAACGCGCCCTTAGTAATTTGTATTTATTTATGCAATTTTAAAGATTTAAATGTTTGCTTCGAGTCTAATTTTCTCAAAACAAACAAAACACGTAGACGGATTTTTAAAAATATTTTTCTGCTACTCTACTTAAGGTCCCTGACAATGTAGCGAGAGCATATGCGCGAGTTTTAATACACTCTGTATAATGTTGTGTTCTTAAGAATGTCTTTTAACCTAAAGGATTAATTCTTGCTTTGTTTGGGAACTTTTAAATATTGAGAACTAACTGGTGTATCCGCTGACTGATTTCAGAGAGCAGAACATTTTGTACAACCTGCTTCACGATAAACTGGTACACAAAAGACTGTTAGCGCCAATAAGAAACTTTCGTGCGGTAATTCCTGGCTGTGCGTTTCCAACGGACATCGCATTGCGAGTTAATCGGGTAGAGTTCTAAGTAAAGTTGTTTGAATCACAAAGACTAAAGATGGTGTGAGATTAAGGGATATTCCAAGCCGCATGAAAGCATCTGCTTATTGGCTGCCTTAGCATTTCTTTTCTGTACCAGTTGATCATGAAGCAGGTTGTACAAGATGTTAGTGCTAACGACAAAAATTAACATGATCGGTTATTTCGGGGAATCCTTTTTGCTTTTTAAATAAAAGTCTTCTTCCGATTTTTGTTTACACTCAGTATATTATTATTATTTATGTAGGTAATATTATTTATGTGGGTAATATTTCAGTTATTGGATTATATCAGTTTCGGGTCCGTTTATCTGTGTTCGTTTTTTGTTTGTGCGCTATTTTTATATGCACTTTTTTCATTAAGGCCTTTTCCGGTCTCTGTTTTTACCTTTCGAAATTTTTAAATGTAAATATGGAATGGGAAAATAATAAAATTAAGTTCTAACGTTTTAATAATTTGCATTTTTAACTTTCAAATTTGATACTGTATGAAACTGGTACTTAACATAATCTATAAAAAAATTCCAGATCTTATTGGGTTATAAAAATTTGTAAAATATTAAAAAGTAATAATTTAAACGGAATCTTTGGTCGTTATTGCATTTTATCACAAAAAACGGTTTTTTTATGTATAAATATTTACACGTGCTGTTTTAAAATAATCTTCCTAATTAGGAGGAGCAATAGAAAATTCTAAATTTCGTTTTGTTAAGTAAATAGAAATTAAAAATGTATAAAAGAAAACTCTTCATAAACAACAACACTAATATAACACTTGACTTTAGTAGACCTTTTGTAGTTTCAAATCATATTTTGAAGTTTATTATTGACTAAAGTTACGATGAGCGCTTGGAGTGGAACTCTCTCAATGAAGCGAATGTTGCAGAGCATGGAATGGATGGTCTTTGACATCGGGACTCCATTTGTTGGCTGTAACAACATAGATGCATTAGTATACACAACGAACGTGAGACTCGGACGTATCATTACCTTTGTAATACATCTCCTTATACATACTTGGACAGTTAGTGTTCTGTAACATTAAATTTTGAATTAGTCATTATGATTACGTTAAAACCTCTTATTTACACATGATGTTACGAGTAATACTGGGAATCATAAAGGCATTATTACCCCATAAATAGCTTCATGACTTTAATAGGGTTTAAAATTATCTTACAAATTCGATATTAGTTAAATTACTTTTATTCCACATCGAATTGCTATGTTTATTTTTAACTCCAGAATAAATTATATTGAATAAAAGGTGTATTATTAAAATCCATTAAGCAAATAAGATATATTTTATAATTATAAATATATTAGATGTTATTCGTAAATACTAGGATAAGTCAAAAGTGTTCCTTTGTTTGTTGTCACAAATACTCGTTGATGACACCTAATGTATTCTTTGCATGCCACCGGTCGACCTTTATTGGTGATGAATGAAGTTTTGTTTCTAAAAAGACAGTTCATTTTTTTATATATTCATTACTCATAAAATATACTAACTAACTCACAAAGTATGTAAATAAAAGCAAATAAATAACGATTAAAAATTCAAACTTTAAATGTTTTTACACACATTAATCATGTAGATGATATTCCTTTTTGGAACAATAAGAAAACATTGCAAACAATTTATCTTGATTACAATATCAATCAAATTAATAATAAAAATTAAATGAAATCTGCCTGCAAAATTAAAAACGCTTGTCACTCCTGTATGATTAATCGCTTCTTAAAACAGTAATTTATATCTCAAAACTTTAAAAAGCACCAAAGCAGACTAAATTAATCTGACATATTGCATATTGTACTTACTTAAAAAGGTTGAAAATCTTTTAAAGTAGCGACTTTTTGTCGCGGTAGTTTATTTAGTAATTATCCTGAAATAATCGCTGCATTTTAATGCGAATTCACTAATGGAGTAAAAGCAGTACGTGCTTCGAATAGAGTTAAGAATGAAAATTTAGCGCCGGATACTAAAGTATAACTACGCGGAAATGAGAAACACATATACTGGCCAGAATTACACCCCAGCTAAACCCAACAAATCTAAATATTTAAAACTAAACGCGGCTTTTTTAGAAAATCCGGAAATTGAATAATATACTGGACACAATGAACTCAACTAAATATGATGCATTTCAATTTATTTATAAAATACATATTTAAAGGATCTTAACGGTATTTCTTTGTGAAATTAATGAAAACATTAATTAACTTTAATTTTAATTAAATATAGTATGAGGTTAATCTGGTATTGGATAATTCAGAAGTAAATTAATTAGCTTAGGGCGCAGAGGAAAAAAAAATCTAAATTAACACTTGTTATAATGCAGGTCCAAAGGCACTATAACATTTAAACGAATGATGGAACATATTTGAAAATTTGTAAATCTTTAAGCCATCAAAAATGCATTCTAAGCAGATGGTTAAGAACTGCTATTCTTTGTGACCATGTCCCGAAGCAGAGGACTGAAATTTTAAAATTTAACCTACGAACCTACATACACTAAACTTTGTTCTACCATTATTTAATTAGGATTTTATAGACATAGCTTTTTGATCCCACTTCTTGTGGATAAGGGGTATATTATTTGGTAATTTAGTGACTTCCAAATTACCTAAGTGCGTTCTGCGCATGGGCAGAAAAAAATATGTTTTCCGGTCATGACCTTCTGCTAAAATTTTTCATAAATAACAACAAGTGGCGAGTGCCTATGTTCTCGTACCAAAGAAGGGTCAAGTTCGGAGTAGTGAGCGGTGGACTCCCCAATCTTGACTATGGTAATTATTCTACCAAATATCATATCATTGTAAATATACCAATTAAGGAGATGGACCTGGTATCTCCTTAATGGGTATATTTACAATTTACCCATTAAGAAGATACCAGAGGTGGGATTTTGTTTTTATATTGATATTTATCAAGCTGGATAAAACACAATAGGGGATTATTCTCGAATCACACGACACGATGTCATATACTACTTTTATCATTCTATCCTTGTCGTTCATATGCAAAAATAAGGGGCTGTTCTTGTTGTTGTGTCGTGTGATTTGAGAATAACCCTCCTATTGAGTTTTAGCAAGTTTGATAAATATCAAGACCATCTCCGTAATTATGATTTATTTGGACGTAAAAAATTGGAGAATTTATCTCCTTAATGGGAATATTTGCAATGATCTAGTTTAAGTGGCGCCCTTATTCCTACTGGTAACCGAATCACGCATCCGAGGTGGTTTGTCGGTTAACGTACTGAGATCAAAAACTTACAACGGTGAATTGTTTACTGCATTACTATAGGTGCTTTCCAAGTAAATTTTAACTACTCTGGAGTGAGTTGCTAATATAAACTACTCAAAATAAAAACGGCTTGGAACACGTAAGGAATCTGCTCTGTTAACTCAACCACAAAAACCGAATTATAACCAATAAAGAATCCTAATCAGAACCCCTACTGAACTGTAGTAGCTAAAATTAAGTAGATACTTCAGGGGGCGGGGACGAGGTAAAATGGACTGCTTCAGACTAGTTCACTACGATCCTTCTGGAACACCCTTGAGTAGTTCGGAACTACTCTGAGTCGCTCTGGACTACTCAGAGTGGTTACCTGGAAAGCACCTAATGACTCTGATTTTCGTCTCGCTTCCACGCTAAAAAACCTTTACACCATCCGATTTGGTCGGATATAATTTGGTCGGGTCGGAAGCTAAGTCGGACCATAGGCTAGTTGCCAGCCAAGTAAATAAGTCAGGTGGCCGGTACCATACTGCCGCCGACTGTACAATCAAGTTGGACCGCTTCCAATATTTGTAATTTTCAGTGATACGAGCCATGTGCGAGTACTGCTCAATGCTCTAAAATTTGATGCCTGAAGTAGATCCCGTTTCATTGGCCCCTTTTCTTCAGGGTCACTGGTCACTTATGTTACATATATTAATGACAACGATATACACATTTTTTCATGATAATTGAAAACTATTTTACATATTATTTATGTTTTTGGTTTTTTTTGTTGCTGCCATTAAATTGGGCTATTTTTATCAAAAATAGTATTTTGTTTTATTAGGAGCTAAAGTGGCACTTTTCAATAGCGAGTTCGCAACGTTCGGAGGACGAGACGCGTAGCGTCAAGTCCTACAATTTTGCGAACGATGTACTGAAAAGCACTTTAGCTCCGAATAAAACATGCTATTTTTTCTTCAAACGTCTATTTAAAATTAAAATAATTAATCACTACATATGCTTGCATGATTAAAATGATCTTTGAATCCGGGTAGGCAGGGTAAACGTCGAAGGACGATCTCGTTCGATTATTTCCGATATAGGGCGCGTTCCAGTAATGAAAACCAAAGCCCACGACCACGACCACAAAATTTTCCCGTTCCACTAGCTCAAAAGCTCACCATTCAACAAACAACCATGGAAACCCACGAATAAATACGGTCGTTGTGAGCTTCTTGCGGTCGCAATCGATGCACGATAGAAAAAATCGCGGTCTTATGTAGAACGATTTTGCGGTCGTCGTGGGCTTTAGTGTTCATTACTGGAACGCGCCCTTAATGGTGTGTACTTGGCAATTCCATTAAATATGTTTACATTTTCTATGATAATAGTTGAAGCAAAATAACCTCATTTTTTCAGCAATCAAATTTGCAAACATATGATTTCTATTTCTGTTCACGATTTGGAAAAAAATTAAGAATTCTAGTTTTTTAATAAAATGTATTTGTGTAAATCAAATTCAAATTATTTTGCTTAAATTCAACAGAATAAAAATGTTAAATTCAATTGATTTGACATTTGGTATAAATATATTTGACACATTTGAGCGGCAGAAAAAGTACTTTAACAGCCTAGGCATTAAAATACATGTTTAACCTTTTGTATTGAAGCATATAATAACATGTTTTACTGATGGTTGAAGAAAAACAAAGTTTCGTAGCGCGCTAATAACTAATTAAAGACATTTT
The DNA here is from genome assembly GCA_963971135.1 of Stenus bimaculatus. NCBI lineage: Eukaryota > Metazoa > Arthropoda > Insecta > Coleoptera > Staphylinidae > Stenus > Stenus bimaculatus. The sequence continues at coordinate 55,549,031 of OZ020180.1, read as the reverse complement.
TGTTTGTTTTTTTGGGATTTTCCAACATTTTACTAACATGGAGTTGTCGGGTTTTGAAACTAGAAGATTCATGTATCTTCGCTATTGTTCATTTTTAAAAAAAAATTTTGGTTGATATAAAAGTTACAAGGGAAATTTTAGACCAAACCAAAGCTCAGTCTAGCTGCATTTGAACTTCTATTGTCCAACCGGCACTAAATGTATTTCTAAAGCTTCGTAAAGACCTCCACACTGCACACCAAACGACAAACAGAACAATGAACCGAACATCAAACTGAACGGAGAATGCAGATTAATCGCACCGAATTGAACAACAAATCCAACGGATTTTTACTATTCCCAGAGATTCTCAAATGGCGAATTTCAACAGTAGTATGCAGTAGTCATAAGAAACACCTATCTTAACCTGATATTCCTTATCTTAATACAGTATCCTGTTTTTCTATGTATCTACTAATTTTGTTTAAGAAATTCTCAAAATCAGAAGATGTCATGAGACTTTAGCTCATTTTACTTCTGTACATTCTCGAGCAGCGGTTTGGACAATCTCGATGACTATACAGGGTGCCCCGTAATTATGTGGACAGACATTGTGGAACGGGTTTATCACCTCAAATGAAGATGACAAGTTCCTCTAACACTTTGCCAAAAAATGCTTCCCTGCAAATTACAACCAGTTAAAGTTCAGTTTTTAAAAAATAAAAACCCACATAACTTTTCTCTCTATGCAGTTAACTCCATAAAAACTGCCATGGTGTGGTAATTTTAAGTTCTTTATAACATGGTATTGTAGTTTTGCTATTTCTCATTCATTTACTACCAGTTAAATCAAACTTAGAATTTACGTTTAACTATAACTTTTTTGGTGTCACTTTTTTTTGCAATTTTAACTTCTTACAAAACAAATAATTTACCATGAAAAAGGTATACCTGTCGAAAATCGATAAATCAGATAGATTTAAAGAAAATCTCAAATAAATGATGCAATTTACCGATCTTAAATAGGTATACCTTTTTTATAGTAAATGATGGATTTTTTAACAAAATCAGTTTAAATTGCAAAACAATTGGCAATAGAAAAAGTTATGGTAAGATTTAAATTCTAAATGTAGGTAAACTGGTAGGAAATGAATGGAAAATTGCAAAACTACAATACCGTATCATGAAGAACTCAAATTAGCCCCCCATGGCGGTTTTTATCAAGGTAGCTTTAAAGGAAGAAAAGTTACGTCGGTTTTTGTTTTTTTGAAAAGTAAACTCCAACTGGGTATAACTTTACAGGGAAGCATTTTTGGGCAAAGCATTAGAGGAACTTGTCACCTTAATTTGAGGTGATAAACCTGTTCCACTATGTCTGTCCACATAACTACGGGACACCCTATATTGTATATATGTATTTTACTTTTTTTCTTCCTGTGAGTAAAATAGTGTAAATTTTTCTGATACCACTTCCAAGAAGTCATTTTTCTATGCGGAATATGATGTCATTCCCTTTCATCATCTGCATGTCTTAGTTTTTCGGGACTAACTCTGCCGCGATGACGTCGCGAAATTCTGTAAAGCGTACATCTTCTTCTGTTTCCATCTTCAAAATTGGGTTGTATTGTATAATCCATTATGGGGGGATTATAACTGGCCCCTATGGTACTTGTTTCGTTCTGTCATCAAGATATAACATTATCATATCCACAATCTACAGCCCACAGTCTACATATATCTATAGTGAGATTTTTCTTGAATCTAGTTGGTAGCCTTGTAGTTGGCTTGAGTACCATCAGTCGTCTTTAGGGTCTTGCTTTTTTATGTCCGCTATTTTGCAGCATTTGATCGCCATTGATCTTTTTCCATTAATATAATTGTATCTATCCTAATCCAAACTAAACTGGTCCGTGTCTTAGTTATTACTCCTCAAATTCGCCGTTTTGTTTGTAGACCCGTCCAAACCTGCAAACATATTCGCGCGCTGTCGATTTGACCAAAAAAGTGACAACTGATGGATGGGTAGGATTTGCAAGTCTATTCGCAAACGCGTTTATGGCTCCGTCCAACCTGGTGTTCCGTTTGCCGTTTGGTTCGTTGTTCTGTTTGTTGTTCGGCGCATTGTTCAGGTCTGTACGAAGCTTTATAAGGGGTGTGCGCGCTGGGCTGACAATAAGTTAAGTTATAAATTAAATTTTTCCGCTTTTGCTTTTTGTTTTAAGTATACTTTTAAATTTTATTACAACGCCCTAAATATTAGGAAATTTTTGGAACATTTTAAAAATTTTTAAAATAGGTATACTTAAAGCAAAGAATTATAATGCGAAAGCTTCGTTTATACCTTAACTTAGTGCTAGCGTTAGAAAAAAAAATATTATTTCTATTAGTTCTTGACTTTTATAAACGCCGCTAAGTGGACGATTTTTGTAAAGTACCCATTCGAATTTTACTGTTGCCGTATTTGGTTTAACTTACAAAAATAAAATATGAAGAAATTCATGGCCACAAGACCTTTTTGTGTACCAAAAAAATTCTAGAAAAGCTCTACTAAAAAAATATGACCAAATTCACAAAAATTTAGCGAATTTCAAAATACACAATTATAATACACAATAAAAATAATGTGAATAAACTCTTTTATTCCCTAAAATATGCTTGTGGATTAATTAATGTAAAATAATTATAGTTCTTAGTGTTTTCCGTTTGTGTAAAAAGTGGCTTACATAGTAGAGGCAAATATAATGTTTCTCATAGCGCTGTAGGAGCTTTCATTGGGGGGTGAAAATGAATGTGATCTGACAAATCGAGTGTATGGTAATTTGAATTGTAAGGGCGTTGATGCACACAATGGTTTAGCCTAAGTCGACTGCAAATCAGCCTCAATTATTAGCAAAACACAATTTACTGCTAACACCAGCATTGCAAAACGATAAGTTTAACTAATCTACTCTACCACAAATCATCAACGAGATTTTTAAAAACAGTATAAAACTGTGGATTTAGACTAAAGAGCACGATTACTTTGCCAAATAATGTTGCATTTATAACTTAACATAAGACATGAAAATAAAAAATGCACAATTTACAAATATTAAACACAATGAAATAACTTAGTATATCCAAATGAATTAAAAAAAAATTAAAGTGATCTAACTAATTTATTGTACCTACACATATTTATTATATTGTATATTGGTTGGGAAAAAAATGAAGACGTGGAAATATCTTAAAAGTAAAAATAATGGCATAAACTCAGAAGGTGCATTTCGTCTAAATTATGCTTTAGAAAAAATAGGTCTTTTGGAATACGATAAAATACAAGAATTTTCCAATTTGAATAAACAAAATTTATCTGAAATAATAAAACCATTTTAAAAAGAATTTTTTTTATAGCTAAATAGGGTGCTACGGGATTGGAGGTAACTGATAAACCACTTTATATTTTGTACCAAATTTTGGTAGCATATTAAACAACTGCTCAACAATTGATAGGGATCGAGGTGGAGTTTATTAGTAATTTTGGCTAAAATGTTGCAGTTGAATGGGGTCTAAATGTCTTAGAGGCATAAAATTAATTTTGGAAAGCATCACAATACTTGGTTTTGAATACAATTTAACCAAAACTGGACCTATAGTTAATTTTACACATTGTTGAATTTTAAGGCTTTCGATAATGTCGAAAGAAACAACTCAAAAAAAACTTTCATGGAGAAAGATTATTTTAAATTATGTAAATTTGGCAACAAAAACATCATCAGGACATATTTTAAAATATACTTCATTTTAGCCAAAAGTATTAAGAGAATTTGCCTTGATCCCTATCAATTGTTGAGCAGTGTATTTATCAGGATCCAATTATCGAAAAAAATTAAAAAATATTAACAGTAAATGTATTTTTCAAGGCCCTTACTTTACCGTAAAATTACTCAAAAACCAATTAAGTTCGCGATATTAAGCTAAGGCATAAAATATAAATCGATTGATACCACAAACATAAAAATCAACAATTTCTTTGACCAGTTACTATACTTTTACGAAACGTTGTTTTTGAACACAAGTTGCCCATTTTAAACGCAGCAACAACAAAAAACTCTTTCAATTATTGTGTAAAACTGTGTATATTGTTATTATTTATTTAAATTGGATATTTAGATTTTAAATCGGTGTGCGGGGCGAGTAATATAAGTGACCCTCGACAAATTTCATTTACTAATTAGAAAGATTTTAGAAAACACTAAATGTAAACCGTCCTTTCAGCTAATTTTCTATAGGGTGGCCTTTTTAATCCGAAAACTGGAAAAATCTCCAAAACGAAGACTTTATAAATAAATGCTTTCAGTAAAAACTGCCTAGATTGAAAGGAGTCAGAGGAAATTCTTTCTATTTATCCCAACCTCAACTCCACTTTTTCAAGAGAAATAATTTAGATATTTTGTTGTTTTGTTTTCGTAGATTCAAACTCTATTATTCGTTTCCATTTGAAGGAAAAAACCAAGTTTAGGTTAGAATAAATTTGAAGAAATTCTGGAAGTGGTAATAACTATGAATAGTGAATAGAGCTTATATCCAATTTCGAGAAGAAGTTAGGAGATTATTTATCAAAATATTTCCCACCTCACTCATGTGAACGTAGATTTTACTTATCAGACATTAAATTCAAATATAAAGCACCCCATGGTTTAATCAATCGCTCCTTTATATAAAGTGTGTAGTGTGTAATATAATTAGATTAAGCACAGAGAACTTATTATTTACTATTACCGTGTCCAAATTATAAATAATAATTAGTTAAGCAGCTATCAGCCGCTACTACTTCCTATACAATTTTTGACTCCTTGGTAAAACCCAGCTTTCAGCTGCATCTACTACCTGGGTATACATATATATCTTAAAGAATATTTCTCGGATTTCGAAGTAATAATAGAATATTATTCAACAAGCGAAAAATGATATACATTATTCACGAAGACAGAAATGGCGACACGACCCGGCAGGCAAGTGTCGTAATAGGTCTGAGTGAATGTTTGATATTTTTTCGCGAATAGAATACTATACTATTTTCACGACTTTTTTATTTTACGGTGCTTTATGCAATTTTTTGAGGTTATTTTTCGTATTTTTGAAGTTGTTTTATTTCATTTATGTAAATTTTTTTCTGTGGTTGAAATCACCCCTAATCCATTACTTATTACCCAACAGGTTACCCAGTGAAATTACCCATAATCCATTGCTCATTACCTAATAGGTGGGCCAGCAGGGGCGGATTTAAAAATAGGCTAGATAGGCTGAAGCCTACGGCGGCAAATTTATGACGGCGGCAAATTTTCAATTTTTTAAAATGTGTGTTTTTAAAACTATTTTTAGTGTTTTTTATGTTAGCCTACCGGCGGCAGAAACCTAAATCCGCCTCTGGGGCCATTGCAGCTTTGTGATTGGTCCGCACCCGGTCCGAGCATGTTGAATAATGTCAAAAATTTAGTTAGTTACTTATCAAAAAATTCAAACGTAATGAATCGTTCATTCAATAGTCGTTGAAAAATTCTATTAATCATTAGATCTTTCAACAGCGTAGCTTCATCAACATTGCAAAAAATTTTCTTAACTGTTGGAAATTACCAAATTAAGCACAGTTATCAGCTGCATCAACTGCATAAATAAATTTCTTTATAGGAAAAACTTTTTATATAGGGTAATTTTTATACAGGGTGTCCCGATCGTGGTTCACCAAACGTCAAGGTTAGAAAGTAGAGTAAATTTTATCACGACAAAACCAAAAAAGTAGAGGTCTATCTTTTATGGTTTGAAAGTTAGTGGGGTTTGAATTTGGCATCGCCCGTTTTTGCCAGAAATCAGTAAATGATCAATAGCTGCCTAAAAACTTAGTAAAAAGATTTAAAAAAATATAATTTTAAAGCTGAAAGTATCCTCTTTTCATTGGTAACAATGATAAAACACAAATCGTTTATCAAGTATTAAAAAAAAATCGAATAGAAAAAAAAATCCAGAATAAATTAAAAATAATATAAATAATATATTGTTTTTTTAGCAGTTGTTGAAGATTTTCTCCAAGATACGACCTATTAAGGGCGTGGTTTTTTTTAATTTTCTAAAAACTCGTTAAATTCTCTAGGAATTATGAAAAATTTTGAAACCCTAACTCATTTTATGCACTCACTAGAGCCTTCTAAACTTACTCCTATGAGAATTGATTCTAAGCATGGGTCTAGATGATAAAAAAAATTATGAAAAGAATATAAAACGATAGGCAGCGAATAAAATGATTAAATTTTAATGGGTTCTTTTTAAAATGGTTGGGTTAATGCTGAGAATAGTATATTTCTTGCTTTTGTTAAAAAAAATAAATACACTTCACCTACCTTATTCCCCTGTTGTGAAGTTGAAATATCAAATATTTGAAGAGTGAAAATAAAATAAAATAAATTGAACAAAAAAAAATATTTATTCGATTAAATAGAACAAAAAAAAATAAATTTAACCATAAGGAATAATAATAGAATAAAAAAAATATAATATACTTAAAATAAAGAGTAGAAAAAAAAAACTACAGAGAAAAGTAAGAGAAAATTGAAATATAATATGAACTTGAAAATCAGTCAGAAAAAAATTATTACCTTACGAACACCGAAATATGGAAAGTAATAATAAAAAAACTACTTGATAATCAAGACACAACTCGAAATAGATACGTGTTAAAATCACGTCGTGAATTAAAATAAAATTAAAGAACATTCCCTTTTATAGCTTAGTCAGGGGGTGGTTTCAACATGGGCTAAGTCTTCTGACTTAAGACGTCCTCTACACATGAGCATACCACTTTGCCCTGGAACTAAACTAGAAAAGGGGGTTGCGTATGATTTAACCGTACGTGTAAATTTACTGAACTTCTTTGTAATAATGTATTTCTGAATACCTACTAAAATACCTACACAAACAAAATAAACCAATATTACTATTTAGTGTACTAAAATTTCAAATTACTATAATTAAATTTATTACAATTATAAAACCTTCCTAAACGGTTTTAACCAATATATGTATAGCAATAATAAATTCATAAATTTAAGTAAAATAAAAATTAAATTATAATATTATCAAAGTCGTTTTGTTTAAATTTTAATTCATATTTTAACTATACAAAATAATTTTAAATCACTGTATAAACAACGCGCGAGAACATCCCTTATAACGCGTACAAGAACACCCCCTCAACCGATGTCTAGACTTAATAAAATACAAATATTATAGTTAACATATGGGGATTATAACAACAAATCCCTTAACTAGACGATACCTAATTTTATTTTTGTAAAAGTAATAAAACCGCGTTCTCAGCCTGGGAGGGTGAGAAATATTCCGGAATGATTTAAACAAAACGACCCCTTATTATTTTCTTAACTTAACATTTAGAAATGCCTAATTCACAAATGGCTGGGCAAAAAAATTTTAAATTTGGAGCGATTAAACTTTTTCTCACTTTCGCAAAATACAAAAAATAACCTTTTTATTATTTTTATTTCAAAATAAAAATATTTTGCCTTCAAAAAAGAGCCAAAACTTTAACATTTTTAGACTGTTGCAAAAAACAAAAATAGCGTTATTATTATTATAAAAATATTTTAGTCCTTTTTTAAAGGCTATCAAATGATGTATTGCATGACATAAGTTGCCATTTAAAAAAATTCAAGATGGTTGTCGTGTCAAAAAGCCTAGCGATAAATTTTTTTTCACCTTAAAATATTTGTACCAAGGCCCTATTTGATCCCTCCAAATTTCAATTTTTTTTTTATCCAGTCACTTGGGCATGATTGCTTTGGTTTCATACATAATAATCACCCTGAATAAATAATCTACGTCAAATAACGTTGTGTATCCAAATACTCCTATTAACAATTAATTGTAGTGCATACTAAAATGACAAATTGAGGAAATTAGCATTTTCATACCTATTACTTAGTACAGAGAGTTGATGTAGCTGATAGCTGAGCTTTGGAAATTTCCAGCAGAAATTCGTTGGTAATGTTGTTGACGTTACGCTATTGAAAAATATAATGATTAATTCCTTTTAATACTTCGAACTTCGAGGATTAGCCTTAAAATCGTAAATATGTATAGGGAGTAGATACAGCTGATAGCTGGGTCTTATCCTTGTTTAAGGTGAGTTTAGCCAGCGACGACGCGGGCGACGAATTTGCCGATTGGAATACTTTACTTAGCAACTTGCAGCAAAGTGACAGAGTAAATGACACGTTGCTAAGCAATGTATTCCGCTCGGCGATTTCGTCATCCGCGTCGTCGCTAGCAAAACATAGTATATGGTAACGGCAAACGTCGTTTTACGCCGTTCCGAGTGACACCGGCGAAAAAAAAAATCGGCGTAAAATGAACACATTTTTCGTGGTTATTTCGCAGAATGTTTGGGTTCTGAATCACTATTGTCGCCCATAATGAAACTATAAATTGAATATTCTTTTAATTTTATAATACAATAAAAAATATAATCATATCTTTTTATTTTTCTAAAAAACAAAACGAAAACTAACTCGGAAACTCGGAAAATCGACGTTTACCTGTACTTATAGTTAGTCAACCTTATGCGTTATAAAGGAAACAAAAACGAGTAAAAAGAATGACGATAAATGTCGGTGAATTGATGAAATTGAATCGAATCTCCTTGAAAAGGCTTTAACAACAAACCAAGATTTTCCCTATATACTTATAAGGAATTCAGTCTTCTATCGTTCAGCTTACAATTTTTATTGAAAACATTTTTTAAGTAGAGACATTTCCACTCTGTATACCACGTTTTTTCTGTGGTTAAAAATGTTATATTTTATGTTAATACCTTAATTCATAGAGTGTAAAATAATGTTAAATATAATAGAACTTAAGAGTGATTTCCTAAACCCCAAATATTTTATTATTATATTTTTATATATTTTTTTTCATAGAAGATTTTAAAGTCATTAAACTAAATTTAAATAGATGAAAAATAAATCGAGTGTGTACAAAAAAAATATAATGACCTAAAAGTACCCCAATTCAGGACCCCCCTAATTAAGTTAGCGCAAGGTTGCAGAAGTTTATAAGTCAGAAAAAAATTTGAAAATCTGTCAGAGGAAATTAGAAATATCCTGGCGTGCGTATTTTATGATTTCATGATTTTACACAATTTTTTCTCCAAAACTGAAGCGTTCTCTAGCGACTCTCATTAATTATTGGTGATTCGCTTATAATTTCCAGAAAAGTGGGAAGGGTTTTCTATTTCCTGTTATTTTGGTATCTCATTTCATAAAAATAGAACTTTTTGTGATTTCTTAAAGTCACACCAAATTTATTTTTGATTTTTTTATGGTACAAAATACCATAATAATAATTCTTTGGTGTCAGAACTCTATATCTATGTATATACAGGGTGTTTGGTAGTTCGATGCGTTATTTCAAGGAGGTGATTGGGAATCTTAATGGAAGCATTTTAAACTACATTTATTGTTGTTCAATGTATCACGGTTTTGGAGGTATAATTAATTTTGTGATTTTTTGATAACTACCAATCTTATCAGATTTACATTAAATTAATGCTTAATTTGTAATTAAATGTTTGGGGAAAAATTGTGTACCTTAAACACGTGTTACTTTAATTTCATACATTTGAAGAATAGTACTATCAGCTAATAAATGATTAATTTTATTTTTGAAAAGAACAGATGAGGAGGGGGCAACTTTTCTTTTTTAAATGGCAGCATACTTTTTTCGCTTGAAAAAAATCATTAACAAAAATAATCTAAACCAATTATACCAATAATTTTTTCTAAATTAATTTAAAAAAATTTTTTTTTTTAATTTAATTCAATTATTTTTTTTTGTTTTTGAGTTTTCAGTTTTTTCTTTTTTTAAGTTTTACTGAAAACTAATAAAAAAAATAAGAATGAAAAAAATTTTCAAGAAATTAATTTAAAAAAAATATTGGTATAATTGGTTTAGATTATTTTTGTTAATGATTTTTTTTCAATCGGAAAAAATATGTTGCCAGTTGAAAAAGAAAAGTTGTTTCCTCCTCCTCTGATGTTTTCAAAAACAAAATTAATCTTTTATTATCTGATAGTAGTATTCTTCAAATCATTTAATTTGACGTATCACTTACTAAAATCGGATAAGATATAACAAAGCTACATCGTTTTTTGTGCACCCCTCTGAATATGTATACCAATAATAGAAATTTTTGATGGGGCTATTGTAAAAGTACGCAAAAAATATATCAGTTCTGAGGTCAGATGGCAGCATTGTAAATAAATTAGAGTTTAATTAATTAGCCAGTATTACAATAGCCCCGATATTACAATTACCTTACTAACTTTTTACTAGAAATGTTCAAATAATCTTAAAATCTCTCTGGTCATTAATCTTTTAAATAATGTATCATACATTGAAAAAATTATCCTAAAAATATTTCTTCAAGTTTCCTGTGATTTCAATATTTTTTTCTTCATTTTATAATAGGTTATCAACATCTTTCACGTAAAAAACTAGAGTACGTACCTACGCATTTATGTTACAGAAAAATATTTTTTCAAAAACATTTCCAACTACTAATTAGGCATTAATTTAATGTAAATAAGGCGATTAACAAAAAATTACAAAAACAATTATATCACTAAATGTCTAACAATAAATTTAGTTAAAAATGCTCCCATTAAGATCCCCAATCACCTTAAATTAACGCATCGTCTACCAAACACCCTGTACATCAGTAAATCATGAGGAAAGGTAATGTAAAATAAAACCGCAAACCGCAAACCGCATTGTGCATATGTTTAGTGACAGGCCATGCTGATTTACTTGAAGTTCGAGTTTTTCCAGTGAAAGGCTTTAAGTATTAAATCGAAAATTTAGTTTTTTTAGAAATTTTTATATTAAAGAAAGTAGTTGACTGCGACAATTTGTTACAAGAGGATCATAAAATGAATACTTTCTAAAATATTGCGCTCTTATAATTTACTAAAAAGTCAGTTTATTTCAATGCTAACTAATTTGAGATTTTACCTGCTGTTTTTTATTTTCTCCAGTGTCATCAAAAATATATAATTAGTTTACTTTTATAAAGTATTAGCTAAAAATAGATATTTAAGTTTAAAACTATAAGAATGCTTTCTTAAGTTTCATATTCTGCACAGTTTTGTTCTAGCAAGAAACTTTCGAGGCATCGATTTAAATACTCACGAAATACCTTAAAATATGTAATACCTATACAAAGTAGTTTAAAATTCTTAATGTTTTTATTCGCAGAAATTCTGGTCTTGGTGTAAATTGTATTGAAGTACTTTTGGTGTGAGACAAGACGATTTATCTACACGACTAATTCATCGAAATAGACATTCCACATTTCATTACACTATTTTTTCATCGACAGTTCATTTCTTTGACAACGACGGTTCATCGACAACTTTTCGTCAATTACTGTTTTACCAACATTACCATTTCATAGACTTGAAATATTATTTATATAAATTGTAACTAAATGCTAATCGATAAAAAGGTGATGTCGAAGAAACTTACTTTCTGTCAATGAAATGGATGTAGATTAAAATGTAAAACGTACTGTCGAAGTTAGGATCTGTCGATGAAAAGGTGAACTCGATAAAATGATTGTTAAGGAAAATGTACATATGTCGATGAAACGTATGCATCGACAAATTGACTGTTTATGATATTTGATTTAATGAAAGGTTATGCAGAGGGATTATGAAGTTTGGAACAAAATTCGTAACTGCCGTATTTAATTGTTTTGCGAAAATCGCTCGGACAGGTCAATTTTAGTTTTTAAAATACCTTGGTATAAAAATATATTAATGACGTTACTGGCGATTTAGCAATGACGTTATCATCGATTTTTGTAAATGGCAAATGGATGCCCCCACTTTTTATACTCGTTTTTGAAAGGCATTCATGCCACTTAAACAATGACATAAAAACCAATTAAATTTTTAAACAAATTTTTGAATAAAAAATCTTTTTACTTCAAAAAAGGAAATTTTTATTTTAACGAAAAAGGTTTTATAAAAATAAATTAAAATGAATTTGAAGTTAGTAATAATAGCAAAAGAAAGTAAATGTTTAAATAATTCGCATTCTAATGCGAATGTTAAATGTATTTAACAAAATTTAATAAATAAACTTGAAAAATAATTTTTTTCTAAATCACCAGTGAAGTCATTAATATTTTTTATACCAAAGATGGCATTTTAAAAACAAAAATTGACCTGTCCGAGCGATTAAAAAAAAATTAAATACGGCAGTTATGAATTGTGTTCCAAACTTCATCATCACTCTGTATGTCAATAAAAGGGTATACAACCCATAGTTAAACATATTTACATTTAATTAAATTCAATATATTTATGTTTAATTAACCAGTTATGAAATTATTTTTGAATAATATAAACGAATAGAGGTCCAAAAAATGATTATTAACTCGGCGCCGTAAAAAATGCCAAAAGCCAAGAAAACTTTAAAATTACCAATTTGGTCTCAAAAAGTCTCAGAAATTGCCTAATTCATATTTTCATGACCATTAAATCTTCAGAGATTAATTCATAAAAGGAGAACTTTTAAACAAGAATTTAATAAAAAGTCTTGAGTCAGAAATTCTTGGCTTAGAAAAAAACCCTGTCGGCACATCATTGTTTAATTAAGATGTATTTTTCTAAATTTAGTAACATAAATAAATTGCTTTAATTAATTTTATGACTGCATTTTTATATCAATGAATAAATTAATATTTAAGCAGATACGAATGTTAGTACCAATTTAAAATGAATATTTATTAAGGGCAAAGTGTAAATACCAGCAATTTCAATAATGCCGGGGTATTGTTGACAGTATTTAGTAATCCTCGTTAATGTAGGCAAAACTTTCATATTTTACCGTCTGTGATCAATGAGAGACAGAGACAATAGGCGACCTTTTTTGTTGTATCCAAAAATATTTGAATATTATAGAAATTTTTATGACATAAAATATAATATTATTACTAAATAATAAATAAAAGCTTCGCAAAATATTAAGAGTTAGTTTTGTATCTTTTAAGGCGATACTCGGAAAATTTAAGCGCTTGATTTTGAAATTGATTTGATATTTATGATTTTGCCCAAAAAAAAATTCCACTGGAGCTTTATTAAATTCATTCTTTTAGTACATAGAAAGTCTTGTGGCTACCAAACTTTGTTTTTGGAAATAAATAAGGCAGCAGAAAAAGGATCACTTTACAAGATTCAATATTGTCCTTTTATAATACAAATACCTACTACTTGTCCCACATAATCCCAATTTTAACTGATCGTAAAATCTTTATATGAAAAAGTGCATCCTTCACTAAATAAAGAAGTGCATGTAGACCAATTTATGCAGTTCTTTGTTTAATGGAGAATGACCTTTTTCATATCAAAATCCTCCTAACACGAAATGAACGATTTATGCTTTTGGAGGCTGAAATTTTTCTTAGTAAAAATGTCTTTACTGCGATCTAAAAGAATTAAAATAGCAAATAATTAACTAACATATTGTGCCTAGTCAAAACACGAGAAAGCTACTCGTTTACCCGTTTTGCCGGCTTTTTATAAAATTCCTTAGCATTTTGACGAAATGCCTAATATTACATTATGCATATGACATATCCATTTGTAAAGACCTTTTATAGACAAACCCTGTACAATAAAAAATGTATCTTTATTAATTAAAGAGGTACGTCCATACGTTTTGGATATTTTGTAGGTTTTAGTTTGAAGTAAAATAAAATTTTTTGAGAAATCAATAATATTTTTTTCCATTTGTTGAATAATTACTGAGAGACGATGTTTTTGTATTGAATTAATAATGTAAAGACTATTTTTCATTAATTTAAAATAAATAACCTAACTAAAGTAACTAATATAATTAAATTTTTATTCCGAATTTAAGTAGAGATTGTATAATAAAGGGAACGTAATTAAAGTCAAAATAAATAAAATCATGAAAGTGCAAGATGAATATAAATATACATTTGTGTATAGTAATTATACCTATACAAATTATCGTTAATTAATAAATAATTAGTTTAAATATTAATTTATTAATATTCATTTATGTGTATGATTGGATATCATAATTACGCTGTGTAGTCATTAGTATTACAATTTTTTTAATAAATTTATGAATATGAAAATATTTCTCATATTTACTATGTTTCCATGCAGAATTGAAATCGAATTGAAAATTTTATACATGTAAGCTTAGCGTTTTAAATACGTTTTCAAAATTGCATGGAAATGTGGTAATTATTTTATTATTACAACAACAAAATTTTTACAACTTAATTATAAATTTTTTGACCTTTATACTATTAAAGAGTAATACAAATGCGGCGGGGATTAAAAATGTAAATTCTAATTAGTCTTGAAATTGTTTCGATGAGACTGTGGGTCCTTTTAAATTTTCTTTGACTCTAAATTAGGTGCATTATTATTCCGTAAAGCAACTTCTTTAAATAACGAGTTTTCCTTTTACGAACTTACGCAGAATATACAGAAAAGTCAACTTCCTCTGTAATAACACGAAATCCTTAATAACGCTTCGCTTTAAATTAATAAAATTCTAATAAGTACAGTTAAGCAGTGCATACGTGCAACTTTGTAATATTAAATCTCATCGAAAAGCTTTGATCTCAGGTACAAAGGGCGTTGAGAGTTCTGAATTATATTGAAATTATATTTAATATGACATTCAAATGCCGCAATATTAATTTTAATTCAAACTTACGCTTCACACCTTTGGGTTTACTAATTAAATAAGTAATATAATTATAAGTAAAATGTGGTTTACATTCCTTATTTGTTATGAACAAATTATACGGTATCATTTTAATTTAATCAAACCATAAGATTTTGTTGTTATATCTTAATTATGTTTTTAAAACATAAATCAATTATAACAACTTTTAGAACAAATATTTATTTTTTACTAATAATTAATAAGTTTTTTTGAAGTATATTCCAGTTTGTAAAAAAACTATTTTAAAATTTTATTATAAAAACCTGAATAAGGTAAGCTAAAAAGTTAAAAGTAAATTCATTAGAGCAAAGAGTGAGCTCAAATTATTAATTGATAATAATTAATATTGACAGATCAACACAGATACTAAATTATTAATTACCGAGCATTACCGGATTTTCCCAGAGGATAGTTTATTTTGAAGGTGTCAACAACATTAATTTAACTATTGAATTCATGAAATTTCCCAAACATCCAACAAAAGGAAAACTCTAATAAAAGTTTTTATAGAATAAAATTTATACTTTGTTATTTTTACCCCAAAAATGTTTTGTTTAGGTACTATAAAATATGAATTTGGTTAGTTATTTTTGGAGAAAATTTTCGGTAATATTATTTTAGAATTACACGGTATATAAAATAGGATGAATAAAGTACGTTAATACTACCTTTAATATTCATGGCTATACAGCTATTTATAAAGTTATTTAAAGTTTTCCCAAAGATTTTATCAATACAGGATGTATTTCGGGCAAATGCCTTGAACTTGTTGCTTGTATATTCACACTAAGTGGTTTAGAAATTGTAAGTAAATCCTTTCTCTCTCATTCCGGCGCGATATGTTGGCGAGTTTTGCAAATTAAATTAAACTTTTCTGAATAAATTCCATGCACTCCTTACCTGTTGGGTCTGAAAATTAATATTCGTGCGAATAGTGCGATGGTGAAGAGGCTGAAGAGGACGAGCGTTATTTCCCAGCGGAGCTTTCGGCGCATCCTCGGATCCTTGCATGAGTTTTCTCAATGCATATAACTATAATTAAAATATAATTAATTAACTTTTTTCGTTTCAGCACTTTTTAAATTAATAAAGCAAAAATTGCGAGTAATCAAATTGTAATCAATTTATAGGAGCCACAATTAATCGAAGTAATCTGGTTAACACCGAATGCCCATTTCCACATTTATCAAGCCGCATAGGGACACTGGTCGCTAAAATGACCCTCAAGGGATCGGGGGCTTGGATTCGATGCTTCAACCCTATTCGATGACTCCCAGTCTAAACTGCAGAGCACGTTTAAACTGACTTGCCATCACGCTTCCAGTACCAAACTTAACGAAATCTATTCATATAACGTGTTCAGTATTAAATTAACTAATCATGAATTACATTTAATAGGTATTACACTTGAAAAAAATAATTATAGCGATTATTTCATGCCTTCCTCCTGACAAGTTTTCTGATTGGTCCATTTGTCATTGGGTTATCGTGATAATTAGGGTCCTACCTAAATTATCAAGTCAAACGTTTTGACGTTTACATGACATGCGTTTAAATTTCAAATTTGACATTTGAAGTAAAGACTGACGTTAAAATTTACAAAATTTATTTGTATTTTGGAGAGATAAGTCTTGAAATAATCTATCCAAATACAATTCGTAGGTTGAAATCACTATAATAATTCTGTCGCTTTATTGCCAATTCAATTGTGTTGCTTTTTAGAAACACCACTCGTCCTACGGACTCGTGGTGTTTCTAAGCAACACAATTTCATTTGTCAATAAATTGACAGAATTATTGCGGATTTCAACCTACTCATGGTATTACTATTGATAATTTTGTGTTTGTTTTTCGAAACGATAACCTATTTGCTTTCAATGTATGTAATTTAACTTGCACCATTAGCATCGGATGATCCCGAGTCTACTTATAAAACTAATTTAAGACGTTTATTGTTAAGATTTATTCAATTCATCGTTATACAGGGTGTGTCATAAAAAGCTTAAAATTTACATATTTTTGCGGTTAGTTCATATTAACCAATTCTTTTTAAAAAGCGATAAGCAACAAGTTTGTAAGTTTACAGGAGACAGAAAAAAAGATTATCAAGATTAATTTGAATGTAACACAAAATAATAATCTTAAAAATTATAATAATTCATCATCTTCTTTTATTTATAAAAATTATCACAATTTTGAATACAATTCTAATGAAATTATTTCTGATTTTAATCCTTTTAATTTCAATCTTCATTCCTTCTACCCAAGGGTTAAAAATTTGACCAATGTTTCCTTTGCGGCGAATGAAAGTGAATTGTTGAATAAAGAATTAAAGTTTTCACGAAATTTACCGAAGAAAGTTAATGATATTAAAAATTTCATATTTGATACGACTATTCATTGGACAGATGTAATTTAATTAATAACGATTATTCAAATACTAATTGTTCTAATATCATTAATGATTTTATTTCTAAAATTAAATTTAATAATCATGTATATCTTGATAAAAAGACTATTGATGATATTAAAAAGAAATCCTTAGAAAATAAGATAAGTTTTAGTAAGGCAGACAAAGGTAACTGTATTGTAATTTTAAATAAGTATGATTACACTACCAAGGTTATTGATTTTATTACATCCAATGATTTTGAAAAAATTAATGATTCTTTAAAAAATACAATTCAAAAATTTGGATTTTTGAATTTGTATAAATCTTATTAAATTATTTTAATGAATCCTATTATTCCAAAATTATATGGTTTACCTAAAATACATAAACCAAATATTTCAATTCGTCCAGTTGTATCTTTTATTGGTTCTCCTGTTTATAAGCTTTCTTCCTTTTTAGATAGATATTTGAAACTGAATATTGACTTTAATTTTAAATACTCTTTGAAAAATACAAAAGATCTTATAAATAGATTAGAATCAATAACAGATATTAATTATTCAGAAGTCATAGTAATCTCATTTGACGTTATTAATTTATTTCCATCCATTCCACCTGCCGAATGTTTACAAATTCTTAATAATTATATTAATAACTCAAATTTAGTTGATGATATAGCAGAAGCCATTCTAGAATTAACTAAAGTTTATATTAACCAAAATTTCTTTATGTTTAATAATGATATATATGAACAAAAAACTGAATTAGCAATGGGGCATAAACTTTCTCCTCTTTTTGTTGATCTATTTATGAATCAAGTTGTACATTTAATGTTTTCTAACACATTATTTAAAGTCAGTGTTTATTTTGAGGCAGATATGTTGATGATGTTTTTTGTATCATTAAGAAAGATACTAATATTCTGGACACTATTAATTTTCTTAATTGTATTCATCCTAATATTAAATTTACGTATGAATTGGAATATGATCTTTCTATTCCTTTCTTAGATATTTTGGTTACATAGTAGAAATCCGGAATCCAACAATTTAAATTATAGTACCTACCGTAAACCTACTCATACAGATCACTGTATCGATTATTTTAATAGGAGAAAATCAAAAGATAAAAAAAATAGACAAGGACGGAGAATTGTCAAACGAACTAGGATAAAATATCTTAAGCGGGAGCGTAAACCGAGATGAGGAGGGAGAATTCACTTTTATAGAGGCACAAGGAACTTCTGTAATAGACTATTTCTTATGTAATCACAAAGTATTAGATGGGATAACAACACTAAAAATACAAGAGAGCACTGAATCCGATCATCTGCTTCAGAACTACCTATAAATAGGAAAAGGGAAGATATAATAAAGTCAACACTGCTGGAAAGAAGAGAATGTTTAAACATTTGGAGAAAAGGTGATACAAGGTTTACAAAAGAAAGAAAATGAGGAATCATTCGAAAGAGTAGAAGAATTGTTAAAACAAGCCGTAACAAAAAACGAAGTTAAAATAACTAGAAAGTGTAGTAGAAGGAGATTATGAATGCAGAATAGCGAAGCAAGAATTGAGAAGAGAAATGAAGAAATGCACAACGTTAAACAACTTTAAGTGCTATTTCTATAAATTTTTTTTTTAAATCTATGCAAGCAAAATGAAAAGAAAAGATCAAAGAAATAAAGAATAAAACTGACATGTGGAAATGGGTAGGAGAATTAAATGATAAAGATAGCACAATCTACAATAAAGACATAAATAAATGGACAGAATTCTTCATGGCACAACTAAAGGGTGGAAAATGGGAAAGTAGTGGACAAACAAAATACGAAGAGATGGAGATAAATCAAGAAGAACACAAAATATAGGAGGAGGAAATCAGAGATATAATCCGAAAGTTAAAAACGAAGCAATTAAATATGCACCAGATGAGCTAATTAGCACGATATCGAAGCTTTATAATAATATATGGAATGGAACCATACCACTGAACTGAAAGCGGGGAATTATATGCGCGATCTTTAAAAAAGGGGACAAGAAAAAGATAGAAAATTATAGAGGCATAACTATGCTAAACACCTTATATAAGGTATACAAATCTTGCTGTTCAAGGTCATGGTCAATATTTCCATATAGTGCGTCACTAAGAATCGTACAACTTTTATTTGAAACAACGGACGCTGCCGAACTTTTTGTACACCCTGTAATTTCGCTGTATTTAATTTTATCTTTATTTTTTTTTAATTTTCTGTAAATAGCACGAGAGCCGGCCGCATGATATATACCTCGAAGGGGAGGCCGTTTTAAAATAATAGAATCTGATTTGGAGTGACCCATAAGGCATAGAATCGAAACTATGCCGAAATTAATCAAAATTCGTGCTTATTTTTTGCAATATCTCTCAATTCAAGGCGGCCACAAAAAAACTATTCCAGCTGATTTATCGCTGTCGTCTGTCGTAAATAATCACTGTGCCACCCCCAAATCAGTTGCTAACCCTGGCACAGTTAATTCGAAAAGAAAGATAATTTTCAAAAAGAGGCAATCACTTTTACTGACGTCATCGTTAAAGTGGTTGACTATTTTTTTTGCAAGAAAAATTACTTTGAATCTGAATCTGAAAATGGAAGGTTTTAGCGGTTTTAGCGTCAAAAAAGTACCAGGTTCATTTGCAAGGTAAGTACGATAACGTTAGTAAAAGTGGTTGCTTATTTTTGAAAATGATCTTTTTTTGCACCACTTCGAATTAACTGTGCCAGGGTTAGTAAAAAATATTTTAAAAAACGTTTGGTTAAAATCAGTTAAATAGTTTTCTTGGAAAAAATTCGCAAGGTTTTGGTATAAATACGGTTCTGGACGGCGCAATTTTCAACCGAAAATTATAATTTTTACGGAAATTGTTGGGGGAGATGACGGTGCGAATTTTAAGCTATTAAACGTCCCGGTGGTGCTAAAAGTTTCGAAGATATTAATTATTTTGTGAAAAGCGGAAAAATTTCAGAGGGTAATTTTGGCTACATTTTCAGCCATAACTATTAAATCAACGAAACTAACTAACTAACAAGCTGTAACTAACGAAACAATGAAACTAACGAAAAAAGATACCAAAGTGATTCTGTTTTTCATAAAACGGACCTTGAAAGGTTTCAGAGAAGGTATAATACATAGGGATGAAATAGAATTTGAGGGGATTAATAGACCGAAAAGCGTCAAAAATTACGACTTTTTTAAATGGGATCTTACAAAAATTTTGCTTTATTTTTTCGAAATTCAAAAAACCTTATGTGTGAGCGAATGGGTTCTAAGAGCACCTTCGACTGATCTTTTAAAATTGAAAATCGGTTAAAAAATGGCCCGGCAGGACCACTCACCGTAAATTCAAAATTTCGACTTAATTTAGGCATAACTTCCAAACCCTTTCTAAAATAAAGATTTCCTACGCGATGTAGAGTTGAAATTCGGAAAGATCACATTGAAATCTATAATATACCCCCATTTTTAAAACTCCCGGAAAACTTTCCAGGTAAAACTACCAAATGACTGGACTAATGAAAAAATAATCGAAACGGTAACAGAAATTGTATACATTTAAACTCACACAATTATATTCAATATCTTTAAGAAGTTTTTGTAAAATAATTGATCCAGATGATTTTTCTCAATTCGAAATATTAAAACTAAAACTTTTTCTTTTGGTATTTTTCTTGAAGATTGTATTCTCTACATGTAATTTCGGAGATGTCGCGGACCAAATCAAGTCTTGCCCTAACAAAGAACGTACACTTTTAATTTATAAACCGGCATTATCTTATATTTCATGATTTTTGAGTTATGCCACTATTGTCGCCGGTGTCCGAAAAGTTCTCATAAATTTAAGCCAAAGAAAAAAAGGTAAATCCAGCTTTCCTGGAAATATGAATATTAATGGGAAGGTTGTGATTTGTCCTAAATCAATATGTTAAGGAATTCTACACTGTTTTTTAAAGACTCATATATAGGGTGTTCAAAAAGTCGCAAACACCCTTTACGCCATCTTGTTAAGAGCAATCATCCCGGTGCTTGGGTAGTCCTGGATGCGTTCTTTTTTTATATTTTTATATTTTTTCATTTCCTGTTTTTATAATAAAAAACATTCATCAACCTTTTAAGAAGTTGTCAAATTTTTGGTTAACCACTAACTACCCAAAAAAGCCATTCGAAATCGCTTCAAGTGTTTTTGAAATCATTATAAAATCGGTATTTTTTGTTTTGAGCCGACGATTGGATTGACATCTGCCGCATGTGCCATCCAGTACAAAGAAGTCAAAAACTTTTTACCTCCAGCCACACCAACGTTAATATTTTTCAATGACCTTTGATGATTTATCAATTTAAAACTGTGAAAAAATGGGTAGTATCAATTAAAAATCCATAGAATTCGTTTTCGCGAAAAAAATGAAATAATCTAATAATAATTCATAAAATCAATAATTAAAAAACTATGCAGTGAAACTTATTCCATCCATCTAGCTTCAAAATATTCAACTAAACTAAATTTAATGAAAAACAACAGATTTATTATTCATTTATCTTTTTGATTTCACTTTATAACTCATATGTTCGACAAATTTAAAATTACAATAAAACATGAACTTTATTTATGTTCGTCAATTGGAAGTGAAATTAGTATTTATTAAGTTTTCGAATCGGATAGAGTAGTTTTATTTAATTAAAAATTGCATTTTTTGTACTATTATTCTAAACTTTAAACTTATTTTAATTGTTGTGTTCTGTCATATTCTCATTTTAGTTCATTCTCAAAATCAGAGCTTCAAATAAATTTCCGATACGGCGAAAAAAAAATAACGATGTGCATTTCGAGATGAGGTTTGGTTTAATAATCTACCTACGAACAGGAATGTTTCTGCTAGATATATTTGAGAAATAGTTTCGCAACTCAAGTGCAGTAGCATATAAAAAAAGAACTACTAAGCCTAGAAATGTAACAGAAATTCCAAGCTGGAACACATACTTTTGACTGACTATATTTTGTAAATATATTCATATGTAAATTGTGGTAACCATTGTAGCCAGTAGCCACTAATTGTTCTTTTAAAGTTTTACTTAAAAAAAATAAGCTGCACTTGGCCATGACTGTCTGCAAACAAAACCATTTTTTTTTCAATGTTTATTGAAAAAAAAAAATAAAAAACATTTAAAAATAGAACTATTCACATTCTTAGGAGTAACTTCTAATAAATTTGGTTTGATTTAACCAATGCATTAGACAGAATAGTCGATTTATCCTAAAGAGTGGAAATATCCCCAAAGTCTGAGATTATTTTTGAAATTAATTTTTGGTACTCGTGATACCATTTGAAAAATAAAACATTTCGGACATTTTTGAAAAAAGAAAAATCTTTCAGTATCTTATTAGAGTATTCTTTTAAAGATTTAATTTGACATATCGCTTATTTAAATCGGATTAAAAATAACGAAGCTACTTTTTGTGGACACCTCTGTATGTATCAGGAACAACATTGGCCACAGTATCAATCCTTGGGGGCCTAGCTCTTCGTGCTTAATTTCACTTTTGGCATTGGCAATTTGGATAAATTGTTATACATATATTTATTAGAAAACTTTTGATAATTTAGTAAAGACTGCCATTGATATCGAGGCATTCAAGTTTTTTAAAAGTACGCTATAATTAACCGAGTCGCCGGGGCCTTCTGTATGTCAAGAAATAAACGCCAGCCTTTATCAAGACTTGAGTTATAGAATTTTTAGAAATTTAAATAATTTTAATTTATCCGTAGTTTTCTTGTCACCAAGATTTGAGTGCAGATATTTTCGATTGCAGAATTAGGTTCTGTGAATTTATCCCAAGTATTATAGACAATCTAAATCTAGTATAATTGTTGTTATTAGAGAAGGGTAAAACGGGGAGAATAGAAATTATGGAGACAATAGAACCAAAACTTTTTTAGAACAACTTTTAAAATTTCTAAAAATGAACTACGGTAAAATGTGATATATTTATGTATTTTTCCCATTTGTTCATGCTTTAAAGAAGTGAATGGCATTATTGTGAGTTGGTAGCATTGCTTTTAGTTGTTACCTTACAAAGTTAATACCCGCATGTTTTTTGTCCATTTGAAGGCATGCTCGATAACTTTATAATAAACAGTTTAACGAAAATCTAAATCCAGGTACGTTGTTTTTCATCAGCTACAGTCAGACATCTCTACTTATACAGTGCGGACATAAAGTAAATCCCACCTGCTAACTTTTGAACGGTTGTTTTTGATTCTGAAAATTTGTCTACTGAGGAATCTAATTCCGAACTTTCTAATAAAGGTATTTTTGATTTTGTGGAACTTCCGGTTATACCGAAAGTGGATGGCAACTTTTTATCCAAGAGATGTCCTGTAGATTTTATTACTGTCAAGACATGGAAAGTGGTTATGTTATTTAGCAATATTAACGAACTTACTACTAAACATAATTTTGTTTAAATTTAATATTATTAACTTAATTGCAAAATATTTCATTTAAAATAACGAAGTTGGGGCAGTTGGGTCCAACTTCCGGTGTAAATGAAGTTGCATAAAAATACGATTTTCAAATGGGCGTAATTCCGAATGTATTAATCGTAGACCACACTATGCTAGGTCAATTTAATGGTATTTTTATTGAGAACACGAAAATGCAAAAATGTACTGGGTGTTCCATTTAAAATAAGGAAGTGGCCATCCACTTCCGGTATAGCCGGAAGGTCGACAAATTGAAAAATACCTTTATTAGAAAGTTCGCAATTAGATTCCCAGGTAGCAGGTAGACAAATTTTCAGAATCAAAAACATAACCATTCAAAAGTTAGCAGGGGGAATTTACTGTATGTCCGCACGGTAGAAACTACATATGTTTATCCTTTTCCAGTAAAAAAACGAGGACATAAAGGTTGGATATTGGTATGTTTCCCTACTATCCAACAAAAACCAGGAACTTCAACCACAACAAAATCTTTTATTGGTCTAGTTGAAACTATCACCAAAGATGGAAATTTGGAAGCAGAATTTTATCGGGATACTCACGAGCATATACAGGATAAATTTACGGTATTCCGGACGTATCCCAATTTTCCTACAAAAAAATACCCGGAAGAATTAACCCACCACAGGACTACCGAAGAGGCTTTAAAAAAATGAACATTTCAATTTGATTATTTTGAGGAAAATTTACATTTTGTTAATAAAAATATTAAGTATTTGTAAAGAATAAATTTAATTTTTTGTAGCTAGCAAATTTCGATGTTCCCATTTGCCCCCAAACGACAAAATAAAAATAACCATGTACTTTAAAAGGTGTTTCATTTATCCTGATTTGCAGGTGAATAGAAACAGTAAGGTTTTTTATTTCTAATTGACAGACAGTTTATTATATGCATAATTATGACAATAAAATCTAAAGAATGAACCTATACCCATATTTTTAGTCATTTAGTTTATTAACATTTGAAATCTATTTTTGTATTTTGGCTATTTTTTGGAAAAGATTTATGTTTTCTTAGAAATCTTTCCAGCAGTAATTAACCATAAACAAATAATCGTAAAAACTAAATTCAAAGGCCCTGTAAAAACTTTGATGTACTTTCTAACCTTAAATTTATCTATCTATTTATCTTTACATTCAAATGGGGTGAGTAATTAGGGTATATATTTTAAAGTAGTGTCAAGTGTCATTTTTCTTAAACAAAGAAAAATGATTTATTTGCGATGCTTCTATTTGAATTGAATTTATTATAAAAGTATTTGAAATAGATTATGTAGACATCTTTTAAATATGTAAAAAAATTTACGACTAAAGTGAAAGAAGGATGCTGCTTTTTAACAACTTGTGGTTAATCAGAAAAATATAAAATAGCCGAATTTTATAAAAATTACACTTATTCATGTAAATAAATGTTAAATCCAAAAATATAGAGGATACAAATGTTTGTTTAAAATTTGTTGGTCTGTGTTATTGGGCTTTTTATATTAATAATCCACAATAGAAATTTAACTCGTAGGTACAAGTATTTAAAGGCGATAAGTGATCTTTGATGAAAAGGTAAATTAAAATTCAGGGAAAGAAGGAGTAAATTGCATTATATTATTTAAGAATAAATATGTGTTACTGAATATTATCAATAAATATTGTTTTTTCATTAAAAAGCAAACAATTTTTCATCGGAAAACATAAAAAGTACACATTTATCTACGAGTAACAAAACGCGTTTATAATCACTTTATGATACAGCAGTTCGATGTTTTCGGTTAAAGTGAATAGCGTAGTAATCATTTATCAATAAATCGTTAAGTAAACAAATCGCTTCAATTACCAGGATTATACACTACAAAACCAATTTTGTAATTAAAAATAATATACATCCATATATTTTATTCCTCCAAGTTAAATAATTGAAAATAATAATTACTATACAGTAGAATTTCGGAAATTAATTTTATTCATTATTTATTCATTGTTATAATGTTTATATCTGAAAATGGGAAAATGGTAATTTAACAAGATAATTAAATTGTGCCACCAATATAACAATATAATTTAAAAACAGTTAAATAAGAATAATTGGATTTTAATTTCAGTAATAATTTAAAATTTACTATGCAATTAAAACAGAATTTTAATAATAAATAACAATATTTTAATAAAATGATCGAATATTGATTTTAAATGAAGAAATTTTAGATGTAATTTGTGTTTCCTTAATGTTTAGTATTTCATATCATTTTGTCTTAGATAACTTTACTTTAACCCTAACTTTTTAATTAGAGAATTATTGCACTGTTGCTATTGCTTTTCTAGAACGTCGAATGTTAAAATATAAAAAAAAATAATTTGTGCTCTCGTCTTTAGAATAATAATTTCTTTAAAGTGTCAAATACTTTTCAAAAAATCTTCGTATTCCATAATTATCACCCCAAGAAATCCAATAGTAATTTAAATAAATTCACTTCGTTAATTTAAAGGTAATTATCTGCATTAAGTAAGGAAATTTTATGTGATAAGTATACAAGTACTAGCATTGTAGAATATAATTTTATTGTAACTTTATACTTTTATTGTGATTATAATTTTGCTAATTATTCTATTTTCTCTAATACCTTGAAAAAGAATTGATTATACTCGAAAGTATTATATAGTAGGACAGCGTAACAAACAAGAATTCCAACCTATCTGAAATGGAAACAAATCAGCGACGCTGAATTTTTAACCCATGCTGGAGGGTTGTAGTAGGGACTACTACTAATACAATTCTTCAGTATGGGTAGGAAAATTCATCGTCACTGATTTGATTCAATGTCAGTTAGGTTGGAATTCCTGTTTGCTGCAAGGTCCTACTATAGTTGCAAAATAAAAGAAGTAAAAAGTTGCGTCCTCACACCAATAAACTCCTTTAATTTATCAATACTGGGACATCATATCACGAATTTTCAACATGAACGGTACGATCGAGAATAATTATGCAGGAACAACTACAGCAAATATGAAGGAATGGCAAAACCGGAAGGTCAAGTTGGCAAAATGTAAAAATAGAATAATTATTGGAGTTTCCTTTTGTCCTCATACCGTAAACATCACCTTTGCAATACTTCAAGGACGTTAATTATGCCTACTAAAATTATTCTTGTTAATTATGAAATTTGCTCTATAGGTGATCAATCGGACGTTGTTCTTGATAACCTTGAAAGAATTATTAAGAGTTCTAGAAAAATTGGCCTTGAACTGAATTTTAATAAATGTGAATTATTTTTCTTGGATAAACCTGATGAAGAGATTATTAATAATTTCGATATGCTCGCCCCAAGTATAAAAGTTTTAAAGAAACAAGAATGGTTTCTTCTTGGTACTCCTCTTTCTCACACGGCTCTCTCCCACAGCTTTCAAGAGAAATCCGATGCATTGTAACTTTTAAAGCTTCAATCTCACATAGCTTTCTATCTTTTAAAAAAATATTTGGCTATTCCAAAACTCATATATGTATTGAGATGTAGTTCTACTTGGCATGAATCTTCTGGAATTTTAAATTTTGACAATATTTTAAAAATTTCTATTGAAAAAATTACAAATAATTTTTTTCTTCAAGAAATTTGGTACCATGCAACTTTACCTATACGTAGGGGTATTCATTTGGGCTCGTCTTTATCTTTGCCCGCTTTCCTTTCTTCCTATTATGGTGTTTTTTTTTTATAAAATTGATGTGCTTTTACCTTTTTATTTTAAAAAAATTATGGACAATCTTTTAATTGAATGTGAATTTCTAAGGTCTAATAAAATTCCGAATATTATCTTGGATCGTCGTGAAAAATCTATTCAAAAAGTCTGGGATACTCCTCTTTTGGACTTAACTTTCAATAATATTTTGTCATCTGCTAACAATTCTTATAAGAATTTTTGCTCCTTGTCTAAGGAATATGGTGCATGGCTCAATCCTCTTCCTGTTGCTTCTTTAGGAACATTACTTGATAATGATTCCTTCAGCATAGCAATTGGTTCCTATGGCGTTACTATCAATGAGGATGGACTTCATGGGTTAAGCTGTCGATTTAGTGCAGGAAGATTTTCTTGACACAATGAAGTAAATGATATTATTAAAAGAGCATTATCTTACGCAAATATTCCTTCCATTTTGGAGCCTTTAGGAACAAGCAGAGATGATGGAAAAAGGTCTTATGGAATGAGCATGATTCCTTGGAGTTGCGGGAAACCTGTAGTTTGGGATTTTACTTGTGTCGATATCATAGCTCTTTCTCATTTATCAGGTACTTTAATTTCGTCTGGAGCTGCATCATTAACTGAAGAAAAGATTAAAATTTCTAAATACAGAAATCTTCATTTCATTTCATTTTTTTAACAGTTAGCATCGAAACTTTTGGAGTTTGGGGTCCTCTTGGTTTACGATTTATTAGTGAAATAGGAAAACGATTAACAAATGTTACCAAGGAACCAAGATCCACATCTTTTATAATACAGCGTATTAGTATTGCTATTGAGAGGGCTAATGCTGCGTCTGTCTTGGGTGGGCTTCCTAAAGGAAAATCCTTTGATGAACTTTTCTCAATTCCATACTCCGATGTTCAGAATAATTTGTCTTCGTATAGTTTGTCCTCTTCGAAGAAAGAAGATGATTGTAATTTAGTATTTGATGGCTCCTTTGTTCCTTCAATAGATCCAGTTATGGATTCATCGGAGATATCAAATAATCAACACCAAAAGAACATCTCAACTGGTGATGCCGAAGTTGAAGACCAGGTTGAGGAATCACTTAAAGATGAAGAAGAAAACGGCAAGAAAGAAGAGGAGCCTGAGCCTGTTAAGAAAGGACGTTGACGTAAACCAAAGACCGCTCCTGCAGAAAAAAAAGGAACCAGCTAAAAGAGAAAGACCGGGTAAA
Source organism: Stenus bimaculatus (assembly GCA_963971135.1). NCBI lineage: Eukaryota > Metazoa > Arthropoda > Insecta > Coleoptera > Staphylinidae > Stenus > Stenus bimaculatus. The sequence goes on along the minus strand of OZ020180.1, from coordinate 55,520,401 downwards.
AGGGCCGTAGAGAAAGCTAAGGAAGCAACCTCTGATGATAAGGAACAAAAAGAAGTAGAACCTCCCGAGCGTGGTATGAAGAAAGCAACTAAAAAAACTGAACCGGAGACTGAAAATGACAAAGAGAAGAGGATGTCCAAAACAAGAAAGAAGATGCCGAAGAAAGGCCTAGACGTGGCAATCGGGTCAAAAAATCAACTACAATGAAAATACTGGTAGCATTCGAAGATGATTTTTTTTAACTTATACTATTTTATATATTATTTTATACTTATATTTATTTTTAATAAAATCTATTTATTATGAAATTAAACAAAATAATAAAAAGCTCTAAAGATATATTTTGAAAAGTTTCAATAAAATATGTTTTATATCGAGGGCTAGCCAGCAAAAGGCACTAAGTCCAAAATAAGAATTTGCGTAATTTCAATTTTAAACGTTGATAGCATTCGAAATAGTGTTTTTTTAATAAATTATTTGCCCAAGTCTAAGGTACACTCCAATTAATCTAGAATATATTAATCTAGCTTCTAGATGCCTATTATTATTAATAATTTATTATTCATAATAATTTTAGAGTTTACAAATTTAATAAGATATACAGAGTGTACCATTTTTTTCCTGCATTTTTTTCTCAACAAATCACTCTGTATATTATATCTGGACAAGAAGTCAAGAAGAGGTAGTGTAATCATTAAATCATTGTTATGGAAAGTATTGTACAACATAAATAAGCTGTAAAAATACAAAATAAGTACGACCCACTTTAAATTGAAACTTAGATCAAGTCTCCATAATTGGGTAATTTTGAGGGTAGCAGTACAGTTTATATAATTGCATATTGTTGTGTATATCGTTCTTTATTCGAAATAAGTAGAGTTTAAATTAAAAAAGAATCATGGCTGTTAAATTAATTAATTGCTCTTATTTTAAAATTGGACACGTGCTACATTATGTGACTTATGTAACCCTTTTTTAACAAAATATTTAACATTTAGGTTGTTTTAAACAACGTGATTATTAATTTTATAAGTTAATATGGAAAAGAATCAATAAGGTATCATTTTCTTATACGAGGTTATAAAGATTCCAAAAATTTCGAGATGACCGATTGAAGGCTTTGGTGGAGGCGAATCCTAGTACACCAGTTCGAGAACTTCCAGGAGATTTAGGTGTTACAATTAGAACAGTTTTGAACGACCTGAAAGAACGTGGTAAGTCAAAAAAACTCGATAAGTGGGTTCCAGACGATTTAAAAGAAAATAGGAAAAATCATCGGTTTGAAATTACGTCTTCGCTCATTTTGCGCAATAATGTGATGATCCTTTTCTCGACTGGATTGTCACGTGTGATGAAAAGTGAATATTGTACGACAACCGACAGTGGTGAGCTCAATGTTTGGATCATGATCAAGCCCTAGAACATTATCCAAAGCCAAAAAGCAATTTCGCGTGGCTTGTGGTATCATCATAAAATTATGTAAAAACGGTATGATGGTTAGGGAATAGTATGCTGTGTATGACGTCATGATGACGCCAGCCGAGTAAAACTACATACCACACGCGAAAACGAAATTTACAACTTAAATAATCTTAACCTCACAATTCATAAGTTGTTTACATAAATATGTAGTAACCACACTTTTGAGCATGGTTAGCGATTTGGCATACCACTCCATCATACTATTTCGTTCATGACGTCATTAAAGCCACGCGAAAATGAATGGTATGTCAAATCAACATACTTTTCATGATACCAAAGCCACGCGAAATTCCTTAAAGTTGTCCCAAAAGAAGGTGATGGTGACTTTGGTGGTCTGCGTCCGGTCTCATACATCACAGCTTCTTCCTTTTTCCGGTAGAGAAACTCTGATACCAAATTGACCTAAAACTTCGAAAACATCATCCAGCATTAGTCAAAGACCAATTCTGCTTCACGACAACGCTCGGCCACATGTTGCATAATTGAACCTACAAAAATTAAACCAGTTCGGCTATGAAATCCTGTCACATTCACCATACTCGCCAGACGCTTCGCCCACTGACTACCACTTATTTAAAAATTTGGACAACTTCGATAGTCGGCAAATGTTAGCGCTTGATTTGGAAATTCGTTTGATATTTACGGTTTTGCTCATAATATTTTTTTGGCACACAGAAGAGTCTTATGGCTACCAATTTCTTCTGGTTTTGTAAGTCAAACCAAATACTTATACGGTAGCAGTAAAACGGGCTCTTTAAAAAAAACGTTTGCAGTCCAAAATTTTTTTTAAATTTTACCTAATTTTTGGGATGCTGTAAGTTTAAAAATTTACTTGAAATAAAAAACGCAACGTCGAACTGTTCGTTTATACCTTAACTTATTGCTAGCGTTGGTAAAAAAATATTATTTTAATTAGTTCCTTATTTTTGGGGAAAGCGCCACAAAAATTTGTCAAGTTGACAAAACTTTCCAAATAGAAGATTTTCATGGTAACTATACTCCATTCAGTTTCAAGATAAGAGCGATTAACAACAAATTTATGTTAACGTCACCTTCTACAGAACCGTATTTAGCTACCAAGTACTAATTTTGTATTCTGTGGCGCAACATACTCCTGTTTTATATGCTACAGTTTCTACCAAATTTTTAATTAGCTCCGTAGATTTCCAATCCAAACTTTTACACTTATAGACATTAAGTATCATTTGCTTGACCTCAATATTGAAATAATTTCTTTTAAGTCTTTTCTTAGGAGAGCTAAATGATAAATTTTCAATTTCATTGTCGGTATCGGTGCTCGACATTTAAAAAAAACTATAATTGTTTACAATAATAAAGATTGCGGCTATTATTGTTTTCTTTTAAAACAAACCTCAAGAAGACTACAACTTTGTGGCTTCGCTTTTTAAAATGTTGATTTAAAAAAAGGATACCTTAATAGTTTGTCTTTAAAATCAACAAAATTTACATTGAAATACTCCAAAATACACCGTCTATCCTCTTTTAAAACTTTACTTTTTCTTTAACACCGAAATAATTGATTTAAATATGAACGTCAGTGATAATTTTTAAACCAACTTCATTATAAAAGTATAATTATATTTTATTAACAGAGTTAAGGATTAGTTTTAGGACGAATCTATAATATGCTACATATTGGCAGCATAAGTAACTTTTTGGGATTTGCATTTAATTTAAAGTTTGATCCTGTTTCTTTCAAGTTATATTTACAAAGTGTATATGTACATTCGTTTAAAAGTCATACCTCATGTTTGGTAATGTATATTGGTTTGTTTAAAATAACCCAAACTGTTGTCTCCCAGCAGCCTGGATGCGTTGTGGATCCCTCGTAAGTCATGAAGTGTTCTGTATCTGGCAGTAAACTTCTTAACGATAAATGTTTTATTGGAGTGGATGCGCCTGCAAGCAAAGAAATTATCATTTTTATAACATTATGCTTATCGACATTGAAATAAATCATTTTGACACAATTTTATTTCTATGAGTGTAGTTGTAATGATATATGATAAAAATTATATCTTTTAGAGTTAAAAAGCTCACTTGCATTAATATAATTGCAATTTCTTTTATTTTTTTAGTGGAGATCATTTTTACGAGTCGAAATTAAATGCATTCGTATTTTGAAATGGGTGACGGATAGCAATTTATTTCAGATGGCAGAACAGAGCAGTCAGAGTAATATTGCTTTGAAACGCATTACCAAGGAACCTATGGGAATCAAGTAATGCACTCAATGATGGATTTGTGCGCGTCAGCGCTTGCTTAATCTCTCAGGATTAACACCTGCTCGCGGTTTATTCTGCCTGATTAAATGTAATCCTACACTCATACAGAGAACTAACACAGTGTGTAACTCCGAGAGCATCCTTGTTTCTGTTTAAGTTACTAATCTTCTATATTAACTTTGTTGGCATCCCTTTATAAAGCCTGTTTACTTCCACCGAAAACGAAATGTTATAAAATTTTAATAAACTGCTGTTTTGTTATCTCCTGAACTTAACGAGGTTGATGGATTTCTAAAAAAAAACATTTTATTAATAAATAATAAACTGAAGCCAATTAGGCTTATTAAATTTTAAAATGATTTTATATGCAAATATTATGAGGTATTACATATTCATATGCATATTTGCATGAAACATAATATAAAAACTTTAGAAATGTGATAGCTCTTTGCTAATTTTAAAAGTAGGAAAGTTACTATACAAGTTTCTGTTTTATAAAAGGAGGAATAAGAATTAGTTTAATAAAGGTTGAAAATGCTTTTAAAGATATTAAATCTTATATCTACGTAAAACAGTTGTTTATAAAATCAATAATTATAAATAATAATATTCTTAAAAAGTAATGATAAATACTTAATTTAGGTGGATGGCAATACATACAATTGTGTGATTAAAAACGTCCAATTATATTTTTTCAGAATCTATTCAAAACTAAAATCCTAAATGTTGATTTAATATACTAACAGGTAGATTCTGCTTAAAATTGAAGGCTTTAAATTGAAAACATTTAAGGTAAATTAAATGGAAATTGTTTATTACAACCCATATAACAAATTTAAATTTTAAGTTCTTTAAACCAAATGATTTCAGCAGAATCTGGTTATAAAACTACCAACTAATTAATATGTTAAAATCAAAATAATATCGATGAACTATTTAGGTACCTACCCAGTAATGGGGCATCACTACCTACTATCTGTTCAATCTATTCACTTGATAGCTAATTTCTTAAAAACTAAAGCCGCGTTCAAACAATTCAAGTGTATTTCACAAAGTGGAGTTTACTTGGAATAATGCAATTTGTCAAAGTTGCTTCACACGAGTAATGATTTGGACACAACTTGGAATATCAATAAAAATGGCGGATTTTAAGTTAATAAGTATACGTATAACTCGTCGGGAAATACTTAAAGAAGAGATTGAAATTCGAAAATTTTCTGAAAAATAAAATAAAAAATCTTAGACCTAGAAATAGATTTAAGGCTCATTATGATCTTTGGGCTTGTACCAATTTCCTTGATGAAGTAGGAATTGAGGACGAATAAAGATTTAATAACAATCGACGATTGACTTCAAGAGCTGTCTTTGCTCGTAAATTTTTATGTTGTTTTTTTTTGTTGTGGACCAAATTTTAGTTGGATCTAAGTAAGCAATAGGGCCACCATCCTATCCAACTTGGATCTAACATCAAAATTAACTTGGTTTTAAGGATACCGAAACTTTTAAAAACTATTTCAAACTGACAACCCTGGAGTTTGAAGAACTGTTACTCTAAGAAATGATACAAGGACCAGAGGCAGATTTCATAATACCAATCAGAAATCTTTCGGCGATTTCAAAGCCTGTTGTATTTATTTTATCGCTAAGTTTCGTGCATGTTTGTTTTTATAGGACATTTCACAGAAGTTCCTCAGCCTTATAAAACTCCATTAACTTTAAATGTTATTTGTCCGTGAATATTTAATTTGTCCCTTGTTTTTGGACATTCTTGGCTTTAGCCGTTTTTTCCTCCACGCCCGTCTGATGAAAAGTTTAGGAGGCAATGCGGCCTTAAAGGCTTATTGTATCAATAGCCCTATTCATGTTACTGTCAGTTTGTTATATTTATACAGGTACTTCACAGGGTGGTTTTGTGATTGACTTCCCAAAAATCCAGTGTCTCTTTGGCATCAGACCATCGCACTTACATATAATGTGTAATTTAGTTTCGGGTTTCTTGATAAATACCTTGTAGTAATCTCCATAAAATTTAGTAAGTTTCCACAAGTACTGCTTTACAGTCTTCTCAGCTTAGGTGATTTCTTATTCACTAAGTCCGTTTACAGTTTTGTCCTAGATTTTTTTGGTAGGCCTACTGCTAACTTTGGGCCGATGAGAGTTTTTTCATAGATAGTTCATAGATCATCCACTTTTTCTTTGCCACAGTGTCACGGGATCTGGAGTACCTTCACTCTGTTGGGAGATCCCAGAACACTGAAAACATTCAGGCATTCCTGCACCAGTTTTAACGTCATCTTCTCATTCTACAAATCCAGAAGTGCAGCCTGACTGTCTGTTAAGATTAAAAAATATCTTATTAATTTCCCACACAGATGAATGCTTTCCTAAATGAAACTCATCCTATGTCTCTCTTCGTCCGACCTAGTTTCACTTTCGGTTTTAGACTCATCGGTGTACCTAGTTAGGTTTCTATGAGGGGGTTGATACCAAAATGCACACCATATTGCACACCAAATTTATCTATATTTCAATATTCTCCATCTTTTGTAAAAGCAATGACAAAATTGCACACCCGATCCGAAAAGGGTGAAAAAAACAGGTACCAAAGTAAGGGTTAGCTTTACTGCGCATCTTTTCATTACTCAGTACTATTCGATCTTTATGTAAACGCAAAAAAGAAAGTATTATATTTGTGAGTTATTAATTTTTGTAATAATAAATTAAGAATGAATTCTAACCTTATTAAAAGTTCCCGGGAAAGGGACCTTATTGTGGTAGGGTTTTAGATTCTACGAAGTCAAGATAATAAAAATAGACGAAATATTCTAACGTTGTACGAAGAGAAAATGTAAACCAAGAATTTTTAATATATTTATTATAAACAATTTTTAGCTTTATTAAAACTCAAATTAGTCAACTAAATTCAAAAAAATAGTTGTGAGTTGTAAAATTTGGTGTGGAATATTGTCACTATGAGGCATATCGCCGTAGCCTTACTTGGCGCCATGTTTATTTGCAATCAACTTCAATTTGAATCAAAGTAATGCACCATCCCACTTATCTCACATCCAAGATAACTTGATTTTGATGAAAGCACTTAACGTCCAATTAATGCACGTGCAGGGTCCATGTATACTCTGGTCAAATTTTTGTACACGCCAATTTGCAGAAATTAATAATAGATGCCTATTTCTATACCGAATTTGATTTTGTTTAAGAACAACATAATTTTTTTTATAACATACATCTCATTTTAAAATAATGAATAGCACCAATTATCTATAATAAAAAGTATTGTTTTAAAATGACATTAAGCAGTAATTTTTTATGTGTTTAAATTTTATTCTAAATTTATAAAAAATGCTAAATACAGTTACATGATCCATATTATTATATGGATATAAAGAAACTATGGGAAGTACCCATAACGGAGATGTTTTTCAATAATGAGAAAAAATAATAATAATAAAATAAGAACAAAAAAATTAACATATCAACACTACCTACAACATTAAAAAAAAGCAAGCTATTATATAATATGTTTCCTATGGATTAATGGGGCACGCTTCAAATAGATATCTTACAGACTCAAAATATAAAAAAATAAGTGTTCTTAAAACAAATAAGAGGTAATAGCATGAAATAAAAATAATATTATATAGAGAACTTTAAACTTTAAACATATTTCTGTAGAAAATCTCGAAATTAGCAATACTCGTAAGCGTTTAAAAGAATGAAAATATATGTATATGCTAGAACAACAATAAAAGCCAATACAAGTACAGATATTAATAAACTCGGAGTATAAAGAATGCTTTAAAGTAAAGGCATTGAGCTTAAAGAAGAAAACGCATTGTTAACGTGTGTTGTAATGAACAGGGTGAATATTTAAAGCTATACATGAAATTCATATTTATTTTATTACTAACAATTCCTAAACAAATAAAATTAATTAATTTTAATAATAATAATTTAAAACTTTTACCATTTTGTAATTTCGAAAAGTAAAAATAAAATGGAAAATACCGTTTTAAACAACACAAATTTAAGGCTCCGTCATTATTCAAAATATTCTGCATGAGGTGTTGCATTTTAAATAAAAATAGATATGTTAGGTTAGGTTCCGAAAAAACTAAATTTATTTATTGGGACTTTTTAGATTCCCCAGCCCTCTGGTGGCAAAAATATGAACTTCTATATTAGGTACTTTACTTTTTGATTTAACGCATCGGTTCCCAAAGATCGAACCGACCACGGTTCATATTTCAGTTAACCAAGTTTAAAATGGCTAGAACCAAACGATCTACCATGTCCTACGAATGCGATTGGTCCAAATATGAGAGACCAATCTAAGAACCAAATACGAACCAAAGCCATTCGAAAAAGCTTGGTGTCCCACTTCAGTGGGCTTGTTCTTGAGCCGGTCGAGATCGTGTCATCGACAACACTAGAGTCTGTCCTTCTGGTGTCGTCGACGACACGATCTCGACAGGTCCAAGAAGAAGTCTCCAGATGAACTCTCTAGCTTAGTATTATTAGATTTAAAAAAATGCACAAAATTAATAAATGTTGTAGAAAGGACACATTTATTTTATATTAAATAAATATTATAACCAATCGTTTGGCACTTGAAGTGCTTTGTTCATTTTCAGAATATAAAAAGGTGATATCCGAGGTATATTTTATACACAACATTTGGGCACCAGAAAATATTTAGTTTTGGTGGCAGTCATATGATGACATCAAAAATAATTTTTTTTAGGGGAAGCAAAAATGTTTTCTGGTTTACAGTTTAAAGTTATAGTTTAAAGAAATTATATACTTAATGGTGATTCTAATAAATTTGGGTATATGTATAACGTACGATTATTTTTTATTAATAATAATATGTTGTTTTCAAACTATTTTATGTAATACCAAGCAACGTTATTTTGTATATTTTATTGAATAATATACAGAGTGCTCACTTTTTTCCCAGTAAATTTTATATAGATAGTGAATGTCATTCTGAACATAAAATTTCCCCGTCTTTTTTTCGACTCCTTAAAAAGTTATAGCAATCATAACATTTTAATGACTATTCAACTCACAAGTGATTATTTTTTGTGACAAGTAAAACGTCAAAAATATATAGATTATTTTGTGACGTTAATGCCAAATTTCAATAAGTTTGATGTTGGCAGTCAAATTTTGCAGAAAAAAGTGAAAAATATTAATTAAATAGTCCCTCTTCGAATATTTTTCATATATTACCACTCATGTCATTTGGGGTTAAAAATTAAAACTTAACCCCAAATGACATTCGTGGTAACGACAGTGAAAAATATTCGACTCAAATTTGACCACTCGTGATATTACATATGACTATTCAACTCACAAGTGATTATTTTTTGTGACAAGTAAAACGTCAAAAATATCAGCGATTATTTTATGACGTTAATGTCAAATTTGAATAAGTTTGAAGTTAGCTGTCAAATTTTGCACAAAAAAGTGATAAATGTTCGTTAAATAGTCCCTTAAATATGCACTCTTGTTCAAATTATAAGTCGAATATTTTTCATACATTACCAATCTTGTCATTTGGGGTTAAAAATTCCCCTCCTGCTTTCGACTTAAATTTGACCACTCGTGATATTACATATGACTATTCACTCACAAGCTATTATTTTTTGTGACAAGTAAAACGTCAAAAATATCAGAGATTATTTTGTGACGTTAATGTCAAATTTCAATAAGTTTGAAGTTGGCTGTCAAATTTTGTAAAAAAAAGTGAAAAATTAAGTTAAGTTTTAATTCCTCGACTGCGTAGCAGGAGGATAATTTTTAACCCCAAATGACATGAGTGGTAATGTATGAAAAATATTCGACTTATAATTTGAACAAGAGTGCATATTTATTCGACGCAAAATTTGACAGCCAACTTCAAACTTTTTGAAATTTTACATAAACGTCATAAAATAATCGCTGATATTTTTGACGTTTTACTTGTTACAAAAAATAATCACTTGTGAGTTGAATAGTCGCTTAAATATGCTCTCTTGTACAAAACTTACCCCAAATGAAATTCGTGGTAATGACAGAGAAAAATATTCGACCGCTTGTGATATTACATATGATTGTTTTCATTTCATTTTATTTTGATTTTTTTTTATTTAAGTCAAGTATGCTTTGGATTTTGTCTTTATTTTTAAGCCAATTAGACAGATTAATTTTATCAAGAGAAATTTTAAAAGGGTGCACTTAGCTCAAAGACAGCCAATATTGTTCCAAAAGACAAGTTGGTAAAGACAAAAGCCAAACCATAATTGATTTAAATAAAAGTTGATAATAAGAAAGAAAAATTATACAAGGCGTTCCACAAAAAAGATAAAAATTTACCAATTTTAAAATTGCTGTAAGTCGAGGAAAAATATTAGTTCATAGGAATTTTTTTGTTCAAAATGACATATAAAATCTATAAAAATTTGCTTAAAAAAAGTATAAACAAATACACCTCGTTCATAATCAGTGGTTTCATTTTCACCAGCCTTATCAACTTCTGGAGATATCAAGGATATCTTTACCAAATTATGACACCAATTATTTAGGATAAAACTCGAGTGGTCTGTATATTATTTTTTTTAAGTGTAAGACCCTGTGCTCTTTGACAAATATTGTTCCTTTTTAAAAACTTTTCCTAAAATATTTTTTTTTATAATTTTGCCGATTTTATTTGATTTTTTTAATGTTATTAGTTTTTGAGAAACATATTTGAAGTTTTCGCAAATATGTTGTTACATTTATCAACGTGTTGTTTTTTAAAATTCTTTAAAATTTTTAATTTACATTCTAATAATTTTTTAATTTAAGTTTAATCGTAAGTCAACCTCTTCAAGATTTATTGTATTTGCTTGTGCCCGGCGCCTCCACCATAATATCACACTTGGTTGGGGTGACTTGGTAGAGTAAACATATTTTTATTTTAATATGTTTATTTAATAAAACTAATATTGTAATTACTTACATTTTTTACACAACTAATTACTATATTTTATTCTAATTGTTACTATATTAATGAAGTAGTATATTCTTTGTACATTTTTAGGACATTCTGTCCCTTTTGGGGCTGGACATTGATTTCTCTTTTTCGTTGTGCCTCAGCAATACCACTTTAATAGGCCTTTATTTGTTTTGCTGGTGCACCAGGTTAATGTACGCAAAATACTAGGTCGGGTGATGTCTTTTTTGCATATCAATGAAATTATAAAATATTCTAACGTTTTAAAAATAATAATTTAAAATTTATAATAAAAATAGATCTAACGTTTTCACATCAAAAAAATATGAAAATGTGACAGCGTCATTTTCATTTTTGTGGGAATATCTTTTTAAAATAAAATTAAACTTTCTATAGCAACCCCCTTTTGTGCAGAACAGCACCGTTATAGTAAACATGATTCTACTGTGATAATGATTTATTATGGAACATTTTTAATTTCCTTAATTTACAGAAGATGGTAATGGTTAAATTAGTACAGAAGTTGACTTGTGGTTAAACTTGACAATTTATTGGAATTTGATTTAATAGTGGGTACAGGGAATCAATTAGGACTGAAACCGAAACTAGAGACCAAGGCATCAAATATACTGTTTAGTAATTTTTAGAGATTAATGTTACTACGTATATGTATACTTGTTGAAATCCAACTAAACTTCATTTCTGATCTTTTAGTTTAACCAAAGAACCTCTCAGCAGCTTTATTTTTGGGCCTCATTTAATAGCAGTATTGAATTTATTCAAATTTTTATAAGATTGGCGACAACTCGTCAGAGCCTTTATTTTATTAATATAGTTAAATTTCGGTAAAGTTCACCTTATTATTTTTGTATAATGACGAATCCATTTCCCATTTAAAAATATAAAAGGGTGGACCTAAAGAGATTGAGCAGAAATGAAAACTTTAATTTTATTGTGTAAAGTAGTTCCCTTGAAAATAAAAATCGACCTATCACTGCTTTTTTTATCAATTTTTTAAAAGTTATTTAGACAGGCTCCTTTTAAATGGAACAGCATGTATAATAAGAAATTATATTATAATTATAATTAAGTATAAATAAATGCTAAAATAATTGGTTAAAATATGAAGGCATTAGAAGTCTTATCGCACATTTATAATAGTGTGCACTTCATTAAAATAAAATTAGTGAGTTAAAATGAAATGAGAAAAAAGCGTATGATCGCTTTAATACAGTTATGAAAAGATAACATGTAAATCAACTTAAAAGTGTCTTCATTAAATTCTTAGATAACTTTATTTTTATCTTGGAAACTGCTGCACCGAGTCCCAGAATTAAAAGGGCGCGTTCGAAAATGAGACATGCGAAGACAGTTTAAAAATAAGGAGGAGAAAAATCTCATCCACTTTTTTAATATTTATCTCTTTAAGTCTGTGCAAAGTCAGTAGATTTAATGAACATCTTTTATGTTTGAATTTGCATAATATTTTTGACTTTGATACACGAAGTTTCTTGATAGGTTTCTCTCGCAAGTTTACATTTTTTATGTTTACGTTAAAGGAATTTCTTTAATAAGAGTTTTACGCTCTATACAAATTCAAGAAAAGGTTTAATCAATCTCTAAGGAGGTTTATGAGATACTTTTTTAATAATTTATATAAAATAATATTTTATTACTGATTTTTAATTAAGCGTCTAATTAAAATGTAATAAAGAAGCTTCTTAACTTATAAAAGGTATAGTTTTTAAAAATTAAAAAATAATACACTAAATATTATATTGTAAACACTTACATATTAAATAAAGTCGGTAAATTTCATGTAATTTTCAATGTGTAAGAAAATCGCGTGAGTAACTACCTGCTTTTGCTTTCACCCTTGGATGCTCTCATTTGGGATTTTCAAACAAACTTTGAACAAAGTCAAACACCCCTGCAGAAATTTAAAATGATGATTTTTCAATTCTTATGTCAACTTAAATGACTAATGAGATACATATTTCATTATTTTGTGATTTTCTGCAATCAATTATTTAAAATAGTTCAAATTATTTTATACTAAGTTTACAACCTGTTATTAAATATAATTATAATTTTCTTTGAAATGGAATCGTAACTTTTTAATTAACTTTATTTACATAAAATACATTTTATGTGTTTATGGTAATTATGTGCAAAGAGCAAATTTATTTTATATTAACCAAGGTAATGAACCTACGTCTTTAAAATTTATTCCTATTTTATTAAATATTTTGTATAAAATAGTTCTGTTAGTGAAATTTAGAAATTAGGATTTCAAAAATGAGATAGTTTTTTAATTATACCTATTTATGAAGAAAAGATGTATTTTAATATGTCTGAAATTTACAATTTTTTATGTAGAGCATATTTTTAAATGCCGATATTTTTGAAACTTCTTCATATTTTAAAATAAAACTATGGTTACCGTAGAACGAAGTCAATAAGTTTTTACCCTACACTTTAAGTCATTCTAATTTTAAGTGGGTTACAAATTAATTTTATTGCAAAATTGTCCTTGGCCAGGATTCGAACCTAGGACAATCATGCACCAATTGAACAGCGACCAAGGACTGTTTGTGTCTTTCCGGCAAAGGAATGTAATAATATTAATAATATTATGATCACTTTAGTTTGTCCGAAAGACATGAATTATACATATAATATTAATATTCCTTTGGTCCTTGGTCGGTGTTAAATCGGTGCAAAATTGAACAACTTTCGAAAATGGGTCCTAGGTAGTGTAGTGATTGGTTTCCAGATTTGGAGGTCCTAGAGATTGAAGTCTGGAAATGTTCCAAATGTTTCTGATACAAATGCATTAATAAGTAAAATAAACAAAGGACGTGAAAATAATTCACAAGAAAATGTACATTATTAAAAGAAAAACGAGGAAACTTTAATTATTATAAAAAACCTGCACATTGGAAAAACGAGTATAGATATAGAAAATCAATTTGAAATAATGTAGAAAAAACAGCGAAGCTTTTCTAAGATTTGTAAATAAGAATGGGAAACATGAAGATGAATGGTTTATTGACTCAGGAGCTACTGATCATATGTCATTTAGGAAAGAATGGTTTAGAAATATTAGATTATTCGAAAATAAAGTGTTTGTTAAGATTGGAGATGGATCTAAAACACCAGCATTGGGAAGAGGTGACATAGAAATTCGGGCATTTGCAAATAATAGATGCTTTATATGTACCGAATATTAAATTATACTTATTTTCCACTGGTACTGCACTTGATAAGGGATATGAGTTATATTCAAGTGATAAACAATGTATTTTGAAGAAAAATGGTATAGTTTCTGCAGTTGCAAGCAGAGAAGAACGATTAATCAAACTTTTATGTAAAACCTTGGAAGTTGATAATATCAAAGAAGAAATAATTGCAAATGTTACACAAACGCAGTCTTTGTAAGTTTGGCATGAACAAATTACGCATCAAAATTTGGTATTAAGTTATAAAGAAGGCATAGATCAAAATATAGCCTTCTGTTTTCTAGAGTGAGTAGTTTTAAATGTTCTAATATTCTCTTATAATCTATTTCCACAAAGGAGATATTTAGTTTGTATGCTATAAATCTTAAGAATTTGTTTTGTACTTTCTCAATTAGTTGAATGTATTAAATGTAAAAAGGAGACCAAACAGAACTGCCATATTCCAAAATAGGCCTAACAAGTGAGCAATATAAACTTTTAAAACAGTGAATGTCATTAAAATCATTTAAAGATCTATTAATGAAACCTAACTTTTTCATAGCTTTATTTCTGATATTTAAAATATGAGCATCAAATTTCAGTGAGGGGTCAAACATAACTCCCAAATCTTTAAAATTGGAGACAGTCTCTAGTGTGGACAAATTAATATTGTAGTCAAACTTAATGATATCATGCTTAGTACCAAACCGTAAAGTTTTACATTTGTTTACATTTAATTCCATGTCGTTATTTTCGCACCAGGTATGTAAGTGGTCAAGATCATTTTGAATTTCTAAGCAGTCATATTCATTTTTTACTAATTTATATATTTTTAAGTCGTCTGCGTACAATAGGACTTTGCAATAAATTATATATAATTCAATGTCGTTGATAAAGCAGTTCAAAAGCAACGGTGCCAAATGACTCCCCTGGGGGACCCCTGATGTTAGTCTGATTTCACATGACGTTATGTTTTTTATTTTAACAGTTTGGACTCTATCTATTAGATAACTTTCCAACCAACTAAGTAAACTTCCAAAGATACCTATTTTATTTAGTTTTTCCAATAATATACCATGATTCACTCTGTCGAACGCTTTCGAAAAATCGGTATATATAGAATCTACCTGATACCCCCCCCTCAAAAGCATCCAACAAAAAAGATTCATAGCATAACAGATTTGATGTTGTTGATCGTCCTTTGACAAATCCATGTTGGTTCCTACTTAATTCACTTTTAAAGTAAGGTTCTAACTTGTCACACACAATTGACTCAAAAATTTTAGCAATGATTGATACTTTACATATACCCCTATAATTTTCGACCATTGTTTTATTGCCATTTTTAAATAATGGGACGATATGACTCGATTTCCATATGTATGGAAATACACCACTTTTTAGAGACATTAAATATTATAACTAAAACATCAATAATTGAAAATCTACATGATTTTAAGAAATAAACAGGAATCTCATCAGGTCCCATACCTAATTTGTTATTTAGCTTATTAATCTTATTGAGAATATCTTGTTTACTGATTTTTATACTACCACAGGTATTACGATATAATGTATCCTGTTCATATTTTGGAGTTTTGGTGTTGTTATTGTAAACACTACCAAAATAGTGAGCAAAAAAATTAGCAATTTCCTGTGTTGATTCAGAGAAAGCACCATTATAAGACATATTATTGGGAATATCATTATTACCTTTCTTTGATTTTAGATAACTCCAAAACACCCCATTGTCGGTTTGCATAGATTTTTCCAATTTTTTAATATAGTCGTTGAAGTTAGCTTTAGACATTAAATTACATTTAGATCTGAGGTTCCTAAATTTTTGATAGTCATCATTACTTCTTGTTGATTTGAAAATAGCATGTTGTTTCTTTTTTTCTATTATTAAGGATTTTAATTCTGTGCTGCACCATCTAGGGAATTTTGGAGTTCTGTATGTGCATTTTGGTACAAATAATTGAATGACACTATACAAAGACATATAAAAATTATGTACAATATAGTCCATCATCGTGTTCGTAGTCTGTTCCTTCATCAATGTGGATGATAGCCAATCTTCTCTTTCGAAACGAGGCAAGTTGCATTGGTTGTTGTTTTCACGAAGATTATATACCGTAGGCTGTGTAGAGAGTCTTAGTAATCACCATCTCCATAAAGAGCTACGAGACACTTCTCTACGGCAGTAGCAATGTCTTCATGACTGGCATCTGTCTGCAGGTTAAGTGAAGCTAGGTTTATCAAATGGATAGTTTTTTGGAGAACACTACAATTTCTTTTTTGCCAGCCAAAAAAGCACCTAGGTGGTATCGCAGCTACTGAATGCGTGTAAAAAGTTCGAAACTTGGGATGTATTCCAGTTCTTCTCGATGTAAACGTTGTCAATGCTCGATCTCAAGTCATTGAGTAGAACTAGTATGCCACATCCTCTCCAATTATCAGTACGTTCTCAAAGGACATACGTTTTTGTGTGCAGTTCACATAATGTTTTTGTCTGCATCTTCTGAAGTGCTCTTGGTTTCAATCACCTGGTTTTTAAATGCTGAGCAGAGAAGGTCAATCAGGCGTCGTTTGTTGATATAATTGTATTTCCTCGGGCTTTTTGATTAGTGTTGATTCTTCAAACATGGTGTCATTGAAAGAAACTGCTGGTACTCCTAAGAGCCCCATTCTGCGGGTATCCATCAAATACCACTATTAAAGTGGTTGGATGTGTAAGTGATGTAGCCAGTAACAATTGCTCTGATGGAATCACTACGGTAATCTTGTGTAATAGGCATCCACTATCTACCAAAACATACGTACGCGGAGTAAACAATGCCATTGGAAATGGAGTCACTTCGTATTTGAAATTCTCTTTCAACTCCTCGTCAGAGTGTTTTATGATGCACATTTTTTGGAAAATGGTGAGTGGGTCTACGTTAACAAATTTGTTCTGCATTCTGAGCAAACTGCTGATTGATGCCTAGGGTAGCACTTTTCTTTAAAAGTTACGTTTCCAAACGAGTTACCGGTGATTTGTTTGGCCGTTTCAATTCCCAATTCTTGCGCCATTTGACAATTGATTTCAGGACTAACCTCCAACTATTCTACTGCTCACGAAAAGTATTTTGTCAGTAGGGGTAAATAGAGGGAGCAAAAAGAGTTTTTAAGTTTTTCCAAATCAGCAGTCAGCAGCGTCTCATATGATTTGTGTTGGGTTCATTTCCCTCTCGGTTCTGCTCGCTGTGAAAAAACGACCATTCTTTAAAATATTGTATCTTGAACTAGATGGCCGAAAATTTTGGGGTTTTTCACGTAATACAAGCATGCAGCACATGTTTTTTCGAAGCTGTAAACTTGAAATCACACTAACAGCATTGATTATAAAAAAATACGTTAAAAGTGTCCAGGATCTAGATTATTTCCATGTTTGTATTTTGAAATAAAATCGAATAGTTCTTTGTCGGAAAAAAAATATTAATAATAATTCAAAAAATTTATTTCATTTTCTCACACCCGCACCCCTCCAAAAATATTTATGGCATGAACATTTATATTTTTGTAAGCTTTAAATTAATTTATTATTGTTTCGATTTAAATGATGGAGTGGATTTATTTTATAGTAAATTAATTTTCCACTTTACTCAAAAACTTATTAACAGTTTGAGCTGTATAATACTGTTGAAAACACAAAACATAAAGCCATGCCCTTCTCGCGATGTTTAAAATTAATTCCGTAAAGTTGAGTTAATTACAAATAGCCACCAGACCAGAGAGTATTCAACTAAATTTATGGTTTATAGATAGATATAGTGTGTAAATACAATAATCATTATTTGCTGAAATTTATGGTACTTTACATCCTAGAAATAGATTTATACGCTATTATAACGACACAATCCCGACTCAGGGCAACAATAAACGCGACAATTGATATTTATCATCATACTCCTGAGTGTATTAATTGTAGCTATTACCAAAGGAATTATTCAAAGTAATTAATTGTTTCCAAGTTTCGTGGAACTTTATTCATCTGTACGTTATAAGTTCAAGAGCGCACTTCATGCATCCACCTTCCATCAGAACAAATACGAAAGAGGTTCGCTCCTGAGAGGTGCACTTTTTGAAAAGAAAGCATCCCAGAAAAACTTGTTTCAAACATATGTTGTTTTCACAACATTTGGGATGAAAAATAGACAAAATCTCAGTCGCCATTTATATGGTGTACGTATATGTGTTGATTGTATACGTGTGCGGTGGTTTCCTTTTCGTAAACATCCCCGCAGACTTTTTATGTTCGTTTGTCGTTAAAATGCGATGAAAAATGGTGTCGAATTCCGGTATAAAGGTTGTTTATTGGCCGGCTAAGAGCTCGTCCTATCTGAACCCGGCAATAGTATGATTTACCGAGCAGATATAGATGCGGCCCTACTCCACGATTTATTACGTTTTGTGTTAAATAAACCAAAAATTAATTATCTAAAACGCAGATTAAATAAAAACATGGGGTATGTTGTTTTCTCCTCCAAATCTCATCCTATTTAGTACTTTCATTCCACACCCAAAGGGGAACTTTATGCGGACTCTACTTTATTAAATAAATCTTTCGTAATTACGTGCAATATCTTCATTAAAATTAACATTACATGCAGGTTTAATTTACTAAAATAATATTTTCGTTTTAATTTAAGGTTAAACACACATCGCCCGAATAATTCAAAAATACCCTAAGCAACCACTGAAATAATTATTTGCGTTTATTTTCCACCTAATATCTTTTTGAAATCCAGAAGTGCGACGTTTATTTAATTAAATTGTCAGTTTTTCTCAAACCTATTAAATACCTATTTATTTCAAAAATTCGTAACAAATTCGCTCATCCATCATTAATGATTAATCCATTTTATATTATTATTGTTTACAAACCTTGCTAAAATCCAGGTGTGAATTCTTAAACCAAAATATATAATCAATATTTTAATATTCCGCAATGAATTTTTCGCATTTAAACATAAATGTACGTCTTTTCTTAAAATTCTTAAATAAATAAAAAGGTAACGACTGTTGTCAGGTTGGTTGAGTGGTGTTTGTATACCGTTCCAATGGGACGTAAATAAGGATATATATGCTACTTGTCATTGTCACATTTTCCATGCGGAAAAGCTCTGCTCAAATCTCTGTTCAATCTGCAAGCTTTTAAACTAATACACCAAACCATCTGATGCTTTTTTATAAAATGTATTAATTTATGGCACTTTTTTGTTTGTCTGTCACACATTTTCCTTCATTAAGCAATCAGAGCGATCCGGATAATCTAAGGACTTTTCTCACAATCCATCATCGTTTATAACTAATTGCCTATTTATTTTATCCCAACAATTATCATTAATTAGGTTCTTTCTATATGTTCTTACATAAGCCACTATAATTTAAAATATTTTCATATTAAAGTCAAAATATATCACGGTTTTAATTAAAATAAAGCTAACATTTAACCTTTTTGCATTTAAATTAGTGGGTATTTGCATGAGCATTTTGTAAAATGCATAAACGACATTATTTTTAGCTTACGTCTGTTTTGTTAAAAACTTGATAAGTATAATTTTAAAATAAAATGCTTACTTGATTACAAAAATTGTTTTGTTCCTTTTTAGTCACACTGTTTATGCAGATTTAACAATTGATTTTTTAGGATTTTTCTTTTCGTTTACGTATATTAGTTTCAAAATATTTTATTTATTTAACCAACCAATAAAAATTACTACTACTACTACTAAACAAATACCTTTTAAGTGGTAAGGTGAACCAAGCAGCAATTACACAAGCTTGCAGAGTGATGGACGCTGTGTTTTGTACTTATTTGCACTCATCAGCATCACATTCTGCTTACTTGAGTCCTCTTCGTACTGCATTGCAGCTTGCTACACCTTATCACCTAGTCCACCATTTAATGTAATTATAATTCGAACAAGGAGAGGTTTACAAAAAAACTATTGACGTCGGGTGTTTGGGGTGAACGATAAAGTCTACCAACACATAGATTCTCTGGACAAATACCAAAAGAAACTCATTATACAACCACCAGACAGTATTATTTTCACGGTTCACTTCAATATTATCGACCAAAACCGTGTAAATAGGCCCACAAAGACAAGAAATTTCAGGAATGCAAGTCAATGATACGGAACAATTATATTGCACACCGTTGATCTTACGAAACATCACACACACCTTCAACTATCATCAAAGTAAGGTGGTAATCCACTATATTTAAGGAAGCAATTGAAGAAAAATACATGGCTTTTCTTGCAGAGCCGTCGCTGGGGGTTGTTCAGTGTGTGCACCGCACACGCCCGGATAACAAAGGGGCGGATTTTTAAGAAAGGAGCATTTTTTTTTTTATTTTTACTCGTCAAAAAACTTTAAACAGAGAGTAACCACTATACTCTGTGGTTGTGCTGTTCTCCGAACTGACTTGCACTTTTTGAGGTTTGAACTTAGTTCGAAATATAAAAAGTTCGAACCTATTCTTTATAGTTCGACATAATAATAAAAGTTCGAACCCGATGACGTTCGAACTTCGAACTGGGTATTGTTCGAACTCGATGCGGTTGGAACCTAATAATGTTCGAAATGTTCCAAACTCAAAAGATTCGGGTTCGGTGAACAGCACTACGCCAAAGGTAGATCGAACATGGACTGTAAGAAAGTTACTTTATTGTAGCTGAAACATAGTTGAAAAGCTGAAGCATTAAAAATAATTATTTTAAAAGAATTCTAATTAACCATTGTGTATTACGTCCCTTAATTAAAATCAAGGATTTGCGGTGATAGGACAAATAAAAACTCAGATTCCTTTAAATCAGCGACTAGTTTCGGATCCGGTCGGATCCTTTTTCAAGCTGTGAAAGGCATTTATTAATAACAACATAGATATATACACACATTTAAAATTTAAAATACCTTTGAAATGATGGACGAGATTTGTTAAGTTAAAACTAATATTATCAGAGATATGTACCATGGAGTACGGAGTAAAATGTTTTGTGACAGTTTGGTTTGCCATCGACCAAATTATTGGGTTTAATTCCTAATTCAATTGTGTTTTTTTGTAATTTAGAACCATGTGCTTTTCCTATAAATTTTAGGTTAAATATATTTAAACTTATCATAGATGTTGTATTATTTTTACCACTTGTTCCATACAGTGATCACAAACAAGGTGTTTGTTAGTTTGTGATATTGTTGGATAATTACACTATATTTTTATCTGTAATTAGGTTCAACTTATTTTTCGCATTCAGCCAATTAGCTGAATAACACTTGACAGATCATAGAAATGTTAAGTAGACTTATATGGAGTTAGTGTTACAAAACGCAGCTCCATCTATTGGTGGATAGTGGAGACATTAATTAATTATGATATTTATACAAAATATACAATATTATAATAATTAATATAAACTAATTAGGTTTTGGTATATGAGACTTACACTTTTTAAGTTAGTGTTATTTGCATGTTTCTTTATATTAATAGCTTGTAAGGTTAATCGTTTCTTAAAAATGTTTTCTCTGCCAATTATTTCGGTTTTATCGAAGTCGAAGTCATGATTATTTTGGAAGTGGTGTAGGGCTAGTCCCGTTTTATTGTTTTTATCCTTGAACTTATCACGACAATCGTATGTGTGTTGTTTCACTCTTGTTTTCAGGTGTTGTCCCGTTTGTCCAATATACACCCTGTTACACTGTTGACATGGGATTCTGTAGATGACATTGGATTCTTGGTCTATTGGGATTTTGTCCTTTAACTTTGTATATAATATATTACTTTTCTTGATGTTATAGAAACCTAATTCTATATTATATGGTTTGAGTATCTTTTTAATTCCATAAGAGACATTGTCCAAGTATGGGAACTTGAAGTACCTGCATGTTTGTTCGGCCATGATGTCCATCTCTCTTACAGTTGAGGTGTCCATGGTGTTGTTGGTGTTCATTTTTGGCTCTTGAACTATGTTTTTAACTCTATTGTATATAGCATATATCATCTTTATTGGATAATTATTTTTTGTTAACAAACTTGTAATTATTGATCTATTTTTGTTATTAAACTCACGGTCACTTAATCTTAGCATCCGGTTGAATAGGCCAGTCACTGCCCCTACTTTCTGGGAAATCGGGTGGCATGAGTAATAATTGAGGAATATGTCAGAAGCAGTTGGTTTCCTGTACCAGTCAGTCGTTATGTAACCGTTATTATTTATCAGTTTCATATCTAGAAATGCTATTGCACCATTAATTTCTTGTTCATATGTGAACTGGAGTTTTTTATGGACGCTATTGAACTCCTGTAGGACCTGGTTGACATGATCTTTGTGTATTAGCATGAAGGTGTCGTCCACATAACATTTTACGAATGGAATCTTGTATGTATTGTTTTTCATTATTGAATGTATTACTTCATTCATTACGAACGACGCTAGAACAGGGCTTGCGGGATTGCCCATGGGGCTGCCATCTAGCTGTTTATAAAACTTCTGTTCAAATTGGAAAAAAAATTCTAATTAAGTTTGAAATGGAGACTTTAATCTACAAAATTATGCACAGTATTTAAAAAAAGTTTATTTTTATTGAACTTATCTTTTTCGGTACAACTGGAGATAAGTCAATGAAATCCAAGAATAAACGTCCTTTCAAATAATTTACTTAAAATTATCACTTTTCAATAAAAAATATGGTATCACGGGAACGTGATACGATGTCATATACTTTTTAAATTGTGCAAATAAATCTTTTTTCAAACCCAAACTCTTTTCTAAATCGAACTCTTCCGAACTCGAACTGTTTTCAATCCATAACTTTTTTCGAACTCGAACTTTGTTAGAACCAGAACATTTTCAGAACTCCTTAATGTTTGAAAAGTTCGAACTATTTTGGGGTTTGTACTTTTGAATGCAGGTTCGAACTTACAAATATGGGGGCCAGGATTTTGTAATTTTGCACCCGGGCGGATCTTATGTACGCGGCGGCCCTGTTATCATAATCAACACAGCCACCAGAATCGCCATAACCTGTGATGGCAATAGAGAAAATGTCCAGATCAACACCGAAGTTATAGTACACCTCACATGCATGTGAACACCGCGCATAACCCAACTCATGATTCCAGTAACACAAAAGTAAATGAGCAGTTCTCGATTGACTTGCGAAAGGATAAAGATGTAAACATGTTCTATCCGAATAAATTCTCAAACACTCTAAATATTTGGACAAGCTGCAGAATTAAGAAGAGATGTACGGATCACGAATGAAGATAAAACATGGGCACAGGTGAAACAGCACTCTCAAACAATAAATAAACACTTAAAAATAGGAAAAATTCCAGACGAATTAAAAATAGGCAGAGTAAGACCAATATACAGGGTGTCCCAAGATTCAGTTTACAAGCCATAACTCCGTTAGTTGAAGAGATAAAAAACAAGTCAAAAAAGCTTCCAATGGAATCGAATTGCCATTCCAATTTCATCTTAGAAATATTATTGGCTTTGACTACTCTTTAGAACCCATCATCAACTTTTTTTTCAAATGGCACCCCCTATACTTTTCATACATCAAGACATACTTCTACCCTTCTACAAAAATTTAAAGAAGTACGAATATCTAATAAATTCTATGATATCTTGATAACCGACATTAAAGAACGACATCAATGTGTAAGAACAAACAATTATGCCAGCTCCTTTCGTAAGACAGAAACAGGGATATCGCAAGGATCATCACTATGACCAACGTTATTCCTATTATACATCAACGACATTAACGCAATTGGAATAAAAGGAAAGATATTATCGTTGTACGTAGATGATATAACTGATATAACTGATATAGATAAAAAATAACAGTGTTACTAACAAATTGGACCAAAAAAAAAATAAAGTTATGAGTCAGAAAAACGTACTTGGTATATGTTAACTGATAATAGTATGGAAAGATTAAACTCACAAGTAAACGTTCTAATTAATGGAGTACTACTCAAAACACAGAAAATCTCGGACTCCAGGGTCCGCATCCTCATTTTCGGGGATAAATTATCCTACAGAAGAAAGGCGTGGTCAAGCAAAATACTCGTTACTTATTGGTTGTTTTGGAAAATTTCCATAGAAACGTATTGTTTTTCCTATAGGGGGGATTATTCTAGAATCACACGACACAACATCGTATACGACATGACAAGGACAGACTCTTATTTTTGCATTTGAATGACAAGGATAGAATGATAAAAGTCGGATATGACATCGTGTCGTGTGATCCGAGAATAACCCCCTGGATATTTTATTCTGGAAAATAAGGATAGGGGTCCAGGTAGATAAAAAATTAAGCTTCCAACAACACATTAATGAAATTAATATTAATTTTTATACAATATATTCTGTGTATATTTTATATACACAGAATGGTTAAATCCCAGTTGGTGTACCATTCTCGGGACAAGATAACAGATGGCGGACATTCAAAAATTACAACCAACACCAAATAGTTTATTAGAAAGTCTATACAACATGCCATAATACCTACGGTACGAGAGGCTTATTTTTGGGCCTGTCGAGATCGTGTGGTCGACGAGACTATAAGGACAGGCTCTTATTTATATGTATATGTAAATGTAAATTGCAGAATGATAAAAGTCGTAGGCGATATCGTATCGACCGTTTCAAGAATAAGGCTGCAGGTACACAAAACTACAGGAATGTTGAAAATAAACGTAATAATAGAAAAGGAACTTTAAAGTCATATACAAAATAAAAAATAACATCATTCAGAAAGGTATTGAACTAATATAAAATAACAGAATATACATATATCCTCAGAACAAGAAATGCAACACAACATATAATGCCACAACCACCAACTTTAAATGAGTAATAACAAAACAATGGAAATTGTTCAGAATATACAGGGTGCTGATTACTTCGATAGTCACCATTGGTATCTTTTAAAGAGAAGTTGCTCATTTTTATTGCCATTAAAAATCTGAAAGAAAATTTTGGAAAATTATGGCAAAAAAATGTGATTTTGGAAAATAATTTATATTTGCCAAACCATTACTTACCTTACCGAGTTATACGAGGTAAAAAAATTGTAACCATGGAAACTGTCCATAAAACATTGATTTCATTTGTTTTTATACAACTTTTCAAATTTAACACTTTTTCTAAGGGAACACATAAATGTTAATTAGAAATCTGAAAATTTATTATCTAATGAGATAAAAATCCAATATGGCGGCTTCGAACCTAGAAGGCAAAAAAATTATTTTTTGACATCATTTAATTCAGAATAGTCAACAAAAGGTACTAAAGTTCAATGATGTAGCAGTATTGCTTTGGAAAATATAAATTATTTTCTAAAATCACATTTTTAGATTTTTGGCCATAATTTTGCAATGAGTTTAAACTCAGATATTTAAATATCTTAAATTTTCTTTCAGATTTTTAATAGCCTTAAAAATGCGCATCTTTTCTTTAATGTAACCGACTTCTCTTTAAACGACACCAATCTCTTCCACTTTACCAATGGTGAGCATGGAAATAATCACCACCCTGTATAAGAAAAAAAAATTTAAAAAGATAATACATTTTTTCAATTTTGCTGCAATTTCTAAAAATAATGCCAATTATAGGAGCGTGCTTTTTCTTGTCTTTATTTTCAGAAATAGATAAATTATTTTTCAATTATTTTTTATTTGTGACCTTTTTATTTAATACATTCTTAACGCTTTCCATTGTTAAGTTATGACTAATTAAAAGAGGGTAGTTTTAGTTTTCAATTGATTCCTTTTTTAATCTCTACACAACTTGGTTAAATTGTTACTACCGATGTACTGAAGTGTGGTAAAATCGGTGAACAAAAATAAAAAACGCTGTAACACCAAAAGTTTAAATGTTGGCACCCAGTTTTTTAGTTTTTTGACGAAGAAATTTGTTCTACTTTCCAACCCTAAAATATTATTTACCACGAACGGGACACCCTGTAAAAATAAGTGCTTAAATAATACATTTTAAAATATGTTAGTAACTTCAATTATAATTAAAGGAAACGTTGTTGTTTCGTAGATGTACTTAATTCTAAAAGGTAAAAAACTATTATTGAACTTTAATATCCAATATACAGTAGGTGTAATTTATTTTTGATAAATCAAGCTAACGCTACAAAGATGGATTTCTTATTTAATTGAGGCTTAAAGCTTTATTAATTAAATTTTCACTTGACAGTCTGTCAATGTATTTTAATTGAATGTTATTGAATACATTCAATCTCAAAATAAATAAGTATAAAATATGTAATTAAGTAAGGAATTGTTGTCGCTTTTAAAGGCGTCAATTCTTTACTTAATTATAGTTAACCAACCTACTGGGGATGTTGGTTATGAATATAAATTATCTATTTAGTAATAATTATTATATTAAAAAAAAGACTAAAAATATTTGGTGTACATCTTACATTTAAAATTGTTGAGACTTTAATAAAAAAACATTTATATATGATTTTGTAGATTTCTAGATCCTAGTTTAAATTTTTGAAATTTCATAAAATAACTATTTTTACTACATAAAACTTTTATGTAGAAAAACGTTTTGATTAAAGTAATGATTTTTTGGTGTAAATAAATTTAATTAATTAATTAAACCTTAAATGGTAAAGCGAATAATAATAAAATGGAAATAAGTTTTTTTTAATTAAACTAAAAATGTAAAGTTTATGAAATTAAAATGTACAAGTTTAAACGTGAGGATATAATAAAATAAATTTAGCCGAGTTCTTTTAATAAATTTAGTTGTTAAATGCGGCACATATAATGTTTCTCAGCTGTACACTTTTTTGGAATTATTTAGATGATAATAAACAGAAACGTAATACCCTTACTTTGTAGGTCGAAAATATTTCTTTCCACTCTCTTAAAGTACGTGGTAATTAATTATATTATAATCAAATAAATTGCATTTAAATTCGGTATTTTTTGTTTACATAATTAATGATTGTTTTAAATGGATTAAATATTGTATTTAAAAAAAATATATTAAAAGTATTTTTTATTTTATTTAAATATTATTTATTTTTATTTCTTATATTTTCATTCAATATAAAACTGTTTAACGAATACTGTTTGTAATAAGCAATTTATAGTTCGATCATGTTCCTTTAAACTGCTTTACTTTGGTCAGGTCTAAGAAATTAGTTTTCATGGGTGTAATTTCGATAGTCACACAACTTATTGGTAATAACATTAAAGAAGTTATGTAGTTATTAAAGGTTTGAACTAGTTCTACTCTAGTTATTAGTTTCACCCCACTTGCTATGAAAATTTTAAAACCATTAAAGTAATTGAAAAAATTTAATACACCTTACATAAAAATTTAAAATAGCAAAAGATAAATAATTCATGGTTTAAAAAATTACTTACTTTAATTAAAAGTAAAATTACATTTTTATTGTTCTTATATTTACAACATAATGTTAAAAAACTTTAAAAAGTGTAAAAAGGAGAGATATTATAACAAAATTTGGTACAGAATATGGTAAAAACCTATAAGTAATTTACATTCCCCGTTAAATGCACACAATACTCAAAGGATTATAGATTTTATATTTGGGCTTTCTTCTTATAGATTAAAGTAAAATCTGGTATATATTCATTATTAAATGTGCTTGAGGTAAAAAATTACTGCAAATGTAATCAAACAATTAATTGTAATTTGTCATTGAGTAAAGACCCTCCAGACGACTCGTCAAATCACGGCCAACGTTGACATTCGTGAACTTGACTAGGTTTGGGCCGAACATTGGCCTTTGTAAATCGGTCTCCAGACGATGCGAACTTACGTTCTAGGTTCGTGATTATCATGTTGGTGCCAAGTGCTTAAAACTACCAAGACCAACTTTAGACGCATCGAGTTAAGGGCCAAACGTTACGTTAAGCGGCCTTCAAACGAAGGGTTGAACGTAGGCCAACATTGGCCGAATGTACGTTTGCCGTATCGTTTGGAAGCTCAACGCATCACGAATGCAGGAATGCTGGGACTCGTGTTGGCGTTTATGGAGGTTCGCCTCGGTTGCAGTTAATCTACCACACATGAACAGACTAGACGAATCTTCGCTCGACGTTCTAGGTTCGTGATTACGTTGTTGCAAAGATCGCTAAAACTACCAACGCCAATGTTGGATGTATCGTGTAAGGGGCAAACGTTACGTTCGGCAAACTGAACGAATGTTGGCCCAGACTTGGACAAGTTGACGAACGTCAACATTCCTGTATGTTTGACGTATAGTCTGGAGGCCACTTAACACAAATATAAAATTGGAGACGAGAGTATTTGGTGATTATAAAGTTACAATTAATATACAATTAAAATATATTCATCCTATACCAAGAATGTAAGTTCTTTAATAAATTTAGTGGTTGTATGTACTTTACAAAACTGGATTTATTTGATGCATATTACAAATTGAATTGGATGAAGATTTGAAAAATATTTTAGTTGTTAATACTCCAAAAGGTCTTCTCCAGTAATTTTTCAACGAATTATTGATGAAATGAGTTGATGGTAAAGATATCGAACATCACAATAAGAGTTTATAAAAGAAAATTTAAATAAATTACAAAAGTTTGGTTTCAAATTAAAATTGGATAAATGTAAAGTCTCAAAAGAAGAAATTAGATGTCCGAGTCATATTATTTCTGAAAATGATATAGGACCAAATAAAGATTTTAAATTTTCCGACCTCAGAAAATGTTATACAAGTCGAAAGTTATATTGGTAAAATAAATTATTACGGTAAACTAACATTTTTCAAATTATTGTGCATCGTTAAGAGTATCTTCCTGGACGTCCGAGATAAATTTTCCGTCGGAAATAATAACAGGGAATAGAAAATTCATCCCACTTTTCTGGAGCTTCTTTGCAAATTATCAGCGAATCACTGATAATTAATGCGAATCCCTAGAGGGCATATTAGTTCTACAATCAAATCTCAAGTTTGCCTCGTTAGATTTTCAATTTTTTTTCAGATTTGTAATCTAAATTGATTAGGCTACATCCTAGTCACCTTCTGCAACCTAGCACAAAATTAATTATAGGAGTCCAAAGTTAAGGTTATTTTAGGCCATTACATTTTTTTTGTACATTCTTTGATTTCTTTTCCTTCTAAATCATCTACAAAAAAAATATACAAAAATGTTTTTCGCACTGGCATATTTGAGTGCAGAACTAAACCACTATATTTTCCGTTTAGGTAATTTAAGAACAAAAGATACAAAATGGAATTGGTCAACAGAAAGTGATAAAGATTATAAGACGTTAAGGGAAACAATTGCTAAAAAAACCTTATACTACACTATGATTCAAATAAACCTCTGATTTTGGCTACAGGTGCATCGCAATATCGTTTAGGAGCTGTTTTAAGGCACAAATTTAATGATAATACTGCAGTTCTAATTGCATATACATAAGTGGTTGATTAAAGCACAGAAAAATGATTCACAAATTGAAAAGGAAGCTCTTGCAATTATTTACGGTGTAACAAAATTTTATCAATATTTACATGGAAGAAAATTTGTGTTATTGACTGATAATAAAAGATTAAAACAATGTTTAATCCATCCAAAGGATCACCACAGATAATCCATCAAATAATTTTAAGATGAGCAATAAAGTTGATGGCATTTATTTTGAAATTAAATTTAGAAAAGGTTCAGAACATTGTAATGCAGATGTTTTATCATGATTACCAAGAGAATCTGATTTTAAATTAGATAGCTACAAAAATTGATAATATGGAAGAAGGAATTCGTCACTGTTAAGATGTAAAGGCTTGCTTAGACGTGCTAAAATGTTACCAAATATTTGTTGCATGGCGGATATCATTGGGAACAAAACTTTGGTAGCAAATTGTTCCCGTCTAAAACGACCTTAAGATTTGAAAACATACCTTTTGATTATAAAATCATTGTTGAATACACTAAAAAGATGATAAGTTAAGGGAGATTTTATCTTATACATATAAACAAATATTGGCCAAAACAACAAGGCAAAAATTTAGTACGTTTTTTTCCAATGTAAAAATGAAATTACAGAATTTAATGGTGGTCGTGTAATAATTCCAGAAAATTTAAGAAAAAACTATATCCCTATTACATGTTTCACGTCCAGTACGAATCCATCAATAAATTTGATTTCCAGACCTTTTTCTAAATGTGCATGGCAACACATTCATATTAATCATGCACAAATATGGAATTCAAATTGGTTTTTGATTTTAGGTGAAAACTCTAAATTTCCAGAAGTTATTGATATGAAGAATATTACTTCGTTGGACACTATTACGGTTTTAGAATCATTAATTTGTATTTTTGGTTTACCTGAAACGATAGTTTCCGATAATGGACCACAATTTCGTTCCAATATTCTGATTTAAGAGAGCTGCCTTCGAATTTTCCTGAAACTTAATCATCAGAACCAGAGGTAACGTCATGCTACAAGAGTTAATAAAGGAATTATTTTTCTAAGGGGAGATAGTTGGTATATATTTATTATTAAGTATGCTTGAAATAAAAAAAAAATATTATAAATAATATCATGTAATCAAACAAACAATTTGGAATTTGTCATTGCATTAATACTAATATAAAAAAATCTACAAGAATTTCAAATTATTATGATTTTATATAAAACAGACTATAACCAGAATTATTTTTAAAAACTAATTTATTGAAGTAATAAATTTTAATGTGTGTATTGTTTTGTATTTCTTTTTAAATAAAATAAATATTAGATTTTAATAAATCTTTCCGGTTGAGTCCATAATAGAATTTTGCTCTGAAGATACTATCAATAAAAAATGAGATAATTATATGGTATCAAACATTTTTTTTAAATAAAAAGAAAAATATTTGAGAAAACTGTTTAATTAAAGAAAAGCTCTAAAAGTATTAAAAGCATACGCGATGTACATTTTATGATTATACGCTGTGAAAATTGTGTGAGTAATTTTCATCGTATACTTTAAACCTAAGAGATTTTTTGTAATCTCAGAGGTTACTCTTGTATGCTGGGTGTGATAGAGAGGTTGAAGCCCGCAATAAAATATTCAATGTTCCAAGTGAATAGGGAGAAAATGTAGAAAAAGTTTTATTTTATTGTTCATCATTTTCCTCAAGATTTCGCTGCAAGAAACAATTTGTTAGTGCGCGGCCCTCGTATATGGAGCATTTTTCATGGCGGCAAGAGAAATGAAAAAAGATCGAAAATCATTTGTAGCTCTCTAACACTTAAAGTACGTACGTGCAGTTTATATTTTTGTTTGAAAGTTGTAAAAAATAACCGACTTTTAAAGTGCTCTTCTAAGTTTTGTATTGTCGGGTTAAGAGACTTAGAAGCATAAATGGTTCGACATGGTTTGGATCTATAATAAGTAACACAATTAATTTTTTTTGCATTATTCTAATTAACATTTATGGCATACTTGTATAAATTTCTTAACGACCTACTGTACTGGAATAAATAATGTTATTTTAATAGCAACGTAATTGAAGAATTCTGTCAGATACATTTCATTAAGAAAGGAGCCGTATACACACACTTGTAGTCTTGCACGCGAATGAATCTAAATACCGTGTCATAAATATTATGACCGTGGCATACAAGTATAAAATGGCGTGACTGCCATGATTGAATACCTGTATAATTAGTTTTAAATGAAATTATATTTACACTAATATTAAAGTACTCCAGGAATTCAATTTATTATGTTAAAAATATATCAAATTTTATATATTATAACAACAAACCTTACTTGATTTGAAAATGCATGCATTCTTTGAAATGCAGTTACATTTGGGAACTGAGTAGTCACAGTCAACAGGACCAAAACTACATCAATCGCCTTTTAGTTCGCGTTTTTCCAGCTTACTTAAAGAGAGGTACCTAGAATTTCAGGGGTAGTCGGTTGAAGGTGGATGGAGAAGAAAATTCTAAGATCGAAGTTGTCCAACAACTTTTGATGCGAAAATCCCTTTTATTGGTGATATTGTACGGCCGACCGGGACTTCTGGAATTCATCATTACTAAAAATGTCACTCTTGTCTCTAATTTGTTTCTTCTGTTCAATTTCATTCACTGTCTTTTCTGTCATTCTGCTCCTTGGCTTTCTTTCTTTCTCGCTCTTCTCTTTTTGGCCCATCATCTCATTAGCCATATTTTTTATTGATTCCCAGTTTTCCTTTTTCCCCAACATTTTTGGTGCCATGTTGATAACCACGATTTTTCACCATTTTGACTCTTAGTCGCATGTCCCTCCATTTTGGGCATTCCAGTAGGGTGTCATTTTGCTCCTCGCAGTATAGACATTTTCTGTCGTCCACTTTTTTACTATTCTGTTTGGGTATGTCGGAAGCATTCATGCCCAGTAAGTACTTGTGCCAGATGGTATCCACATTCACCAAATCCAATCAGTTTACCATATTTGGAATTAACTTCCTCAGTCATTGGCAATCGGTTGTATTTTTCCAGTGTTCTTGCCATATCTCCAATACCTTCTTCTGTTTGAACTACCTGGGGAAAGTACAACGACACAAAACGTTGTACTTTCCCCAGGTATCTTAATATCAATGGGGATCATCTGTAATTTTATGCCATCGTGGTGTATCTGCCTTATCGAAATCCCAATTGTCTTTCATTCAGCCCTCCTTATCCCTCCCTTATCTTCTATTGCTTTGGTCAGTCTTTTAGCCAGCAATCTTTCTAGTAGTTTTCCAAAAGTGCTCTGTATGTACAGTGGTCTGAAGGAGGATGTGTCTTGATGTGTTTTTGATTCCAGTTATTTTCAATTTAGTTGAAGTCGTAAAACTAAAATTGTATTTTGAGAGGAAGATTTATTCTTCCTTGCCTTTGGTTGATTTATAAAGTGGTGATAAGTCTAAAGAAATATTTTTGTGGTTATGAAATTCATAGCCTTGAGCCCAAGTTACTTTTGCCTTAAACGACTGACGCGCTCCGGAATTATAAAATTTCCCAAAGCTTCTTCTTTCCCACTGGTACAGAGAAACTAAGTTCATCGTTTTTTTTTTCAATTTCTGACGAGTTTATGCCATAACTGTTTTATTTATTTACTTGCAATCAAAAGAAAATAACTCAAACGCCAACAAAACACTAACTTGTTCTTTCTACAAAACAAAGCTATTCAAGATTAATTCGAAAAACACCACAGAAAGAGTCTTAAAACACGAAAATCTCTAAAAATTTTGAAAAAATTTGCAGTTTTGTTTTTCCGTTTTGGGTTGTTCTTAGTCCTCAGCATCGTTAGCAGTAAACAAACCGACAGCGTTTCAGCATGTAATTTATTACTGATCCAAAATTATAAATTTCTCTCTTACATGTATATGATTTTAATCCTTACTTATAATAATGCTGTGTATGGCATTTGGCGACATATAACTCGTGTTACATAATACGCATAGTAGACAGTGGAGGATACCCTGTATAAAAGTAAATAAAAATGATTTTTTTTCTACGAGAAACATTGAAAATACCAAAATTACTTCTGATTGGAAGATTTATTTAGCAAACCAATCAGATTCAATCAAAGCGTAAATATTGTGTTTTCAAAAAATGCATGGGAATATAGTAAATGATCTTACGCTAGTAACAAAAAATGCGGCACGAGTAAATGAAGCTGTAGGAATAATGGACCACTGTAATTTTAAGTACCACTTAAATTTTACATGTTGTAACAAATAAACTAGAAAATTATAATTAGTGTTTATTTAATTACCCTTATGCAATTTATTTTTTACCGTCTTTGTATTAGGAAAAGTTCTAAATAAAACTACAATTAAAATAAATTGTCTAAAATAAACAGATTACTAAAATAAAACTGATTATTGACAATCTACTAATTTTGCATATACGAAGTAATATTTATGTTCCGAAGAAAATACTGATCAATCGATCAAATTTATTAAACGTATACTATCTTAAGATTAGCATGGTGAATGCGCCAGGCGATAAAAAACACAAGGTGTTTATTTTAATTGATTCACCTGAATATCTTGAAAAGTAAGTTATTTCCTTAAAAATGTTACAGACAAAAGTTGTAGTTTTTCGAAGAGGACATTTAATATTACTATGGGTTTTTAATTTTTATGAGGAATTATGGGAGTTTTATGGAAAAATATTTTCTTTAAAATTGGTAACCCATAATTTTTATTGTAAATTCGCAATCTAATAAAAATAATAAGCAACTTTTATTTAAAATATTTTTAGAAAATGACCATTTTTCATGATATAAATAAAAATTTTAAGGTTTTCAATAAAGGTTTACTGGAAAAATAAAGTTTTTAAGAAATACAGCAAGAGGCAAAAGATCTTCATATAGGTGAATAAAATTGTGCTTCTCCTTATATTGTAAGTTATATTTTAATATCTCACTTGACCGGTTTCGGCCGCAGCCATCTTCAGAAGTGAACTACAAATTCATATATGTGTTAGATATTAGGTTTACATGTAAGAGGACGTATAAATTGTAATTAATCATGCAGGTATAAAAAGTGAAATATAAATTTTCATGTATAATATAGATTTTAGGTTATTACATAAAACAAAAAGGGGGACATATAAAATATAATAATAAATAATTTTGTACGTGTGCAACAAACCTTACCGTTAATCATAAAATTCAAGTGGAAAAATTGTCATGTCTTGGTTATAAAATGCATGTGGTTTTATCAGCCATTTTGTTTAATCTTAGTAAATTTTAATCTCACTTTTTCTTCCTTTTAACCTTCTTCTCCTTTTGAAACTTGTTTTTTATTAACAAGGTGAACATAAAACGGGATGATGCATGTGAAAATTTGGTTGAAATAATAAAAAATAATGAAGTTAAATTTACTGGAAGAATTTTAGTTTCGAAACTAGTATGGTGAGATGATGGATGTTGAGTACGAACTGATTTTAGGCGAGTGCGTTGATGAAATTTTGTGCTGTATGTATGACATCTATTGTGTATTTTGTGGATTATTGTTTTGATCGGTAACTATGGTATCTGTAATAATGGAATCTTTTAAATAGGCAAAAATGGGTTTATAATTTAAGTTTAATTGTTCATTTAAGCAGTTATATTTTCTGTTGTTTTTAATTTTTGTTATTTCTAGAATTTCTAATAAGTCGAGTTTTATACCTTTCTTTTGGCTATGAAGTAATTTTGCATTTCTGCTGGTAAACTGGTGGTTGCTTTCTTGGAGATGTTTTCCAAAATTAGATGTTGTATTTTTTCTTAAATGTTCTTGTATTCTCGTCTTTATTGCTCTGCCAGTTTGACCTACATAAATGCTATTACAACCACTGCATTCCAAAGAATAAACTCCATTTTTGTCTAGAAAAGATGTGGTTGAATTGGTGATTAATGTGTTGCCTATGGTATGTGGTGATCTGTAAGCCGGTATGATGTTGTATTTTTTAAAAAGTTTATCTATTGTGTAACTGAATTTTCCAGTGTATTTAAAAGCTCTGTACAAATTTTTATCTTTCTGTGAATCATGATTTGGGAAAATTTCTGTGTTGATGAATTTATTTCTGGTTTTGTTTATGATTTTGTTTATGAGGTTTAGTGGGTAATTATGATCTTGTGCTATTTGTTTTATTATTGCTATTTCATGATTGAAATTTACTAAGATTAAACAAAATGGCTGATAAAACCACATGCATTTTATAACCAAGACATGACAATTTTTCCACTTGAATTTTATGATTAACGGTAAGGTTTGTTGCACACGTACAAAATTATTTATTATTATATTTTATATGTCCCCCTTTTTGTTTTATGTAATAACCTAAAATCTATATTATACATGAAAATTTATATTTCACTTTTTATACCTGCATGATTAATTACAATTTATACGTCCTCTTACATGTAAACCTAATATCTAACACATATATGAATTTGTAGTTCACTTCTGAAGATGGCTGCGGCCGAAACCGGTCAAGTGAGATATTAAAATATAACTTACAATATAAGGAGAAGCACAATTTTATTCACCTATACCTTAGTCCTTATAACATGGATCAATTCAAATTATTTGAAAAAAGATCTTCATGATGATCTGTGATCTTTTTATTTTTAATTTTAATAGATATATTAAAAAAACTAATTTAACATTTTTCCTAAAAAAATAATTAAATTAATTTAAAAAAATAATAAGTCTTACAAATCTAAAAACTTTGTGCCTCTTGCGACTTTTATTACAAGTTGATGTAAGTTGATTAATTTATTCCAGTATAGTTTTCTCAACTGGGTCGTTTTTCATGTGGACATAGACTGTTTGCTAACATTGTTAAAAATACATAATATTTGAACTGTGTTCGTGAAATTTTTCTTTAAAGGTTTGTTTGCGAACCATCTTAACTAACATTTCCTATGACTTCTGAGAACTTACAGGTTAAAACAGATTATCCTTATAATACTAGTTAATATAAGTATATATAATATAATTTTAGGACATAAAACGCTTTTAATAAAGTCAATATTGATTGAAGCTCTTTTAGTAAAATCATTTAAAAATATTTAATTTTATTCTTAGTGTTACTAGTTTTACTTAAAAACATTTAAACTTTTGCATGAAACTATGTTTTAAAATATTTACATTGAAAACAGCCTACAACAAGCAAACATTCTTATTCAGAATATGTATAAATAAATTATTACTTTTGATTTTTGAGTCTGTGTTTTGTTATTAATATTTTAGAAAAAACTTCGTGTGAAAAATAGAATCTTTATTTTTAGTACGCTAGTGATTTAAAACCTTGGGCTAAACTTATAAATAAATTAAGTAATTAATTATAATTTAGCTGACTTTTATCATTTGCAATTTGAAGTAATTTATTTAAATAACAAAAATTATGTAGGTATGTATATTTCAAATTACATTGTTAAATAAATTCAAGTAAATCGTTTTAGTAATTAAACTGTTACTTAAAAGTAAAAAATTGTAGTACACTTGTAGACTTGTTAAAACTAAACACACAACATTATTTAATTTCAAAGGAACTTCGTATTGTTTGATGCTGTTTAAACATAAGTGAGTTACTTTCAGGATTCAAACTCCTTCCAAATAAAATTACAATTGAAATGTAATGTCTAAACACTTTTTAAAACTTATTTAACATTATACGCTAAAATATAAATAGAACTATAAACTTGGCTTTTAGAATTCAGGGTTCGGTAGGTGTAAAAGCGTAACTTAATCGGATTGCCACAGGGGAAACAGCTTTTGTTGCACATGTAACGAGAGGTCGCTTTGGTCAATGCATTAGTAATATTCATGTCGTATACTGTTAGAAAAATAAAAATTTTCTTCCTTAGAGTCAAATAAAGTGTTTTTCTTATTATGAACTAGTTTAGCTTTGAAGTTATGAAAAAAATATATATTCTGATTAATTATTTTAGGTATGTATATCTAATAAAAATAAACTACCTGTATGAAATAGGGGTGCGTTGAAAAGGTGAATCAAGACATGCAAAAAATCTTACCTTTATATTGGACTTTATTAAAGGTGCTAGTAATTATCCTCAGCTCAGGGTTGGGCGTATCTCCAATCTGAAATGACACGAACTGGTTATATTTATATACATATGTATGTGAGTTCCAACCCCTCTGGCAAATGGATCAACCGAAGAGCCATCTCTTTTTAACCAACCCTAATAGCGTGACCTAAGGTACTTGTCGTTTTTATTCCTAAATTACGCACGCTATAGTCTTAACACTCTTATATAATAAAATAAAAAACCTACGATTTTTACATAAATAATAAGTAATAAGCATATTGTACTTGTAGAATGTGAAGAATGTCTAAATTGAATATGGTAATTATTAGATATGTACGTAAAAATACAAGAAGAAAAAAGAATTAACTCACAGGTTTCATAAATTTTTGTATACTTATTTAATAATCTAAAGAGGCACATAAATTATTCCATAAATATTAACTACAAATCATTAAGCTGACTATAAAATACTATATAGGATGTTCCGTAAAACGTGGATAGACGTAGTCGAATGACTTTATCACCTCAAATTAAGATGACAAGTTTTTCTAAGACTTTGCTTAAAAATGCATCCCTGCAAAGATACACCCGGCTAAAATTCACTTTAAAAAATACTGCTCGTTAGAAACTTTTCTGGTGGACAAAAATCGAGTCCGCAAAATTCACCAAGGAAAATTTATCGGGGGTAAAATTTATCGCAGAAAAACTTATCGCTAGAAAATGTATAGGGAGAAACTTCATCGCAATCAAATTCATCGCCAGGAAAATTTATCGCAGAAAATTTATCGGGAGAAAATTTATCGCCGGAAATTTTATCGTGAATTTTTAATTTTTTTACAAACTGAATCAAACCACTCGTGCCACCCATTTACTTCGAGAACGCCTTATCGTACATGACTGAAATAAAAAAATTAATTACCAAAGCGAACCTAAAGAATCCATTGATAAACTTATTTTTTTCCGGAACAACCCAACTATCCGAAACCGCAGATCACTTTGGTTTTTCAAACATAAATTTAAAGCAACAAGAGATGTAACAAACGTGTATTCTAATTTTTAACCAAATTATTTAATCTGTGATTTTTACAACCATCTGTGATAATAACCGTATTTTAATCGTCATATTTTAGCCATGTTTTAACTATCTAACAGTATAGGTATATTTTACATATTTATGTTATTTTTAAAAATTTTACATAAAACATGTGCTTTTCGAAACACACTATCACAGATTTCAATTAAACATCTCGAATTTCAACATCTTACATTACTATTCCATCTTACTGTATAACCTCGTATTAAAGGTATGATTAATAATGTTATTTCTAACAAAGTTGTAATTTTGTATTCTTTGTAGTTTGATGATGCCCTAATAAAGGCGAAACTAGTCGTTTAATCTTGTTTTATTTATGGTATAAGTTGGGATTTGAATCATCTTTCGCAAAATCGTCAAACGTAATCCCAAATCATCGTCAATATTTACTTATTTTAAATATTATTTATTATTTTAACGAAACTGGAAAAAATCGGGTATAGCACATGAGCAAAGTGATTTTATCATGAATTTGATTTTTGGGCGCCCGAGCCGATAGGCCATCTATACAGGGTGAGCTAAAATGATTGTGGTCAATCCAAATTTCCCGCCTAAAAATCTAGGGCATTTGTTTGCTTCAAGTTCATAGTAACACAAAACTATGTCAAACTTATAACAGAGTAATTAGACTACACAAAAGCAGAGGCGTAGGTTGAATTTATATCGTTGTGTCAAAACTTCGCATTTGTGTATTTAGTTATTTTGCCTTCTATTTCATAAAAAAACAGTCTTTATCAAGACTAATTTGCGTAAATATTTGTTTTGTTTTAGCATCTGCTCGAAAATGAAGGTCAAAATTTTCAACATTTGACATTTGTTGTAAAATTCGAGAGCTAATTCTACGTTTTTATTTTCAGAAACACAAAACCTTAATCAATAACATAAATTTGTATATTTGTTTAGAATTCTTGATTTGTTATGATTATTAAAATCATTAGAAAAAAAATATTTGCTACTCCATTGGCTTACTAGGGGGTTTTCTTTTTAAATTTGTAGTTGTACCAACCTGCATATTTGGTTGCCTACATATCAAACCACAATCATTTTAGCTCACCCTGTAGATAGACCCCAAATCGCAGTATAGGCAACTACCAGTAGCGACAATTACATGTTTTTTGAAGGGACAAATTTTGTTGACCTTGACGATTTATATATGTATACTCAGATATGCACGCGGCAAATTTAAATTTACGTCACTTTTTCTAACCATAAAAATGTAACATACATTTGCAAAGTTTTGATTAAACTTGAAGTTTATAATGATTTTGACAAGCTTAAATTAAATAATATACATTATTCCACAATTCATTCATTCATTACGGTATTTAAATTCAAATGACGACGGTTTTAATATTATTTTGATCATTGAGAAATGTCACCATATTGGATTGGATTAGAAATTAGTGTTCTAAACTCAATGGTACCTGATACGCACTATAGAAATTGTACTAGGTTAGACACGGAAGAGTGTCGCTACTGGTAGTTATTTATACCACAGTATACGTAACTACCAGTAGCGGCACTTCATATAAAAAACGGGATGCGTTTTTGGTGACCTTGAATATCTGAGAGTATCTGGTACCATTGAGTTTAGAACTATAATGGAGACTCTATGGTAAAATAAATGCCATATTTTAATTTAAATACTGTTTAAATACCTTTGTTTCAACTATTAATTGTTTTTATTTAAAACTGCAAACATTATCTATGAACTTAGACATAAATAAATTACCGTATCTCCAAAAAATTAAAGTGAACAATTTATTATTTGTCAACTACAGAATTAAAAAATCCATTTGCCGTTCTAAACGCAATGGTACCAGATACGCTGAAGTTTTCAAGGTCACCAAAAATGTATCCCGTTTTTTGTATGAAGTGTCGCTACTGGTAGTTGCCTATACTGTGTTTATACTGTGCCCAAATAACCTGTAAATCTCTTGACAACTGCCATTTTAAAATAAACAAACTTCAGTGCTACCAACTTCGAACAGATACATTTTCCTGCTATAAACGCACTGTTTTGAATGCTTCTATTGGCA
Organism: Stenus bimaculatus; assembly: GCA_963971135.1. Taxonomy (NCBI): domain Eukaryota; kingdom Metazoa; phylum Arthropoda; class Insecta; order Coleoptera; family Staphylinidae; genus Stenus; species Stenus bimaculatus. Next base: position 55,479,725 of record OZ020180.1, on the reverse strand, counting down.
CTTTAACCACTAATAGATGGCGCTGTTCGCTCTCTGTGGCGAAATTTTGAACTAAACTCTGTAGTAAACTTTCGAATGTTTTAATATAAAGTAAACAGATTTACGTGTTTTAATAAATAATATAATAGTTTTTTAAAATACTATTTTCGATCATTTATAAAATTAACTTTATCTAATAATACCTGCAAAATTGTTTTCAATTTGAGCGCCTAACCGTCTTCACGTCCTTCCATTTCCTAATCCAGTAGGTAATATGGGCTAAAAACTTTATCTATGATCTTTTATCCAAATTTTTTATCTTTGATTATCTATTGTAGTTGCATTACCCTGGTTGGATCACTCATGTAAGCTGTACGAACTAAGAAGCTTAATAAATTCCATTTCTTTTGTTCAGGTTTTACCCATAGCTATATTAAAATCTCCGGCTACTTCCAGTGTATTTCTATAGTCAATTTCCACATTATATGTATAATAGGTTGACCATGTAAATAAAAAAATCGCTAGTGGCCATTCCTTCTACTGAAATTTTTATGGTTGTTTTTGCATTTACTTTTCTTCTAGAATATATTGCAACTCCTCGATAAGATATTTGTTTTTTTTTTGTATATATCCAATCAGAATACAGGACACAATTTTATAAGGTTTTCGATTTGGCTGTTTTCTGTGTTAACGAAGAATATCTTCTAGCATTACATTTATTTTATATAGTTTGTCATTTATTGATCAAACGTGGAAGCCCTACAATATTTTTATGTGATGTATGGGAATCGTTAGATTTAGATGTATTAGTGAAACTTTAATTTTTTTAATTTTCATTTAAATGAGGAGTTATAATGCTGTAATAGCTATGCCCTTACATACTTTGTTTTTTTTGCTGTTCATATCTAGCATGAGCAATTTCATTTGAAAGAGTTGTGGTTTGTAATACAATCTTTATATGAGTTTTATTCCAAACTTATTGTCTGCAGTTAAACAGCTGATTTAATTTAATCATTAGATACGTATTTTTCTTCATCTTCATTTGATAATCCAGGGCCTTGTTGGCAAATCTATAGAATTTAACATCTTGTTGCTACACTTCTGTGCACTTCTGGCATGCAAGTTTTATTTATATAATTATTAAAATCGTAGGTGGCCCGATAAGAGGCTATTGTCTACTTGTGGCCAGTTATCACATTCGTTTTTGGTTACTACTATTAACCTAACCTCTTACGTTTTGAACGGAGTTTGTATTATTAAAAAAACAAGTGTATGGAACTAAGATAAGGTTAGCATTTTAGAAGTTTATTAGCTTGTCTAATACAATTCTGAGCTATTAATTTTAAGAGCATTTTTTACCGAAAGGAAATAAACACGCGATTGCATACATAATTCGCGCGGAATATTACGTGGCGAGCGAAGTACGAGCATTTATAAAAAATGGTGTCAAGTTTAAAAAATTAAAAATTAAAGTATTACCCAGAATCGATCACAACCTCTAATATTAAAAAAAAATAACCGAAATGTGCATTATTTCTTATTTAAGCAGAATTTCAAAATGGTGAAATTAAAAAAAAAATAATTGAAATCATTTACGCAATTCATTAAAAATTCTTAAAGAAGTTTAAGGCAAGACAAAAGATTTTGAAGATAAATTTTGGTAATCGTATTTTGTATTCTATCACTTAATCAAATTTATAAAAATTGAAATGATTGTAGGCAATAATTCCGATCAAAATAGTTAGTTTTTATGAATATTAAAAATCATAAAAGTTTTAATCATAAAGCATTTTTTCAATGAATAAAGGTCTATTTATGTTCAAAGATTTAAGACTTAAGATTTAAAAACTGAAAAATTTAGAATTAGGTACTTTTTCTGTTTATATAAGAACCCACAATAAGAAATTACCTTATAAATTACTTTTTTCCACGACCATTGAATAATACGTATATTATGTGTTTGTATTCTAAAAAATAATGATATACATTCCATAGGAATTTTCAGTAGAGCGTGCAGCCACCAACTACCAAAAACATTACGGTTTTATTTCGGTTTCGTTTCGTCTGTTGTAAAGTTGCTCCCAGATTTTCATTTCGTAACGTACTCGCAACGTAATGAACTCGTAACAGAGTCGTACCGTCAATGGGCCTATCCCAGGTGAAACGAATTTTGATCATTTTTATTTTATACAGCAACATTTTTTTTAAATAGCAAATGTCATTCTAAATAAAAATTTTTCTATGAACTATTATGTTTTTCCGACTCCTTAAAAAGTTACAGCCATTTTAAAATTTCATATATTTAATGATTTTTGTGAGACACCCTGTATAAATTTCATTTAATTTTAATTTCTTTTTTCAATTGATGCAGCCGTTTTTATTTTATTTTAAATTTTCTATCGTCGTGATGTCACATTTTTGATTAATTTAGGTGGTAACGTTGCACCTGAACCGAATATTAAAGATGAGATGACAACCAATAAGAACGATCCGCATAATTTTTAAGTACATTGAGAACCAATGTATTTCTTTTTCTATACTTTGTTTTTAGCATTTATTAATAATAATATGGAAATAGGTAATTGTTTGAAAATGTGTTTGATAGTTAATAAAAATGTTGAGGCAACAATAATGCTAATAAGCTGGAAACTCCTATAAACCTTCATTTTGGTGTTCTAAAAGCTGTCTCAAAAGTGTCATAAAATCTCTTGTCTGCGTCGTCAGTTATTCAAGGACAAAGGTCACAAAAATCGTTTTTCGGAATTATCTAGGTTTCTATTGCTCCAATGATGTTAACATTTTTTATAAAAATGTAGAGCATAAAATTTGTGACAAATTTTGTTTCAACATTTTTTCATGCGCTCAACTGTTTTTGAGATAGAAGGCGGAGAGCAATAGAAAGCAAATTGCATGCTAATTCTCTCACTCACAAGGAACTCGGATGTTTTATCTCTCTTTTTCATAACCGTAACGTACCGTTCCTTTAATTGTGCAGCCGCCTCAAATCAAGATTCACAGTTTACCTTGCTTTAAGGGCATGGGACACACTAGGGATTTTTTGCCAAAGCTCTGGTGCTGCCAGAGATTGTCAGAGGCTTGTAAACCCATGAAAAAGTGACTGCGAGACTGAGAAAAATCATCTGGTATAGTGCTTTTCCTCACTTTGGCAGTCACTGTGTTATGGGTTAATACGTTTCTGACAATCTCTGGCAAAAAACTCTAGTGTGTCCCAAACCCTTTGCAGCATGTATAGCTGAGCGCCGCGCGCTTTCCGCCCTTTATCTCAGAAACGGTTGAGCGCATGAAAAAATGTTTCGGACAAAATTTGTCACAAATTTTATCCTCTACAATTTTTGTAATAAATGTTAACATCATTGGAGCTGTAGAAACCTAGATAATCGCGAAAAACCGATTTTTGTGACTTTTGACCTTGAATAACTGATGACGCAGGCACAAGATTTTATGAGACTTCCGAGACAACTTGCAGAACGCTAAAATGAAGGTGTATACGAGTTTGTAGCTTATTATCTCTCATTCCGAGGTTAACCCCATTTTTTGCTTAATTGACTGGACTACTGAGGTTGCTCGAGTTGTTGCATTAATTCTGGATATTCGTAGTCCGGGCTATGTGTCTTAATCCTTAGAAATATCTCGAACAACACTCTTGGATGCTTGAAATCGCTTCCTCGATACTGGCAAATTTGTAACCAGAATAGGATCTGGAAGAATGGTACAACTGCCGCTGACAATCGTTATGTTGTAATCAATACAATTAGAAATCGCAGATCAACATTGATTTCCTGGAAGTACAATAGGAGTTGAAATAAGTGAAAGAGCTATTAGGCAATGGTAAGTCTAGAAGGTATTCAACAAGATGCAGTTGTTCCATTTTCTCATTTTATTGGAAAAGGTTTTGTTCTTATGCAGTACATACTGCAAGAATCACAAGTGAATACTTGATATCAACTCCAGAGGCCTATTCGACGTCGAATTATTATTAAGCATACAAATATCCACTACTTTTTCCATTTAACGGACTTTCTCCAATAATAACAAAGATACCCATACGTCAAATGGGACACCCGGTATACATATTTTAAATCTATATGTTATATTTATATTTTTTATATTTTATACATATTTATATTTGTGTATGTTTTGAAACTCGTTCTACTAAATCTGGACAACAGGAAAAAAATTCAGATTTTGTATAGAAAAATTATAATGACCTTAAAGTGGCTTAACTTTGTGTAACATTGGGCCCTTATTATTAATTCTGTATAAAATTCCACCACAACTGTTTGTCCAGTTGTAGATTAATCATTCTATTAGTTTAGAAATCACAAAGAAATTTGAAAATCTGACAAGAAAAACTAACAGGGGTAGACGTAACAGTCGATTTAGGGCGCGTTCCACTAAAGACTCGCAATGCCCACGACGACCGCAAAGTCGTTCTACATAAGACCGCGATTTTTTCTTTCGTGCATCGATGGCGACCGCAAGAAGGGCTTTAGTGTTCATTAGTGGAACGCGGCCTTAATGTTTTTTTTTATGATTTTTCTTTCCAAAATTGCGCGTGCTCTAGCGGTCCGCATTAATTGTCATTGATTCGGTGATAATTTGCAAACGAAGCTCCATAAAAGTGGGATGTATTTTTTATCCTTCCTTAAAATCTCTGATAAAAAATTTATCCAGGGCGTCTAAGAAAGGTGCTATTAAATATTTGGTTTTACGAAAATAATTTTTGTTACATCATGGAAAATAATCTTTTTATCTTAAATAAGTGTATAATTTCCAAACAGAATATAATATTCATTTTTATAACTCTATTACATTCTTTTTTGAGTATAAAATATGTAGAGTTTTAAAATTATAACAAACCCACTTAAAATACATGGTCTTAAAAACTGAATATTACTAGTGACTTCCATGATAGATAACCTAAGTTTGTCACAGTTGGCTAAAGTGAAAGTAAAAATTAATAAGGAGTTTTTTAGTAAATCAAAGTAGGAGTAAAATTAATACCTTGTGCTATGGCTCAAAATATCGCAAAAATTATAACTGTACCTAACTGATTTTAGTTTTGAAACTATTTTTAATAAAACTTACAAGAGAATAATTCGTAAAAATACTCAGATAAACTCCTGAGACCTGGTTGAAATGACAGATAAAATTTAAATTTGAATGAATTTCAACAGATATAGGAACCTAATAAGACGTATGAACAAGAGTACTGAGAAGTATATCTGGTTGCATAGTTGCAGTAAAAATCTTAATTGAATTTCCTGTATTCTTTCCACCACTACCTTATGCCCTGCGCTTTCACCATAATCTACTTTAACTAAACTAAATATTTTCTACATACCTAAGTTAGTAAATGAAAGTTTTTATTTAATTATAATACGTTTTTGTTAATTAAAGGGAATAAAATGTTCTTGGCGTCAAAATTATTTAAAGTTGTGTATGGCTTGGTTTTGTAATCATTAAGCATATTGTTTTATTATCATAATATTATTTCATAACCGTATAATAAAATTCTTGTACCTAAAAACTTTCATATAATTTTCATAATATAATATGAGTTTAAAAGTTTTAAAAAGTACTTTCACAAAATAAATAATAAATTTTAAATTCATTAAAATATTTTATAACTTTATGGATTTAATAATTGCAGTCATAAATAAAAAACACCCAATTCTTTTATTCATAAAATTAGTTTACTTAAAAACAAGTTCGATTATTTTGGTACCTTTTGTGTAGGTTCAAATCATTCTGCATATGCCTGTTTTTACATTTAAAAAAATAAAGTTAATGTTATTTCCGGTAAAACTGAAAGTGCTATTTTGAACTATATAAAATAGTCAAATTTCAAATTATTTGTTTCATAAATATAGAAATTATAGAGATGACCCATTTTACACCCGGTATATTATTAATTACTGGAGTCTAAAATAAGCTTATTAACGTTGTATTAGTTAACTTTGGTGCCATAATTTGGTAGATTTACTGCCGCTTAATTGCTCGTGAATTCTACATGTCTACATTTATATCGAACCCATAGGGGCATTCAAGTGAGTAAATAGGGAGAGAAAATAATGCCACCAAAGATTAGCATATTGTAAATGTAAAACGAAACGTTTCGCTTTTAAGTGTTTAGTGCGCGCAAATGTACGACGAAAAATGTGTGGCTTGTAAGAATAGCAAAAACGCCTGTCACTGTATTACATTTTACAGCCACCGGTATTTTAGTAATTTCAGAGTTGCATCTAAAATTCATGTGCGTTTGCCATGTTCTGGTATTTAAAACAAATATTCCTTTAGAGTCCTATTTATTTTTTTAGGTTAGTTTCTTTTATTTAGTCAGTAATTAAAACTACTCGAAAATAAAATTTAAATAAAATAACTACAAAACTTTTTTATAACATAATTTTTAATATTATTAAAAAAGATAGACCTTTAACATAAATATTTTCAATACTTATTACCTAGTTTAAATTTTTAGTATTGTTATTGGAATAAAACATTCCATGCTTTATGGATTATAAGCTAACAGTATGCATTTTTAAAAAATACTTCGTACGATGATAATGAGTTCAACTTGCAAATACATTTGCAAATGCAATTGCAGTACAAATCGATTTGCATTGCAAATAAGTTTTGATATGAGTATAATTTGTGTACGCTATAGCGAGTTGCTGGATATTTATATACAAATATCTATACTTAAAAGCTGTATTTATTTAAAGCTCTAAGAATTTATGTGTGCGATTAATAGAAGATTATGCTGATTTTATGACAATATTATAAAATTAGCTTACTTTCATTACATAATCATTACCACTTAATGAAGAAACTACATTATTTTCCGACATTTGATATTACGAAATAAAATACGGTTCAGTATACGCGATTTAGAAAAACTGTAGGCGGTCCCACTATAGCGGATTCAGCTACGTCAGTGAGTACTTGGCATTGTTATTATTTAAATAAATTTGAAAATTTGTCTAGTTAAAATCACAAACAACTATAAATCCCTTTATTTCAAACGAAAACTGCGAAAATATGTACGATCGGCGCACAACATTAATGTAATACTTTATGACAAGCACTCACCGATTTGGTTCAAAACGCTAAATAGGCGCATCGAATTCCGAAATCGCGAATAAATAGTCCAGTGTCAACCATTTTTTGTAGTATTTTTTTATTTATTCCACAAAAAAATACGGTTTTTTCATAATTCGCACAAAAACCTTTTATTAGGAAGTACACGAGATTTCATCGACAAAAAAGCAATAGTTTGGGTCGGAACAGCACAGTTTATTTGCCGGGCATTGGAATTATTTCCTACAGAATATGTCGTTAATTCAAAATAAGCAACCAAATAGGACGGTTGGTACAACTGAAAATTTAAACGAAAATATCCAAGTAATCCAATGAACCAGTTAGCAATTTAAATTAATTTTTCCTGCCTACTTGTGGTATTAAAACCGCCCACGCATAGGGTTTTTTAAATTTTGAAAAACAACGAAATCTTAAATTTTTTAAGATCGCATTTAAAAAAGTCGCATTTTTATTCGAGTTTCGGTTTAATCAGTCCCTCAAATTTTATTCTACCCTAAAGCAATGTACATTTTCTGAAAGCTTTCATGGTCCTTACTTTACGACAAAAAAAGAATCACTTCGCTATCTCCTTTTGTTATCGAGTTATGGCCGAAATTTTAGCAAAACTATGCAAAATCTCCGTTTGGAACCAAAATTGCGGTCTGAAATTTTTCACTTTTCACAAAATAATTAATATCTTCTAATCTATTAGAACCGCCGGGACGAGTAATAGCTTAAAATTCGCACCGTTACCTCCCCCACCAAATTCTCTGAAAATTTTAATTTTCAGTATAAAATTACGTCGTCCAGGCCCATATTTGTACCAACATTTTGGCAAAACTTTGCCAATTTTTTCCAAAATAGGTGTTTAACCGGTTTTAACCAAATATTTTTTAAAACGCGCCTATCCATGGTGTTTACCTTTGGTAAAAATTTGAAATCGCTAAATCGATTTCATGAAAAATTTTAAGCCTTAAAAATATCTCAAAAAATATTTTTTCGAATCTTTTCAAAATCGACCCCGCAAATGAAAGATAATAGAAAACTGATGAAATGAAGGGGGTCACTTGCCCTCTACACCCCCCCAAAAAAATTTTACACCCCAAAGACTCAAACAAAACAAAACTTTTCTAGGTAATGTACCTTAAAAAATAATTAAATTTTAAAAAATTTAATTAGATAATATCGATAATTTTTACAAACTTATCTGTCCGAATTTTCGTTTTTTAATTTTAGTTATTAAGCGAAATATGAATTTTTAACAATACACCTTTACTCATTTGTTAGAAAGCCATATTTTATATAAAAATTCATATCTTTTGAACAAAAAGTCGTACTGCCTTAAATTTTTTTTAATTTTTTTCTTACTTCTTTATACTACAACCCAAAAATTATTAACTTTTAAATTTTTAATTTGAAACGCTACACACTTGTAAAAACCTCACTAAAGTTGTATAACATTTAAAGTGAAATTTCATAAGTAAAAAATTATAAAAAAATAAATTTTAAATTAATAAATAATTCTCCTACTTTAATTAATAACTAATAGTAATATTTTATCAGAGTATTAAAAGATAATAACTATAAAAACGTCTACAAACTATCAACTGCACTATATGCGTGTACGGAACGGACAGCGTTCGGAAGAAATGACGTCAGAATACATCGCGTAGTTGAAGAGGAGGGGCTAAAAATATCAATAATTTTTTTCGTTTTTCTTCCTCATTAAACGAAATTTTCAAACGGAACACCCTGTATATTTTAACATCATTCGACGGCATTTTTACAAGCTTTCTACTAATTAAATACTTATATGATCACATGTCAATGGTTTAGGAGATATTAATATCCAAACTGAGAAACAGTGAAAAATCGACAAAATAGCGCTATTGATGAATTTTGTTGAGGATTTTTTATTCATATGCCTAATATTTATTTCTGGCTTTCTCTATTTTGCTTTTTTATAATGTTGTTTTATTACAATAGTAGTTTTTGTTGTTTTATACCAAAAATAAAATCTAAACTTGCATTTATCAATTCTGGTTTTCTAAGTCTCAGTATGCTCGATATCTTTTTTCATTTTAGAGTAATCTCACTTCCTCGGAACGCCGAGACCCCTGTATGTATTTGACAATTTTTACAAATAAAAATTTTTAAACAAATACACATTAAGTTAGTTATTAAGGTTTTGTGTTTTTTAAAATACAAAATGTAGTTTAGACTTTATAATTTTAAAACAAATGTCAATTGTTCAAAATTATGATCTTCTGAAGCAGATGCTAACACAAAACACAGATTTACGCAAAGTAGTTTTCATAAAAACTGATGTTTATCAAACAGAAGGCATAATAACTAAATACAAATATTCGAAGTAATAACACAACGGTAAAAATTCAACCCACGCCTCTGCTTTTGTGTTGTATAGTTACTTTTCCCATATTTTTAGGCAGGAAATTGGAATTGGCCACAATCATTTTAGCTCACCCTGTAGTTCATAAACTTCTCGGTTAATTTAAATCAAAAATTGTAAAGCAAAATTAGTTAAGATCATCATCTAAAATATTCTTCGTTTAAAAAATAAATGAGAATTCAGTTTCTTTTTTGATATTTTTCTTATATCTTTGAATTAAGCCCTATAAAGGTACCACTCTTTTAGGTGCAATTTGAAGATTGTCAAAAAGTGGTACCTATATAGATCACAGTACGAATTATGTAGCAAAGAAAACAAAAGTAAATTATACATGGTAAAAATTATTGATGTGTCGAAAAAATCTGTAACTTTCTATTTTTCCAAGTATATGGTGTTTTTTTTCTTTTTTTTGATGCACTAACGAAACACTAATGAATTGAAGAAAATTAGAAAAAGAATATAAAAAAATTGTCCCTAGGTCGAAAAAAGTAAAACTTTGTAATTTTCTTTTTTTTTCAAAATTATATTTTTGATGCACTATCATCACTAATGAGATACAAAAGAAAATTTATAAAAAAGTTGTTTATAAAAAAAATATGCCTGAACGTGAAGTTAGTGACAAAACTTAAATAAACATTTACTCACTTAGGCCTCAACTCTCGGTTAAACCAGGTATAACACTATCGCCGGCATTGATGTGAAAATGTGCTTTTACAATCTCTAGTTAAAGTGAGGTTAGGAATTAAGAAGGAAATAAACCGTAGATACCTTATAAGTTGCTTCGAGCAGCAGATAACACCCGATTTTTAGATTTTTAAATAACGTGGTTTGCGTTATACAGGGTGGTCACTCTTACGGTGCACACCATTGGGATCTTGTGAACCTAAAGAGTTACGAAGTTGCTTAAATTAGAATAAAGTTGCCCCTTTTCAAACTCCTTTAGAATCTAATCAGAAATCCGAGATATCTTGCTTTAGTCCTGAAATATCATGAAAAATCTGAAATTTCGCATTTTCGTTTTCCTTCCATGTTTTTGTAATCGTTTAACATTTTCGATTGCAATTTGGCAGTTTTACATAATTTGATATTATCTATCGATTGACCTTAAGAAGAAAATTTTAGGTTAACTAGATTTCGTTTATTTTAAACGAGTTTTTGATTTTCTTATGCGCGCGCTATTTGATTTTCATACCATTGGATAGAGAAAAAAATACAATTTAAATGATGTAACACACATTGTTCTTTTACTTTAATTAAAAAAATTAAAAAAATATATTAAATTTTTATTTATAAAATCAAGTTATGGGAAGTATGTAATTGATGACACCGTAACGACTGTCCCTCTCCAAAAAAATTGAATTTCCCATTTCCCCAGCTTAAAACTTTGCAAACTAACCGTGAGTTAGTAAAACGGATTTCGTGTTACATCTGGTGTAAACTATAGAATTATTAACTAGGGAATAGTTATCTAACATTTTTAACTGGCGGTTGTAAAAACAGTTCATTTGATTGAAAAGTTTATGAAATACAACACAATTTTGAATTAACGACATTTTCTGTGGAAAGAAAATTCAAAGGTCTGCAAAAAACTGGGCTGTTCCAATCCTGACTGTTATTTGTCCACAAAAGTTTACTTTCTAAATTTTTTTTCTGATCACTTCTTTTTGGTGCCCTGTATATTCCTTGAATAAAAAACACCTTACAATTGACCCCATAAAAAATAAACGTAAATCATTTAAAATTAAACAATGAAAACCTGCCCGGTTCTCTAAACATTATAGAATTTTTCCTTTTGTCGTACATGAACAAATGTATTTTTTACGTGGTTATACTAAAACCAGCTTATTAAAATTTAAACAGTAATTATAATAAAGACAATAAAAGTGTAGCAATACAAAAAAAAATAATTGGATTATTTAATCTAAACTTTAAAATTAATTAAAAACTTTAAAAGTTACTATCTATTTAGATTCTTTTTTTCGTTTAAAGTGTCCGTCGGAAATTTATTTTCGGAGAGGAATTTTGTTATTGCGTGGTAATATTCAGTTGACCGGCCATTGCATAAACCAGTCTAAGGACCGAATAAACGCCGAATGTCACTAACGTTTGCAATAAAAAGCAAATGTCCGAAATAAACATTTCGCGCAACACCAGACATTTTTCCGGACGATGATTTTGGCGAAAACTAATTTAATGCAATATTACGTTAAAGTTATGCAAATTGCTTGTACAGATGGGAATATGAAATTAAAGAGTTTAAATATTGTGATATTACGAATTTCTATGGGTTACACTAATGAGTTTTTAATATAAAAAGCTTTAATTGTGACTAACCTGGACCATAAGTGAAATGGCTACAATTCCTTGTGCCTTATGTTGAGCTTCTGACATGTTGTGGTACAGTTCTCTATTAAAACCATACAATTGGATCTGCAAAAAATAATACATATTATTAAAATATTAAAAAAAATAATTTATCTGAAATTTATAAAACAAATCGAAGCAAATAATTGTGTATTAGAAAAATAATCAATTTCTTTAAAGAAAAAAAAACACTAAAATATAAGTTAAATAAAATGGCTATTCTTTCTAAATACGTAAATGAGTCTAAATGATGCCTAATTTTTAACCCACCATTAAATATTCTACCATACTTTTAAGTGGCCTTTATTTTGGAAAAGGTGTTTTTATTGTTTTTTCCTAAGAGAGATCATATAAAATGTAAAATTCACTATTCATTTTATGTACAGTGAATTCAAATAAGATTGATACCGCAATTATGCAACCGAATATACTTGAATATTCTCTGTAGTGATTTTAGACTTTCCAAGTTTGTTTTTGGATTTTCAATCAAATCTGATCTGTCACTTTAACCAAAGCGTTTCTCAGCTGTTTGTTTTTCGGGAAATTTTTCAAGTTACTTCCCAGTGTGTTGCAAATTTTTACAAAAAACAGTTTTTTTCTCAAAACTAAAATTAGCATAGTTAAAATATTCGCGATGGTTTTTTGTTTTTTCACCGGAGCGCAACGCATTCATTTTAGTGTAGCCTACTATGGGAAATTTAGATTTCCTACCATGCAATATCAACAGTATCAATTATTTTTGAAGACCAATGGGCTTATTCAACTGTAGACCAGTCTTTATTTTTTCATGTGAATGAAAAAGGCAGAATGATGAAAGTCGTCCAAGAATAAGCCCCCAGATACAAGAATGTTTGTTTACACTTTTATCAAGGTTAAATTATCCATTCGTTTCATAAAAGTAGGAATCTGGTCAACTTTCTTCACTTTTATTATTGATGTTCATTCTGGAAATGATCCAACTTTCATCAACTCATTGGATTGAATCAATGAAAAATATACGTGTAAACAAATAATTTTCTCAGCGTTGAATGTTGAATGCACGCTTGTCTGTTTGTGCTATGACTGGCGTGTTCACTTTGGTTGATCCGTAAACCATGTAAACAAATATGGTTCAACCGTTGAAATTAATATTGTTGATTCAACCGCGTTTATCAACGGGACATAAATTAGCCTTATAAGAAGAGATTTTAATTTTTTTATAAATACCCAAATAGTATTTTTCTATGATTGTGCAAAAAGTAGTTTTTTGGTCTAGTGCATTACATAGTACAAAAAAGAATGATTTATGTAATGATATTGTGAACTAATGCAAAAAGCATTATACAATCTTCACTGCTAATATTATCCACTTTTTGCATTTGTTACTTAATAGTATATTAAAAAACGAGTTTCATAAGTCGCATATTGTAGCACGCGTTCAATTTTAAAATACGAGACGCGTAGCGACGAGTATTTTAATGAACAAGTGCTACTATCGACATATGAATTATGAAACGAGGTTTTTATACTATTTTTTCTATTTTGCGAAATTTTATCTATTTAAAATAGAATATTATAGTTTTTAATTTTAGTAAATTTTCTGATAGTTGGCAACCTTAATGTCAGGTTTGTGAAATCATCAAATAACCTGTAAGTAGCTTAGCAACTGCTACTTTAAAATCAACAGACTTCAGTGCTACCAACTTCGAAAATAAGTAGTGGTCTATCTTTTACGGTTTGAAAGTTACAGGTGTTTGAATTTGGCATCGCCCGTTTTTGCCAGAAATCAGTAAATGACCAATAGCTGCTTAAAAAAGATTTAAAAAAAATATAATTTTAAAGCTGAAAGTATCCTCTTTCCATTGGTAACAATGATAAAACACAAATCGTTTATCAAGTATTAAAAAAAAATCGAAAAGCAAAAAAATCCAGAAAAAATTGTTCTTTTAGCAGTTTTTGAACATTTTCTCCAAGATATGACCTATTAAAGAGCGTGTTTTTTTTTAATTTTCTAAAAGTTCGTTAAATACTCTAGAAATTATGAAAATTTTTGAAACCCTAACTCTTTTTATACACTACCTTCTAAACTTACTCATGTGAGAATTGATTCTAAGCATAGTTAGTTACAATTGAAGTGCGCCTTCATTTTTGTTATTATTTAATAATACAACTTTTTCAAAAGCCATCAAAATTTAACTTTTGCTTATAAAAATTGATTATTAAGCAACTATTGATCATTTCTTCTTGATAAAATTTGCTCAACCTGCTAACTTTGACGTTTGGTGAACCACGAAGGGGACACTCCGTATAAGCAAAAAAATCATGTGTTATACATATACCTTACTATGTACTACTTTATTTGCTTATGCAGGGTTTTTTCCAGCAATTTTTTTATGGACGGGAAATATCAGTCTGAACAAAAAATGTTCTATGAACTAATATTTTTTTCCGACTCTTTAATAAGTTACAGCAGTTTTAAAATGCATAATTTTAATGATTTTTTTGGGATATGCTGTTTAAAATAATTTTTCTGGAAAAAAGTGGGACACCCAAATAACTTAATATACGTATAAAATATAATTTTTTTTAAATGTGCAAATATTTTCTTTACGAAACCACAACTTTGCCTAAATATATTATTTACCTTATGTCCCCTCTAATATTAATAGGTTTCCATATTCAAAAAAGACAAAATAAGCGTGAAAAACCTTGCGGTTCGCACTTAATAAATGTGATATTATTGGATTAATCCTTCTATAATAATTGTAAGTAAGAGTTGTTTTGTTTTACGGTGACTTGATCTAAAATTTTGTGGACAACTTTCAGCAACCTTTTAATAAGCCACCGATTAGTAGTTTTTACTGTAGTCTGGAATAACTTTTCTAAAAATACTAAGTACCTACAGAATTATTCTTATAATTTATTTGTATAATAGATAAAATTTGCTCAGAAAAGATGTAATATTTATTTTGGTACTTCTGTACCCTTAATTTCCTTTAAGTGAAAATCAAAAAAAATCCTGGGTTATGCTGAAGGTAGTTTATTAACAAACGAGCAACCGTATTATCATTGAATAGCCCGTCGAAAAATACTAAATACATGTATCTGTTTTTCGATTCTTTTGATTTTTGTTCAATTTTTTGTGATCACGGCGCCATCTGTCGCGAACAGATAATATTTAGGAGTAATTTAGTACTAATATATCCCTTGGAGATATTAAAGTTTCGATTTGGCAAATTATTCTGTGCGATGCGTATTTTTCGAGATATTCCATATATTCCATATATTCCAGATTAAATGAATCACCCGGAATATTTTATTATTTTGTGGAACTATAAAAAATAAGTTCCGACAGTTCGAACTTTTTGACAAAGCTTATTCGAGAAGAGTTCTAACTAAAGTTGTCCGAACCGTAAAGTCGGGGATTCCCACCAGCGACTAACAGTGGGACAATATTAAGGAATGTTCCAAGCAGTATCACGAATGCGTCTTATTCGCTGCCTTTGCATTTATTTACTACTTTGGAATGATCTATATTGTACATTTAAGTTATGGTTGAGTTCTAAAACAGTTAATAAAAAAATTTGAAAAAATGCTCCGACAGTTTCGAGGGGCACATATTTGGAATAGAACTGATGCCAAAATCCATTTATCCTTGTAAGCTATGGACATAACCCTTAAAATTATAATAGGCATGGTGGGGTAAGTAATACCTCGTTGGAAAGATCTTTTTACCTCAGGGTAACATACAAGAAACAAAAGTTAAATCAATTCATTTTAAAGATATTTTAAATTAAAAAATGTAACATGTTAAATTTTAAATATCTTTAAAACTAATCGATTTTGCTTTTTGCTTTTTGCTTTTTGCTTACCGTATCATGCGTTTTAATGAACACTACCCCTAAAACTTTAATTGCCTTGATAGGGTGAGTAACACCTCATTTAAAATATCCAATTATCACGACTAACATACAAAAAAGCACACGTTAAAGGCATTAGTTTGTTTTAAAGATATTTAAAATTTAACATGTTACATTATGAATTTTAAATTTGATGTATCTTTAAAACGAATCGAACAATTTAACTTTTGTTTTTTGTATGTTACTCGAGGTAAAAAGAACTTTCCAACAAGGCATTACTTACCATGCCTATTATAAATTTAGGGGTTGTGTCCATACCGCACAGGGATTAATGGATTTTTGGATCAGCTCTATTGCAAAATATGCCCCCCTCGAAACCAAACTTGACCTCTTCGAATGTTTTTTCAAAATTTTTTAATACCTATTTTAAATCTAAACCGTTTCGTTTTCGTTGGCTCACCCTGTATATCACCTTTGGAACATACATAACTATTATACCATAAACTAAGAATAACAAGGTAGTTTAACAAAAAAAGCAGTTGTAACGTGAACCGTTCCATTTATTGAAAACCTAAACTGAATTTCATGTCTAAATTCGCGTTTGTCATTATTTGTTATGGATTAAGGTTCATAAAGTTGTACGTTTCGTGTTCCCCTTTATTCAATCCGTAAATTTGTTATGTTTACCAATGTTAAATGTCTATATTTTAACATCTATTGGCTTATATAAACCGTACTGATCATTTTATTTTAATTTTGATAAGAGTTTAAGTTTAATCTATCTTTATCTAGAGTGGCAAAACTAAATTCTTTTATAATATAGTATTACAGTTGTTATGCTAATTATAAACCCGTTGATATAATTCCATGTAGAACTTATGATGTACGATAGCGACTTGGTAGAGCAACCTAACCGCCACCAATGGTTAACTGGGAGAGGAATTAAAATGAAAACCGCGTATCCGCAACTTAACGGGATCATCACGCAATACTTGAACCGACAAATTATGCTCCTAAATTCTTCAGAGACTAACTTGTTAGATCCTTAAAGTAGGTACACGAATTTTAAATTAGTGCAATAATAGTGGTATTTACGTAATAGTAACATAAATTTATGTGAAGTGATTATAAAAAGGAATAGGAGGAAAAAAATCAACATAAATTTAGCTAACTCTTCTAAGTAAACAATAGAAGTAATTCGAATAAATACGAGGTAAGATGTTTTGGATAAAGGAAAAACTTTGTAGATTGTATTGTTAGGAAATAAATTTATTAAAATATCATGTTTCCACCCCTGCTATTAATTTTTTAAGTAGGTAACGAGGCTTTCGGGAAAATGTTTTGAATTTATTCGCCAATATAAATTTAGGGTAAATGTAGCAGAAATTTAAATTAGATTAAGATTTTTGTGGGGATCTAAAAAATAAATCAATATCATCCAGTAATAAAACGGTGACTAACGATATTATTAACATCAAGTGGCAGTGCTTTTTATGGCTATGTGAAGAGAATAAATTTCGAATGTAAATAGTAGCTTCTTGCAGCGTTTTAGCCCCTCATACATCGATATATTGAGGAGGGGTTAAGCCTGCATCCATCTTTTGAATCATTCCGCTCCGACTTATTGAATTCTTGAGAGTCAGCCTGATAGACTGCGACATGTATCTATCCTATATTATTGCTTTATTCATATCGATTTTGCTTTTATTTTCGAATGAATAAAACTCCTTTCAGTGCTATTCGGCTTTTGGAAAATTTGCCATTTAAAAGTTGTTTTAAAAACTGCCATGAATGAAGTAAGGCGAAAATAAGAAAAGTTTTAAATAATCGTCCAACTATTTTAGGAAAATGCCTGAGCATTTAATCAAGTTGTTCTTAAGCATAGCGCGGATAAATAATAAACCATATTCTTCGTCTACTTATAGATATTTATGTGCGGATCCTTACCATTGTGTTGAAAGTTTGTAGGTCAAACTCTTTATGAACCACATAATCAAAATGTTTATGATCTAACATGCTTAAAACTTTTTATAGTTAGTCGTTGTCGTGGTACATAAAAGACTTAAATTTATTAAAGTGTGGAATATATGAGACACTTAAATCTCGGTTAATGCACAGCTCAAGCTTTAACTGACACTTAAAGCAAAATTGTTCCCCAGATTAGGCCAACATAAAACACAATATATTTTATTAATTATTAAAAAAAGTTACACCCCTCAGTTATTAAAAAGATGCCTTTTCATCCTGCGTTCTTAGATTCGGAAGTAATTACTTTATTAAATTCAGAAAGTTTTAGTTAAGTTTCCTCACTAAATTTAGGTAAATTAAGCACAATATGTTTCCACTTTGGTAAACACTAAAACTATCGATTATTAATAAGTCAAATAGTTGTTAATAATTGTATTACAGCGCTTCTTCTTTCATGATTAAACACTGTAGTACCTTCGAGGTCTGCGAAAGAACATGAATTTAAAGCCCAAACAAAAAACGAAGTTGGTTTTACCTAATCAAACTAATGTCATAATCTAACGAAACAATCATTCTTTGTTGTCGTGCAAAAAGTGACGTACGTTTTTGAGATTTAGTGCTTAATTTCTTCAATGGGAAAAAGAAAACATCAAAAAACGTATAAAAGGAAAGTATCAAATGAACGATTATTAAAGAAGATTAAGAAATTGGAAGTTTTTTCAATTGTAATTAATTTTTTGTCACTTTGACATTAATTTTATTTTTTGATCAATTTTATTTATTTAAATGAATAATTTTATTCGTTTCTTTTTACGTAACAATTTTATGTCTGTAGAGTGTTTACTTTATTATACATACATAAGATGTTATATCCTATTCTTATATGTATTTAGAGTACCATTTCTCTATTAAACGAAGGATGTTATATCCTATACTTACATGTATTTAGAGTACCATTGCTCTATTATACAGTGCGGTCATAAAGTAAATCCCCCCCTGCTAACTTTTGAACGGTTATGTTTTTGATTCTGAAAACTTGTCTACCTAGGAATCTAATTGCGAACTTTCTAATAAAGGTATTTTTGATTTCCTGGAACTTGTGGTTATACCGAAAGTGGATGGCAACTTTCTTATTTTAAATGGAACACCCAGTATATTTTTACATTTTCGTGTTCTCCATAAAAATACCATTAAATTGATCTAGCATAGTGTGGTCTACGATTAACACTTTCGGAATTACGTATTTAAAATAGCGAAGTTGGGGCAGTTGGGTCCCACTTCCGGTGTAAATGAAGTTGCATAAAAATGCGATTTTCAAATGGGCGTAATTCCGAAATTATTAATCCTAGACCACACTATGCTAGGTCTATTTAATAGTATTTTTATGGAGAACACGAAAATGCAAAAATATACTGGGTGTTCCATTTAAAATAAGAAAGTTGCCATCCAGTTTCGGCATAACCGGAAGTTCCACAAAATCAAAAATACCTTTATTAGCAAGTTCGCAATTAGATTCCTCAGCAGACAAATTTTCAGAATTAAAAACATAACCGTTCAAAAGTTAGCAGGGGGGGGGGGAATTTACTTCATGACCGCACTGTATAAAAGGATATTATATTATATTTTACATGTATTTAGAGTACCATTACTCTATTACACAAAGGATGCTATATCCTATACTTATATGTATTTAGGGTTCCATTACTCTATTATACAAAAGGATTTTATATCCTATTTTACATGTATTTAGAGTACCATTACTCTATTATATAAAAGGATGTTATATCCTATTTTTACATCTATTTAGAGTATCATTATACAGTAGGCTGTTATATCCTATTTTTACATGTATTTAGAGTACAGCACTCTATTAAACAAAGGATGTTATATCCTATACTTACATGTATTTAGAGTAGCATTACTCTATTATATAAAAGGATGTTATATCCTATTTATACATGTTTTTAGAGTACATCACTCTATTAAATGAAGGATGTTATATTCCATACTTACAAGTATTTAGAGTACGTATTACTCTATTATCCAAAGGATGTGAAGGAATAACCCATTATACAAATACTAACAGATACTAGGTATTTGTAGTAATATACTGTTAAGTTTGCTATTTCTTGTGATACACTCTACAGCATAAAGAATATTATAAATTTATAATTATTTGTTTATTGTATTTTAAAGATATTTCATAAAAATTTAGATGTTTTTTAAAATGTTATTTAGAATATAAAAAATTTACAGGTGATTGCAGTACTCCTTCAAATCATCCTATTTGTGAAACTCCTGAGTTAAAGTATCCTTCAGATTTGTTAGTTGATGATATTGACATTCAAAATCCAACTTTTGAAAATAATTTTCAATAAAATAATCAGGTGGTTGTGTCTGACATGGACAAAGAAAATCATATAGATCATGATATTTAAATATTTTTTTGTGATAAAATGACCGTTGAAAAATTATTTGGATGGAATAGAATAATTCAAAATGTTTTTTTCTTCTGAAGAGAAGACAAACATTTCTAAATAAAAAAAAATACATATCTTATTCTTGAAAATGCAAAGTACTTAGCACCATGTGAAGTTAGCGCTACTGTTAAATCTGTTTTATGAAATACAGTTATCTCGAGATTCTTGAATGTGTTTTAAGTTTGATAATATGACATTTTTGACATAAAGAAATTGAAGATTCTTGTGTTTTATGTATTTATTGAAAAATTGTCCTTGGCCAGGATTTGAACCTGGAACCTCCAAATTTCTTCAATATTTCCTTTACTTGATGCGAAAGTAAGAAATCTTTGCATTTCATTATACAGGGTTTGCCAACGAAAACGAAACAGACGAGTTTTGAAATAGTTAATAAAAAAATTTAAAAAAATGCTCGGAGAGGTCAACTTTAGTTTCGAGGGGGACATATTTTGCAATAAAGCTGATTCAAAAATCCATTCATCCCTGCGCCCTATGGACACAACCCCTAAAATTTTAATAGTGATGGTAGGGTAAGTAATACCTCGTTGGAAAGATCTTTTTACCCAGAGTAACATACAAAAAAAAAGTTAAATCGATCGATTCGTTTTAAAGATATTCAAAATTTAGCAAGTAGAGTTTTCATACCTTTTAAAATTGTGCTATGAGCACCACGCCTTCAATTTTAAGTCTTTTGACAGGGTAAGTAATACCTCCTTGGAAAGTTCTTTTTACCACATGTAACATACAAAAAAACAAAATTGAAATCGATTGGTTTGTTTTAAAGAATTCAAAATAAAACAGTATTGCACATTATTTTTTATTTAACCAAACTAAACTTAACTAATCTTTTTCAAGAAAACTTAACACTTTAAAGAATCCCATCGATCCCGACACTTTCAAGGATGTTTTTATTATTTTATTAAATGTTCGAATTGAGTTCCACCAACCTCCATGCAAACGTACAAATTTTGCTCATAGCGAATTCTTACATTTTGTAACATTTCAGCAGTAATTTCTCGGCATTCATTAATAATTCTCTGTCGTAACTCTGCTAGAGATCCTGGTTCCGTTGCGTAAATCTTACTTTTTAAATGCCCCCAAAGGAAAAAATCAAGGGGAGTAAGATCGGCAGATCGCGGCGGCCACTCCAAAGGTCCTCTACGCCCAATCCAGCTCCGTCTTGTTGGAAAATGAGATGGTCTTCTAAATAACGATCGTCGTTTTCGATAATATCGTCAAGAAATGGATGAACAAAGTTTTGAAGTAGATCCAAGTACATATCCCCTGTTAGATTGCCATCTAGAAAATAGGGACCAATAAGACGGTCTCCAAAAATTCCAACCCACACATTCAATTTTTGAGGAGTTTGAGTGTGAACTTCATGAAATACCCTAGGATTCTCATCTGACCAATATCGACAATTATGACGATTAACGGTTGAGTTTAAGAAAAAGTGCACTCATCAGAAAAACACATATTATAAAGATAATTTTCTTTAGCAATTATCCGTTCCGTCATCACCTCAGAAAATTACAGTCGCCTATCAAAATCATCTTCATTTAACTCATGAATTAAATGAATTTTATAGGGATGATATTTGTGACCTTTCAATATTCGGCGAATGGTTGTTCTGCTGATGTTAGTCACAGTCTCCAGTTTTCTTGTGCTAAAAGTTGGATCTGCAGCAACTTGTCCCAAAACACTTATTTCAACGACCTCATTTCTTATTGGACGAACATTACCAGGATCGCGTTTCTTATTACCAACAGAACCAGTATTTTTAAATATTACAACCAATTACAATGTTTGTTTGGATGTTGTTCATTAAATAAGTTAGCTGCACGTTGAGCATTCTCATCGTTTTTAAAATAAAAAGTGATTAATTCAACCCTTTCTGGAATTGTATAAACCATTGCTATCAGAAGCTTTTACAGAAGTTCACAAAATTTTAAATGTTGATTTCTAATAATTAGTCATAAACAGTTTTAACACGATGAAAATCACCACTAATACAAAATACAACTGATAAAAAGAATCTCAATGTGGTTGTAAATCGTTTTATGTTTTGCATTGGTTTGTTCCAGGTGTTACAAAATTTTAAACAATTCCTCGAATAAATTTAAATTTGTTTTTTAAAATCTCTCTTTTGTTAGAAAATGAAAATAAATTGCGTTTTACATGTTTTTGTATGTTACTTTGGGTTAAAAGATCTTTCCCAGGAGGTATTACTTACCCTATCAAAACACTTAAAATTGAAGCCGTGATGTTCATAGCACAATTTTAAAGGCATGAAAACTGTACCTGTTAAATTTTGAATATCTTCAAAACGAATCGAAGGATTTAACTTTTTTTTTTGGCATGTTACTCTGGGTAAAAAGATCTTTCTAACGAGGTATTACCCCACCATCCCTATTAAATTTTTAGGGGTTGTGTCCAAAGGGCGAGGGATGAATGGATTTTTGAATCAGGTCTATTGCAAAATATGTCCCCCTCGAAACGATATTACTTACCCTATCAAAACACTTAAAATTGAAGGCGTGGTGTTTATAGCACAATTTTAAAAGATATGAAATCTCTACTTGCTAAATTTTGAATATCTTTAAAACGAATCGATCGATTTAACTTTTTTTTGGTATGTTACTCTGAGTAAAAAGATCTTTCTAACAAGGTATTACTTACCTCACCACCCCTATTAAAATTTTAGGGGTTGTGTCCATAGGGCACAGGGGTGAATGGATTTTTGAATCACTTCTATTGCAAAATATGTCCCCCTCGAAACCAAAGTTGACCTGTCCGAGCGTTTTTTCAAATTTTTTTATTAACTATTTTAAAACTCGTCTGTTTCGTTTTCGTTGGCCCACCCTGTATGTTTTATTTATATTGGTATAATTGGGTGATATAAGTAAATTATTGTTAAATCTTCAACGAGATGAATATTTGCTTCGCAGAAAACTCATTTTACCTCATATAAATGAAAAATTAAGAGATACTTTTAATAATAATTATAACAAAATTGATTTGGAGGATTTGTAAAAGAAAATTAAAATTACTAAATAACTTTAACATTGTTCGAATGATTTTAAATTGGCAAATAAATTTAAAAGTGATTTTAAGAAAAACATGTCAAAATAGCAAAAAATCAGAACTTTTAAAGTAATTATCTTTATCGGAAGCAAGTTCTTTATCTAAAGAAACAAAATTAGATACTGTAGGTAATGCAGGTCGTCTTAAATATTTTATTCATTTTGAAAAAAGATCACAAATGATTTTGTAGGTTTAAATTATATCTAAATTCCTGTATTATCAACACATATTCAATATTTTGTTCCATAACAAAAATTTTTGTCTTTAACGGAAATTAATGAAATAAAATACATATTTTTTCTTTGCTTTTAAAAGGAATAATTTCTGAATGTAAAACAATTAAGGATAACTTTATTTCCAACATACTTTTAGTACCGAAACCAGATGGGGTTTCAAGGTTAAATTTGTATTTAAAATACATTTATTAAAACAAATTATTTTAAATTGGAAGATTAGCTAGAGTTTTAAAAGAAAAATTTTTGTATATTAAAAAATATAATAATTTTGATGCAAAAATGTTAGTTTCTGAATATTTACAAATGTTTTTAAATGGTGGATAAAAAATATTTTGGATAAAAAATTTTCTCTTGTTATTAACACATTTAAATTAGAAATTTTCTCGGATGCATCTTTATCTGTTTGGGGTGCACGTTGTTTGAATAAAAGTTGTAATGGTTTTTTCAATTAATGATGAAATAAAGTATCATATTAATTATCTTGAATTGTCAGTAGCTTTCTTGGCATTTAAAAGTTTTGTTGTTGATGTTAAAATTGTAATATTTTATTGAGTTTTCATGTTACTACTAAGCTATTTCTTATGTAAATAGGATGGAGGGAATAGTGTCAGGATAGAAATATATGAATATTTGTTTCATATATGCAATCTAATTTTAATATAGGTGATATTGAATCTAGAAAACCATAAACAGAATATGAATTATCAGATCAATATTTTAAAACAATTATTTTAAATTTTGGTATACAACTAGAAAAAAGCGTAGTTGAAAATACCATCTTAACAAAATTCTGCAGTTCCGAGGACCAAACGAAAGAAGGTAAAAATTGTCATGAAATGATGGGATGAAAAAGCTAATAACTCTCACTCTACTTATGCAAATGTTTATAAGGAAGAGAAAAAGAAAAACTGTCATGGTAGCAACTTTTCTACAATCACTTTTTTTACGCATACGATGACGATCGCCTATCGTACAGATCTACATCAAGGATCAAATTCTGTAATCCTACCAAACTCGAAACGGTTAATGAAAATATACTTTTTCGCTCCTACCCAAATCCCTGGCTTCTTGGAATATTTCATATTAATCTCAGGAACCACCATTTCTAAGTATTACGACAAGTGCATTATATTTTGAGAAAATCTTTTGTACTACTAAAAAACTATTTGAATAATTTTACAAATTACAACTTTATTTAGGTATTAGTATTATTTAGAATGAGTTTAGGTAGTTTTATCAACTTCGGATAAAGAAAAAAATAATTTAATTTTTTTTTGATTTTCAAAACGAATTATAAAAAATAGTACAATCATACTTATTTTCTAAAATTGTTTTAAACTATAAACAAAAAGATGGGGTATTGCATTTTAAAATACTTAAGTTGATGTAATTTCCGGGAAAATCGGAAGTGATATTGAAAAATATTTTCGTGTGTCCTTAGATCATATAACATAGCCAATTTGTATTCTGATAAATAAAGAAGTTATAGAGGTGACCATGATTAGTTTACACCCGGTATATATGTTATTTTCGGATCAGTGTCACCCATGCATATTTTTTTAGAATATGAAACTAAACTCAGTTCGTCACAGAGATCTATAAAGAACCTGTTTTTTCTATAAGTTTACCTGTTTTGCAATTTTTTGATATTTTCAGTTTTGAATGTTTTTCAGATCATAGCCTAGTCACTCTAATAGTTTTTCATTGCCATACTCTATTTGATCCTGGAACACAGAGAAGATTAACAGGGGAAAGAATGATAAGCCGGTATTTCGGACAAATTTTATTACAAAGTAAATTAGTTCATTCACTAACGTTTCGCCCTACAAAACGTGGGCTTCTTCAGAGCTCTGAACAGTCTTTTTTGTAATAGGTCAGTAAAGATAAAAGCCATCAAAAACAAATAATCATCATCATCATTCAAATCGTACATACGATTGTTATTTTTATTTTACACTTTTTTAAAAAACCTAGGAACTTTGATCATTAAATTGCATTAACTAACGAAATTTGTTACAACGAAGGAGAAAACCATGTTTTCGAAAACATAATATACGGACGCTATACTCTTCTGCAAGAGAAGATTAACTCTGTGCTAGTGTTCCATAGTTTCCGTTCGGACATTTTCAGAATAGCTTTGGGACATTAAATATCGAGAACCGAATTGTGCTCCAATATAGGAAAGTGGAGATCACTTGCCATACACTCCTGACCTAATGCAACTTTCAGTCTTCGATACCAGTAAACTAGATCAAGCTTTTATATGGAATATACTGAATAACCTGATCTTTATATAGCTCTTAAATTCCTCATAATACTTCGAAAGGCTCATCTGTGAGTGTTCTAGGGAATATCGAGTCAATCCGGTTTTCTAGAAGTACTATTTTTATTTTCTATTGTATCCATATGTCGTGCATTTTCGATAATAGTTTCTTCTGAGACCTGTAAAGTTCAAACCTTGGCAAATTTTGAAATACCAAATGCAACGGGAAAGGTTCTATAATGGTTTCCATAACTTCCATGGGTGTTGTTATTATAGATTCTTACTCAGACTCTTACTAAAGCGAACATTAAAAATGTTCATTTATCGAATTCGGAATAAGATGTAGGTATCAAAAGACAACCTTGAAGTGAACACATATTAAAATACCACTGTCAAAAATTGTAAGACGTAGAAAAGCAGCTTAATGTAATACGTCCTATTGTTTTGAGAAATTAATATTGCAAACTACTAAACCCTAATCGGTGAAAATTAAAGGAATTGCGGAAAATACGGAATGGCGCAGAAAATTAAATACAGGGTGTCTCATTTTTTTTCCAGAAATTTTTTTTGTAGATAGTAAATGTCATTCTGAACAAAAAAAATCCTATGAACTATTATGTTTTTCGACTACTTAAAAAGTTGCAGCAATTTTAAAACTGTTAAATTTTTATGATTTTTGTGGAATACCCTATATATTCTTTTTTCTTATTATATTTTTTTTATTTAAATCAATTATTATCTGGATTTTTTCTTTGCCAAATTGATTATTGTGATCATTATTGTTTTTTTTTAAATAAGTAAACTTTAGCATATTATTGGCTTAAAGATATACAAAATCCAAAGCACACTTGATTTAAATTACACAAAAATCATTAAATTTATAAAATTTTAAAATGGCTGTAACTTTTTAAGTAGTCGAAAAAACATAGGAATTTTTTTGTTTAGAATGACATTTACTAGCTAAAAAAATTTTGCTGGAAAAAAAGTGAGACACCCTTTATAAGTAGAATGAGGCTTAATAACTTATTACTTCATCATATCAACTTGGTAGTCATTTGGTGCCAAATTAATTTGAGAAATTATAAACTTTTTTTCTAAAAATTTTAGCCAAAGCTAAATTAAGCGTTTGTTTAATACTAAATATTTCAGTAAGGATACCAAGATAAGAAAATAATAAATCTATATTGACCACTCATAATAAACATTTATTCGTTAGAAGTACTTAAGAAAAAATAATGCGTATTACTCACACATCATTTCAGGCGAATCGTTAGATGAGAGCTTTAGTAACTAATATATGCTATAAAAGAATAGCAAAAGAAAATTTGTGGAGACCTTCTTAGTCGTTATCTTTTCAAAGGAGATGATCTCATGAATATTGCCATCGGAGATGAACGTTAGGGTTATCATCATGAACCAGAGAATAAAAGCCAGACTGTGAAGTATCGTCGTTCTGAATCACCTGTCCTAAAGAAATTTAAACTAAAAACATTTTTGTAGATGAAATGAGAATATAAGTTAGATATTTGAGTGATAAAATACAAATACCAACAGTCGTTTTTTTAATCAAATTTCGTAAAACTAAAATTTATTACTATTTTTAAAATTAATAAAATAATTCATAAACAATTATTAATTTTATCGATCTTGTTTTAAACGAATAAAAACAATTAAAATTAAAACAAGATATAATTAAGTTGCTATTAAAAAATAATCTTTTTAAGTGTAAATTCAGAATTTAGTTTTTAATATTTTTACTAAAGTAGTGAATAAATACCTATAAAAACAATATGAAGATAAAAATTTAATTTTTATAAGAGATGTAAGAAGCCACAGAAATAAATCGAAGCCAGTAGTAAGCCATTAAATATGTAAGAAATACCTTAAAATTCTTTAAAAAAATCTAAATACTTAATGCTATTAAAATTGAAGGGTTTTAAAATTTTTATATAACAATCAATGTTTATTTTAAAATTGTTTAAGTTTATTTATATGATTGATTTTGCAAACGTCTGGTAAATATTAACATAAATAAATAAAAATGTTTTATGATTCCACATAAAGTACAAGTAAAAGGGCAATATATAATATAAACGAAGATTCGTAAAATATTTAGTGGCAGATGTTAAAAAATCGAAAAGCCATTTCAGTTACACGTGAGGAATGTTAAGTAATGCTGCCTGTAGCTTTTGGACAGGATGATATAAGAACTTATATTCAAGAAGTATCTAAAGCCCGCTTTTATTTCCAGCACATACATTTTTAAACTTCAAAGATGCACCTCGTTATGTTTTTTAATTAAATCTAAAATTTTAATAATTCATTTTAAAAATGGTGTTTATAAAATACTTTTAATTTTTTCATATTTGATTTTTTACTTTATTTTAAAAAGTAATATAAATAAGCTATAAACTACACAGTTTGACTTACCTCTCCAGGGAAGGAATATCCATGAATGTGATGTTCTGATCCCTGCTGATTTTCTATACCATAATGTATATATATTTCCTCAAATTGATAACGATACGCCAGGGGACCGCCTGATATATTTACATGCTGCTTCGTGTCTTTATCTACACGAAAAACAAGAGATTGTCCTGTATTATGTAACGTCCCGCTAACCTAAAAAATATTAAACTTCAGAAAGGAAAACATCAAGTTCTTAAGACGAGTGCCTTGATAATAAATGTTTTTGTATAATCAAAATTTAATCATAATATTGAATTTCCATAATTTTAAAGAATTTGATTTTTAAAGTGGAAGTTGATGATGTAACATTTAAATTGAAATTTTTCTAATGTACAAAGAGAATATCTCCAATATTATAGTCAGTTTTATTAATTGGTATTTTAATGGTCAAAAAATATAATAATGATACCCGATATTAGTCTTCAAATAACTGAAAAAAGCATGTTTTTGGTAGTAAATATTGTTTATCTATTAATTGGACCTTTTGCCAAAAAAAAAACAACGATATAAGTTTGTTGCATATCATGCATAAAAATAAAAATAACTAGAAAAAACCTTTAAAAGTAGGAATTCGTTTTTTGTAATAAGAAATTAATAAATAACGTTTTATTACATAAAACTTATTTTAAAAAAACTGCACAAGTAACTCATTTATTTTTATCATATTTTTTTAAAAAACTAAACATATTAATGTGCCATAATATATCTCAAATTTAAAAGAAAGAGTGAAAGTCTTTAGTGGTTGAAAAGATTTAACTAACTTGCACTAAATGCTCCCTAGATAGTAATACAATTACCTGGAAATATAAGTAAATAAAAATTTGGATTAAGATCGGTTTAAAGAATTTATTAAATAGTTTCAGTTTTCTAAGATATTTACTCACGCAGCCCAATTTTTAATTTTAAAACAAAAAGAAGAGAGATAAATTTGAGTAGGCATATACAGGGTGTCCCTGAATAATTGTGTCAAATATGGAATGAGTGAGAGAAAATAAGCATTTTTAAGATATAAAGTATTGTCCGGAAACGCTTTCTGAAAACGTCATACCACTTTGTTTATCCAAAAATATGTTTTTGTAAAGATATTAATTTAAAATTTTTGTGGTCGTTTTCTCTTATGAAGATAAGATGCGGGGGTAATAAAAGTTTTAAAAATATTTTTAGGTGTGCTACAAACTTGTTTTTGATCATATCTTTTTTTCTTTGCGTTTTTAATTATTCTTTATTCTAAAACTACATAAATAATCCTTGATCAATGTTCTACAAAATAAGGTACTTTTATATTAAGTGCTTCATTTTACAGTAAAAGTAGATATTATAATTTTTAGTAGTATAAAAGTTACTAGAAAAAAAACCAAATAGATTTTGGCAGGAATTTTGGATTATTTTGGCTTTTTAATGATGTGCAGAAATATAAATACAAATTTATACATGTAAATACATTAGTAATTCAAATGATCATAAAATTTTGAGGTAATATGTTAATAATTTTCCGGTGTAAATCTTGCTGTCTTTTCACCAATCGGAGACGTAAATTTTTGACATTTTAGAGCATGAAATTTAAAACGCTCCTTATTTAAAAATGAAGTATTAAAGAAAATTTTAAAAATTTTATTTGGTATTTGTTATAATAATATTAAATAACTTATTACAAAAATTGCTCAAAGTTATATCGACGCCATGTTCCATTACCATTTTTGGGAAAAAATAGAAAATCTAGTAAAGTTTGTTGTGGCCACTACTTTTACATTACGTTAATACCCAAGACAATTGAGAAATACTATTCTTCGGCAAAACGTTTCAGACTGCTAGACAAAGAAATTTTAGGGATAACAAATTCCAGTATGCCTATGGAGAAGGTGTATCTATGGAAACATGACTCTTTAGCATTCGGTAAGCAAAGTGGTGAAAACAAAAGGATCTTTAAAGGTACATTATTAAACTTAGTTGAAGAGTTCCATAATACCTCCTTAAACGACTGGCACAACGAGGAATTCTGAATAAGTGGTGCATTAACCTTCAAAATATTTCTTTCGATTTTGGTTAAAAAACATAAAACTTCATGGTACGATAATCAATTTTAATGCCCAATAAAACTAAAATAGGGATCTATATTATATAGTTTTGAATTTTATGTCAGCCATTTTTGGTAGAGATTTAAACCTCTCCAATAGTACTAAAAATAGTAAAACAGAAATCAAAGAAAATAATAGAAACCAACTATTTTTTCAGTTTATCTTGTCTTTATTGTCCCCAGAATTCAAGAAAGTTTCTAGTTATTTTCCTTCACTTACTTACTTAACTGTTTTAATATTTTTTTCGATGATTTTTCAATAAGTTGTAAGTTAAAATACACTTTACTATTTTATATTTTATGTAAAACAATATTCTATTTATTGAGAATTCTGGTCCACTCCCACCAGGTTGCTCCACTGCCTTTGGGTCCCATTATGGGTTATGTGAACATTCAAGACCACTGCATTTTGTCATTGATGGCCTGCTAAGGAAATTCCATGATGAAGACTAATCCTGATTTGTTTCGGTATCAACTGAAAGACAAATATACTAGCGCACTCAAAGAGTGCATACAGATAAATTTTAGATACAAAATCAGTTTGAAGAAGACAAGTCAGATAATACTATTTGATCAAACATGGTATACTATATACCAACTTATAAAGCAGAGTGGTTACACCAGCTGTAATCTTGGTGTATTGGCTCAATTTTCTGTGGTACTAAGCAAGGTGCAAAGATATCCCTGTTTTGACATAAATTCGTTATGAGAACTTCGCCAACGGCAGATTCTTCTAACCCTAACTCGGTTATAATAGGTAACTGAAAAAGGAATAAGATTGAAACTTCACTAAATATAATTAAAATTATAAATGTGGAATGAGTACTAGAAATTATATCAGGACTTTCATTAGGGATCGTACAGAAATTGACCTAGGTTCTAGGTTGTATTAATAAAATATGCAAGGGAAAACAATAAAAAGAACTTAGTGTCGGAAAAGTGATCTGAAAATGCTTAAATAAAATGAGGGTCCCAGGACACTAACATATGCGTTACAAGGTAATGTGAAAGAGCTTACATTAGCTAGACTGGGATCTGAAAAAACCTTAGACCGGGAGCTCGTGACCGTTTTTGGTCTCAGATTTCATACAGCATGCATTTTGGAGGAGAAAATATTTACCCTATAAGAACAAAGAAAAGAGGGGACTAAACCCCTGCACGCTTTCCGATCATATGGAAAATTGCATTTCCATTTTCACAAAAATGTTATATTATTTTTTGATTTAATATTACTTGCCCTTTTACCAAAAGATAGTTAAAATAAATTTAAGTCTTGAAAATCATAGGCATGCGATTCGCACGGTCCCAAAGGCCTCAAACGGTTATGTGATCTTGTAATAAAAAAAAATGATTTTTCCGCGTTGTCATACTGCATGCCAATGAAAAGAATTAAAGTTTGTGTCATAAAACCCCATAAAAAAATAGGCATGCGCCCCTCGTTTGCTCAAGTGTGGAAAATTTAGGAAAAGTTTTGTAAAAATTGTAAATTTTTTGATGATCGGAAAGCGTGCAAGGGTTTAGTACCCGCTTTTCTTTGTTATTATAGGGTAAATATTCTCTCCTCCAAAAGGCATGCTGTATGAAATCGGAGACCAAAAACTGTCACGAGCTGCCGGTCTACCTTCACAGATGTTCAATAGAACCAAATTAAAATACGATTTTCGTTAATCGTTTCTTAATGAGTATTTTTAATGTACACAAAATCATTCTTTAATTCATTAATAAATAATTCTCGAGACATCCTCTATTGATGTTTTTTATAATGAAGTTCACTACAAAATGTATGATAATTTGATAATTTATAATTGTGTTTTAACCTAAATAAAATTAATTTATATAAGTAGTTTTAAATGTATATTTATTGAAATTAAATTTATTAATAATTTGTATGCACCCAAACCTTTTAAATTTAAATACCACTACCTACGAGATAATTACAGAGCTTTGTACTAATTAACATAAGCCCACACAGCAGTGTTCATACCAAAAAGTTTAATAAAATTTCAAACAACTGGCTTAGCACTCAAAATGTTGTATAACAATGGTAAATTCAAGGACAAAATCATGATAAGGAGCTTAGAAACCTCGATTCTTATTTTATGTAAATGTAATGCTTTAGGCAGTAAGAGGCAGAGCATTTTTGGGAAGTCAAAGATCGACAAAATCGATCGCTAACTAAATAAACTATATCTTTTGTTGTATAGTAAAAATATCGTAGACTGGGTGTAAATTAAAAACAGGGGGTTCACAATAAACTTTTATAGGTGCTGTGCTATGAGATAAAGAAAAGGATCAAATTTGTGGTTTATATTGCATATTTCATGATTTTTTTACAAATAACGAATTATAAATTTAAAAAATCATATAAATGATTATACAGATTGATTCATATTTATGTTAAAATCTCAAGTGGTGATTCCTTGGATCAAAATACGAAAAAAGCATTCCTATAAAAATTACGCGAGTTTTGTTATTAAAAAAGTTATTATAAAAGAATAAAAGATATTTATTTAAAAATTTGACAATTGTTTTCTGACGTTAACATACACCTTTTAGTCCATTTAAAAAGTTCTCAGTAGTGGTAAATTCAGTTGAGGCGAAATTGGAAATAAGTTTATATGAACTTTTCTTATTCTCTTGACATCTACTACCCACCCCAGAAGTGGGTCCCACATATTATACGACACCCTGTATATCTTGACGATGTTCACAATTCTAATTTGATGATTTCTTCACAGAAAAGGGACCTTAGTCCACGTCAATAAGAGCATCTTCCTAGACACCCGCGATAAATTTTCCGTTGGAGATAATAACAAGGAATAGAAAATCCATCCCACTTTTCTGTAGCTTCTTTGTAAATTATGACCAAATAACTAATAATTATTGCGAATCCCTAGAGCATTACTTCTGCAGTCATAACTGAAGTTTCCCTTGTTAGATTTTCAATTTTCTTTTAGACTTATAATGTAAATTGATTAGGCTACATCCTGCCAGAGAGTTACCTTCTGCAACTTAGCACAAAATTAATTAGACGGGTCCAAACTTAAGGTACTTTTAGATCATTATATTTTTTTGTACATTCTCCAATTTTTCTTCCTTCTAGCAGAAATTAAAGAAATGACTTCTAAATCATCTACAAAAAAAATTATACAAAAATGTTGTTCGTACTAGCTTTTATGACTGCAGAACTTAACCACTATATTTTCCGTTTAGGAAATTACTCTTAATATACTTTGTTTTGTAGTAAAGACCGCTTTCATTCGACGAAGTCGCTTATTAATTAAACATTCTGATTACTCAGAAAATTAAAAAAAAATAACTCCTTCGGTTTTAAGAGATTTTAACATAATTTATATGTATAATTTACTTTACGTGATTTGTTTTTACATTAGTGAAATCCAGTTCCATTTAAGTGTAGATTAACTTGAGGAATTTAAGTACCAGTTAAATTAAATATTTTAATAAACGTCTGTACAAAATGATACCATTATACTCCTGAGACTAAATTTAAAAAGTAACTTTATGGCCTGTAGCTTCCCAATGAAGCATTTGTAGATAGAGATAAGTTTGGTTAATCATTTTGTACAGACCTTTTAGAGAGACCCTGTATAGTTACATGTGTAAAATTCCAGTGTATGAGACTTCATTAATCCCCAACATCAAGTAAATAAATTAAACAGATCCAAATTAGTAGTTCGTAATCTGTTTAATTTTTATAGTCCGGGAGGTAGTATACAGCATACAGCTTTAATTTAAAGTTTTCAAAGTTGTCAAACGTTTCAACCGGATTCCTACTTTTAAAATTTAAATTCACGTTTAATATTCATTTAATATTGTGTAACTGCAACGATAATTTTTGGGATCTAAATTAATATTTGATTAATATTGAATGTTGAGTTGCCTAACTTTAGAGACTTATAACTATTATAACTTCTTTGGGGTGCATTTTTGGATATAGATAAATTGGACCCAATCGACTTATTTTCAGGTCTACTTTTACGAACTAAGTGTTGCCGGTGTGACCCAAACGACATTATTTGCTGGCAGATTGACGATTCCTCCTAATTCACAACCCTGGTTGTAAATATATTATAACTAACTAACCTAACCTAATCCCTTGAATATTTTCGTCCGAGGGTATTAGGAGGTATAAATTAAGCATATCCTTATTACTAAGTCGATGAGGTTCACTTTTGCTTTAGCGTTGGGAGGAACACATCTATGAATTTTTGGACCCTAAATATCCATGTGAGATGTGAGGAATAGATTTAAAGGGTTAATTTTTAGTAATTTACATGGAGGAAACCTAACGTAGCCTTTTCTGGCTGATTTACGATTCCTCCCAATTCAACTCAGATTTCAATTATTATAACTTCTTTGGGGTGCATTTTTGGATATAGATAAATAGGACCAAATCGACTTATTTTCAGGTCTACTATTTCCAACTAAGTGTTGCCGGTGTGACCCAAACGACATTTTTTTCTGCCTGATTGACGATTTCTTCCAATTGACAACTCCGGTTGTAAATATATTATAACTACCCTAAACTCTTGAAGTTTTTCCTCCCAAGGTCTGTGCAGGTATAAATAAAAAATATCCTTATTACCTTAGCCCGCCGCTCACTGCAACCGACGAAACAGTTTGATACGATTCATTTAAGCCTAGTTTTCATTGGTAGAGTAAGTGGGCGAGTACAACTCTACCGAATTTGGTCAAGTACCCGAATTCCTTCGCAGCGCCTCGATTGAAAATTACAATAAGTATTTCAGAATAACAAAACAGAAAACCAAAGTCACTAGTGTAGCAACGATATATTTTCTAAACCACTAATATGAATGACTTATACGATTTTCTCATATGGTCGTCGGAAAATATATTTTCTGTACAATTTAAAGTTTTTAAAAACATATTAAAACGTTATTAAGGAGTGTAGACAATGGACACATAGTCACGGTTCTTGCTTGCTTTATTAGGAAGGGGACAAAAGTTTTCCTATATAATTTGATGACAGTATTAAATGAGGGTTGTGGTTCTTATTGAGTAAGCTTACAAATAAAACAAATACACTCCTAATCATAAAATATAATGAAATCCCGAAACCAAACAACATTCTAAAGAATTTAATTTTTAATACCATTACAAAACATATCAAAATTTCGTACAGTTACAATATTAAATTCTTTTTCAGATAGCTACTACCATATTTTTTAAAATTATTTAAAGTTCAAAATGATTCATTACGTTGCTTGAAAAAATCAAGTTTCTAGCTTATGTTACTCGCGCCGCGTACCGATATAAACATTAGATAACCAGTTGAAATAAATACTAACAACAATATACACAGTTTTGCATGATAAATGAAAACTATTGTACATATTATTTATGTTTATAAGTTTTTTTTGTTGCTGCGTTTAAAATTGTGAAAGATAATGAAATCGAGCATTACGGCTGCCACTGAATCTCAAGAGTTTCTTAACAGATTTTCAAATTTCTTGCTGATTTGTAAACTAGATTAATTAAACTAAAATTGGGAAGAAGCTTTAATGTTGTAATTTTATGCAGAATTAATTATAATTGACCAAAGTTAAGGTACTTTTCGGTAATTATATTTTTTTATAGATTCTACAATTTTTTTCCCGCTTCCAAAATTTTGTAGAACGACTCTAGAATCTAAAATAAAAAAATAAATAAAAATATTGTTTGCACTAGCATATCTAGTGGCACCCGTAAACCGTTATTTTTACCTATTTAGAAGGGATAGTTTGTATCGTTTGTGGACTGATAGTAATAGTAATTGTATTTTTATTAATAATAATTATACATTTACTTGATTTTAGTTTTTTAAACTGTTATAAGGGATATTCCGGGTGGACACTCCAGTAATTTTTTTATTTATAAAAATAAAAATTAGAAATTAGAAATTTTAGTGTGTTATATGGCATATAAGATAACGCATTTACTGAACTAAAAAAATTTCCGGAAGTGACATCAACTTTCTTATTTTAAATGCAACACCCTATTTTTTTGTAGTCATTATTTAAAATTTCAAAAAACCTTTCAGTTTTTTTTTGGTTCATTTTTTTAATGAAATCTATCAAAACCATTCTTAAATAATTTAAATACATAAATCAATTGTAAATTATGAAATTCGTTCGACCGTTATTGAAAAATTAATTTTAATAATTTTTAAAATGCGGGTTTTGCAGATATCTTTATTTTTTTCAAATGGCATGATAGTGGGGCCACCACTTATTTAGATAGAGGATTTTTTTATTATTAAACACTAGTATGTTGCAAGTAGGTTAGTGACAAAAAAAATTTTTTCTCAATTTTCAAAAAATTTTTTTTGGTACTTTTTTAATAAAATCTATTTAAACTATTCTTAAATAATTTAAATAGGTAAAATAAATTGTAAATTATGAAAATCATTTGGCCTTAAATGTACATACTCATTTTTTTTAAATTTTTAATTTATCAATTTATCAACAGCTGATTATATGTATATGTCGTAGGCAAATGGTACTTGACGAAACAGTTTTTAGGCAAAAAACGTCAAATACCATATGCCTAGTTAAATACTATAAGCCTAGGCAAATAGAAATTAAAACTATTTGCCAAAGAAAATAGTATTTTCCTAGGAAAATGCTATTTTCCTGAAATTACCATTTGCCTATGACATATACAAGTAAGTAAACTTAAGGTTTCTACGTATCTTGGATATCACTGGAATTAGAAAAAATTCTTTATCTAAATAGGGGGTGGCCCCACTATCATGCTATTTGAAAAAATAGTATTTGCAAAAACTCATTTTAAAAATTATAAATATTAATTCTTCAAAAAATGATCGAATGAATTTCATAATCTAATTTTTTTTTTTAAATTTCGGAAAAAAAATAGAATATTATTCAATGAGCGGGAAATGATACCCATTATTCACGACCGAAATTGCGTAAGAGGTCTGAGTGCATAATGGCGATTCTCGCGAGTAGAGTACTATACGTTTTTCACCGCTGTTTTATATTTTTTTCGATGCTTTTATGCAAATTTTTTGAGGATATTTTTCGTATTTTTAGCATTTCTTGATTTCTTCTATGTAAATTTTATTCTGTGTGGTTGAAATTAGCCAGAATCCATTGCTCATTACCCAATGGGCTAGCAATACAGTCCAGTGATTAATGAAATTACCCATAATCCATTGCTTATTACCCAATGGGTTGGCAATACTGCAGCTTTGTGATCGGTCCATTGGTCTCCAAGCATGTTGAAAATGCCATAAATTTATTAATAAATTTACTTATCAAAAAATTTAAATGTAATGAATCGTTTATAGTTTATTCAATAGTTGTGCAAAAATTCTTTTTTATCCCTAACATACTTGGAATTTAACAATGTTTAATAGTCTAAAAAAATAGGGTGTTACATTTTTTTAGTTCAATATATGAGTTTTCTTAAACCATAGTATATAGTAAAATTAGAAATTTTTATTTTCATAAATAAAGAATTTTTAGGGGTGGTCCTAGTTCCGTGGCACCCGCTATAACTGCTATTTATTAGAAACAAGTTTTGCAATAAGAATGATTATCAATGGTAAAAGTCAATTATTTATCGAAACTCAAAATACATAATGTATACATATAAAATTGTATAAAATTAAAGCTGCTGAAAATGCTAAGTAAAAATGACATTAAATTAAACTCGCGGTAATAAAAGGCGAATATTACCTATTACATGATTTTATTAGTTTTGTGAGATGAAATCATTAAATCACTGGTAAATTTTTACCTCACCTGGATCATCTATTTCTGTCAAAACAGCGCCCTTACAGGTATTCGAAATCGCGAATAAAATTGGATATTTTCTTATTCACTTCGATTGATTTCGATCAGCTGTTTCCGCTAAAACACTGCCCCAGGTAATCAAAATTGCCGATACCATGAGTAGATTAAAATCTTAAAAGCGATAGTTCGTAGGACGAGTGGACCATAGAGTGGACGTCTATAGACATAGGTTGTATTTGGCAAAATTGGGATTTTAAATGGCACTAAAAAAGTACCCCTACGGCAAATCAATCTGGAGAAACTTCAATTTAAAATTTTATGTACTTGTAAAGTATAATATATCGTAGAAGTCTATCTTGCTGAAACATTAAGAAATTTTTCTGCCATAAATACCAACCCAAATCTTGGGAAAATTGTGAGAAAGAAAGAGAGAAGTATAGCAACAATTTGTTACTTTATTTTTTTGCATATTAATCGTTAACAAAACTAAATAATATTTACATGGTCCTCGTCCTTATAAATAACTCTTTAAACATGTGCTTGAAGTTGTACGTATTTTTTCATATTTCATCGTATTTCCACTTTTACGGTCTCTCAGAATTTTATTTAGAAGAAAAATTAATCATAAGGGTCAGATAGTTTTTATTTATTATATTTGATGATTACTTTGTAAAAATGTTGCTGTGTTTCCCTCTCTTTTCACAAATCCCCAGTCTTCATTTTAAATAATATTTATCGCTACAGAAGATATTTTGGTAGCTGATTTGGAGTGTATAAGAGTAATTGATATAGATTTTACTTCTATGATTAAAATCATCCTCGCTCAATTCTTGGTGGGAAGAAAACAAAGGATAAAATTTTCAATTCTTCAAAATTCTGAAAACCCTGTTTCTTGGCCCACAAAATCTTCCGATTTAAGTATTTAAGACTTCTTTATTTGAGGTTATTTGAAGTATCTCGTTTATGTGAATTTATGTGAACAATCCACTAACCTTAGCAGCCCTAAAAAGGAACATTGAAGAAAAAATAACAAACCTATCGCCTAAAGTATTGAGAAAATTGATGGAAAATGCCCAAAAACGCGCCTAAATTTGCTTATAGCCTTGGGAAATGGGGTGAATACTTTCGCACCAGCCTGTATATTGTTTTATAAGGAGTAAATAAGTACTTTTTATGGAGAGCATGTAGGTTTGCCGTCTGCCCTCTGCGAGTCCCCCGGATACTTGCTAGTCATAAAAAGTTCCTTTACTCCGAATAAAACATTCTATTTTTTTCTTTAAATAACGAAATTTGTTAAATAATAATGTAACAATAATTTTAAAATTTGATATTTAATTTACATACGCCATTTCATGTAACTAATGTATATTGGGTTGTCAAATAGGAGAGTAGAATTAATGACTACGTATACACCGAGAGTACTAAAGGTGGACTAAGCTGGACCGCGTACCAAATTCGACGATGTATACGACAAGGTACTAATGCTCGCTTGGTCTAGCGTTGGTCCTCGGGAAGTAGGGTAGTCTAAATGAAAATTTAGTCCCGCGATAGCGCTGTATACGCATAAGAACTATTTAAAGCGTCAATCGTCAAATTTGGAGGTTATATCTTAATAAATCACATAAAATTAGAAAAGAGCTCTTTCGCATTCCAAAATTTTCTAGCCAATCCTCGTCTGTATAATTTACATTAATTATTTTGTTCCAGTTTTCAGTGTAAAACTGAACTTTTATCATTTAGAAGAATGCGGTATTTCTCATCGTTATTAGATTTGCAATTTTTTTCAACTTTTCAGAATGTTTTTGTATCTTTTTTTGGAAACATTTATGGAACTGTTATAGTGAATAATTACGAAAGATATTTTTTATACAACTTATGAACTTATAATAATTTTTAGAACTTTATAATTTTTAATTTTAATTACGTAACCAATTAAGTTAATGAATAAAAATAGGTTTGTATAAAAACAAAAACTTCAAAATTGACAAGTTGCGGACTAAATTACAGAACTTAAATTTATTTGGTACTTTCAGGTTAGGTTTAGTATGAGCGATGTATACGCAACTAGACTAACAAGTAGTTTGGTACGCGGACCAGCTTAGTCTACCTTTAGTACCTCCGCTGTATACGTAGTCATTATTTCTACTCCTAGGACATACAGAGTATACTCGATTGTGGCCGATTTACGTCGGAAATGTAGGAACATGAATCTTCGAATAAAAAATTGACCCGCTAAAGTCCGTCAAGCGTCACAGAAAGCTCCACTTTATTGATATTTGAAGAATTATCTAACTGAAGTTTTCGGATTGATAAGAATTTTTCCTATGACTATTAAAACTTCTGTTTCATCTCTAGGCTCAGTAATCTCTCTTTATTTGCTACTGAATCACATTATAGATAACTACCAGCAGTCTTATTCTTGGGGCGGTCGAGATCGTGTCGTCGACGAAACTAGAAAGATAGACTCTTATTTTAATTTTGCAAATGTATGTTACAGTTTTTTTTTGAGTATAAAAAGTGACGTGAATTTAAATTTGTCGCTCGTCAAATACTATGTAATTTGCATGAACTGTTGCCTATACTGCGACTGTACAGCTGGTCCCAGTCAGAAGTAGGACACACAAGAATCATGAGTATATAGGAATAAAATTCAACTGGGGGTAAAAAGTTTTTGACTTCGTTATAAAATATTCAAAGGTATTGCACTTACTTATATTAGTAGCAGAGCCGGATCTACACATTTTGTCACCCTGGGCAACATGCAAATTATTCTACAGGGTGCTGGAAAATTCGCGGACCAACACAATGGTGCGATGTTGAGGAACTCTTAGAGAACAAGGGAAAAATAATTAAAAAATTCTTTGTAGCTTTACCTCGAAGATATATGTGTTTTTAAAATCTTAAATTTGGCAACTCTGTGTTAATTTTAGTTATTTAAATTAAAATGCCATGATCAGGTGTAATTCGTTTGTATTTAATTTTTCATAACAACCAATGGCATGCATAAATAACTAAAAACATTTAAAAAACTTACTTTAAATAATACACAAAAACCTGCAAACTTAAAGGATTACTAACAAAAAGTTCGAACTAATAACAAGAGAAACTACGCGATTCAGAAAATTTAAAGTATTGCTAAAGCATCTTCATTGTTACCATACATTTTACTACTTTTTTTGACAAATTCGTGTGACCAGTCAGATCAGTTTGACACTGACAATTGTACCTATTTGTAATTAAGCTACAACGTTGACATGTTTATTTATGTGCAAAATTCAAATATTTAAAGTGTAAAATAGCACGTTTAACAATACCATTCTTAAGTAGTATGGACAAGGCTAAATATCATTGCATTTCTACATAATTTACGTGTCATACCAAAGCATAAATATGGGAATATTGCAAATTAAAAGAGTAAAAAATTGAAAGTTTAACTTTCCATAACTTCGAGCTAAAGCAACAAAGAATTTTTTAATTATTTTTCCCTTGTTCTCTAAGAGTTCCTCAACATCGCACCATGGCGTTGGTCCGCGAATTTTCCAGCACCCTGTATAATAAATTATAACCAAACATATTTTTTATTATAAAAAATAAAACAACAAAAAATAAAAATTATTAAAAAATAAAACTGTATACAGAGTGTCCAGAAATTAACCGGCAAAACTTTAGAGGCGATTCTACAACTAATTTTAAGAAGAAAACTTCTTATAAACATATGTCCGATTTTTCTTCTTAAGGGAGCTACAGCCCCTGAAATATTGTGTCTAAAAGTAGGTTTTTCGTCATTTATTTGAAAACGGACGTATTAGAGATTTGAAATTTGGTGTGAAATTCACTGAATATATAACTTTATGATTTATTTCGTATTTTTTGAACTCTTCAAAAGGATAGTTTTAAGGAGGGTTAAGTTTAAAAATAGCGTTAACTTTTTTACGGTCAACATTACAAAATATTTGTTTTCATAATATTATTCCTTATTTCGATTGAAAATACGTTCGAGTATAGTTGATACGTAGGAAAAAACAACAGCTTTTACGAACACCTTTATCATCATTTAATAAAGGTGTTCGTAAAAGCTGTTGTTTTTTCCTACCTATTATTCCTTATTTAATTTTGAATAAAAAAAGTTACTCTTAGAAGACTTAATTTAAATTTTTATACCAAAAAATGGTATTTTATAAATAATAATTCAATGTCAAGAGAATAAGTAAAGTTCATATAAACTTATGTCCAATTTCGCTTCATAAGGGAGCTACAGCTCTTTAAAGGTGCTTTTAAAAAGTAGGTTTATTTTCTGTTTATTTCAAAAAAAAATTGAAGTACAAATTAAAAGATTTGATATTTGGTATGAATCATAATACAGTTAGGATACGTTTTCGAGATTTTTTTCAATTTCTTACACAGTTTTGGGTAATAAAATAAGATAATCCATGGCTAATAACATGATTTTTTTAAATTTAAATTGTGTTGACCATCAATAAAATAATAAAATGCATTTTCTTCGAAAACGGCGCATTCTAAGGACTTTAAATAAGAGTACCTTTTTTGTTAAGAATTAAAAAGAGAACATTAAAGAAAAAATGTTGTAAAAATTATCTACAAAAAAGATATGACAATTTTTAAACTCAACTCACCCCGAATCTACCCTTTCAAAGCAAGCAAAAAATTTGAAAAAATTCACAAAAATGTATCCTAGATGTATCCTAGATGTATTATGATTCACACCAAATTTCAAATGTCTACTCCAATTTGTTTTGAAATAAACGAGCAAAAACCTACTTTATCACAACACTTTTAAAGAGCTGTAGCTTCCTTATGAGGCGAAATTGAACATAAGTTTATACAGGGTGGGCCAACGAAAACGAAACAGACGAGTTTTAAAATAGTTAATAAAAAATTTTGAAAAAACGCTCGGACAGGTCAACTTTGGTTTCGAGGGGGACATACTTTGCAATAGAAGTGATTCAAAAATCCATTCACACCTGTGCCCTATGGACACAACCCCTAAAATTTTAATAGGGATGGTGGGGTAAGTAATACCTTGTTGGAAAGATGTTTTTACTCAGAGTAACATACAAAATAAAAAGTTAAATCGATCGATTCGTTTTAAAGATATTCAAAATTTAGCAAGTAGAGATTTCTTGTCTTTTAAAATTGTGCTATGAACACCACGCCTTCAATTTTAAGTGTTTTAATAGGGTAAGTAATATCGTTTCGAGGGGGACATATTTTGCAATAGACCTGATTCAAAAATCCATTCATCCCTCGCCCTTTGGACACAACCCCTAAAAATTTAATAGGGATGGTGGGGTAAGTAATACCTCGTTAGAAAGATCTTTTTACCCAGAGTAACATGCCAAAAAAAAAGTTAAATCCTTTGATTCGTTTTGAAGATATTCAAAATTTAACATGTAGAGTTTTCATGCCTTTAAAATTGTGCTATGAACACCACGGTTTCAATTTTAAGTGTTTTGATAGGGTAAGTAAAACCTCCTGGGAAAGATCTTTTAACCCAAAGTAACATACAAAAACATGTAAAACGTAATTTATTTTCATTTTCTAATACCAGAAAGGGTTGAATTAATCACTTTTTATTTTAAAAACGATGAGAATGCTCATCGTGCAGCTAATTTATTTAATGAACAACATCCAAACAAACATTGTAACCGAAAATACGTTCTGGAGTTGGTTGCAAAATTTAAAAATACTGGTTCTGTTGGTAATAAGAAACGCGATCCTGGTAATGTTCGTCCAATAAGAAATGAGGTCGTTGAAATAGGTGTTTTGGGACAAATTGCTGCAGATCCAACTTTAAGCACAAGAAAACTGGAGACTGTGACTAACATCAGCAGAACAACCATTCGCCGAATATTGAAAGGTCACAAATATCATCCCTATAAAATTCATTTAATTCATGAGTTAAATGAAGATGATTTTGATAGGCGACTGCAATTTTGTGAGGTGATGACGGAACGGATAATTGCTGATGAAAATTATCTTTATAATATCTGTTTTTCTGATGAGTGCACTTTTTTCTTAAACTCAACCGTTAATCGTCATAATTGTCGATATTGGTCAGATGAGAATCCTAGGGTATTTCATGAAGTTCACACTCAAACTCCTCAAAAATTGAATGTGTGGGTTGGAATTTTTGGAGACCGCCTTATTGGTCCTTATTTTCTATATGGCAATCTAACAGGGGATATGTACTTGGATCTACTTCAAAACTTTGTTCATAATAAAATAAAATAATATTTTTTATTAATTGCCTTAATTTAAGCACTTTTTGTCTCTAACGATTTTGCTTATAAAGCTTTAGTTTTCTAGTAAAACTGTATCGAAAATCCCAAAATTTGTGTTCATATTTCATATAGCCAAAAATTGAAATTTTAGAAAAAAAAGTTTCATTCAAAACTTTTTTATTATTTTCCATAGATTACGAATCTACAATAAAAAATGGGGGTTCCCATTTGAAAAAAAATGTTTTCCCATAAAACCCCATAACAATTAAAAACCCATGGCACTATTAAATGTCCCCCTCGAGCCGCTACAATTTTTGTTTGAAACATTTTTGAGGAAATCGCTTCGTTTTCAAGATATTCAGCTGGATTAATTAAAATGGGACACCCTGTATATATATGCAAAACGCACAAGACACACGAAAAATAGCTAACTTGTGGCGACCTATTGAAGATTAAATTAGAATTTATAATATTGCAGCGTAAGTGGTATT
Source organism: Stenus bimaculatus (assembly GCA_963971135.1). Classification (NCBI taxonomy): domain Eukaryota; kingdom Metazoa; phylum Arthropoda; class Insecta; order Coleoptera; family Staphylinidae; genus Stenus; species Stenus bimaculatus. Next base: position 55,434,947 of record OZ020180.1, on the reverse strand, counting down.
TATCAGTGAACACCTGCATAAAAATAACAAGAATCATAAAAGCACATGCTATGTGAAAAAAATGTCGAAATCGGCGCGATTGGGTTGATCCTGAAATTTCATAAAAAAACAATTTTTTTTAATTAAAAAAATTGTCTTTTTTCGCGCCCCCCTTTGACTTTCACCCTGGGCGAGTGCTCCACTCGCTCCACTCGCTCCACCCTAGATCCGGCTCTGATTAGTAGCTACCAAAACTTAGAAATATGCACTAATTTTGAAAATATCGGCATTTAAAATTTGAGTAAGATTGAAGCGTACATAGTTATAATAAACTAATGTTTAAGAACATACAAGATCTATAAATATAGTGAGAAGGAAAAGAAATAACACCAATTGAAGAGCATTAAGGGCCGATGCACATGGGCGGCGATGCCGTAGTTACGTTAAACTACAAAGGATAGATGTGGCAGTGCATAAATACGTACGGCGACGTTGCGGCAATTTTTGTAAGCACACTGCACGTTAACAGCATGCAAATAGGTACAATCAGGCGCAAAGATATCGTGGATACAAAGGAAATATTCTGAACCAGTAGCAAGCGTTCACAGAAACGAGATCACACGAAATATAAAAGAAATTAATACGACTTAGGATGCGGGCGGGGTCTTTTAAATTTTCTAGTGATCTCGTGTTTGCGAAGGCTTGTTATTGGGTCGGAATATTTCTTTAGTGCCCTCGATATCTTTGCGCGTGCTTGTACAAAATATACCCATTGTCACTCTTATCGACGGCATACCCATTATCATTTCTTTACATTTAAGATATATTTATAAGTAAAGTAAAAGAAAACGTGTCGTTTTGTTCGAAAGAAATGCATAAATACCACCCGAATGCGAACGGCTGCTACAGTGCCGCAATTTCTCAAAATAAGGGTGCATTGAAATGTTACGTTGCCGCAGCGACGTAGCACGTTAAATCGCTGCCTGTGTGCATCGGGTCTAAGTTGGTTTACGTTAAGCTTATTCCGGTAAAAATACAAATTGATTTTTATTATGCAAAATTAGATTACTTCCATTTTAAAAATCAACTTGAGTTAAAATTTAATTTTTACTCATAAATTTTATTGTCAATTTATTTACAGAACTGAGATTTAAAATTCATTTACCTTATGCTTATCTAAATGAATGTGTCTTAAAAACGGGTCAAATAATAATTTGTCAGGTTCAACATTGATGGGGGATTGTCTGCGTCCTTTCGAGCACATATTCCACTGTGGATTCATTAGTCCCCAGTATCCCGGACCTAAAAAAAAAACAATTAATTACAAGTTGCAAAAACTTACAAGAGGATGAAAAATAATTACATTGATTTAAATCACCTTATATTTTTAAATTATGTGAATTGAAGGATTAAATTTATTATTGGATTTTAGGTTTAGTTAGTTTTATAAAATATGTATATCAATATTCATAAATTAAAATACAAAATGTTATATAATTTGCCCAGTGTGGATTATTTACTTTAAAAGGTTTTAGTAGGAAATTTAATTTATATCGATTCATTGTCATTATGCTTTAATTATAGCACTGTGTTATTTAATTATCTTGTGTTGAGTGTTTATACGTAATGTAACCAAAATAACGAAAGGAAACACTTACTGAAAGTACTTCATAAAAGCTTTTTAAAATATTTTGTTACTATTACTATTCAAAGTAGGTAGAATTGACCTTTCATAATATTTTCTAAATTTAGGGTTTTTAAATAATCATATACTTGTTAAATTACAAGTCTGTCGTAAAAACTTGAACTGAATTAATTATCGCATGAATTAACATTTATGAATGTAATAAAGTTCGAAACTAATTTCCGTGGATATAAATGTGTGATAATAAAGGTGGTTGTATCACCAATATCCAAGCATAATTAAAATAAATTTATATAATAATTTTTTTCAACATTTTGCATAATAAATTAATAGATGAATAATATAATCTCCAAAAAATTTTAATATTTATATGGCCATAAATAAAAAAACGTTATCATAAAACATTTAAGATAAATGTTACATTTTATTTATTCTAAATGAATATTTAATTTTTTCAAGGTAAAATGGAAAGCTTAGGTATATAAAACCCTACTATTTTCTCTTTCATTTCTCAAGAGGGAAATACTTTTTTAAAGAAAATCAAGGAGTGATTTATTTCCATATAAACACAATTCATCGTATTGTTCAATCCGATGATAAATAAAAAAGTAATACGTATAATTCAGTTGCAAATGCACTCATCGTTTTTTGAAAAGTGGCGAGGTTATTTCATAAAATATTGATTCAAGGTGTTCGTTTATATAAAGAGCAACAATATGCAAAAACTTTATCAAAACAATTTTCTGTAGATATCTTAAACACGTGCGAAGAAAATTGTGTAGACTCACATTTAAAATGATAAAAATAGTTGTATTGATTTAAAAATAAGGAACTACGCGGAACGAAAATAACTTTAAATGGGTTTTCATTTCAAATGAAAAAATGGATTTTTAAATTTTCTATAAAAAAATTATTTGTGTAAAGAAATGCTTGTACCTAAGAACGTACATGCATTAATACGAAAAGTTTTAAAACATAAAAGTTTTAGTTTTAAAAGGCAGCGTCCATAAAGTTGCCGCCGTGAAAATATCGGGAGTTTTTGAATTCCAAACTTGCATGTTTCGAAAATGTCTTTATATATCGACATTCTTTACATATTAAAATGTCTTCAGATAAAACCCAGTTTACAACGCAATTTATAAATATCTACTTTCTACGTAACTACATTTCCTTTTAGAAATAAATAAGAAGTAATGATGCATATACATGTATTTTACAGTGGTATAAATTTAATAACTACATTAGATTATTACTTTCATTCAAATATTTGAATATTTTTATTGATAATTATTTTTTGTAATGCTCTTTATTATAAAACAATAGACTCTATTTTGGTGCCTTAAAATTATTTTACAATAATGCATTCGTTCAACAAGATTTTAATTAGCCTGGTCGAACAAAGCAACTTTTTCTAAAAGCAATTCCTTGTAAAGATGCTTTAGAATAATTTAATATGAGTTTTTGTTTGGGAAATGAATTTAGTTTTTTATAGTCAAGTTAGTTCAATGTTTTTAGGTGTATATTAATAAATAGGAAACTAATTGAAAAAAATAAAAGAAAAATAAGTAATATCCCGCTTTGAATTAAAAAATGTCAAAATATTTAAGGTATTTAAATTATTGTTGTAAAGTTATCGATATTTAGAAGATTACTTAATTAATTAATTAAGAAGCTTACTTGAAAACTGCAAATTTGTGCATAACTATCCCACAAATCCTAAGATTTGTAACTTCATTTAAAATGTGGCTAAAGTGCCCATCGAAGTTATTTTGAAAAATTTTGGAAAAAAAATCCTGAAACCGATCAATTTTTATTTGGTGAGGTACTATTTTTTTGGTAACGCAAGTAAAAACTCTTCACCCCATTATTCGGGGAACTACTCCATCAATAATTTTAAATATGACTCTCTATGCAGATGTCATATTTTTTAATTTGATTGAATATTTGAGAAGTTTTAGCATTTTCAGATTTTCACAGTAAATTATAAATAGTGTTTTTAACAAATGACATGGGTTAAAAGGTTTTTAAAGCTTGATTTTGTTAAGAGTGATAATAAAAATAAATACAATCATACATTGGTCCCCCACCAAATATAGATTAACCGGTTTCAGGCTTTTTTTCATAAAATACTTTTTAAAAATAACCTGGGTGGAAAATTTTAGTTGGGTCACCCTGTATAATATATGTACATTGTCGTATAAATTAAATGGTATGATTGCCCAGTGCAACGCTACGTCCTGTCAGAGAGTTACCTTCTGCAACCTAGCACAAAATTACTTAGAGGGGTCCAAATTTAAGGTACCTTTAGATCATTATATTTTTTTTGTACATTTTCCAATTTTTTTTCCTTCTGGCAGGAATTAAAGAAATGAAACTTCTAAATCATTCACAAAAAATATACAAAATATACAAATAGTTCGTACTAGCTTTTATGACTGCAGAACTAAACCACAATATTTTCCGTTTAGGAAATTGCTCTTAAGATTTAGATCTCAAAACATGGTAAAGTAACCGGGCGCAAGACACTTTCAGCTCTCCGTAGGGAATTTGATGCTGATCGTACCCAGTATGCCCTTTATGATATTGCACATTCAGCATGTGCATATCAATTATCCGTAGATATTAAAAATGACTCCAGTCATTTTCGTAGATAATGGACCTGAGGGCCGATATATGCCCTTAAAGCAAGAATGACCGTACATGCCAATAATTTTGTGATAAGTTAGCAAATAAAAATATTCACTAGGAATGAATGGGATACTAAAATTCTTTTGGAGATCCCCCGAGTATAACAAAATTGGTATTATCCCGAAATATCAGCATTTTTTTATTATTTTTAAAAAAGTTTTGATTTAGCTTTATTATTATTATTATTATTATTTACAATTATCACTAACAAACATGATTTGCAAAAAAATTTACTTCTGGTATTGTATGTTTTGCAATGCGTTAAACTTAAAAATACTTGAAAGTGTAGCAGAAAGATGCCAACAAAATCATAAAAAATCTAAAATTGTTTTTCTTATCTAAAATTCTTATATTTCTAACTAATAAATAAAATGAGCAAAAAAATATATTTTTTGTACTATTTATTTGGCCTTTACAACGGTTCAAAATTAAAAATTCTTGAAAATGTAGCAACCAATTGCAAAAATTGTAAAAAAAAAATTAAAAAAGATACTGGATGTCCTAATTTGAAAAGCACTGAATGGGTAACTTTGTTATACGTACTGTCCCAATTTGAGTTGCATTACATACTCAAATTGCAAAAATGGCGCAAGATCTCTTCAGTGAGTATTGTTTTCCTATAAAAATTGGCGTCTCTTTATTGAAGTTATTAAAATACGATTTAAATTTAATATACCTATTACTTAACAACAAAAAAGAAGTTCAATTTTGCTCCTTCATATCTCGGTCAATTGGTCAAAAGGATTTTTTTCAATATTTTTCTAAGGATCCCTGAAGGTTCCCCAACAACCTACCGGAGAGCTCTTGCGCTATATTTGGGACACCCTGTATAAACTTCATTTTTTATATAAAATGATTACAATTAAATCTAATCTAAGAGATGGAGGTACAAGCATTCACAAAACCGACTTGTCAATTTCCTCGAAAAATGTGTGTACCTAATTTATATTTTCTAAAGAAATTATCGGGATGGGGGTCCCCTAATTGAACGGGACCGCTGCAGACTATGCCTAAATCCGCCCCTGGGTACATACAATTGGTCAAGAATGGATTATTTAAAAAAAAGTAAGAGCCAAATTCAGCCGATTTTCGCTAATCTTCACTTTAGTGGTATTTAAATTGAATAAAATGGTAACAAATGGTTTTATAAAATGTTTCTATACTTTTTTCCCATAGCTTGCGTAGTTGGGACAACCTCATATAGAGAAGCTCATACCATTATAGTACCACCACTATGATTAATGTTCGGTATTTAATATTTTAGTTGAACCAAATAGCATTAGCGTCCCTTCAAATGTCCTTTATGAATAAGTACAATATGGTCCATATTGTATTTATTCATGATCCTTGTCAAATATGATCTGATAAATTCCATTCGCTATTAGGGCTCTCGTATTTTTCTTGGAAATTAGCGGTATTTTTTAGACCAAAACGCCCATTTAAGTCTACAACTATAAGGTGATTCTTTATGGTTTTTGAAGTTGGTTAAATGTTGAATTGGTGCAAAAACTCGTAGTAAATTTGCTTTGGGGATTTACGAAGATCTTATTCGGATATCCTCTTGATAATTTTATCCATCTTGGCTATGCTTTTCTGTCTTAAGCCGATTCCGGACGGCCGCGACTTTCTCTCTCTTACTAACGCAAATCATTGCTAAACATCATTTCGTAGATTTCAAATACCACATTTATGACTTGACCAATATGGATGAATTTTCACACATGTATTTGGAAAAGTTTATTCTGTATAAGCTTCAGACCAAATTTGATTTTTTTTAATATTTTGAATAGTTTTTACACCAGTAAACTTGGTCTATCTTTCAAGAAGTTTAAACACTATTTACTCAAAGATTTTGATTTATTATTTAAATTTGGTCTGAAGCTTACGCAGAATAAAGTTTTCCAAACACATGTGTCAAAATTCATCCATATGGGCCAATTCATAAATGTGGTATTTGAAATGTACGAAATGATGTTTAGCAATGATTTGCGTGAGTAAGAGAGAGAAAGGTCGCGGCAGTCCGGAATACCCTTAAGAGAACAATTGATCGATGTCAGCTTCTACTTTTAATCGCACCAAATTCAATTAACATCATATTTTTATTTTTTATGTTATCAATTGTTTTGCAAATACCAACACATTAAAGGTTTTTGTACTTTAGTTATTTTATACATTTTAATTGCATGTTTACATGCAATCTGCGTTTTTAATTTCAAATCCCTTGATTTATCAAAATTGGTTCTTGGTTCGCCAGCAGAACTGAAAGAGTAGAAGACGTAAATCTAAAACACGTTTTTCTTAAAAATCAAAAAAATTGTGGTTTTTTGAACTTTCATATAATACAAACTAATCGGCATAATTTTAAATGTATGTACTTATTAGACAAATTTTATGTTCTTTAGATTACAAAGAAGTAAAATATTTCTAGAAATGCATCGTTTTGGAGTTATTAGTGAAAAACTGAAAAAAAGTCTAAAATTTTGTATATTTTTGGGTCACCCCTTATTCAGCATAAGCAGAAAATTGGTGCAAACTTCAATAAACTCTTTTTACATGCAAATAATGAAGGAATAAAACCATTTCCATCTTTCCTACACCCCCTTTTTCGACCTACGTTACCTGGGTTAAACTAACTAATGTGGCTTTTTTGAACAACTTATGTAAAATAAAGCTATTTACATTAAATATTTTTTTTTAGTTTCCATACTTTTTTCCAGCAAAAACTTGAATGCAAAAAAATCATTAAACATAATTTCAAGAAATAAAACCCAGATCTTATTATTACAACATTTGTAAGTTAACAGGGAAAATTGGGAAATAATTAACAGTTTTCGTACTTTTTTCCTCCACTGTATTTACCTAGACTCATGGTATTATTTTTACCTGTGGTGTATAGTATAAGCACACAAATTGGTGACCTCCATTTAAGACACCTTGGATATTAGTTTTTAAAATAAATTACTCCTATTATAAATGCCATACAATTTAAATTCACTTAAAAAATGAAACCGACATTTGCAATTTCTTTACGAGACAAGCGCTGGACGAGCTTTTTGTTTGCTCGGGATAAAAAGCTTACAATATATATCTTGAAGAAAAGCTAGGAGATATTTCGTTATGAAATGATTCAATTACAAGCTACAAAAAGGGATATTCCTATCACGCCATCAAAGTGCGGTGAGAGAAGTCGTAAAACTCGTAAAAGGTAGTAAACTCAGTGAGCTGCATTTAATTTCCTGCGGCAATTAAATTGTTATTGCAAATGCAATTAGGCGGAAAATAGAATAAACTAATGGAATTGAAAAGTGGTGGCGTGGGAAAAGCGTTTTGTCTTGGCGGCTTCCTAAAATCTCGGCACAACGACTTGAGTTATTCGGTTAAAGGAAAAACAAGTCTTGTATATCTATATATACGTGTGTTATATAGAAGGAGAAACGGAGTTTTTAGAGTATAGTGCACTATGAGTCTTTCGGTAAATTGCTGAGCTTTTTATCTGCTTGAAATTCGCACGATTCACGCCTACAAATAGCTTTATTTACTTACTACACTCACACTTTTGAATCTGCATACAATGGAAGCGGAGTAAAGTTGCAAATTAAATTCATTATTTTATATAATAAACGCTAAATATTTCTCACGACACTTTTAGTTTGCATTTTATACTACAAAATTTAACCCCACACGAATATTTTAAAATTTAAACTTTATTAAATTAGTTATATTATAATGTAATTTTAACTAGAAATTACATTACCGTACATTCACTATTGTTTTTAAATATATATTAATTTTCGTAGCTTTATTTAATTTTGTAATGCGATCTCGTTAATTAAATTACTTTCAAAAACTCTCTACATATAATCGAAATTCTGATTTTGTTATTAAATGGGTTGGGAAAAAACTTTAAATATTTATTTTCACAAAACACTAATAAAGTTGCTAATTAGAAATTTTAAATAAAATATCGTCGATCTAATTTTTAAACAGCGCAAAAATTTTATACAAAAACCAACCGCTTGTTTTACATCCACTTTTATACAACTAATTAGTGTTTAAATAAAATACAAGTTTAAATATGTTTGTCATAACTTTGAGCAAAAATAGTATCGCTAGTAACATAATTGTGGTTATTATTATTTAAAAAAATTAACTTGGTTTGATTTTTTATAATTTCAACAAAATATACAGAGTGTCCCATTTAACGTTGGACTCTATGGGTATCTTTGTATTTATTATAGATAGAAAGTCGGTTAACTAGACAAAGTAGTATATTTTTGAATCTCCAATAATAATTCGTTGACAAAACAGTTGAATTTTGCATCGTTTGGGCGGCATCTTGAAAAAACCAAAAAGTGGCATTTTCAAAATATGACTGTTATCTTCTTTCTTGTAGTTCATACCAAAAAACTTTGCCAACAACATTGAGGCAGTTTCTTTATCTAAAATTCAATAAGCTAATCAGATTTTTTCTTAAGTCACTGGATTGCCAGGAAATAATCCAAACTTTATTTTTTCTAATAGCAGCCATATTGGAATTACACATATTTGGAATCAGTATTTTTTTTCTGATAATTTTGATATACCATAAGTCAGATTTAATAAATATTTTACGGAAAATGGGACAATTAATAAGAGGCGTAACGGATTTCATTGAGTGCTCGAAACTTATTAACATAGCAAATTATAAAAAAATGAACAGTTGTAAACTATCAATACCTTGGTGTTAACTTTATGTTTATTAATTTTGGATTTTGAAAATAAAATAAATTATGTAAATTGTCACATATTAATAAGTTTCGACCACTCCATGAAATATTTTATACGTCTTATTAACTGTGTTTGGATTATTTTCTGGCAATCCAGTGACTTAAGAAAAAATCTGATTGGCCTATTAAATTTTAGATAAAAAAAAACTGCCTCTCTGTTGTAAACAAAGTTTTATAATAAAGAAGTTACAGTCATATTTTGAAAATGGCACTTTTTAGTTTTTTAAGATGGCGCCAAAATGATGCAAAAGTTTTGTCAACGAATTCTTATTGAACATTCATATATGCACTACTTTTTCCGTTTAACCGGCTTTTAACTCCAATAATAACAAAGATATTCAAGGAGTCCAACATCAAATGGGACACCCTGTAGAAAATGCGATTTTCAAAATATGGCTATAACTTCGTTATTTTCGGTGATACCAAAAATTTTTTTTGACTTATTACATTATCTCGCATAAAAAAAGTTATGCCCCTATGTTACCCGGGGAATCTACGTGATGTCGCTGTTTTATTAGTTTTTAGGCAACTTTATTAACAATCCTCTATACTTCCCCTTAATCCCCATAAACAAAAAAAATATAAAAAAATTTTAATGAACATTTTTAATTTTGAAGTAAATGTGAATTAAACTTATTATTTTGCCATCATTTTAATACTTAAAATAGTTCTTTCTAACTATTTAGAACCTAAATATTGTTTTTAGTTTATATTTTTCTTAATTTTTTTAAAAATAATCATCAAATGAATGCACATATTTTGTTTTTATGGACGCCTATATTTTATGTTACATTCAGAATTGATTTTTATGTTATTTTAAATATAAATGTCTCTTTTATCTTAAGTTTTCCTTTTTTTAAATTATGAAAAAAAATTAACTTCGGTTTCTCGGACCAGCCGCTTTATTGGACCAAAAGCTCCTGGTCCCGATGTGGTCCGATTAAGGGGAATCCACTGTAATTAAATACAAAAACACACCGAAAAGTCCAAAAATACAAGCTAAATCACAAACATTTTAACTACACACAAACAGAAGTATGACGGTGACATTTACTTCCATAGATTACTACATATTACAGTACCATATAAATAAATGTAGGTGACATTATGGGTTGAAAACAATGAAAACGGCTACTGCTTCACTTCTCTTCAGCTACAATTTTAGCCTTTTTGAAGCTTTAAAAATTCAAAGGTGTGGGAGTATTAGTCATTACTAATCTAAATAAAGTCATGGATATTACAACAAAATATGTGGAATACAAACTCTCCGTAATTATTAATTATTAATAAATTTAACGTAATTATTAATAGTTTTAACGTTGTTGGTAGGAATGAACATGAAAATTCCACGTGCTTCAAGCTATTACGCATCCTTACAACAGTTTACGTAATTATTTTATTTTATATTATACATATAATTTTGTAAGGGTAATAGTACGTTAAATTTATTAATTAATTACGGAGAGATTGTATTCCAGATGCTGTACGAACTTCATATTTTTTAAAGATAAGAAATAGTTCGAACCGTTCGAACATTATGCAAAAGTTCGGGTTCGGAAAAAGTTCGAGCTGGAAAAAATTTCAGGTTTGAAAATAGTTCGTCTTTGGAAAAAGTTTGGGTTCGGAAAAAGTTGGAGTTCACAAAAAGTTTGGATTCGAAAAAAGTTCCGGTTCGAAAAAGGTTCAGGTTCGGGAAAAGTTCGATAATATTAAATTTCGGCCACTGAATAAGTACAACATGTATCGGGTTTCCACGAAACTAGGGGCACCTCTGTGATTTCTTTATTTATGAAAATAAAAATTTGAAATTTTACTATAATATATGGTATAAGAAAACGCATTTATTGAACTGAAAAAAATTTCAAATTTCAGTTTCACAGGTAGCGACTTCAACTTTCTCATTTTAAACGAAACTCCCTATTTTTGGTAATTATTATTAAACATTGGTAAGTTCTAAGTATGATTGTGACAAGAAATTTTTTTCTGAACTTTAAAAAAAAATTTTGGGAATGTTTTTGGTTTTTTTTTAAATAAAATTATTTAAACTACTCTTAAATAAAATTTAAGTATGTAAAAAAATTGAAAATTATGAAATTCATTCGGTCATTTTTGAGAAACTAATTTTTACAGTTTTTAAAATGTATTTTTTTTGCAAATATCTTTATTTTTTCAAATAGCATGAGAGTAAGGCCGCCCCCTATTTATATATAGGATTTTTTTCCGATTAGAGTTATATCATATAGGTATAAATTTTCTTATCATTTTATATCTTTTTAATTTATCAACAAGTGTTTAAATTAATGAGTTCGAACATTATCGAGTTCGAACTTATGAAAGTTTTAACTTTTATTATTATGTCGATCGGGTTCGAACTTTTTATTTTTTAAAGTTTGAACTAAGTTCAAACCTCAAAAATTTCGGGTTCGGTGAACAGCACAACATGTAATATCCATGAGTACACAAAGTTGAGTTTATTTAGATTAGTAATGACTAATACCCCCACACCTATGAATTTTTAAAGCTTAATAAGGCTAAAATTGTAGCCGAAACTAGTCGCAGAAATAAAGAAGTGAAGGAGTAGGCGTTTTCATTGTCCTTAATCCATAATCTCACCTACGTACGAATTTAAGGACATAATTAACTTATAAATGAAGGCAAATCTTAACCACATTTGTACAGTGAATTTCATTATTTATCCTAATTTGGTACAATTCTTCTTTTTTGTTTAATATATAATCTACTCCACCGCAAGGTAGTACCTAAAAAATATGAGCGCCTATAAGACGCTTTCGTGCGGTCTTAATCTTGCCCCATCATTATTCAGTGGTGAGAATTCTAAGCGATGTTCTTGGAAAATCAGAGGCCGGGATTCTCTTGCAATTTCAATCATTGAAGCCATTCCCTAATCTTGAAGGGCTTAATTTCTTTTATGTGCCTTGCGGTGGAGTAGATTGTACTATAATGTTTATAAAGTAGTTGCTTATAAAATACTTGCCATAACAAATTTGTATTCCAACATATTAGTTTGTTCTATTACTTACTACATAAAGTAAAGAAAACCTTCAGTTAATTATACATTATCATTTTCAATGTTTTGTCGTATACATTGACGTATACCTCTGTGGACATTTCAAAGTGTCTATGTTTGTGCGTGTGTGTATAGAAAAAATTGGAATAGAAACAAAAATTAGGATAAAGTCAATTGCGTTTCTTTTCTGTTACAACATTTTTAACCTTCATTATCTAAAAAGCTATATTATTCTAATTAATGGATCAATATCCATAGTTGCATATTATACATCTTCTTGTCGAGCGTATCCAAAATTATTGAAAATAGGTTCTAAGCGTACTTGCTGCAATCTTACATGTATAGTAATACCCATAAATAGATTCTCGTTCATTTACAATATCTTCATCTTGATTATACCCCTCATTAAATACTATCCATACTTGTGAAACCACAAATTTTATTAATCTATAGACAATTCTTATCTCATGAAACCTGCTTCATTTGTATTCCTATCAATTTCAGAGATGTTTTTGCCTTCTTCATTTTCCAGGTCAGTTTTCAAAGAAGATATATGATGGTGCCAACTTGATAAGTTCCATAAGTTAATTCATTTAAAAATATTTATTTGTAATACCAAAGTTACATTCGGAAACAATGGTACATGCAATGCAGTTAGGTCTTCCCAAAGACCTCGTTTTTGTGTAAGACCTTGAATTTCTACTCTAGCTTGCACTACATTGGTCTATTTAACATCTGTTCTGCTAATGCTATATCAGCATCAGGCATCGTAATAATAGCTCTATGATATTTATTTATTATAGCCTTGGCCATACGGAGAAAATCCGGAAATTGGGAAAATAGGGATAACATTTGCAAAGAATAAACTTTTCGCCTCTTCTGTTGAGAACTAAGCTTGACTAGGATCACGGTATCTGTGAACAAGTATGAAGATATCTCTAAACCATGCTTGAATTCAAGTAACTTTTTAAAAGGATTTAGCATTGTTCGTGGTATTCGAAATTTTGATTCTTGTATATCAACTACATAGACATCTGGAGTTACAAACATGACAGGGCAAATGGGGTTACATGTGTCTCTATGTATTCTTCCCTGAATAAACCTTATTCTTAAAAGCAGCTATTTTACTTATTATCTATTTTTCAATTTTAAACATTGATTTGTGACCAAGAAACTAGTTTTCGGACTTGGTGCCAATTGAGACTTTTAATCAGTATGTTTTGAACAATCAATTCGCCGGGGTCAGATGGAAATCTACTGAAAGTATTTCACTTTGCTTTTCTACAAACTCCTTTTTATGATATAAGTTATATTGGTCTCGCGTAATCGCCGACTTCAAATTTAATTTAAAAATTTCTTAGTGTGCTGTCGCAGTTTTATAAAACTTGGAAGGACAAATCAAGTTATCAGTTTCAACTATTCATAATAATTGGTTATGCGATGAGAAGAAAACTTAAATGTGGGCAAACAGAAATAAATCTAAACTACAAAAACAGAAATTTCGTTCAAAGACGACTTTGAACTAAAGACAGTGGAAAACAATTCCAATTTAAACTATAAGCTATATAACTTTAACTAAAACACTGCCAACAAAGGAATTATGTCTATTTGGTCCTTCAGACTATTATCTTTACCAATAAGGAAAATTAACTACCTTAGCAAAATAATCATGTTTTCTACAAATTAATATTATGTCATTTATTTTTCTTAAAATTTATTGAACGGTCAAATTTTCCATAATTTTAACTTTAACACGAGCTTCTTTCAATTGGAAATTTAGGCAAATAATAAGGGAAATGTGCCTTATTTAAATTCCATATTATCAAGTTTAAAAAATATGTCCTAATACGAATGAATAAGGTAAAAATTAGGAAAATTTCCTATTGTCAACTTTATAGGCATATGCCATTATAACAATAAATTGCATCATTTAATGGCAAATTCGATATAATATTTGTCCCAAAAGTTTATATGCTCATACAGTTAGATTTAGTGCAATATTGCGTACATTTTCCCTGATTAGGTAAAAACTACTAAATATCAAGAATAGTTCCCATGTCCTGTTACTTGGGAAAAACTTAGTCAAGCTGGTCTTAAGAACGGTAATAAGGTATAACTACTTAAACTTCGCTTTTTGTAGATTAACGTGACCTACAGGTTTTTTGGATCCTTGACGTTGCAGATTAATATACTCGGTATATTATCGCTATATGGTGAATGCGCCGGGGAGCGTACCAAATTATTTTCATTTAATAAACCGTAAGCGCGCAAGCATTGGTAAAAAATACCCATGTATCATTGAATCTTTATATCCGCAAAAAATTCAGTTAAGGGGTAACATTACATCGAGCGTGTCAAAATGCAGGTCATTTTTGATAGCTTTTTGTAAGCAAATGAAGCAAATTATTGGAAAATGGGTTTGAGATTTATAACACATTTTATGAGGTACAAAATAAACTGCAAGTTATTAAAAATAACTTCAAAATGGCGGAAAAATGACGCTTGTTCTAATGCGGCTCTTTTTTGAAATGCCTCAGTGGCTATAAGTAAAACTACCGTAGATGTTTGTCTTTAACAAAACACTAAACATTTTCTTAATCTACTTACACATTCTCTATGGAAGAATACATAATAAAGATAAAAGTTCTGAACATTTGATAAAAAATATGTTTTTATGGCAAAATTCAGTACTAAAATGTTCACAACAAAACAATTTCTCAACTTTTGCTAATAATCATGTGTACTTCTATGAAGAAATTAATTAAGAATTTTGAAACCAATCAGATGAAATTTGATCGAGTAATGCTGCTAGCTGAATTGAAAAACATAGTTTCGAGAAAAACACGTTTAAAGTTTTACTGGCACGATTTCGTGCATAGCTATTTAAAATTTTAGAACGGCGTTTAAGACTTTAGTTTTGGTATTCGAGTATATAACTATTGTCATTTATTTTTAAGACAAAAAGGTAACTTTTTAGGCAAAAACAGTTTTCGTTTTTTTCCAACCGCTCGTTGTAGTGTTTCCCCTTACAACAATCCCAAGCCCGATAGCAGTTTTGTTATCTTCGAATACCTAGATCTGACACTAATATGGAGGTAAGTTTGTTTATTTTTTCTAGGTGGTCCATCAAAAAGTCAGCTAGTTTCAGTGTATATTTTTGGTTTTGTTATATCTTTCTCTGTTTTGATTTTAAAAAGTATTAGTATGTTTTATTTAACACTTTTTAAAAGAGCAAATTTTTCTGTATTTAGCAGTACTATTTTTTATTAAAAAAAGAAAAGAAGAAAACAATCGTAAAAAAATTAAGGGTGATCTTTTTATTAACCCGAAAACATTTTTTTGGATCATACTGAAGAAAAAGTTTCCTATGGACCACTGATTTTTTATTCCGTAAGAAGTTAAAATAAGTTGAAAATTTTATTTATTAGGAGTATTACGTTGTATTGCCAGAATTTCTTAAGGAGTTGAACAATATTACTAGTCCATAAGAAATTGTTTGTTTAGAATGATATTTACTATTCAAATAATTTTTGCGAGTTAATAAATGTAATACCCTTAACTTGTATCCAAAACTTATATTTTTTTTTATTTAATATAAAATAGAATTGCCATATACAGACAAATGCGATTTTTTAAAAATTGCAATGACTATTCAACTCACAAGGGATTACTTTTTGTGACAAGTAAAACGTCAAAAATATGTCAAATTTAAAAAAGTTTGAAGTTGGCTGTCAAATTTTGCACAGAAAAGTGAAAAATATTCGTTAAATAGTCCCTTAAATATGCACTCTTGTTCAAATTATAAGTCGAATATTTTTCATACATTGGCACTAATGCCATTTGGGGTTAAAAATTTCTCTCCTGCTACGCAGTCGGGAAATTAAAACGTAACCCCAAATGACATTCGTAGTAATGAAAGTGAAAAATATTCGACTTAAATTTGACCGCTCGTGATATTACATATGACTATTCAACTCACAAGTGATTATTTTTTGTGACAAGTAAAATGTTCGTTAAATCGTCCTTTAAATATGCACGCTTGTTCAAATTATAAGTCCTAACCTAACCCTAAATGACATTCGTGGTAATGATAGTGAAAAATGTTCGACTTAAACTTGACCACTCGTGATATTATATACGAAAATATACTAATGCTATTTAAAAAAACAAAAGTTGGTTGCTCTAGCAACAAAATAGAGAAAGATATATAAATTTTAAGAACTTTGATAAAAATTTAAGTAAATTTTAAAAGTGGGATTCTACAAGAATCTGTTTTGGGTCCCTTATTGTATTCACTATGCTTATGATACCTTTATTGTTTATAAAAGCAAAAAATTTAAATAGTTAGAAATAGAAATTAATAATGATATTAATATTTTTAATAACTTGCTTGAATAAAAATAGAAATAAAAATAAAACAACAATATTTTAAATAAAATTACTTCAACAATAAATGAGCATTTTTCTATGAAACCACCAATTTATTTTTCTCTAATAGATTCCCATTTAAAGTATGGACTTATATATTTGGGTATCAGTAAGTAAAAAATTATTATGTAAGCTACAAATAATTCAAAATGAATTAAAGTAAATAATAAATTAGATCATTTGACACAAACAAAATATTTATATGTAAATTATAAAATATTTAATATTGAAATATCATACAAAATTGAAAATATAAAACTTTAACATAAAATTAATAATTAATTAATTAAAAGTAACACGAAAATTAATTTTAATAAAAATATGTACAAACATGAAACATGAAATAAAGACAATTTACATATTTCACAGGCAAATAATATGTGTGTAAAAGAATCAATATTTCAAAATTTGAATATAATAAGAGTAACATTAATTAATCGGAGAGGGAGTTAGTCTGTCAAATATCAATAAAACAGTTTAGTTGGCTTAATCAGACTTTATTATGTTGCTTAACTTGTTGACAATATTGTAACATTAATATTTTAACAATTAAATTAAAACATTTATGTATCGATTTCGGTAGCGATTATATTTAGATAACTAAATAATAAGTATTATCGATTAATGAAATAGATTTTGTATTATATTATTATTTACATATGTTTTTATTTTATTATTTATTTCTAGCAAAAACCTTGCGAATAGCTATTGTATATGATTAGGGTAAAGGTACTTAAATAAATAAAATGTAATTAATTGAATATAAGAAATTTAATTTTCAATTTTTTTTATTGGAATTTTCGAGATGGAAGTATATTGAAAAAAACTAAAAGCCACTTTTTCTTAAAACTCAAAAATATATTTTGACTCAAAACGATTATGTTTAAAAAACGAGAAAGGTTCGTTGATTTATACAGGGTGATTCTTTAGCTCTGGGACAAAATTTGCTTACAATACAATTAAGAAAAAAATGTCCTGTGAACATATTCATTTTAGTTTTGGAGATATGAGTGTGCAACGTTTTAATAGACTCCAGTTTTATAATTGCTTAGGTTAAATAACTTTCAAGGGTAGACTTCTATAGGACGACTTTTTCAAAAAATTAAATTATTAAATCTAAAGAATAGTATAAAATTAGCCATATTTTTTGTATTTTTAACCATTTTTTGGCCACATTGGACATAAAATATTAAAAAATTGTCGTCTTAAACAATGCTTTAAATAATGGATAAACGATCTATTATTGATAAACACCACCGTTTAAATTGAGACAAATATAAGCAAATTTTTACATTTTAATTTATTAAATTTGGAATTGGCCGAGTGTATTGTTTGCAATTCTTTGATATTTGTTAAACATATCGATGTAAGACATCATTAGTTTTATAAAGCTTCTTATCAAATAAATTTGAACTAAATACTGAAAAATATGCAGTAGCAGCAGACTTCATTACTGAAGGATTTGTGCTGATTTAATATTATCACATCATAAATAAATATAAAATGCAAAAGTATTAGACAAATTCTCGATATGAAAAAATTTAATTAAGTATCTATGTTAGAAATAACAGTAGCTTATATTTAAATTTTAGCTATATTTTGTATTTAGAATTAGAAATAGAAATATAAATAAAAATAAATAATACATTGCTATTTACATTATTACAGATTATAATATAAAGGGTGTCCAGAAATTACGTGGATTCACATATTAGAATGGGTTTATCAAGTAAAATTAAGACAAGTTCTTCTAACACTTTGCCCGAAAATGCTTCCCTACAAAGTTACGCCTAGCTAAAGTTCACATTTCAAGAACTAAAAACTCACATAACTTTTCTCTTTATGCAGGTAACTCGACAAAAACCGACATAGGTGGCTAATTTTAAGTACTCTA
Source organism: Stenus bimaculatus (assembly GCA_963971135.1). Classification (NCBI taxonomy): domain Eukaryota; kingdom Metazoa; phylum Arthropoda; class Insecta; order Coleoptera; family Staphylinidae; genus Stenus; species Stenus bimaculatus. The sequence goes on along the minus strand of OZ020180.1, from coordinate 55,416,519 downwards.
TAATATGATTTTGTGGTTTTGCTATGTCACTTTCATTTACTACCAGTTTACCCAAACTTAGAATTTAAGTTTTACCATTACTTTTTTTTGGTATCACTTCTTTTCTAATTTAATCTTATTTTCTTATTGGTTGTAACTTTACAGCAGAGCATTTTTGGGCAATGTGTTGAGAAACTTGTCAACTTATTTTGAGATGATAAACTGATTCTACTGTCTGTCCACGTTATTTCGGGACACTCTATTTTAAAACAAAATAACTGCCATACCAGTTATTATTTAGAAAGGAAAAATATACATATATGATAAATATTTTAAAATTTTTAACTGGATACACAAACTTTTATTTGAATTAGAAAAGAAAGATTATATAAAAGTATTTGTCTAATTTCCTACCCCAAGAAAGTAACTCCTTTTTAAGGAATTTGATAAAAACTAGGTTTTTGATTTTAGAATGTATCATAACATTTAACAATTCTGAAAAGCGTGAAACGCCTAATTCTCGAATATATTTTAAAATGTTATTTTCGAAAAATTGCCTAAAATTTTTTTGAAATAATTGATAAAAAGTATCAAGAATATTTTAAAATTTTGCTGCACTTAACTGCTTGTAATTCTGATCTATTAATTATTTCTGGATAATTACCATATGCTAATTTGATTATATATATATCTATTTATTTTCTAGATACACTTTATGTAAATGGGTATGTAGTTTGGAAATATACCATATGATTAAATATTCAAATGTTTACATTCTCACAATGTGGAATAGAAACTAAAGCGAAACAGGAGTTTATGAAGTTTCAGGTCATGCATCATTAAGTGAATTAGATTGGTAACAATGCACTGAAATTTACTATAACATTACACCACTTGCTCTTAGATCATTATTTATACAATGACATTAAAATAGCTGGCAATGCAAATTGCAAATTTAGTGCAGAAGTTAAAACTTTTGAAGATACCTAGCCTGTTTAAAAACAATTATTAAAATTTCAATACGTCAAACGTTCACCAATGCAGACATTATTAACCATAAAATACAACATAAAAATACTTATTATCGCCTATAGCACTGAAGCAACATCAAATAATGTACTCGTACTAATTATTATTTACAAAAGTTGCCATTTCAAAATATCCCCAGGTGTTGATGAGAAAGGTTTGAAATAAACCACGATAATGAACTACCTTAGAAATAATAAAATAGAGTGTGTTTTATATTGAGAAATTACAACAACGCAATAACAACTAAATTGCACACTTTTATTTTTATATTATCACGTAAATAATAACATACATATCTAGGTTATAATAAAAAATATTGTTTTAAAATATTTAATTTCATACATATAAACTGTAATTTTGAATACTTTTAGTGGTATTTCTCCTTAAATTAGTAGTCTTGTTAACTAAAATTTATCATCAGTTAGGGTAAACAAAGTAAATAAGACGAAGGAAATCTTTAGATTTATTCAATGTAAAATCTTTTATTTTTTTTTGTTTCAGCATTTTTAATTGGTATTTTTAATAATTTACTCCGATTTTTATCCATGTTTCAACTCCAAACTCCTTTATTAACTTTCTTTTTATACAGGCTGTCCCAAAACAGCCGTACCACCTCTTTATTTCGAGAAGCCTTTGTCTTTTTGTGTATGTAGGAAGTACCAGAAACCGGAAGTAACTTTGAAATTTTAAATTTCAACCTAGGTCAAGAATGGTATTGACAGAAAGGTCATCTGAGCACGTATATGAACGCAACAACCCGAGGCAATGCTTGTTCGTCTATCTTTTTGGTGCGACTAAGAAACAGATAGAAGAAAAAGCATTGCCTCGCCTTGCCTCGTTCGCGTACGTGTTCAGGTGTGTACGCCAAAAGATTCTTGACGTTCAGTTGGTGATATTTTTTACATCAATGTATACGACTAAGGTGGTACGGGCGGTTTGGGACCTCATGCATAGTGGAGATGAACCTATGTGAAAATCTATGTGAAACTAGTATGCCTTCTAGAATCACTATGAACTGTCTCCAAAAATCTGAAAATTTTACAGTTTTGTTCAAATTGGTCGTAAAATAGCTTGTACTTCCGCTAAAATTGCTTAGAGTCAAATTTTGTTTTAACTTTAGAGAAATTTCTATAAAAACTCAGTTATATCCTTTTACAGATTTATATCATTCCATATCTAAATAATCCACTTGAAAAATATTGCAACATCTTTAGGTTTAATATCTTAGATAAAAATTCCTCAGTATTTTTCTATTCCATTTCTTATTATTAATATTTTCATTGAATGTTAACCTGAAATGAAATAAAAGATTTTCTTAATCCGAAGCTGATCCTAAACAATTTCAATTTAACTTAAATAAAGCGATATACTTCGCTGAAACTTCATTATTTTCGTCATGAATATAAAATATGTCTTTACATAAAAGATTATTTTTTCAGGAGTAACTGCTGCTGATTAATTTTTGGTCATATTTCCTCTCCAGTTTCTGTCTTGCTAAAACTTCACCACCTTTTAAAAAATTCTTTAACAAGAGGTTCAATTTTAAAGTTGACTTTATTTTTTTTATTTATCACAACCAATTACAATAGATCTGGTGTTTAATTTTTCAATTATTGCAATTCTACAGTTTCCTCCAAATGAGCCTGTCCACGATTTTTATTTAGATTTGAAGATGAAGATACAATCATACATAATATCGAATCATTTTTTATAACTTGTCTTGTGGTAAAAAAATTGAATTTTTGAGTCCCTGACGTCTTTTTTCGGCAAAGTTGTTTTGGTGTCCTCTACGTCTCGTCTATCGCAACGCTCCTTTTTTGATAGATGATAGTTATCAAGCTACTACGGTGATAAACACAAGCCAAGCTTTCCCGAGCATATAACTAAGCAGGATTGAAAGAGCAATCATGACAGATCTGAAAGCCAAGAATCCATAAGATTTTGTCCAACCCTGGGTTACTTATCCTAAATATTTTTTTACCGATTTTACATTATATTTAGTTTTCTTATCATACTAGAGATTTCATAAATAATGTATTTGGTGTAAAACCAAACTTATTAAGTGACGAAAATTTAAATAAAAGCGTTTTGAAAGTAACTCACCCTATTATGTTTTTCTATGGTCTCGAAAGACAGTAAAAATTTGGGTGCCGGAATTATAGATGGGATTGTTACGGATGGGTCGTCAAGAATTAGCTCGACCCCAAACTGATATAATTTATTTGGATTTTAGTAAAGCTTTAGATAATAAAACACCTCATAATAATCAGGAAGTTACGTATTTTTGATATCAGCGAGAATATAATAAATCTAAACAATAGAACATAAATAGTAAAATATGAAGGTGCTAGATCGTCAACCTACATTCCATCCATCGGGGTACCACAGGATCCTAAGCTTGGACATCTTCTTTTTATGATATTTTGACATTATTTATGACACTGAATCGAATATACTGTTATACGCAGATGATGAAAAATTATATCGAAACGTTAACACTATTGAGATTGTATTATCTCAAGAAATACATTATGCGAATCTCTAATTGGTGCGACAAAAATGATTTTGATATTGACTAAAAAATATTACAATACAAACAAAGGCATTGATTTGTAAATAGAAGTCTTAAATTGTTAATTTTTGGATTATAGACAATAAGAAGGTGATCTATTAATGAAATGGACTATAATTACCTGAACTATAAACTTTTAATTGAATAAGTCCAGAAAATATTCTTAAAACATTTATATTTTTTGAGTATAAAGTTTATCCAGATAGAGACACCTCATACCAAACTAATGGTGCTATTCTGGGCAAAACTGTAGGTCCTTTCTATGGTTACCTTACAAATACCTCTCGTAAGAGCTTAGAGATTTGTACAGAATTGACCTATGAATTTTGAATGTAAGTCCATTTATAGCAACCATAAAAGCGTTTGCTATCTGTACAAATTAAACACAACAAGGTTGAAGAATATAACATGCTTTGTAATTAATAAATATACCGGGTGGAAATGAAAACCGGGTCACCTCTATAACTTTTTTATTTATGAATAGAAAAATTTGAAATTTGGCTATGTTCTATGGTTCAAAAAAACAAATTTTATGTGCATTTTTTATTTTAGAAATCACTTCCGGTTTCACCGGAAACACCATGAACTTTGTTTTTTTAAATGTAAGATCCCATATTTTTATTCATGACTTAAAATACTTTTAAAAAAGAAGTATTTTTGAGATATTAGTTTTTATTTTTTGCGAAAAAAAAATTTTTTTCAAAAAAAAAAAAAGGTTTTCGAAGTCGGTGAAAATTGCCAAAACTAATTCTAAATAATTCAAATACATAAAATAAATAATCGTTATAAAATCCTCTATTTAAAAAGTCGAATGACCCGGCATCATTGCATTTAAAGAAAGTGAGATATTTGATAAAATCTTCATTAACTAAGTTTAAAAATTAATAGTTCAAAAACCACTTAAATTTTTTTTCAAATTACAATTTTATTTAGGTATTTGAATTATTTATTATTTTTTTTTTTTAATTTTTTTTACAAAAAAAATAAAAACTAATATCTCAAAAATACTTCTTTTTTAAAAGTATTTTAAGCCATGAATAAAAATATGGGATGTTACTTTTAAAAAAACAAAGTTCATGGTGTTTCCGGTGAAACCGGAAGTGATTTCGAAAATAAAAAATGCACATAAAATTTGTTTTTTTGAACCATAGAACATAAACAAATTTCAAATTTTTCTATTCATAAATAAAAAAGTTATCGAGGTGACCCAGTTTTCATTTCCACCCGGTATATGTACCGGTAAAATAAAATAATGAATTCTTCAAATTTTGGCATATTTGCCTGGAACTTTTCGCCATCTAAATTCTCCATCATATCGAAAATGCCGCCAATATATTTTCCTGTAACTTTCAAGAATTCAAAAATATTTTTGATGAGAACATCTACTCTTGTTTGTTATAATCTCTCTTTCTTATTTGTAATATTATACAGGGTGTCCCGTTCGTGGTTCACCAAACATCAAGGTTAGAAAGTCGAGAAAATTTTATCACGAAAAACCCAAAAAAGTAGGTTTCTATCTTTTATGGTTTAAAAGTTACAGGGGTTTGTATTTGGCATCGCCCGTTTTTGCCAGAAATTAGTAAATGATCAATAGCTGCTTAAAAACTTAGTATAAAGATTAAAAAAAATAATTTTATAGCTGAAAGTGTCCTCTTTCCATTGGTAACAATGATAAAACAAAAATCATTTACCAAGTATTAAAAAAATCGAAAAGAAAAAAAATCCAGAAAAAATTGTTTTTTTAGCAGTTTTTGAAGAGTTTCTCCAAGATATGACCTATTAAGGACGTGTTTTTTTTTTAATTTTCTAAAAATTCGTTAAATTCTCTTGAAATTATGAAAAATTTTGAAACCCTAACTCTTTTTATGCACTCACTAGAACCTTCTAAACTTACTCCTATGAGAATTGTTTCTAAGCATAGTAAGTTACAATTGAGGTGCGCCTTCATTTTTGTTATTATTTAATAATACAACTGTTTCAAAAGCCATCAAATTTAACTTTTGCTTATAAAAATTGATTATTAAGCAACTATTCTCATAGGAGTAAGTTTAGCAAAAACTGCTAAAAAAACAATTTTTTCTGGATTTTTTTTTTCTTTTCGATTTTTTTAATACTTGGTAAATGATTTGTGTTTTATCATTGTTACCAATGGAAAGAGGACACTTTCAGCTATAAAATTATTTTTTTTAATCTTTATACTAAGTTTTTAAGCAGCTATTGATCATTTACTAATTTCTGGCAAAAACGGGCGATGCCAAAGTCAAACCCCTGTAACTTTTAAACCATAAAAGATAGACCCCTACTTTTTTGGTTTTTTCTTGATAAAATTTGCTTTACTTTCTAACCTTGACGTTTGGTGAACCACGAACGGGACACCCAGTATCATAGTTTTCATTTAGGGCCGGTTTGTTCACCTTTCAGTAAAGTGTTCATTAGCGTTACTGATAGTAGCAACCTTTCAGTAAATTTAGGTTACTGAATACTTTAATTAAATATCAGTTTGACCTCCCAGTAAAGAGATAATGACCTCAAACTTGTATTCTCTTTGTTTTTCAATTTTATAAATTAAAATATATATTATTGATGCCATGTATACAGGGTGTACCATTTGACATTGGACTCTATGGGTAACTTTGTTATTATTCGAGATAGAAAGTCGGTAAAATGGAGTAAGTAAGTAGCGCACATTTGTATGTCAAATAATAATTCGTTGACAAAACGGTTGAATTTTGCATCATTTCGGTGCCACCTTGAAAAAAACCAAAACGTGCTATTTTCAAAATATGACTGTAATTTCTTTATTGTATGCCGTACCAAAAAACTTTGTTAATAACATAGAGATTAACTTATTAACTGTCCCATTTTCCGTAAAACATTTATTAAATAAGACATGTGGTACATCAAAATTCAAAAATCACTGATTCTAAATATGTGTAATTCCAATATGGCCGCCATAAGAAAAAACAAAATTTGGTTTATTTCCTGGCAATCTAATGACTTAAGAAAAAATTGATTAGCTCATTGAGTTTTAGATAAAAATAACTGCCACTATGTTATTAACGAAGTTTTTTCTTACGGCCTACAATAAATAAGTTTCGGTGTAATTTTCATATTTTGAAAATGGCACTTTTTGTTTTTTTCAAGATGGCGACGAAACGATGCAAAATTCAACTAGTTCGACAACGCATTATTATTGGACATACAAATATGCAGTACTTTGTCCATTTAACCGACTTCCTATCTCCAATGATAACAAAGATACCATATTGTCCAACGTGAAATGGGACACCCTGTATAATCCTCGATGTCTTAGTTCAGTTTTTTTCAATTATGGGATAATTAAAATTATTGGGGCGATCTGGAGTTTTTTCTTCCAGCGAATCACTGATAATTAATGCAAATATCTATGGGACGCGCGAGTTTGGGAAGAAAAATTGTGACAAATCATGTATCTCAAGTTTTTTCTATCATATTTTCAAATTTCTTTCCGATTTGTAAACTAGATTAATTAAACTAAAACTAGATTGCTGCTTTTGTGTTGCAATTTTATGCACAATTTATTGTAAAGAAAACACTCTTAATGTTACCCTGTAATTGGATTAGTATCTGTTGGGTAATAAAGTCTATTTATTTATTTATTTGACATTTGAAAGCTATTAACACCGATTATAGAGGTTCGTGGCGGGAATCCAGCACTAATTAAAAAAACGAACTAGCACTTTCAAGAATACCATTGAAGATCTGTACTATAACATAAATTTTATTTAAGAAATTTAAATAAGGAAAAGGGTCTTTAAGAAGCATATACAAGGTGTTCCGTTCCATTCTAATACTGGAAAACACAAAAGTTGTAGGTCTATCTTTTTTTATTCAAAAGTTACCTACCACATTTTGAAATTTTCAAATTCCAAATTAAAAAAATAAATTTGAATACATAAGTAAATAAAAACATATGATTTTAAAATAAAATTGTGTTCTTTGTTAGAATGTGAATTTATTTTTTAAGCATGAAACATCAAAATCTCGGTATAGTAAAATTCTTTAGGTGCATCTAGTTATTAAAACATTGGTTTTGCTAACACCAACGAGGACAACCTTGTGTACAGCAACCAGGAGGACCTTTTGAAAATTTTATTAATTCAACATTTGGTAGCTGAAATATATTATTTATTCTAATTATTTTATTTTCTGTTTTAGAGTTTAAAAAGTGCTATAACTTTTGGATAAAAGAAAATTGGCCACTACTTTTGTGTTTTTTAGTCTTGAATTGAACCTAGATTACACCCACAAAATTTGTGCTGAACGATACTAAACACTTTGTATAAATTACGTGGATTTGGTATTTCTTTAGAAAGTATTGAATATTTGAGGTAGTAAACTAAAAATGGCGAAATGTGTTCAATTTCATTGGAATTTAGAATTTACAGGAATGAAGTTATAAAATTTGGTCAAGTAAACACAAACTCGTCTATTTGAATCATATTTAAATGTCTTAATTTTCATGAAATACAATCAATAGTCAAAATTTATACAAAAAATGCCGAATCGGCATTACGTGATCTGATATATTCAACCAATACACTGTATACATAGTTTACGAAAATTGCCTTAATATATTTTCCCATCGAAACTATACATGCCATAAAGATATTTTATAAAAAGAATGTTAAAGGTGGTATACCAAATTATAGAAATACAATTCTGGTTAAATAGATTTTCTATGATAAAAAAGCTTAGAAATGAAAAAAAATCGTCTGCCATTACTTTATTCTATCTCCACTCGCTGCATCATTTTGTGTTGAGACATGATAGAAAAATTTTAGGAAAATTGAATTTCTTCTAAACCAATTTTCTTTTTTTTTAATTTCTCTTATCTCCATCACTAAAGTCAATAGTACGTGCTTGCTACTCATGAATTCCTTACGGCGTATCTATCTTAGTTTGAGTTGCTGCATTATTATACATTAAAATATTTTAATTAATTGTGATTACATTAAGTTCAATAAAATAATGTTATATTATTCTAAAAAAAAACAATTTATCAATATAATACATTTTAAAATGTAAAACGAGTTGCCTTGAAAATTCGAATTCGAGCTACTTCATTGTCTTCAGTAAAGTACGAGTAAGTTCACTTTATAAAATTTCATTACATATCGCCTTCTGGAAAAAAAATACTTGATATTCATAACGTAACGCGAGTATCTCATGTTTGTCTGTTCTTGCAACTTTTTAAGTCAGGTGATCGTTAAAAATTCTCTGCTCGATCGTAACTAATTCAACTTTGAGACTATTGTTTTTCGCTCGAGTATGGCGAAGTTCTTGCAAAGTTACCCTCTGAATTGCTAAAGTGTTTATATTCGAGGCTATATAATACGTGGCAGTTGAGTACGGTCTGTTTATACATATATTGTGTCGGCGTTTTATAGATGTAAAGAATCGATAGTAAGAAACGTTGTCGCTCGTCGCGGCGCCCTGTATTTACATCTGCGGGTGTTTATTTGTAAATGCACGCGATAAGGGGTGCAATTTACTTAGCCGCGTACCGCCGGAATGTTTCCCCTTTGCGCTCGTTAAGATAACCAGACCGGGATGCAAAATGGACTAAGCGTAAAGAGTGTCAAGGCAAAAGTTTGATCCTATCTACTGCAAGAAAGAAAACGAGCATCCTAAATTTAGACTGATAAGACGTGCAAACACATTTATGTGGGATATGCTCGAATAAGTTACAGGAAAAATCTTATATGTCTTTTGCAGGTTTCTAAATGATTGTTTTGCCTTTTTAAATGAGTCTACAAAATGCATAGTTTGCAAAGAAATAAATACAAATTTTCTGAACCTCAAAATTACTAGTAGATAAAAGATTTGGATCTACTATATGTTCATTCAAATAGACGTAAAATCATATTTATATTTCAATAAATACTTTTTCCGACGACCTTATGAGAAAATCGTATATGTCATTCATATTAGTAGTTTAGAAAATCTTTCATTTCAACACTAGTGACTTTGAATTTCTGTTTTTTAACTCTTAAATAGTTCTTGTAATTTTCGATAGAGGCGCTGCGAAGGAATTCCGAAAGCCCTCTCTTGGATTTTTTTGAACTTTCAAAAAAAGGATAGTTCAAATAAAAATTTATATTTAACCCCCCCAATATTTCTAATTTTATTATTAAAATGATTATATAATTCACTTTTTTGTAAATTTTAAATAAAATAGGAACATTTTTTATTCGTTTCGATAAGTTGCTTCCGTCAAAACAGCGCCACCTACAATTAATTACATTTAACTAAAAATAATCGATAACTTTAATGTCAGCTGCTGTTAACATAGGTTATGTTATGTTGTTACTACAAAATATTAATAATGGTCGCAAAATCTCCGTGGTCGTCGGAAAAATAGCGTACACAACTCGCAGAAAGTGAATTTCGTTGCTCGTGTAATATCCTCACTCGGCTAGCGCCTCGTTCGGCTATTATCACACACGAACAAAATTCGTCACTTTCTAGCTCGTTGCGTAATATACTATTATAAATCAAATGGAATAATAAAGCACAACAATTTTAAAGTATTTATAATAAATAAATTTCTCTGAAAACGCTACAATTTTCTTTTTTTAAATAAACAATAACAGACACGAATTATTAAATAATAATAATATTTATTGGTCTTTTTTCTTTACATGTTTATCGTTTATAGATTTTATCTTAAATGGTGTATAAATTTGAAAATCATTGGCATACATATTATGATAGTTATAAGTTGATAGTTTTTTGTATAATTCCGTAAATATGATGAGAATGGTAATGGGCCTAAGATGGATCCCAAAGGTAAACCTTAATGAAGACCCAAAAATGTGGCTTTTAGGTCTCCTATGGAAACAGTGTTGCAACTTACAGTTGCTCCCAGCTGGAAGTTGGACAAAAGTAATCACGATCGCGTATTCTTTGTCCTACTTCGAGCTAGGAGCAACTTTACCAGCTGATAATCTTCAAAGAACCTATTTTCGCATCTATTGGCGATTTCTAAGATCAGATACGCCCTCTGGTGCGAATTTATGAACTAAAATATACAGTAATTACAACTTGAATTTTGATAAAATGTCCTTTTATAGGTAAATAAATTTAATTTGAATTTATATTTTATTTACATATATTTAGATTAGAAAATTTAAGTTACATATTACTTTATATTTAAAATTATTTACTGTTTCTTTTAGCGGCTTCTTCTGGTAATCAAAATTCCTAATAGGCCCAGATAAGTATTATTTTGTGATTAATCATATCAAAGGCCTTTTAGTAATCAATTAGAATCAAAGTGGCAACTTCCTTATTATGAAGAGCCTTAATAATATCGTCTACAACCTTAGTAGCGCGGTATTAACTAAACCCCGTTCTAATACCAGATTGATTTGGTGGTAATAAGTGATTTGTTTCAAGGTATTCACGGATTTGAATATAAACAATTTTCTCGATGACCTTTGACATTGCAGGTAGATAGTCTTTGTATTCTTTAGGTGTTTGAATTATTGGAATTGGGTGTATGAGCGGACACTACCATGCACTGGTAAAACTTTTATTATTTGTTATTATGCAGGCTTTAAAAGACTCTGGATGTCCCAGAAGTAAAAATTTGGTTTGTAAGGATTTTGGAGTATGTTGCGGAATTTAAAACGGCGCCTTTAAAATTGTAATAATTCGATGAAAAGCTTATAAAACTAGTACTTACAGGTAAAGTAAGTGAAAGAAGCAAACAAATTTGTACAGTATAAGGCATAAATATAGGGATGCTTACGTTAAATGATTTTATCAGGGTGGGAGAGATATGCAGAAAGTTTGAAAGGCGGGCGGGGTCTGATCAAATCTTGTTACCGCGGACGCCTGCTATTGGAAACGAGACTCTCTTTTGTATCCCCTATATATATGCCTTATACTGTACATTCATGAAACTTTGCTCATAACTTCATCTTGACAGTGGAATTGAACATCTGCAGAATCCGTCCAAATATAAGGGGAGGAACGTCCCTCAGAAAGTAATGGAAGGGGTGAGTTATTAAAACTATACATATTTAATTAACAAGGTCGAGTAAGGTACCCTTTCTTAAGTATTTCTTTGTTTCTAATCGAACGAGGCCATTATTTGCCAAGTTATGGCAGATTTTTATAGTAAAAATATAAAAATAACACAATTATCTTTATTTGTAGAACATCTACATCACAAAAAAGATTCCTGAGACAAATCGCTAACCAATGGGTTAAAAATAATCTTGCGCCATCTAGTATCTGTTTTAAATTACTTAAACAAAAGCAAGACCCATAGATATTATGTACTTTGGTATAAATGACTCAAGAGCTGCTTGAATTAGGCAGTGTGATATTATAGTAGATTTCGACATGTTTCTAAACTCAGTCTACTTTTTGAAAACAGGTGTTTGGTGTTTTGTTGTATTTTCATAACTGTCTTCTCATACTAAGCTGTTGATTGCAAGTAAATAAATACAAGGGAATTGCCGACATGTATGGCGTAAAATCGGCAAAGATTCAACAAAAATTAGGCCGAAATTTCTTAGTATCAGAAGAAAGAAGAAACTTAATAAAGAAGTCTTTTAAGGAAAAGTATTATGCTCTCAACCTTCTTCTAATTGGCGATTTCTAAAATCAGCTGTTCAACTAGTTGATAGGTCTAACATAACCAAACGGGCGATTTCGGCTAGCCCACCATATCAGCAGGCGCGGATACAAGGGGGGGGGGGTAATGGGGTAATTACCCCCCCCCCCCCCCAAGAGAACAGAAAATTACCCTCCCCTCGGTACGACCAAAGCCAAGAATCAGGAAAATTTTAAGTAATTATAGAAAATTTGAACCAATTAATAACATTTATTATCAATATTTTTGTTAAGTAGTGATACTTGTAATTTTTATGAGCCCTTTGTTCACATCTGGCCAAAAGGTCAGTACTAAAAAGTACAGCCAGCACAAAATGAATACAATTATTCTAGGAACTAAAAAACATCTTGATAGGCTGACTCTCGTGCCGATTAAATCCCGAGTCTCGAGGAATAGAACACGTGCAGCGTGATCTCCTGTTTAAAGAACGTCATTCGATTTCGCGCGTTACGCATTACGCATTTTTACTGTAAATTGTGAATTTTGAGTTACTTGAAATCAAATTTATTACGTGATCAAGTATTGAATTAATAATTGATAAACTTTTTGATAAAAGCAGGTAATACAATTTATATTTTAATATATTTTTGTATTAAATCTTGACATTTCTTTTGTAGTTACCTACAGCTAAAAATGAACAATAAAAGAAAATTAAATACTTTAGATAAATTCCTAAATTTATATAAAAAACCACGCAATGAAAATGCAGACGAAGAAACCAAAAAAAATGAGGATGAAAATTTCTTACAAAGTACATCTACTCCAACTGAAGAAACACCAATACCAGAGCCATCAACTTCAGGTATTACTAATCCGACTAGTATGGCTATTAGTAGTGACAATAGTTCATACATAGATATAGCAAATTTTATTACAAATTTTGAATTAAATATGACTGAAGAACAAAAATTCATTTTTTTAAAAAATATTTGGAAACCTTCTTCGAAAGAAAATTTACCACATTCTGTTCATGTAAAAAATGGAAAAAATGTTAATTGCTATTTATCAGAAAAACATTTTCAAACATATACGTGGTTAATATTTTCCTAAAAACTTCAAGGAGTGTTTTGCAAATATTGCAAATTATTCGCTAGAACAGGTGGTATGTATAAAAATACCGAATTGCAAAAATTAGTAAATAAACCTTTACAAAAATTTTCAAAATTAACTGGAAAAAATGGTGATTTAATTTGTCATGGAAATAATAAATACCACAAAGAAGCAACTTTACAAGCAGAAAACTTTTTAATCACATATGCTGACTCAACAAAAAATATTATAAATTTACTGGACAAAAATAAATTAAATCAAATTATTGAAAATCGTAAAAGATTAATATCCATTATTAAGTCTATAATATTTCTTGCTCGTCAAAATATTCCGTTAAGAGGTCATCGAGATGATGGGTTAATGGAAACGGATTCTGTTTAAAATGAGGGCAATTTTAGGGAACTTTTAAGGTTTCGTGTAGAATGTGGCGATTCCGTTTTAGAAGAACACCTAAAAAATAGGTCTTCAAAAGCGACATATATAAGTAAAACTACACAAAATGAAATAATTGAGATATGTGGGAATCAAATTCAACAACATATTATTAAAAACGTTTTTAATGCCAAATATTACAGTATTATGTTTGATGAGACAACCGACATCAGTCATAATTCGCAAATGTCCCTAATCATTAGGTTTATTGAAGGTGATATTGTTTCTGAGCAGTTTATTGACTTTATAAACTGTCATCAATCTAATTTTGACGATTATACCAAAGAACCTACAATAACAGGACAAATTTTAGCAGAAACCGTCATAAACACTTTAAAAAAATATAACTTAGAATTAAATTATTGTGTTGGGATATCAACTGATGGCTGCAGCGTTATGACAGGAAACCAACAAGGTGCTGTAGTAAAATTAAGAGAAAAGTTACCAAATGCTGTATATTGTCCATGTTATAACCATAAGTTAAACCTATCAATATCAAAGTCTTCAAATGTACAATCTATTAGGAATTGTGTTGGAACCATTAAGGAGGTCATTGAATTTTTTAATGCTTCAGCTAAACGACACAATGTTTTTACCCATATTAATAATAAAAGCCTCGAAAGTTTATGTGAAACAAGATGGATAGAAAGACACGAGGCAGTATTAAAATTTAAATCTTTGCTACCAGATATTCTTAAGGTACTTGAACTGATAAGTTTATGGCAAGAAAGCGTATCATCATCTAAAGCTCAGTGTTTTATGCATACATTAACATCATCAACATTTGTTTTTTCGCTCTTCTGTCTTTCTGAAATTTTGTCAATGACAATTACCCTAAGTAAAGCCCTGCAAAATAAAAACTTAGATAAAGCCTCAGCTGAAATTGCAGTTAAGGGTACGATTTCAGCAATTCAGAAAAAACGTGAAAATGCAGATGTTGCATTTCACTCAATTTTCGAGGAAACTCAAAAGTTATCTCAAACTTTAAACTTGGACCTTAAAATACCTCGATTAAGTGGAAAACAAATTCATCGAGATAACTTAAAAACCGACTCAGTAGAAGACTATTTTAAAATATCAGTTTTTATTCCACTTTGTGATAATATTTTAAATGATCTTATGAGTAGATTTAATAATGAAACATTGAACATCTATTTGTTAAATACCATATTACCTAACAAAATTAAAGGTACAAGTGAAATTGAGCTTAAAAATGACATTTGTAGTATTGTCAACTACATTAAATTTTCTCAAGAAGAAGATAATATTTCTATTGTGGAAAAACTACTAACATCGGAAGTAGAAGTTTGGATTAATTTTTGGAAAAATAAAGACAATGTACCTGACTCTGCTTTAAATGTTTTTAATATGTGCAATAAAGAAGTCTTTCCTATAATAAAAACAATATTACAAATTATTTGTACTTTGCCCGTTAGTGTTGCATCTGCAGAAAGGAGTTTTTCTTGTCTAAGACGTTTGAAAACATACCTTCGGTCAACGATGTCTCAGACCAGGATGGTGAGTTTAGCAATTATGCATATTCATAGGGAAGTTGAAATTGATGTGGATGAAGTTATTAACAAATTTAGTTCCATAAAAAATAGAAAACATGAGTTTGTATTATAAATGTGAAGAAATCAAAAATATTACCAGCTCATCGTTTTGTTTTCAATATGTATTTTTTTATTTATATAATAATATACTTGTGTAATATTTATTAGGAATATTTATTGTTTTGAATTTAAATTTTATTTATTTTATTGAATAAATGTTTTATTTTTTGTGATTTTTTTAGTTTAATTTTGATTTCAAAACTAACAGAAACAGTTAAAATTAAGTACATATTTTCAACTCACTATAAAAAACGTTGACCTTGAAAATTTTTCAAAAAATTAAAAATTTTGCCTTGGGTGCATTCGCCATGGGGGCATCTTCTGGCAAAAAATACAAAATACCCCCCCCAAAATTTTTTTCTAGATCCGCCCCTGCATATCAGGTAAACGGATTAAACATGCTGTCATAAAACTTTGCCATTAAAAGGCTGCATTGCCTAGCGCACTTATTATAAAATACACAGGTACCGAAAGGATTGCCTAAATTAAAATACACTCTGTGGTGGTCGGGTTAGGTTAAGCGGAAAATGTTTTTAAAATATATATCGTAATGTGGTGAGGTTATAGTGTTAGAAAAATTTAGTTATTTTTGCTAATAAATAGAAATTTTACTAAAGTTTTGAAACGCGATCTCCACATTTTTTGAAAAATATAAAAGTATACAAATTAGCGCCGCAGGTCAACCCCGAAAGTTGATGTGCGCAAGCGATCTACCGGTTTAAGGTTTCGGGATAATTGGCGTCCTCTTTTCAGGTACAAGTGCGCTACCCAATGCTGCCCAACCACCAACCATACAATTGTCTTGGTAATTACAATTTTTTTGAAACTAGCGATTAACTTTATATTTAAAATGAGAGCCAAATTAAACAGAATATTTTATTCCCAAGAAGCAAGGAAATTTAGTTAATTTAAATCTTAAAAAAAAACTGCTCCTCATTATAAAAATCAAAATAACTTGCACGGACATACATGTATTTGGCAATGACTACTAGATTGCTGGACAGATAAGATCATTTTAATGAGTTATGTTATGTTTTGATACTCAAGCGGTGACTTATGAATAAGGTCTACTTGACGCGAATAATACGAGATTTCCGAGTGGGCCTTGAGACACAACTTAAGATTTAATTTCGTCTCAAGATATGGTACACAAACCAGGCATTAGTTTCTGACACTTTTGGATCTACTGTTTTTGGATTTGCAAACTTTACAGTTGTAAAATGTTTCGATTCTAACACATTTTGGTTCTAATACGATTTGAATACTCTCTAGTTCTAGCTGGTTTCGATTTATCTTATTATTATTCCTTTGGTTTTGGTTCTTGCGAAAAATTACCATAGCTTGGTTAGAATGCGTTAACCACATCTACCATATAATCCCTACGTAGGACCTTGAGATTATTATTTATATCGATCTTTGTAGAATTAAGTTTTCTGCTATAGATTTTTATAAAATTATAATTATTTATATTTAACTATCTATTATTAATGTAATGAGGAGTATTTTCTTCATTAGATTAAATAGTCATTTACCGTCAATGTTAAAAAATAATTATTTTGAGGGCCTTAAACGTTAAATATTGTACTTGGAGATATCTTCGTAATTGCTTTTTATGAAAGATTTCATAAAATAATTTTACTCTTCTAAATATTAGACAGGTAGTATAGAATTTGACGGTTGTCACTTATAAATAGGATATCAACAATGCGAAAGTGGCTGAATGAGGAACAAGCGACGACGCGCTCTTATATGAACTTTTTTCATCTTCATTCTCGTCAACTGCCTTTTATCAACTTGTCGACGTTCCCACTTCATTTTTCACGATCCACGTCATTTGTCAGTAAGTTAGTGAACACCATTAATGAGTTTGAAAACAACGGACGGGCGTGACTGTCAACCATAAAGACGAACTCCTACTTACGACCATCAACAAGAGCAATCTGAAGACACGACAAAAACTTTTAAAAAGAATGTTATAAATTTGCCCACAAGCCACATGCCTTAATTTAATTGACTTTTAATAACCGATCCGACGTGAATCCTACATAAGAACGTGGGATAGTGATAAAACTAAATATATATTTTGCAGAAAATTTACTGCTACTCAACTGACAGCATGATTCTCACAGAGCGCCGCCCTGAGTAGCTAAGTAGCTCGTTAACAGCTCGCCCGGGATTCCTCTCGTGTTCGGTGGCTCTTTTCTCATGTTATAACACCCTTATTCACTTCATATCTATTCTATTTTCAAACCAAGATATCGTCCCACTTTATCCATTTATGATTTTATATTGAATTAAAATTTTACAACTGAAACCGACTTTAATTAAAAATTAACCAAACTCAAACCCTAGTGCAATTAAAATAAATGAGTAAATTCTTAAATTTACTTTAAATTAATTTCGTGAAAGTTTATGATAAATGGTGGTAATTAAATGGAAGAAAAAGCTTAAGTTTGTAAAATTTCCGTTTAACAAAAAGGGTGGCTGGATGGTTGTGTATTTAGCATCAGCACATTTGGCTCTTATCAGCGTAACACTTCCTGGACATTGCACGCTGCGAAGCAAATAGTGATCAAACAAATGTATATCCAACTGTGCGAATTTCATCTAGATCCATCCTGTTTATTTTTGATGCGGTCGACCCAGAGACAATTGGAGTATTCATATCTCTGTTAATCAAATCGTGTTATTGTGAAAATAGCATAGATCACAGCCATCTCATCAACACAAATATTACTGAAGCGAGATACGTTAATAAAAATATTTCAATTTTATTCTGAAAAAGCTCGTTTAATTAATGTCCAGTATTTTAATTCTGGAAAATTTAAAAATTTATATACAAACAAATATACCCCCTGGGAAAAGTGATTTGTGTCCGTTTGGTTACTGATGAACAACCAGAAGCAGGTGCATAATAAATCATGACGCATCTGTAGAACTAATTTAGCTGACGCACTCCAGAAATTATAAATATTCTTTACGAAAAATTACCAACGGCTGTAATTTAGTTTGCTCGAAACAAGACAGATAAAAGAAATTTAATTTATTTTGATTTAATTACTTTATAAAGTGGTTTGGTTTGGCTTTCACTCTAATTTCATTCATTTGATTAAAACCAAATCAATTAAAACACGTAAATAGCGTTTAATCAACTAACTTTGCAACGTCACTGTTATTGTATGCTGAACTTATTAGGCTATTCATAAACGGATATTAATTAAATGGTTCAAAATACCAAAAGTATAGGCAAAAATATAAACATACAGAATAATCTATTGGGGGGATTTAAGAAAATGTAACTGGGTCTAGAAAATGATATTTAATCTGGCAACAGCTTTCAAAGTAAACGCTTTAGATTAAGATCGAAACACCTGATAAAGCCTAGAGTTGTCATAAAAGGTTTATAATCACCAAACTGGAAATCTAAAATACGAGTACATTTAGAAACTGAGAGGTAAAGTTGGTAACAATAATAAGGCATAAATCAATAAATTAGGCTAAACTTTTAAGGCTTGATTTGTCCTTCATGATACATTTTTTTATATTTTATTACTAAATTTCCAAATGTTAGTAATAAAATTACTGTTAATTTTACCCTTACTGTAGAAACTATACATAAGTTATGATTTTTTTTGTAATTTGCAAATACTCCTAGATAAATAGTATCAAAATAACATTATTCGTTTCAAATTAAAATAAGTATTCAAAAACTTTATAATTTATAATAGTATACAGAGTGTTTTTACGATTTAATCATTAACTTTTTAAGAGATCATATTAGAGATGATTGACAAAAATCATCTCAGTAAAACTTTCTTTGTAAGGGAGTCAGAGTCCTTTGAAGGTGCTGCTAAAAAGTGAATTTTTGTGCATTTATTTCCAAACACTACGCTGAAGCCGAAACTGAGGCTCGAAATATCCCGAACGAATGCCTAATACATTTTTCGCACGTGTAGCATTCAATTTTTTTCCTAATTTTCCAAAATTATCATAAACTAATGAAAGAATTAATATATATTATAAACATCAATAAACCATAGAAATATGTTCATTATGTAAAGCACGAACTGATATTTATTTTTCTTAGGTTTGCTGCACTTTGATATATGAGCAAAAAAAGTGATGTAAAGTGTTATACCATCTTACTATGTACTTATTATTTTTTTCTAATGTACTTTTACTGAATCATAACCATCAACTTTTGACGTATGTCAATAGTGATAAAAGTTTGACATTTGACGTAAAAGTAGGAAATTTTTAATCTAGTCGTTATTTCCAAAGATGCGTTGGAAATATTTATAAACCACAATGACAAACCATTTTGGCAAGCATTTGTGTGGCATTCCTACTCATTCTCTCTCACTTGCTCTCATTAATTTATTTAATTCCCTTTGTTGTACACTTGGGGTTCCTACAAATCGCACTGGTCCTAGTTTTCGGGCCATTTTTAAAAACATTGATCTTATTGACGCTGTGTCTAGATAATTATAAAACATCATTGGCTATTTCGGAGATAAGATACGACCTCTGGTCACAGTATAGATAACTACCAGTAGCGACACTCTCCCGTGTCTATCCTAGTACCAATTCCATGGTGCGTATCTGGTACCATTGAGTTTAGAACTGCAAATTGCAAATCCAATCCAATATGGTGACATTTCTGTATGATCAAAATAATTTTAAAGCCGTAATGAATGTAATAGTTGATCAAAACTGTATATTATTACATTAAAGTTTGTCAAAATCATTATAAACTTCAATTTTAATCAAAACTTTGCAAATGTATGTTACATTTTTATGGTTAAAAAAAGTGATGTACATATACGTATACATATACAGGGTGTCCTATAACATGTGGGACCCACTTCTAGGGTGGGTAGTAGATGTCAAAAGAATAAAAAAAGTTCATATGAACTTATGTCCAATTTCGCCTGATAACACACCCTGTATATATCGTTCAAGGTCACCAAAAATTGCCCCTTCAAATACCATGTAATTTGCATGAAGTGTCGCTACTGGTAGTTTTCTATTCTGTGCTCTGGTGGTCATTTATAAAGCTAGTAGTTAAGTAATACATAAAATCATCTTTATGTGTGGGTACTTATAAAATTTTTATCACCAAAAATGCTATACACGCTAGTGTGCAGGTGCGAAAACTAATAAAAACTAAAAGCACAACAAAGGTTTTACTTGCCTTCCTCCATATCTTTACAAAATTTATATCAAAATAGCGCCACCTATACGTAGTTACAATTCCCAATACAATGAACAATCAGTACTTTGAAAAAAAATAAGATAACAAAATAGATACTTATTTCATAAAGATCGTAACGTCTGCTGATACGACGTGAATCATAATGATTGGTTACGATCCGAATTACATACAAAACTTTTTCTGCTTGCGTAAAAAATTGAAATAAATTAAAATTTATTGACAGCTTACTTTCATCAATTTGGACCTCACAAGGTAATCATAAACTGATAAATAACGTCATTATGACAATCTAGTTGACACACGTAAAGGTAACATTATAGTATGTAAGCAGACTATGTATGTTTTTACTGTATTGGTATAAAATTAAAACGTGTGGTGTAAAATTTTAATCTACTTTATTTATTTTTCGCATTTTGCAACTCACTAAGAATTTCTTAATCATATTCTATGCAATCAAGACTTACACCTATAACTTTTTATCTCTGCTAGCACTTTAAAAAAAGTTTTATAAAAACATGTTCCCCTACGTGATTTTCTTGCTCGTACCGCTATCAATTATTACAAACGGCAATTCTTAGGATACACCAGAATGTTCTTCAATTCAATACTAATACTTTTGATCAAATTTTAATGTAAAAACATATTATAAAATTAGAAAGAGAAAACCTTTAAATTAAAGTAGTTATTATTCAAAGAAAATTTAGAACTGTAGACAGAGTGATTACTTTCTAGGCATTTAACAATAATTCTGATAATTTTCACTGAGTACGTAAAAGATTTTGCTATCACACAGTGAAGTTTTGTCGATAAATAAATAATGAGAAAGTTTGGTACCAAATAATTAATTATAAAAACTTCGAGCAATCGAAAGGATTTTTAGTGGTACAACTGAAATTTTCTTTCAGACTGTTTTAATAGACGATACATAAAATTTATTTACGTGTTTTCAGAGATAAAATATTACAATTTAATCTAATCTAAAAATCTATCACTTTATAAAATATAAGGAAATGTAAAACGTTTATATCTTATCATCAAACGCTTGGGTAAAAACATCTTCACTTTGTTTTTAACCTTAATGTTTCAAATAGATAAAAGGCCTACATATACATACATTGCGTACTTTAAAATTAATATCAGGGTATTTTTTACTGCAAATGAGCAATCTCAAAAGCTTTTAATGTAATTAACCATAGTCTATATAGTATTTTTTACAAAATACACACTCCCTACTGAGATGTTTTATGGAAATATTTTGTAGAAAACTAAGATCTTTTTCAGAAAATATCTATAAGAGCTTTTATTTGGGTTGTAATCGATAGTTTCAAAGGTAATGTTTTAATTACAATTCATTTTGACGAGAAGAGTGACATATCTACTATTTTTATAAATTTTATCTAGTCTTAAAGTTTCTAAATCAAGCTTAAATTGTTCATAATTAATCTCATGTCATGTGTTGTCATATTATTTTGAGTGTTCTTGGTAACATTAAGTTTAAGTTTATCCTTCCCTTATATTTACACGAAAATATAAAACATTGTTTTAATTTTAATTATTTTTTTTTGTATGCTTCAATACAAAAGGTTAAACATTTATTTTAATGCCAAGGGGGTTAAAGCACTTTTTCTGCCGGCCGTGAGCGGCAGAAAAACTTACTTTTTCTGCCGCTCAAATGTGTCAAATATTTATACCAAATGCCAAATCAATTGAATTTAAAATTTTTATTCTGTTGAATTTAAGCAAAATAATTTGAATTTGATTTACAAAAACACCTTATTTTAATAAAAGAATAGAATTCTAAATATATATTTCATAATCGTGAACAAAAATAGAAATCATATGTTTGCAAATTGGATTGCTGAAAAAATGAGGTTATGCTGCTTCCATAGATAAAAGCTGCTTCAGCTATTATCACAGAAAATATAAACATATTATTTATAATTTGCGTCTATAATATTCCTTTTAAAACACCGCTAGCGAAACCATAATGGGCCATAGCGCAATCATTATAGCACCCGCTTACGAAGTTGGTAGCATTGGGTGTAGCATTGATCTGTCAAATTTGTGGTATTGATTATCGTAAATAAATTTCAAGATTTAAACTACTTGCTATGTTTTTTATGTCTCCTAAATTTTTTATAGGATACAGAATAATTCCTCACTCCTTTTAAATTATTAATTTCCAACAAAAAATTAAACAATAATCTTTAAATTATTCTCAATATATTTCGTAGCGTACAGACGTGTTCGCCATGTGCTTGTAAAGTTGCTCGCGCTCTGGCTGGATTAATTGAATATTATCAACTTATTTATCCTATACACTTGTTACCATTAATTAATTAGTATTCGTTCGCGAGTTAGTAGTGTCAATATGACGTCAACAAGGTCCAAAGGTAGACAATCTATTCGAAGCAACCGTCTTGACGCTGATCAAGTGAAACTCACACCTGATCTTGAAGAGGCCCTAATTACCAGAATTACGGATCGTATTTTTGCAACTCTATCTGTTAAATTGGACGTTATGTTCAACAAAGCAATGGAAAAATATGATAAACGCATAAGTGAACTGGAAGAGGAAAATTATGAACTTCAAGATAAAATTGATAAAGTGGAGCAATATCTTAAACAAAATTCTTTACGAATCTATGGAATTAAAGAAGCAGTTAATGAGAACTGTGAAGAAGTTGTTATTAAGTTATTAAATGATAAATTAAACATTAATATCTCAAGTTCCCAAATTCAACATTGCAAACGTGTTGGAAGGCCAGATGTTGGACAGAAAATAAAATCTCCACGCGGCATTCTCATCAAACTAAATAATAACAATATTCGGCAAAATATCTATAAGAACAAAAAGAAGTTAAAAGGTACAGGTGGTGTCATCAGAGAAGATCTTACTGCTGTGAGGATGGGTCTTTTAAAGCTTGCGATTGAGAAGTTTGGAAAAGAGAAAGTGTGGACTAATAATGGTACGATTCTCGCTTCTTCTGGTGAAAATGTTATAGTTATTAATACTCAGTCTGATTTTGATAGGTTAATTTAGCCAGGGACCGCTTGTGGATTTGTAGTAATTTTATAATAAGTTTAATTCCAACTCTAATTTAAAAACTACGCTGTCTGCGCATACTGCAGTTAGCCTGCTTTTCGTATAAATTTTTAATCGTAATATTTTTGTTTCTTATTTTTGCTTTGGTGTCTGTCGTCTGTATATTTTTGAGGTAGCAAACACAATCATAATAATCGTATTGTAACAGTCTGTAAATATGCGAATTGAAGAATTTTCATTGTGCCATTTAAATATAAGATCATTGTGCAGTAAATTTGACTTATTTGCTGAATTTGTATCAAATAACGAATATGACGTTGTCGCCCTGTGTGAAACTTGGTTGAACGACTCGCTGCCAAATAACTTATTTAATTTCACTGAATACAATCTATTGCGTCTCGATCGTTGCAGTCGTGGGGGAGGTGTTGCACTGTTTATAAGAAAATGTTTTAATAGTAAAATATTAAGCCAGCTTAGTGATACGTCTTTCGAAGGCCTCTGGGTCGAAATTAATGTGGGCACTAAGAAAGTAACTTTGGGTGTGGTGTACAGGCCACCGAATGGTAATTTTAATGAATTCTTGGAAAAATTTGAAAACTATATTGCTCATTTTGTCTTGGAAGAAAATACGTTTGTATGCATGGGTGATTTTAACGTCGACTTCTTGTCGTTAAAGGATACTCGCTTCTTAAAGTTCTCTTCCTTATTGGAATCATTGAGCCTAAAACAACTCATTAACAATCCTACGCGGATTTCCCCTACTAAGGATTCTCTGTTAGACTTAATAATAACAGGTGAGGATGTTCGAGCTACCGATACGCAGGTCTTAGATTCTCATGGGTTAAGTGACCATAACTTTGTAACAACTAAAATTAATTTTGAAGAAGAAGTCATTGTTGTCTCTAGCGTCACTACGCGTAACTACAAAAATTTTGATATTGATAATTTTACTCGTGACCTTTTGGATATTCGGTGGTATCAGATTTTCGATATAATTCATGTTGATGATAAAATCAAATTTTTTAGTGAAAACTTAAAATTCATATTTAATATTCACGCACCCTTAGCAACATATAATCATTATAAGCCGCATAAACCGTGGATAACCTATAACATAAAGTGTATGATGAAGCTACGTGATCAAGCTCTATCTAAATATAAAAAGTCCAAGGAAATCAAACATTTCAGTTATTACAAGGAACTACGTAACTTAACTACTAAAGCCATTCGAGATGAAAAGCGGGCGTATATAGATTTTAATACCAGTCATGGAAATAAAGGTAACAAAGCTCTATGGAATAATCTTAGAACTTTGGGTATAGGTAAGCTAAGAAATAATAAACTCCCAGCAGAATTAACTAATGTTGAAAATATTAATTACTTTTTTTCAAATATACAGCAAATTCCAGCTAGTCCTGAACTAATGCACTTCTATGAAAACACCTGCAAACTATCAACTGATTATAGATTTAAGTTTAACCAAGCTTCTCCCTCAGAAATCTCTAATTTTCTATCAAGAATGAAACCGTGCAGAGGCGGTTCCGATGGAATTGATGCGAAAATGCTTGAAATATCTTATCCTCATCTAATAGATTATTTAGTCCATATCATTAATAGTTGCATTTCTTCTAATTACTTTCCAAGTTCATGGAAAAGCTCAGTAGTTATACCATTACCCAAGGTTCCTAATCCCAAATCATTGAATGATCTAAGACCGATCAGTATACTACCTACACTCTCTAAGATGCTTGAATTCTTAATGGAAAGTCAGATACGTAATTTTATAAATAAGCATCCTAGTATTTTACCTGAAGTGCAATCAGGTTTTCGACCGGGCTACAGCTGCTGTTCCGCTCTAAATTGCATAACTGACGAACTGGTTAATGCAACTGATAAAAATCTCGTAACAGTTTTAATCCTGTTAGACTACTCTAAAGCTTTTGATACCATAAGCCATGAGCTGATGCCATCAATCTTGGAGTATTCTGGTTTTGATAAATCAGCCATCGCGTTAATTAGTTCTTTCCTCTCCGGTAGAAGACAGAGAACTTTTCACGCTGATACTTTTTCTGCTGAAACCCAAATTACATCAGGGGTTCCCCAAGGATCCATATTGGGACCACTTTTATTTTCAATCTATACGAGCAATTTATTTAGAGTCATTAAACACTGTAAATATCATCTTTACGCTGATGATTCTCAGATTTTTATAAGTTTCCCTGTTGAAAGAATGCGTGAAGCTGAAAGTTCAATTAATTACGACTTAAATGCGTTAACCACTAACTCAATTAAACATAGTCTCCTACTAAATTCCAAAAAGACTAAAGTTCTTGTGTTCGGACCTAAAAACAAAAAATTATTCGTAGAGCAGAATATGCACCTCCATCTCGACGGTGCAGTACTAGAATTTTCCCACTGCGCAAAAAACCTTGGCGTGTTACTTGACACTGATCTGCGATTCCGAGAAAACACATCACAACTTATTAAAAAATCATTTATAGCACTTAAATCTTTATACCTAAATCGGGAATTACTCAGTAGGAAGAATAAAGAGATATTATCCGAAGCACTTGTCTTATCCAACTTCAATTTCTGCGATCAACTTTATACTTTTTATATTGATGAACACACTTCTAAAAGAATTCAATTGGTTCAGAATTCCTGCGCTAGGCTGATCTTTGGCATAAGAAAGTATGAACGAATCTCCCATAAAATTAACGAACTAAACTGGCTCAATATGAGGAATCGTCGTATATTGCACTCGGGGTGTTATTTTTACAAGATCATTGCAACACGTTGCCCACCATACTTAACTGAAAAACTTACCTTTCGTACTGACGTTCACAATGTGAATGTTCGGCGTAAAGATTTACTTAGGATTCCTAAACATCACACGACTTTGTTTAAAAGGTGCTTTTCCTATAATATCGCTTCGTTTTATAATTTGTACGATTTCTCATTTAACTCAATATATTCGTTTAAAAGAAACTTAAGGTCACAGTTACTGCACAAGCAAAAGCAATAAGTCTTTTAATCCCTATTCGCTGATTTAACGCATTATTTTTTATGTTTTTAGAGCTACCTCTAGTTTTTTGTTAGAATTAGCGTGTTTGCGTCATTGTACTTTACTAATCATTATCCTACTTCACTATTATCTAACAGTATCTCGTTAGGACTTGATGAAAAACAGCGCTATCTCGGTAGCTTCGCTGATCCTGTTCCTTTTGGTTTCTACCTTACTATTGTTATATGTATTTATTTATTTATAATGTAATTTTGAAACCAATAAATGATTTATTATTATTATTATTATTAACTGTCAAATAAGGAAAGTCAAATATGTGGTATTAATTTTTGTGAAGATATGAAAAGATTTATCAAAAATTAAGGGTTTACTATTTTTTGCTATTTTCGGAATATCTGGTAGGATACACGATAACTTATCACTAGTTTTACACTAAAAATCTGCAACTTAAAATCTAAAAATTGAAACCTTATATTAAACTGTCACTGTCAAGATTTCTATGTTTTCTGTTGTTATAACAACAATTCAATAAGAAATAATTGTCACCAACTGCTAAAAAAATAAAGAAATATTTGTACCTCGAATAATTTCCAAATTTATTTAATTTTTGCGCAAATTATAAAAAATAGTATAAGCAACTCGTACATAAGTCAATTATTGCACTCGTCCATTAAAAAACTCGCCGCTACGCGTCTCGTTTTTTAAACTTGGACGCGTGCAATAATACTTGACTTATGAAACTCGTTGCTTAATATACTATAATGGAATTGTCAAGTACATACCAATAAATAATATATAATCGAATCGAATAAATAATCGAACAAGATCGTCCTTCGACGTTTACTTCGCCTACCCTGTTTCAAAGATTATTTGAATCATGCTACCATATGTAGTGAAAATATTAATTATTTTAACTTTAAATAGACGTTTGAAGAAAAAATAGCATGTTTTATTCGGAGCTTAAGTGCTTTTCAGTACCTCGTTCGCAAAATTGGAGGAGTCGTCGCTACGCGTCTCGTCCTCCAAACATTGTGAACTCGCCACAGGAAAGTGTCACTTTAGCTCCTAATAAAACAATAATCGTTGTATCATTTTTATACAGGGTGTCCCGAAATTAAGCGGCCAAACTTTAGGAGGCGATTCTACAACTAATTTTAAGAAAAAAGCTTCCTATAAACATGTGTCCGATTTCGCTTCCTAAGAGAGCTACAGCCCTTTAATTCTTGTGACTAAAACTAGGTTTTTTGTCATTTATTTGAAAACGGTTTGTAATAAAGATTTGAAATTTGGTGTGAAGACTAATACGTTTAAGATATAATTTTTTTCAGATTTTTTGAAAGCTTTCAAAAAATTTCAAAAAATTTCAGAGCTTTCAAAAAATCTGAAAAAAATGGAGAAATTATATCTAAAACGTACTAGTCTTCACACCAAATTTCAAATCTATATTACCAACCGTTTTCGAATAAATGATAAAAAACCTAGTTTTAGTCACAATAGTTAAAGGGCTGTAGGTCCATTAGGAAGCTAAATTAGACACATGTTTATAGGAAGTTTTTTTTCTTAAAATTAGTTGTAGAATCGCCTCCTAAAGTTTGGCCGCTTAATTTCGGGACACCCTGTATTTGTATAGAGGGTGATTTTTATGTATGGAACCAAACCCGCCATGCCCAAATGGCTGGGAAAAAAAATTGAAATTTGTTGCGATCAAATGGGAATTTTGTACAAATTTTAAGATGAAAAAAAAATTATCGCCCGGTTTTTTGACACGGCAGCCATCTTAAATTTTTTTAAATGGCAACATACGTTATCCAATACATCATTGGAAAGTAATTTTTAGTACTTTGCTAGTTTATAAAATAAGTTTTTCTATTTTGAATCTATAAGAAGACTATATAAGCACCAAAAAACAGTGCGTTTATAGTAATAAGCGAACTGTTTTGAGTGCGTTTATAGCAGGGGAATTAAAGTTTGTTGATTTTAAAATGGTAGTTGCCTAGCGATTTACAAGTTATTTAATGATTTGACAAACCTGACATTAGACTTCCCAGAAAAATTGATAACTACAATATTTCATTAGGTAAAAAGGCGCAAAATATAAAAAATAGTTTAAAAAACTCGTTTCATAAGTCAATAGTAACATTTGTTCATTAAAATTGAACGGGTGCTACAATATGCGACTTATGAAACTCTAATACTATTTTAAATCATAAAAAATAAACATTAATAAAAAAATTTTTATCAAAATTTAACTTTAATGAACTGTCGCAAATTACAAAAATACTCTTTTCATTATTTTCCTTTCAAAATAAAAATACTTTCAAAAAAAGGGCTACAACTTCTTTTTTAAATAAAATAATATTTTATTTAAATAAAACAATAAAATGTTTTAGTGGTCAAAAAATGTTTTAGCTCGTTTTTGAAGGTTAAAATATTTTTATTTTGAAAAGAAAATAATAAAAAGGATATTTTTTTTCAATTTCCGTCATTCCAAAAAAGTTAAAGTTGGAAAACAAAATTTTATAATTGCTTATTTTTTATGTTTAAAATAATAATTTTATGGACTGCCATTTAAATAATTCAATATGGATGCCGTGTCAAAAATCTGAGCGATAAACACATTTTTCTTCTTAAAATATTTGTATCAAGGCCCCATTTGATCCCACCAAATTTCAATTTCTTTATACAGCCATTTGGGCTTGACGTCTTTGGTTCCATACATATTTTCAAAATTGTCAATGATTTGAGTTCCTTGATTCTTTAGGTATGTTATAGTAACTTCAAAGTTATATCAATATTCATAGTTATAGTTTTTCTCAACAAAAATACCACCAGAGGTCGGCTAATGGCGATCGCTACTAACAGAATTTCAAAAATTAAGAATCAAAAATGAAATAAATTCGGTTGAAATTCACTATAGGGCGTGGGCGTGTCCACTAGCGAGAATCGTATCTTGGCGACAAGTATTTAAAATATTAACTGTCAGCCATAGCTGTCACCTGCTGTCGGCAATTATCAGTATTCGTTCAGACTCAAACAGTCACATAAATTAAATTTGTAAAATAATAATGGAAAATATTAAAATAACAGCCAAATTTTTGTATGGGCTAGAGGAGTTTTAGTGTTTCTTTTGATGGCGAATAGGCGATGGTCAGTTTTAGTTTAAATAATAATTATAACTTCAAGAGGGTTATTATTCCTTTCTCCTTCATTATTTTGAGATTTGACGGTAGGCACTAAACCATTGTAACGAAAAACTTTTTTGAATAAAACACGCCCACACCCTATAGTGAATTTTTACCATAAATTCTTTTGACCTGAAAATAGTAAATAATGAAATGAATAAAAAAAAAGTAAATAGACAAATAATATTGTCACATAAAATTAATTTTTCCATACCTCATATTTGAAATATGAAATGTCTTTCAATAATCTCTTTTGAAATTATATAACTTGTATATTCAACTTCGTATTATTTTTTTCCCTCTATATTCTAGGATGACTTTTTCTTTATTTTTTATTTTTCATTGGAAACTTTTATGCGACTGCCATTTTATAACCCCGAAGTTTCTGGTTATTATATGAATATTAATTCAATTAAGCTATAAAAAGATACTTTTGCCTGCCAAATATCACAAATTTAAATTTGCAATAGCAGGAATTTGTTTTTTTATAATAAATATTTCTTCCAAATCATGAAAATCTAACCACCTGAGCACTCCCAAAAATGACGTGCACTGGTGCATGTCCTATAGTTTTAAGTGGTAGATAAATGAAAGGATAACAGATGGCAACACCTTGCGCTTCAAAATTTGAAGAAATTAAACTTGCAGAGAAGTGACAGGCATTACCCGCTGACCGTCATTTCCCCGTTCTCCCCTAATAAATTTTTAAAGGGGAGTATATTTTCTCCCCAAAAATTTCTTAAAATGTTACTTGTTTTTTGGGATTCCAAAACACTGCTAAGCGAACGTTTTTTGTAAAGAGCCCGTTTTACTGCTGCCGTATTGGTAGCCACAAGACTCTTCTATGTACCAAAAAAAAGAAATTTTAAAAAAGTTTCAATGAAAAAAAATAAGCTAAATCGCAAAATCAAGCGCTCATATTTGCCGACTATCCTCTTTTTCGAAATTGTGGAATAGTTTTCAGTCACCCCTTTCTGTCTAAACAATTGCTTAACTCATTACGGTATTTAAGGGAAAAACTTGATGAAAATTTTTTGTTTGTATGCTCAATATGAGTGAATAGTGATGGTTAAGATGAAAATCAAATAAAGGAGACAGTTTAGCAGTATGTCAACGACACGTGAGTACGTCAAGCAACGCATGTCTCTCATTCAATATGCATAAACATGGGGACGGACCGTCCGTTTTCCGTTTTCATGCATTATTCCCGTCACAGGAGAAATTTGAGTTCGCCATCTGCAACAAAGCCTGCGAGATGGAAATTAGCAGAGGACCAGATTGCACATAATACGCCACATCTGTATATCTGCAAAAGTCGTTGCATAATCTATGTAACATGCATACTTCGCCTTCTTAGGATTAAGTTGGTAAATATCTTATGGGCAATTCGCACTCGCTCCGCTTTTCAATTCAATTTTAAGTTTCATGGCTTCCAACGCTACGCTTTTACTCTCAGACGATTTCTATCGTACCTTGCAATTCTGCCACTGCGTATATTTCGAGATGAGAATGTATTCATACTACTAGATTAAACTTCTCTCAACTAACATAAACTCATATCCCAGTCGCACGTGATTACCTTGAAAACGTTTTCTTTCATACACGATTTATTATTATAAAAAATATATTAAAAATTTATTTCCTTCAAACTTTTTTAGTGCAAAATTTTACAACTTTGAAAAGAACCAATGACAAAGTTTTGACAGAAGTAAAACAATAAAAAATGCAGTATACGGGAAAGCCAGTATATTGGCCAGAAGCTCCCAAGAGACATCTTTCGAATAGGGACGTGTGGGTATGTGTCCAACTATTTCAACGATTTCAACTATATATATGTACCCACAACTGTCAGTGTCATTCAACAGGACTCAATGTGGACAATGTTCCACTTTTACGTGAATCATTCACTTCGATTCCAACCAAACATGCAAAATAAAATGCTTTGCTTCACAAAGGACTGAAAGGGATATATGAAAAAAATAATTAAAATCCTAAAGGGTGTTAAAAATTAAATTCAATCAATGATGAATATTTGCGTTTTAATATTTTGAGTGGCAGTTTTCCAGAAAGGTTACGTTTCGTTGAGGTAATTATCTAAAAATAAATTCTTTAAATGTATTCCTCAAAGGGATAATTGGGGTCCATAAATTCATAGTTTGATTCCTCGCAACGCAAATGCGAAAGTGAACCTTATCGACTTCGCAATAAGGATATGCCTAATTTATACCTGCTAAGTCCTTGCGATGAAAAAAGGATTAGGATAATTATAATATAATTACGACTGGGGGTGTAAATTTAGTGGAATCGACAACCATCCAAATAGTTCTATATGTGTACATTATATTAAAAGAGTAATGTTTTAAATTTACTTATTTTCAGTCAGATTTTTATGAGATTATAGGATTATGATTTTATAAGCAAAAATGTTTCTCAATTGTATTGTTATTTTGAAGAGAGGATGTTACCAACACAATTAAAGTCAATAAAAAGAATTTATACTCTGCATTAAAGGTTAATTTGTATATAGTACTCATGCTAAATGTTGGCATTTATTTTAAAATGTCGAGTATTGAAACGTATATCTTGCCACATTAAACATCCACAATGGTTGGGTATAAATTTATGTTACGGCTAACACTTCTGTCTCACTGTTATCATCAGATCCCAACTCACTCGTCAAACACCTATCACATTTGCCTAATACGTGTTATGGGTTATCCAACCTCATTCAACAATTCGACACAATATAACATTGCTTTGTTTCATTTCCTGATTACATCATGTCAATATATCACTTTTATTACTCTCTTCGTTAATAGTCGATTTTCAGACACAGTTTTATTAATAACTCTTTTTTGATTATAATTTGTGACTTTTATTGCACTTTAATTAATTTGCTTTTACACATAAAAGTTCTAAAAATTATAGCAAAAAACTAATTTCCTGAAATTAAATTATGTATCTTTAATTACTTATGAAAATAAGTTCAAAAAATAAATATGTTCAAAGTACTAACTTATTTTATTATAAACAAGGAATAAAATTTATGTCACTACTTGATTTATTGTGAAGATTATACACATTTTCTCAGGAATAATTTCCACTTATATCATTTGCTTAAAACCACTAATAATACATGCATGTACATTAATTCAAGTTATTTAAATGATAATATAATGAATAACTATGACAGGTTTTTAAATGAAAATTTCTTGATTTATCTGAAAACACACAAAGATCAAATATAAAAGTAGGCGATACCACAATATTTTGTTAATTGTAAGTTCTAAGTAGCCTTTTATATTTACTATTTAGTGTTTAGTGTTTGGTAGCTAGTCGTACTATTGCAATATTAAAAATGCATAGATTTTTAAATGCGGAATTAGCAGACATGCATCCTGCATACGGAATAGCCCACATATTTAGTACATGAAATTTTAAGTAAATTATTAATCTACTTTGGTGTAGTTTTTTAAATTTATATTTTTAGCTAAAAATTATAAAATCTACTCCGAAACAAAGCAACGAAGCGACTTACAATAAGAGTACCTTTTCTGTAGAACATTGATCAGGGATTATTTTAGTACATACACTTCAAATTATTAAAAACGATATGATTTAAAAAAGTTGATGACCCCCCACATGTAACGCCCTTGAAAATATTTGCAAAACTTTTCTTGACCGTATGTGTATCCTTATGTGAAAAAATATCGCCAAAATTTCAAATTAATATCTCTTCAAATATTTATTTTATTTACACAAAAATATTTTTTTTTTGTAAATTTTTGAAGTGCTATAACTTTTTAAGGAACCATTTCCGGATAGTCAAAATGCTTAGTTTCACCCCAAAAGTTTTGTGGACCATATTTTACCTGAGACAAATAAATAAATGAAAAACTAAAAGGTTTGAACAAAAAACTTACAAATAAAAGTTGTTTGGTTTAAAGGGGGAAAACGATGGTTATTTTTTGGTTAAGGGTCATCTTTGTGTTAATTTCAATGTAAACCAAGTTTTGTAAATGATTAATAAACACCTCATTTTAGAACCAATCAAAATACGAGGTTTAATTTGTCTTGTCCAATAATATGACGTTTATACTGAAAAATGTCAGAGATGACATATTACAGCGACAAAAAGCTACCCACATTTTATGAGCGAATAATTCACTAGCGTATTTTTCGCTCATAGAATGCAAGCCCCTCCTTCATTTAGCTGCTTTCGTTTTCTCATAGCGGCTTTCGTTTTCGTACTTCAAAAATCAAAACATTTGAAATATGAAAATTAAATCGCACCATCCTAGTTGTAAAGTTGTTAATTATTAAATTGTATTAAATTAAAATGGACAAAAACCGTTTTGGAAGTACACGCTACACATTATTTGAGCTTAACAATTTTTTGGCACTATTGTTAAAGCAGCCCGTAATACGACAGTGCTAGTAAAATTGATGTTATACATAGAGCATTGCATATGTAAACAAAACTTTTGAGTTGTTTATTAATCTCCATAAAATAAACTCGAGGTTGAGTTTTTTTCTTGGATGTTGTTGCTTTTAATCAACTCAAGTTTGGTTGTCCCTCTGGTAATAACTATCGAATCAAAGATCATAGAAAAAATCGCTCCAGCTACGCTGTCGCGATTTTTTCATGAACTTTGATTCTCTAGTCATTACCGGGACAACCAAACTTTCGTTTAAAACCAACAACATCCGAAAAAAACTCAACCTCTTGTTCATTTACCCCCGAAAACCTCTAATTGCTTTAACAACTTTAAAATTTACACAAAAAAACAAATAATTTTTACATAAATCATTTTTTTCTTCAAACGTCATTAAGTACACTCTTCTGTGACGTTTGACAGGCTTTAAAATGTCAATTTTTATATTCTATGATTTAATGGTCACTTTGCACTGCCTAGGAGTAGAAATTAAATTTCTACTCCGCTTATTCCGCAACCCAATATACATGTCGTATTGAAATTAAACAATGTTAATTATAATCAACATTAAACTATAATTTAAAAAAAGCAGAAATAAATTTTAGGCAACCCAATATACACTAACATTGTATTGTGTGTTGTATGTACATTAAATGTCAAATTTTAAAATTATTTATTTATATATTTAATGTTTACAAACACCTACATATATACATATATAAAACATTGTAATAAAAAAAGAACAAGTAACATGTAACATTTATTATATTACTATTTTAAAAATTTCGACGTTTGAAGAAAAAATAGTATGTTTTATCGGAGTAAAAGAACTTTTTGTGGCTCGCATGTATCCGCGGGACTCGCAACCTACATGCTCGCCACAAAAAGTACTTCTTTTACTCCTAATAAAACAAGATACTATTTTATTTGGCACATTTTAAATTTCATAAATTTTTATTAAAATTTTTTTTTGACGCTTGACGAAAATTTGGAAATTTTTGGTTTTTATGGAAATTTTTTACAAAGTACGAAAAACCAATTAATTTTGTATGTTGCATATTAAATTTTGTTGATTTTAAAGACAAATTGCATAAAGAAAGTTCGTACTAGTTGTACGCGGAACTTTTGGATTGATTAACAGAGTATTGTCCATTTCATTAATAGATCAACTTTTTAACAGGAATTCGCGCTCAAATATAGACAGTTCCTTTATTTGTGTCTTCTTCTAACAACAATAAAAGCATTTAGTTATACAGTGAATCCAAATACGAATGATACCACAACTATGCAACCAAAAATACTCTGTAGTGATTTTAGACTTGCTAAGTTTGTGTATCTGTTAATTTTCATTCAAATTTAAATCTGATCTGTCACTTTAACTAAAGTGTCTCTCAGCAGTTTTTCTTCGAGTATTTTTTTAAGTTATTTCTCAGTGATTTGAAAATTTTATAAAAAAACAGTTTTTTTTTCAAAATCAAAATTGTGCAGTTAAAAAATTCGCGATGGTTTTTGCACCGGAGCACAACATATTCATTTCAGCGTAGCCAACTGTGGGAAACTTAGGTTTCTTACCATGCAATATCAACAGTATCAATCATTTTTGAAGACCGTGTAGTATGACTAAAGAATTAAGTACTTTTAGTAGTATTAGACGAAGATGCAATTGAAAGGATTGTATATATTTGTGTAGGAATTCCACCTGAAAAGGTGGTCTATAAATGAAATGGACTATACTACTAGTTTACCTCAGCTATACTGATTTATTTCTCTTAGTATTTACTTATGACACTTGTAAATTACATAATATAGGAGAAAGCCTTTTGCCTGGAATGTTACATATTAAACGTTAAAACATATATAATTAATTTATAATATAATTATGGCTAAGTGGGTTATGAAAGTTACTTCATATAACATATATTACACTAAAGTATGAATTTCATTTGTTAACTAATATCATGAGAAGTGCCAAGTTGCCATATGTAAATTTATAGTTAAAATAAAGGTGCAGTCGTAAGGCAAAGTATGAATTTTCATCATTTTTAGCTGAGTAGTATAACAAATAAATATTTTTCCCACGTTTTATAAAATCACCAAAAATAATCGAATCAAAAAAATTGTTCATAAAATTTAATTTTAGATTTTTTTTTTTAAATTAAACACGAAAAATATTAACGTGTCTCCAAACTTTATAGTAATTATTCAAACTACAAATAAATAATTTACTAAATGCAACAACTAGCCATATCGTTTTTTAAATAAATGTATTAAAATATTAAGTCAACTCACTGGCCCCAAACTAATTTATACTATATAAAATGTACGTAGTACAATCATCAAGAAATTTATGAGCAAGAATTACTAAGCATAGTAGCTAACTATGCTTATATTTAAATATCCACTCCTATTTGATTTTGCAAACCCTAAAATTTTTATAATCAACAAACTAGGAAAAAAGAAGATTTCTTAGAAATGGTTAAAATATAGAAATATGAAAATACTAAGCAGATGAATATTATCTTAATAAATGTTAAGTTTGCGTTAACGGAACAAGAAATGATTCAAAATCTGAAGTGTATATAAAACTCTTATTTAATGTGCTACTGGTCTCGTCTTCATTAGGGCATTATCAGGCACAAGTAGTTAACAAAAGAGCATTAATATTTAACATATAAAATTCATTAAAAATATTAAGATTATGGCGAACTCAAGTTCAATCAATTAAAGTTTTAAGATGACGTAATTACAACATAAGAGATAAAAATGTAACAAATTCTAGTCATATCTAGCCAATCCTATAATAAAACAAAATATTTTAGTTGTTATATGTATTAATATTTTATCAAGTTCATCGTATTTTCTTCTGTTAACTGTTTGTCCCTGATGATGCTATAATTTAGGCGAAACTAGCAGCACATTAAGTATACAAAGGGTTGTATACAGTTTTGATTTAGAATCATTTCCTATTCCGTTATTGGATAATTGCTATCCTAAATCATCGTCAACTATCTACGTAAATTTTAATTTAGCAAAACGGAAAAAACATTCAAAAAGTAGACATACAAACTAATATGAGTCGTTTTAATTACTTGATATTGTCATTGATTCAAAACTAATAAAAATGTTAATAAAATTTAAAAATTATAAAATTTTGTATAAAAATAGTTATAATAAAAAAATATTTAATCGTTTTTTGTTCGTCTGAATTATCTTGTTAAATTTATAAAATAGACCTTAGTAAAATTTGAATACTTTAATAATAGCTGAGATTAGAAAACCCCTCTGGCTTCGCTTAGAATAAATCCAGGGTAACCTCCGTTTGTCGTAAAAGGCGACTAAAAGGGGAGCAATGTTATTATCATGTTCTTTACTTTTTGGTGGTTACTCATATGTCTGGAAGAAAAGTATTTTAAAGTCTTTTGTTTGAATATTATCAATTTATTTACTAAATTCAAACTGCAAACATTTTTGTTTATTATGCAAATAGCCGAGCATAATATTGAGACTCTTTTTGTAATTTAATTTTGTCCATAGTAGTTTCCATTCACCGAAATTAACAGATTCCTTAATCGATGTCTCAAACAATGGAAAAACGATTAATTAAATTGATTAAATCTCAAGGCGAATATCAGCAATAATAATAATTATTTGAAATTTTATAATTACTATTATGTGCATTTACAGATTAACTTATTGGAACGACGACTAATTTTGTAAGTAATTCTAATTATTGTTGATGTAAATAATTTTCTATAACTTAGAGGTCGATTCTGTGCAATCTCATAAGACCCGCAACGAAACGTCCGTAAGCTTTGTTATATGTTTTGTATTGGACGGTTTACATAGTTACTTCATAGATAAGTTTCGTAAGGGTTTACACAGAATCGATACATTTATCAGTATAATTATAGTGCTCTGAGGACGAACGAATAAAATGACCAAAATAATTTGCAGCCTTGGTATGGTGGTCAAAGGATAGCAGGATACTAGGAGAAAAAGACCGAGCAAGATACAAGAACTTGCTTGTCTTGTTATAACGGGGGCCATGACAACAACGCCCACGTTAACAATGAAGACCCTTTTGGACCTTCGTCAGTTACCCTTAGTCTAAAAAAAGAAGGCAAAGATGGGTAACCAACCTCTTAGGAAGAATAAGGAGTCCTATTCTAGAAATGTGGATAGACTAATTATAAAGAATCAAACAGCCACGGATAAAATCATTTGGGATGTGGCCTCTGGAAGCCGTGGTAAACTGACGAGTCTTAGACTGTTAGTGGCACTATGGACATAGGATCACCATTAGATTTTCCTTAAGAAAGTATTCATCGGTCTATCAGACTGGGATTTACTCCAATGTCCATCGAAAAACAATAAGAGCTCTTCAGAATACGTAAGTGACGTCAAAACTGGTTTTCAAATGCCTGAATGAACTCAATGACCTGGAGTCTGGCAACAGAGTCAAGCTCAGTCAAGCTGCTCTAGGCCTTTGGACACTGTGGAGTGCCAGTCAATGAAAAAGCGGATGAAGTAGCTGGAATGCGATTTGAAATCAGTTTCACAGGCCCAATCCAGCAGTAGAAACACGAAACACTGCAATAAGAGGTTACTTCTAAACAACTGCATTCGCACTGAATATGTTAAATACTCCCAAAATATTTCAGGACAAAATCACAGCAAGGAGCTATGTACAACAACAATTCAGATATGAACACACAATAAACCTTTAAGGGTGCGTTCGCTGCTTTAAAGCAGACGCACCAATGTAGGAGAAAAAAAAACCAAGTTAAAAAAACACCAAATAAATATAATTCAAGTTTGAATTTATTAAAAAATATAGTAAATCATTACAAATTTATTCATAGAATTCAAATAAATACCTTTTAAACATCTAAGATAATTTTATTGTTATTGGCATTAAGTTTGATATTAAAAAAATTACGTTTTCACTCTTTTGACAAATTTAGATTATCATAATACAGAATATCTGTTGCAATCAGAATATACAGACATTCCAGATCATCTGTAATTCATACATTCCGAAAAAAACCTGCAAGTAGCAGAAACAAAAGGTAAAATTTTAAATGGCAAACTAGGTCCAGTGTGGTATTTATGAAAAGGTATTTTATCAATTTTTGTCAACGGTTTCGGATTATTGCATTGACAGTTCTCAAATTAGGGGTGTTACAAGTGATCTAGGACACCCTGTATAGTCGCCCATAAATAGTCACCTATGGGATTTGGCACAAGCCAAAGTATCAATTGAATGATTAATAAACTCGTTTAATGCTAGGCTATAATTGTTTGAAGGTAGATATCTGCAAGGAGGATAACCAAGCTTGTTAATCTTGTAGTTATATCAAAGTTATTAAAGGAATTATACCGCATTAAAGATAAATTTTAAATTCTACATTCACTAAAAATATGCGCTTTATATAAATTCTAATATAATGTAGAATGTAGAATGTAGACCATTTAATAAGTGGGAAAAATGTTTTACTAAAAAAGTAACTTCTGTGATGATTCTGAGAAAGCGTTCTATCGCTTAAAACTGTACCTCATTGACCTACAATATTTGAGAATTTAACGATTTTAATAGGATTATAAGTATGTTGGGATGTGTAAAGAAAGTTTGAGAGCAGTGTATTTATAAAGATGTACCACAATTTATGTGTATTAAAGTTTACATGGTTACTTTTAGGTCAATTTGAGCTTTGACAGGATCATATTTATTATTTTTAACGTGATTTTATTATCTTCACTATTGATAAAGAAAGATACTGAAATTTATTGTAAAAGTCATAACATTAAACGATAAAATAAGTTATCTATAAAATCCCTTCAGATATCGATTTAGAAAATAAAGTTTTTCGCGGATGCCGACATTCTTCTGGTGATTTTATTGCCACAACAGATGATTTACGATTTGAATGAATTTCTTGTAAATTACTTCGATACTTATTTAGTTAGTTACTTCTGTCAATTTTCATAAATTTGCATTGATTTATATTTATCTATTTATCTGTTTGTATACTATACTTTTCCACTACTTTTTTGTATTTTACTGTGCTTTTATGCAAATTTTTTGAGGTTATTTTTCGTATTTTTGACATTTATTGATTTCTTCTATATAAATTTTATTCTGTGGTTGAAACTATAACACAGTATAGAGTATAGGCAACTACCAGTAGCGACACTTCATGCAAATTACATGTTATTTGAAAATGAATTTCATTACTTATCAAAAAATTCAAATGTAATAAATCGTTTATTCAATAGTCATGGAAAAATATGTTTTCCCGATTCCACTGTTTTTATAAAAATTCAAAAACCGATTTTCTTAGAAAACTGGAATTTGAAAATCGGTTTTAATTTTTAAACACTTTTTTATGTATGCTTGCAGAGCATAAAAGAATTTGTGCGCTGTTGCACTTTATAAGAATTATTTAATAATTTTTCTTACGCAAATGTCCAAAAATTTAACCTTAGCGAATACAAATTCAGTTTTTATAAGATCTTGGACAAGTAGAGATTTGTGGCCGAAAACTCATACCAACAGAGTGCGAACACCGAAAATTGAATATATTAAAAATTGGAAGAAAACTTCTTTAGTAGTATTAGTGCTCAAACGACAAGACAACAACTTTTAGAAACAGATCTGAAGAAAACGTAGCTAATAATAGCATATTATATGATCAAGTATGACTTCTAATGGTGATGAAGAAATATTTATTTGCAAGGATCGCTTAAATATCCACAAATACAAATAATTTATGGAAACACCGATTAAGAAAATGCAATATTTTTAAAAAATAATGCTATAAAGAAAACAGTTTTGTTGTAGTGAATTTATTTATTAGATACATGATGATAACAATATGCTTGAATACTGTAAAATACATCCACCACATATAATAGGTACAAATAAATAACCAGAAACAAGAAAACATTACAGTAAATTTTTACAGAATCTAGAGGAATTTCTATCAGAAATATCACAATTGCACTTAACGCTGTTATAATTACGGACAATGCTATGTAAAGGCCATTTTGGTAACAAAATTTTGTTCCCAAATCCTGCACATAACCCATTTTTTTGTTATTAATTTAATTGTAGTTTTTGAAAAGTAAGATGGGTATTTATGTCAAATCCTGTCATTAGTTGTTTTGGAACATATTTATCAAAGCATTCCTACAATTTGGCCTAAACAGTCACCAGATCTTAATTCAATAGAGCATATTTGAAACTTGCTAATGCGTAAGTTTGTGACTAGAGTACAAATTCACAAGTAGCTTAAAATACTTTATAAGAGTGCGAAATGGTATGCTTCAAAGAATGCAGTCTTTATTAAAATTAACGAGGAGGACCAACAAAGTATTATCTTTTTTTACAAATATTTATTTTTGTCAATATTTGAAGTTGAATTTTTGCTTAAAATACATGTTAACATTAATAGAGTTTTATAGAGTGGCTGATAATAAGGCTGTATATTTTATCAAATTAAATCATGAAGTAGCTGGTTCTTGGATTCGTAGTAATCTTATAGATTATATATTTTTGACACTGCAAGAGGCAGAATTCACCATTAAAGGATTAAATGCCCGGCGCATTCATCATCATTGTGGAGTGTCTATAGAAATAAACCCTACTTTACCTTCCTATCACGTTAAAGTTTTAATTACTTCCACTATACTTGGGGTCATGTTGGAGTCCAGTGTATAATTGGCTTAAAAATAAAAGATTTTATGTTTTTTGTTTTTAATAAAAAATGAACCTTGGGTTTTTTGAACAACAAAATTATGTAAAACTATTATTGTAAATGCTTTGAAAGTGCTTTTGACAAATATATTTGTAGCTTACACAGTGACTTTTTTATCTTAGCAGAACAGATTAATGGGTTTCGTGCATCAGTGAAGTCAATTACTATTTTAACTTTTTATTTCTTAGCCATCGTTTCAAGTCATTATAGACTCATATTCAAGGCAAAAAAGTTGTTTATTATTAGATTTTTACTAAAAGATTGAGGTGTCACAGGCAAAACACCGCTAATATTATTTTGTTCTTCCCTGGGATAAATGCAGCACCTTCCCCCTTTTCTGTTTTAATTTGATACAGGTGTAGATGCACAGCACATTGAAAGCTCAATGTTGGATTGAATAGTTGATAATACTTCAATTGAAGAACAAGGTTGGCTTCTTCTCAACTCTAATATATGTTTTATCAAGTTTTAGTAATATTTCCGCCCATTGATCCCAAAAATCTCTAAACACTGCCAACTTTTCCATTTGTCTTCTTTGGACTCCAGTGTCTCTGTTATCAAACCGTATAACACAGACGAATCTTTGGAAGCGTTTTAAGGCCAAGGTTGCCCTAAATATCGGTTTATGATTATCAGCTGACAGTTGGCTGACCAAAAACTTTCTAAAGAATTTCCATGTGAACGATAAACCCCTGCTAATATTAGCAAGCCCAAATATGCATGAAAATCTTGTTGTTAAATCTATATATCACT
Source organism: Stenus bimaculatus (assembly GCA_963971135.1). Classification (NCBI taxonomy): domain Eukaryota; kingdom Metazoa; phylum Arthropoda; class Insecta; order Coleoptera; family Staphylinidae; genus Stenus; species Stenus bimaculatus. Next base: position 55,373,762 of record OZ020180.1, on the reverse strand, counting down.
TCCTCTAGCAATAGCATATCTAGTTGGTCCGGGTACACTTTTGATTATATTTACAGCTGAAATTGTCCCTGCTTTTTAATAGGATTTTTATTCCAAGTAATCAAATTATCTGTTGAGATAAAAAACTTTTCCATAGTTGATGAATTCCTTGACCTCAGAACTTGTGTTAGATACAGATTCAGACTAATAATTTATGGCTTTTGCGGCTGGGTAAAGATCATTTTCTTTAGATGTACTTCCTTCGACGAAATTTTTTTTTTCATTATAGATTATAGACCCAAGGATTTGCGGTGATAGGACAAAAAAAAACTCAGATTCCTTTAAATCAGCGACTAGTTTCGGATCCGGTCAGATCCTTTATCAAGCTTTGAAATGTGGGATGAGATTCGTCAAGTTAAAACTAATATTACAAGAGATATACATATATCATGATATCACACAGGTGAATATACCCTTTTTTAAATAAAGAATTCAATCAACTTGATAGTTTATAACTGGTTTTCCAAAAAGAATTTAAATTGATTTATAAGGTACTTTCCTTTCTTGCTTTCTTCGAATTTAAGCACTAACGTCATTAGTTTTTTTTTCGGAATTTCGGCATTTCTACTTAGGGTCATATAAAACCCCCAACGTAGAGTACTTAACAAATATGTATTGTTTAATTTGCATCCTTCTAATTATAAATGAACCAGGTAGTAGGAATTAGGACCAGAAAATAAAAACTTATAGTTTATTCAGCGACTAGTTTCGACAAAAGCTTGATAAAGACAAAATGTTTTGTCGAAACTAGTCGCTGAATAAACTATAAGTTTTTATTTTCTGGTCCTAATTCCTACTACCTGGTTCATTAACAAATATGATTTTCATCAAAATTTTATGTTAATTATGGAGAAAAAGTAAAAGTAATGGCTTGTTATTCTTTTAATTATACTACATTACTTAAGTAAATATACAGGGTGTCTCGTAATAACGTAGAAAGACATAGTAGAACGTGTTTATCACTTTAAATTAAGATGACTCGTTCCTCTAACACTTTGGCCAAAAATGCTTCACTGCAAAGTTACACCCAGTTAAAATTCACTTTTCAAAAAAATAAAAATCCACAAAACTTTTCTTTCTATGAATTTCTCAAGCTCAATAAAAAGCGCCATGGGGAGTCAATTTTTAGTGCTCTGTGATATGGTCTTATACATTTGCAATGTATCGTTCATTTACTAGAAGTTTACCTAAACTTTGAATCTAAGATTCACTACAACTTTTTCTCTTGTCACTTTTTTTGCAATTTTAACTGATTTTCTTATAAAATAAATATTTTACTATAAAAAAAGGATACTTGTTTACAATCCCAAAATCCAATCAATTAAAATTTCGAAATAAAAATAATTTGCTTTTATTGTTAAATTAAGCAGTTTATTCCCTAAATACCATTATTAAAAATGTAAAAAAAAGTCGTGGAAATTAATATCCGTTAGGTACTAGACCAAAAGATTATTATTTATATTATTAAAAATTTGTCTGATTGAACATTATTTTAGAAGATGATTAGAAAATTTAAAGCCGCAATGTTCTTTTTTAATGTTAATATCGGCCTACTTGATATTATAATAAAAATATTTTTTTTAATATGAAACTTTAATTGAGATTATCTTTAAACTATTAGATTTATCGATTTTTAACACCAAAAAAATTATGGTAAAACTTAAATTAAATTTAAGCTTACGTTAACTGGTAGTAAGTCCCGTATGGTGATTTTTATCGAGTTACCTTTATAGAAAGAAAAGTCATATAGGTTTTTATTTTTTTAAAGTGAACTTTATCTGGGTATATCTTTAGAGGGACGCATTTTGGACAAAGTGTTAGATTAGCATGTCATCTTAATTTGAGATGATATTCCCGTTCTACTATGTCTGTCCACGTTATTACGGGATACCCTGTATACAGGGTACCGATACAATTTAGAATTCGTAACTGCCGTATATGCTAAATCACCAGAGACGATATTAATATTATTTTATACCAACAGATGGCATTTTAAAAACTAAAATGGATCTGTCCGAGGGATTTAAAAAAAAAAAAAAATACGGCAGTTACACGAATTTTGTTCGAAAGTTTATCAGCACCCTGTATGTCTAAACTTGCGAAAGTGTCATATAGGTCCCAAACAAAGTAGGTAGGTTAATAAAAGATACCGTGGACTTAATAGTTAAATGGTGTCATGAGGAGCTTTAAGATCTGTAAAATTGTAACATTTGTGTTCAAATCTAATAATTTACCCAAGACTCAAGTATATACAAATATTTCTGGTATTATAATTAACACCTCATACTTTAAATAAAGCTTATTTATCAAAATGTATAAGCTGCAACTTTATTTATAAGTTAAAAGAAAGAAGAGGAAAGAGGGATTAACTTTTAACTAAACTATGTTAAAAATGAAAAGACATCCTTGTCACCAAAGCTTTGGAACGCCACAAGCCTGCGGTGGAGTCACTTAGTTTGAAAATGAAAACTGCACTAGAAGGGTAAATTCCTTTCACATTCCACGCAATCTTTGGTATACTTCATATAGACGTTATGAGAAGCGCACATAATCGATCCTTGTTTATTATTTAAAACATCATTCTTTAACTTTTATTCGATTTAATCGTTTAAAATTTGTGTATTAACTAAATAAATATTTTCCCTGTACATATTTATCTACCTTATTTACAAGTGGATATGAAATATTAAGCTCTTATGCACGTATGTGAATACATGGGAATCCAAAAAGATATTTCTGAATACCCACCAGTAATATATTACAGCGGGCATTGCGAGGCTTTTTGGTAAATTAACACGAACCTTCCAAAGCGAAAATTCTAATAATCTTGATCGACGTTACATCCCTCTTCTGATGCATTCGTAAATAATTAATAAAACGATGGTACATACATTTCCTATTTGAAAACGATTTTATTAACTACAAATAATATTATATATTTAGTAAAAATCGGGATAAAATCCATTTCGGCGATTGAAATATTTTCGACTAACAGTAAAGGTATAAAATATTTAACTCCAACATTTATCCCGTGCCTTGCATTAGGATCTGGTGATGTGTGGTTACATTTCGCCACATTGCAGTCTCCCGGAAATTGATTTTACCCACCAAGTGCGGTCATACGAGAACAGAGCCACATGTGCAATGTCCATGATACACTGCTCAACTCAATAAACAAGACTCGCACATTCGACATAGCAACCTCCATACATAGGAATATCTAAAGCTCTTTCCGGAATAAACATCACAATAAAAAAGATAACATCTATTACACTTCCTTTAATAACCATAAACTTTAACAACAAAAGACGCTCTACTTTAATTGTGACCCGTTATTAGGTTTGCAACTTGCACCTTCCAAATTTGTAAGAGAGTTAACAGAAAATTATGTTGTTATATAAAAATAATTAACAGAAAGATATAAACATTTTTAATCGATTATATAAGATAAGATCCATTTTTAAATTTAATAACCACTCTATAGTTTTAAACCGATTTTATTGTTCTTGCTGGTTTGTTGAAGAGTAACCCAATTACAAATAGGACAGGGTTTTGCAAAATTAATAAAACAAACCATGTACTGCTTAAATATATTGTATTTCTTACTTTTTATAAACTTTTATTTATATGCTGCAGTGTGTAGCAATTAGTAGGTAAGTATACAATTAGATAATTTAACAATTAATTCTTTTTGTATGTTCTAACATATTATTTTGTCATTATTAGTAGCAGTATATTCGATTATATGATATGAGTATAAAATAAGGAAAATTTAGTAGAAAGGAATATACAAAAAGTTAAAAGAGATAATTGTATGAACCATAGTGATAAAAATAAATTAAATGTCGATGAAAAAAGCTTTTATGTGCAAAGTAATTATTTAACAACCAGATGAAAGTAGGCGGATTGATTTGGATCTGAATTGAAGGTAATTTTGAAAGCCTTGTATACAGTTATCCACCTAATTGATCTCCAACATTCAATTAATCGTATTCACCAAGCAGCGTGATTGATAACACCAATTATGATGAAGTAAAAATTACAAAACAATAATTGTTAACAATTGCTAATGTTCAAAATACTAGCCCGAAATAAAAACATGTATTTTAATATGAATTTGAGTATTATTAAATGATATGAAACATAATATTTTAAATTTTTGTTTTATTGAAATTTTCAATTTATTGGCTTTTTAATTATTTATAGGTAATATTAAAAATAAAATTTACACAAAAATATTTTAATTTAATTTAAAAGAATTAAATTTAAAATTCTATTCTTCTTATATTAACATATAACATATGGTGTTTTATTTTTAATATTACCTATAAATAATTCAAAAGCCAATAAATTGAAAATTTCAATAAAACAAAAATTTAAAATATTATGTTTCATATCAGTTAATAATACTCAAATTCAGTAATTTTAAAGTAAGGCACTACGAATTACTAGAAGAGAATTGGGGTTATTGAGAATCAATCAAAAAGCACTAAAGATTAAAAGCTATACTTGACGCCAAAAGAAAAATTTGATTTATTCTTCTTATACATTTTATAGTTCTTTTAGCTAAACTTCTAAAATAACATCCAATTAACAAAGAGGAATAATTATATACATTCTAATTGATTCAAAATAGAAAAACTAGGTAACTACAATACTTAAAAGTGATTTCCTAACGGTATAGTATTTGTAAATTATGAAATTAATTAGGACGGTTTTGAAAAATTAATTTTTATAATTTAAAAAATGGGTTTGTTATATGGGTTGTAATAGACAGTTTGCATAGTTACCTCATAGATACATTTCGTAAGGACTTACAGGTTTGCATAAAATCATCACATGTGTTGAGTCCTTTATACTTTATACCACCTACCACCCGCTTATAATATGTTAAGAGATGTAACAATATGATGTAACACTTATGCCTGTTTTCACCAACGATTCCTAAAATTTAGGCATTGCTTATAGCGCTAGTTGGTAGGTATTTTTTATTACATGATTATAGATACCTAGCAACTAGCGCTATAAGCAATTCCTAAATTTTAGGAATCTTTTAAATCTTTTTAATTTATCAACAGCTGTTTAAAAATAAGTAAGTAAACTTAAGTGTTTATACCTACAAGTTGGATATCACTGTAATTGGAAAACAATCTTTTATCTAAATAAAATCCCACTATCATGCCATTTGAAAAATAAAGATACTTGCAAAAAAACACATTTTAAAAATTATATTTTTTTTGTCACAAACATACTTGGAAATTACCAATGGTTATTAATAACTACAAAAATAGGGTGTTATATTTATAATAAGAAAGTTGGAAGTGAAATTGAAATTTTTTTAATTTCAATAAATGCGTTTTCTTAGGCCATATAACATAATAAAATTTCATATTATTATTTTCATAAAGAAAGAAATGACAGGGGTGACCCTAGTTTCTTGGATAGCCGGTATATGTACATTCAAACATACGTATTGGAAATCTTGCATAACTTTGGAATTAATAATAAAATCTGAACAAACATAAAACTAAATCATTAAGAGTGATTTCCTAAACTGCAAATATTACATTTTGTATAATTTTTTTCCAGATGATTTAATAATCATTGAACAAGATTTTGGCATAAGAAAAAATCTAGAATATACCGAAAATTTCGAAAGTTCTGTACCTTTGGACCCCTCTAATTAATTCTGTGCAAGTTTGCAGAAGGTAAATATACGCTAGATTATTGCTTAATAAATTTGACTTATAAATCTTAAAAAAAATGAAAATCTAAGAGACGAAACCACAGTATAGGCAACTACCAGTAGCGACACTTTATATAAAAACGGGATGCGTTTTTAGTGACCTTGAAAATGTATCTGAGAGCAGAGATAATAGATGATTGAGATGTCCGAATCCCATGCTAACGGAGGGAAGCAGTGGCCTCCTAACTGAGAAAACCGGAACTATTGGGATTCGGAACTACTCGTCAACTCTCGTTCATAACACGAAATTATTTAAAAATAAAGACATAAACATAACATATAACCAATAAATAAAACACCAGGAATTCCCTCAATCCAAATCCAACAACCATTAAATTTATTAATGTGACTAGTATTTTCAATGGTTCATAAGGCAAAACCGCCATAATCCATAATATAATGTGTTAATTAATCCAATCTAAAATTAAATTGTTGATTTATTGAGCAATTCATTTCCAAACCATAAGTCCTTACAGGAAGTATATGTAAGTTTTGTTAAATGGGTTGTAATGGACACTTCCATAATTACATTACAGATATTTTCTGTAAGGGCTTACGAGTGTGCAAATAATCGACCCGTTACAATGTTTTAAACAAAAATATTTTGTCTGTGACGAGTTAGGATATACGAACTTAATTGATGGAGACATTCATCGTACAATAGATTAACCCTAGGATGCATAACGTGGGTATTTGGTACCCAACACAAAAATCATTTTAATTTTCTTCTTTTGTTTTAACCGATAATTTTAGGAAAATTTTGGCAAGCCTTCTTTGTTATATTTTTAACACAGTAATTTATGTAAAATTAGGCGATTATTATATAGTACCTACCAAATAAAATTTTTTTTTTCAAAAATAGTCGTAATTCGATATGTAAATGTGGTCATCGGGAGAGGGAAAAAGTAGTTAAAAGTTAAAATTAAATTTAAAAAGCTAACCGAGGAGTAAATCATTTGACTTTTTAGGCTTTGGTAGATAAAATTTGTGGTTTTACATGAAGTAATTTCTTTCACATTTTATCAAGAAATCTACGATTTTTTTTATTTATTAGTGAGGACTGAAGAAAGAACAACTAAAATTCAAATCAATAAATTTTTTATTTCTACAAAAAACATTAAAGAATATGAGAATTTCTTTAATAAGTATTTAAAATTGTTGGTCCTGGAGCTAGTAATAGAAAAAAAAACTGTATTAAACAGAACCATTAGAAATTCCCAAAATCTTAATTTGTAGAACATATACATTGGAAAAATTGATTCGTCAGACAAATTCTAAAACCGCTAGCCAGTGAATTTGTCTAGTGATTCAATTTTTGCGATGTAGATGTTCTACAAATTAAATTTCGGGGGTTTGTAATTGTTCTGTTTAATACACTTTTTTTTCTATTATTGGCTCCCATACGTATTGTTGCTTGTTGTCTCTGGTTAGTCCTGCCCAAATTTCAATAATCCATTATGGAATATTTCTGAGAAGTCAAAATCTGAAATAAAATAATTTCATTAAACAAAATTACATAATATTTTTATCTATATTGTTACCTATTCAACAGAATTCAAAATGTCCATCCTCAGGTTGGTTGGTTTCTTCCGCGAAGCATGAAACATAAAAAATGGTAAACACATGCATAATTGTTATGAGGGAATAATGAAACGGCGTGTAGGTTTATTAATGCGTGAAAGTTTATTTTTACTAATCCTTTCTACATTTTTCAAAGATGAAGTACATGCATTAAGGCGTTTTCTTAATTTCCAAATAGTCATTTGCTGTTGCCTATTTATTGTATGAAGATCACGTTTTTTTTTATTAAACAAATTATTATAAAGTTCACTTTCTTCAGCTAATTTTATAGATTGAGTCACATTTTCCATTGGTTCATCGTCTATCATTAAATTATTAGATATTGTTAAACTTTCTAAATTGGATTTAAAACAATACGTGTGATCATTAAAAGCTATTTCTAAATTTTCTACATTGGATTTTGAGCAATACGAGTGATCACTAAAAGCTACTTCTAAATTTTTAGTAACAACGGCATGGTTATTATTATTTACCGGCTTTGAATACTTATGCAAATGTGTTTTTAATGAACTGGAAAATGATTTCTCTTCAAAATGATCTTCACACAAAAAAAGATGTTTTAAAGAAGGATAGTTACCTTCAGGGCAAACAATTTTTAACCATTCTTCTTTAAATATGGGATCACTAGGAAAATGAAAAAAATGTTTGTATGAATTATTAGTTTCAGCCGTATTGACATACCGTACATTTGAACAATTCGGAAAAGAACAACGATACGATACCTTACCGGACATATTAAATTTGAACAAAATATATTTACCTACCTTTACTAAAAAAAATCACCGGCCTCGTTTCTTCAACAAAACCACTTGCATATCATGTAACCTACAAGATTGAAAGAATTGACATTGCGCTTTCTGACATACGCACGCTCAGTTGTCAAAATTCGTTAGTTCCAGTTTTCTTCGAAAGTGGCGTTTTGCTTCCCGAATTAACCGGCTTTCAACTCCTCTCATAGTACATACTTTGTGTCTGAGAGTATCTGGTACCATTGAGTTTAGAACTACAATGGAGACTCTATGGTAAAATAAATGTCATATTTTAATTTAAATACTGTTTAAATACCTTTGTTTCAACTATTAATTGTTTTTATTTAAAACTGTAAACATTATCTATGAACTTACACATAAATAAATCTCCAAAAAATTAAAGTGAACAATTTATTATTTGTCAACTACAGAATTAAAAAATCCATTTGCCGTTCTAAATTCAATGGTACCAGATACGGTGACGCTTTCAAGGTCACCAAAAACGTATCCCGATTTTTATATGAAGTATCGCTACTGGTAGTTGCCTATACTGTGGCGAAACTTAAGATCTCGCTGCAGCATTAATGCTCGATTTTGGGATTTATCACGATAATTTCCACTGAAGCTTCAAAAAAGTGGGATGGATTTTCTATTTCCTGTTATTATCTCCGCCGGAAAATTTATCGCAGGTGTCTAGGAAATGAATCTTAAATATTTTGTTTATACATCAATGAATTTACCTTAAAATGTTAGAATATATTGGACCAAACATAGATAAATTACTTTTTATTTATACACCGTGTTAAATTTGTAGATTTACCTAATTTCTGAAAACACTGTATGTACTTTTCCAAAAAGGAAACGTCGATATTCGGTGCAATTCTGGGTGAGTCTGTAAGTCCTTACAAGAAAAATCTATACGTTTTGTTATGTGGGTTATAATGGATGGTTTCCTTGGTTACCTTACCTTACCAGATATTTCCTTTAAGTTCTTACAGATTTGCTCAGAATTGCACCATTATTTGTTTTTATTTAACGCATTGTTATATGTTTCTTGAGATTTGCTGAATGTTTTAGGCTTTATGTTTTATTGAATATGTAGTTATAATGTATGAGAAGTACCGAATATCCCCCTTTTATAGCGCCCTCTAAACGTAGTCATAAAGTAGTTAAAATTCCCAATAGTTTAAATGACATTTAGTTGCAAAATAGGCTATATAAGTCAAATTAATCCTCATTTAAAATTAAATGACCGTTAAACGCGTTTGATTATACTGCAGGTAAGAATTTTTGTCATTATTTTGCACTGCTAAATAAATTCATTATATTTGTTAATTACGAGAGAGACCATGTAATATAAGAACTACCATTTCTAATCTATGAAAAAAATTGTTTATTATTTATAAATCAGGAATGTCTGCCAATATGGGTTTCTACCCACGACCATTTTCGGGGAAATTTTTCATTGATATAATTTTAATGTAAGGTCATCGATGTCTTTTCACTTGAGATTTAACAAAACCCCAGAAAGAAAACTAATTGAGGGGAAAATTACACTATCCTGGCGGCCGATTAATACTTCCGTTAGGAGAAATAAAAAAATCTTTAATAAAGTTAGTGTTCCATTCGCTAGTATGGCAAGTTCTCACATCCATCATACGGGAATGACAATTTTTAAAGTTGAAATCAATCAATTAGTATAAAAACATAGAATCACTTTATCTGTTTACTTGGGAAAAACTGCTTTTTCAAACATGAAAAATTTGAAATAAATGTGATCTAATTCCTTTGAGGATTAGAATAAAATATTTTGCACAAACTATTTAATATTTGGCATATACAGGGTGGCCCAGATTTCACTTCCCAGGAAATATCTCGGTTATTTGAAGAGATAAAAATATAAATCACATAGTGCTTTGAATGGCAGCACTTATACCTCACAATTTCATTCTAAAAAAATATTGGTATTTACCACTCTTAAAACGCCATCATCATTTTTTTTTCTTTAATGGGACACCCTATTATTAATAATTGATATTGCATCTACAATTTATTCTAGAAACAGTGATATACTACACTTACTCCCAGTACTATCAACATTTAATTTTAAATGAGGTTTAATTTGACATATACCGGGTGGAAATGAAACTAGGGCCACCCCTGGAATTTCTTTATTTATGGAAATAAAAAATTAAAATTTTAGTATATTATATGATTTAAGAAAACAAATCTTATGGATCGAATAAATTTTTAATTTTACTTCCGGTTTATCAGGAAAAGGCATCCACTTTCTTATTTTAAATATAACCCATTGATTTTTTCTACGTAAAATCAAACATTGGTTAATTTTAAGTATGTTTATGACAAAAAAATATTTTTTTTCAAAACTTTTGATGTTAAATTAATTCGATAAAAAATTAATTACAGGTATAAATTTGAAATTAATACATACATATGGGATATCACAGTAACCGGAAAAAAAAACCCTCTATTTAATTAGGGGGTGGCCCTTATATCATCCCATTTAAAAAAGTAAAGATATTTCCAAAAAACGCTTCTTGAAAATTAAAAAAAATAATATCTCAAGAACGGTGAAATAAATTTTATAAATTATAATTTATTTTACGTATTTGTATTATTTAAAAATAGTTTTTGTAGGTTTTACTCAAATTTTTTACCAAAAAAAATTCAACATTTTTTCTTAAAGTTTTAAAAAAAATTTTTTTTTTGTCATAAACATACTTAAACTAACCAATGTTTGATTTTACGTAGAAGAAATCAGGGGGTTACATTTAAAATAAGAAAGTGGGTGCCATTTCCTGATAAACCGGAAGTAAAATGAAAGATTTATTCGATCCATAAAATTTGTTTTCTTAGATCATATAAGATACTAAAATTCTAATTTTTTATTTTCATAAATAAAGAAATGCCAGGGGTGCCCCCAGTTTAATTTCCACCCGGTATAGTCTATTTTGCAGCTAAATGTCATTTAAAGTATATTAAAAATTCATAAAAATACTATATATGTCAAATTAAACCTCATTTAAAATATTGATAATACTGGAGGTTAGTATTTTAATTACATTTTGTGTATAAAAAAATTAAATATTGATCGAAGTATGTATTAAGCAAAATTATTTATTTAGTTTTTTTAACAAAATTTGTATTTACTTTTAGGTTCAGTTAGATTAGGTTAAGTTAAGTTAGTTAAGTTACTAAATAAATAATTTTGCATACTACTTCGATCAATATTTTAATTTTTTTATACACAAAATGTTTCTAGAATAAATTGTAGATGCAATATCAATTATAAAAAATAGGGTGTCTCATTAAAGAAAAACAATGATGATGGCATTTTAATAGTGGTAAATACCAATATTTTTTTAGAATGAAATTATGAGGTATAAGTGCTGCCGTTCAAAGCACTTTTTGATTTAAACTTTTATCTCTTCAAATAATTGAGATATTTTCTGGGAAATAAAAGCTGGGCCACCCTGTATATATATTCAAAAAACTAATCATTTTTATATGTGTACTTTGATTCAAAAGAATTTAGTCAATGTTAATTTATTTAAGGAGTGTCTTTGATACACAAGCTTGTTATTGACCTCAAAAAAGCAGTGGAAAAGTACTTAATTTATTTTATAAAAGAATTAAAAGATAAGTCTTTTAGAATAGAAAAATATATTTACATATAATTTAAATGAGCCAAAAGGCCATCGACAGGCTATAAAATAATGTAAAAAAGTATAAAATAAAATGAAATAATAATGTACCTTTATAAATAGACTAAAAAAATGAAAATGTCCATATAAAACAATTTTTTTTTCATATGTTTAAAATATTTTAATAAAAGTAATTTTGCATTATACATTATTGATACACATCATAGTTTTGATCCTGACAATTTATGTTCAATTTAACATTATTAAAATAAAGGATATAAACTAAATTTAGCGAAAAGTTTAGAAATTTGTGTTTCGAAAAACACAAATCTTATATTAACGATCATGATGATCAAATGTATAAACTATCATTATAAACTTAATATTTAAGTACTTTTTAGTACTTTTTTTATTAAATTATTTTAAACATATCAAAAAAATTGTTGCATGATGGCATTTTCATCTTTCAAATCTATTCATAAAGGCCCACTATGATTTCATTTCATTTTATCATTATTTTATACTTTTTTAATTTATTTTATAGTCTTACGATGGTCTTTTAGCTGAAAGTGCGTTAGCTCATTTATATTATATGTTAATATTTTTTTTGTTTCTAAACGATTAATTTTTTAACAAGAATTATCTGCATGGTAACCATGGAAACTCTCCATTACAACCCATACAACAAACCTTAGAGATTTTTTGTAAGATCCTACAAATTTTTCCTGAATTACACCATTTACATAAGTAAAATTCTAATAAATTAACTTGCAATTTATTCCATAGTGCGTTCTTAGTATTTAGGAAAAGTTTGATTGGTAGAAGACGATACAAAATAAGAATTGAAATAGAAAGCTGTAATAGGCTATAATTGCACAAATTAACCATCTTGGATATCGCAGCCATCTTAAATTTTAATCTACTTATTGTTTTCTGTAGAAACCCAAATATGTTAAGAAAATTGGTCTGCCGTGTACGAAGAGTTTTTATTCTGAATCAAGTTTTTATATGTATTCGATTGGTTAGTGGAATATTATACAATTTATGCGTATTATAGTTTAATGCTTAATAAATTTATTTTTATATTAAGTCACTGGATTGAATTCCTATTCGAATGTTTGTATAAACTTTCTATTTACTTAATATATTGTATTGAATTATTGAACTATAATAACATTTTCTGTAGATCTATATGCAAATTAAGCTAGTGTAAGTAAATGCATATAATCCCGCGTATTTAAAAGAATCTTTTAATAACGTTGACAAAATTAGGAGTTTTTTATTAGTTTTTTTAAATAATTATTTTGAAATAATTATAATAGTTTACAATTCATTCCGTTTCGTTATGCACATATTTTGAAAGCGTAATCTAGGTTCAATTCTAAAGCTAAAAAACACAAAAATTGTACGTCTATCTTTTTTATTCAAAAGTTGCAGCATTTTAAAATTTTTAAACTCCAAAACAAAAAAATAAATTTGAAGTAAATAAAAACATATGATTCAAAAGTGATTTTAAAACAAAATTGTGTTCTTTGTTACAAAGTGGAATTATTTTTCAGCACGCAGCATAAATCTGGTTATTGTTAGCAAATCAAACAAAGTGTAGGTTAACAAAATGTATTTAATTAATGTAAAGGGTGAAAAAAATGCGTTTTAGTCATTGTATTAAAAGTACGCGCCTATTTTAGACTATACCGGGTGGAAATGAAACTAGGGCCACCCCTGGCATTTCTTTATTTATGGAAATAAAAAATTAAAATTTTAGTATATTATAAAATCTTATGGATCAAATAAATTTTTAATTTTACTTCCGGTTTATCAGGAAATGGCATCCACTTTCTTATTTTAAACATAACCCCCTGATTTTTTCGACGTAAAATCAAACATTGGTTAATTTTAAGTATGTTTATGACAAAAAAATATTTTTTTACAAAACTTTAAGAAAAAAATTTGAATTTTTTTTGGTAAAAAATTTGAGTAAAACCTACAAAAACTATTTTTAAACATACATATGGGATATCACAGTAACCGGAAAAAAAACCCTCTATTTAATTAGGGGGTGACCCTTATATCATCCCATTTAAAAAAGTAAAGATATTTCCAAAAAACGCTTCTTAAAAATTAAAAAAAATAATATCTCAAGAACGGTGAAATAAATTTTATAAATTACAATTTATTTTACGTATTTGTATTATTTAAAAATAGTTTTTGTAGGTTTTACTCAAATTTTTTACCAAAAAAAAATTCAACATTTTTTCTTAAAGTTTTGAAAAAAAAAAATTTTTTGTCATAAACATACTTAAAACTAACCAATGTTTGATTTTACGTAGAAAAAATCAGGGGGTTACATTTAAAATAAGAAAGTGGGTGCCATTTCCTGATAAACCGGAAGTAAAATGAAAGATTTATTCGATCCATAAAATTTTTTTTCTTAGATCATATAAGACACTAAAATTCTAATTTTTTATTTTCATTAATAAAGAAATGCCAGGGGTGGCCCTAGTTTCATTTCCACCCGGTACAAGAAAAACAAAAATTCTATATGAAAACTAAATTCAATTTGAAGGGCACTAGGCATCGTTTCTGTTAAATTTTCGATTACAAATGCCCAAAAATTAATTTTTACAAGTGAAAAGTACGCTTTTCAAACATTTTGCTGACTATCTTCTTAATAATTCCTTGACAAAACATTTGAATTTTGCATCGTTTCTGTGCCATCTTGAAAAAACAATAAAATGTGATTTTCAAATATACTAAATTATGTAGAAACCGATTCCAAATATGTGCAAGTTCAATATGGCCACCATAAGGAAAAAATGAGTTATGTTCGTTTCATTCATTGACGAAAAAATTAATTAATTTACCTTAGTGAATTTTACCCAAATAGTCCCTGCATAATGTCAAACAACATTTTTGGTACGACCCAAAATAAAAAAGTTATAGCCATATTTGGAAAATCGCATTTAGTTGTTTTTTTTTTCAAGATAGCTCAAAAACGATGCAAAACTCAAATGTTTTTAACGAATTATTAAATTAGAAACAAATCTGTACTAATTTGCCCAATTAGCCGATTTTCTATCACCAATAATAATAAAGTGTTAGCCATGCAGTTCAACATCCTGTATATTGTACTGGAGTAAATATATGCTCTGTTTAATAACTAGGAGGAATAAAGATGAAATCTTGATTTACCCTATAAAAATCACCAGATACTTATTTTTGAGAAAATTTTGAATTATTTCATTTGATCCAATAGATAATTATTGTGTCCGTTGGTGGAAGTATAAATAAAAATTGGTCAGTTGATCGAACAAGAATTTATTATTGTTTCTTTACATTAAAACACAGTCGATGTTTCATTTTATATTACTGTAAATAAATAACTGCACCATGGATTACATAACACAGTCATTACTACTGTGATTGTGTGTGTGACAATACCCGATACATCGTATGATGTCTTATGGGAAGTAGAGCTTACATACATACATACATAACAATTTACCGAATTTTATTTAATTTATTTATAAGTACTTAAAAGTTATACAAATAAAAAAATCCAAGTGCTTGCGCTTCTTTGGAGGTGAAGGCAAAAGTATCACATAGTTTGTACTATGTTCAGATTCAAAATCCATCACAAAATCACACACAAAACAGTGAGATCTTAATTATGAGAAGAACTGATTTTATTAAGAAGATAGTCGGCAAATTTGAGCGATTTTGTTTTGGTAAGTCAAACCAAATAATCATACGGTAGCAGTAAAATGGGCTCTTTACAAAAAATGTTTGCTTAGCGGCTCTTTGAAACATTCTAAAAAACTAATTGAAGTAATATTTTTTTCCAACGCTAGAAATAAGTTAAGATATCAACGAAGATTTTGATGTTGCGTTTTTTTGTTTTGTTTTGTGACCTTTACACATCCACAAAACCCATTAAAATTTTAACTTATAGTTACCATAATTATTTTACAGATATTTACAGAATCAGTTTTAATATAGTTTAAGATACAAATAAAATAATCAGACTTGTAAAACTAAATATTAATTTCTAAACTAGGTATATATTAAAAATATTAATGATTTACCAGATATTCCATCGTAAGTCCACCATTCCTGCCAATTGTCACAACCAACTGCAACAAAAGTAAACAAGTAAATATACTATAGTAGGTCTTGAAAATTACAATAATTTATTAAGAAAATTACTCAGCATATACATAATAATCTCATTTGCATAAGCTACACCGATAATAAAAACAATTCCACTCGACTCATTCATCTTGTTCAGCAACACTCGGCAATTATAGCGCGAGGTTACAAGAAGAGGGGTGGCTTTATGCTTCGCCTTATAACGTCACTAAGTGAAAATGAAACAACTTATATTCACTTATAATTTACTTAACACAAAATAATTTACTTTACTACTAAGAAATTGTTAACAATTTTAGTATTATCCGCATACTTTTAGCATCTTTCCTTAATTACATTTTTATAAGAATATTTAACTTTACTGTACGGCAAGGCAAAACGAAGAATTAACATTGCAAAGAAAATTATTCACCCTATTAAAATTAATTGAATGAATATTTTGTGTATTTTTTAGTTCTTGCGTTTAGAGATGAAGATTTAACACAATGAATCTTTAATATTGAAAATATTCAGCCCATTCAAAGTAAGCTAGAAGTTACAAGAGCACTTATTACCTCATTTTAGATCTAAAAATAATTTAAATGACATTTCGTCGGTCTAATGCAGAACTATCCCGCGTCAAAATTTTTTTTAATGGATCACCCAGTATATTATGATGAATTTGGATTCCTTATCAAAAAACTATTATCCTTTGTATAACGCTAAGGAGAATTAAATAATATAGCTATTAATCTGTATACATATGCAAGTAATATCACATATCCATCTACACTTAGTTATCCTAAATTCACTTTAAAATATTACAATATATTTGGCTTAGTTTTTCTCTGTCACATCTAAAGTTTATACAGTTATTATTTTTTATCTAATTGTAAGATGCTATAAAATAATCACGTCCTATAAGTCAGAATCTTCATCTGTTTAATAACGGAAAAATAAATTGGATGTAATAGAATAATTACATTTTTTAATTGTATCCTATAAGCCAGAATCCTCATCTGTTTAATAATTTTTGGAACAATAACTAATTTATTGATTAGCTTCTATATGCAACATTTCACTAATAAGTAATTATTTTCCACATCTAAAATTTTTACATCTTCAAAATTAAATTAATGGTTGTTTGAATTTTCATGTAATGCTAGCGCAGTACTACCCTCCGTAGTTACATTATTACAACTATATTTGTGTTGTTGAATTCTCTTTTTCAAGTATTGTTTAGTCTGTCCTTCATAGGATGGTCCGCAATTTTTACGTGGTACTTTTATAAATAACATGCGACATCATGTTTTTGTTAGTATGTATTACTATTTAGTAGCTTATAACTTGGTAAATAATGTTCCAACTGTTAGGGGGTTATAGGGAGCTAATTTGATGTTGTATTGTGTAAATGTTTTTAATACTTTTCTGGTGATATTGAGTAAACGAATTTTGAGTATTTGTTATTGTGTTATCATTTACAGTATGATGTTTTGGTTAAGCGCGGAAAACACTTTATTAAAAAAATTTATAGGGTACTTATTTTTGATTAAAATGATCTTGACTATCTGAAAATTCTCTTCCTGAAACTTTGTATGACTTATAGTTGTTATCTTATTTTTAAATTGTTTCAGGAGTACATTTAATTAATTAAAATTAATACATCTGTTAGTGTCAATGGATTTTCTAAACCAGTTTATATCTATTACAACTTCCTGCCATCTCGTTAATAGTAAATCTAGTTATCTAAATCTAGTTATCTAAATCTAGTTTATAGTAAATTAGTATCTTTTTCTATCTCTACTGTTAATTGTATATTTTCATGAATTTTATTGAAAGTTTTTTTAGCAGTCTCAACAGCGTACCATCAACATAGATTTTGATGAGCGGAGCGACAAAAGGTAGTTTTCCTACAATAGTGTCTAGTCCTAGTGCATAGTGCAGTGAATTTAGTAAAGATTGATACCGCAACTATGCATCCAAACATTTTCTGCAGTAATTTTAGACTTGCTTAGTTAGTGTACCTGTTAATTTTCATTCAAATTTTAATCCGATCTGTCACTTTAACCAAAACGTCTCCCAGCAAGTTTTATAAAAAACAATTTTTCTCAAAATTAAGTAGTGCAGTTATAGTATATTACGATACAAGGTCGGTAAGTGCGTTATGACAGAAAGAGAAATGAGTGGTATTATTATAGGTTGATAGCGCAAAAAAATATTCGCGATGGGCTTTGCACCGGAGCACAACGGATTCATTTCAGTTTAGCCAACTGTGGGAAACTTAAGTTTCCTGTCGTACAATGTATATGTATAGGTAAACATATGACTCTTTATGCCAGAACTCGTGAGGTACGGTTGCCCATGGCCGAACCCTATTTTTGTTAGTAGAACGTATTACCATATGCAAAGCAACTGGATTCTTAAGAATGACAATAACTAAATTCTTAGGAATATTAGTAAATAGAGACGTTGCATCGAAAGATATCAGTATGTGGTCATCGAGGAATTTTTAATTTTAAATGTGGACTGTGGGGAAAATTGTGAAAGCGGATGTAGGATAGTTTGGCTAAATTTACCGATGGGATGTTAATACATGCTACTACTGCCCCTAGTGGAACTTAGAAAGACCGTTAATTTTGGACCAACGAAAAAAAGATCCATTTGCAAAAAATCACTACTCTAAAACGAATGACAATTTTGGGTTGAAATTTTGACGAAAAAATTTCAATATTGTCTACTTTATAGGTATAATGTAATATTTAAATGTATGATAAGGTTTACCAAGGTGTCTCATGAAACGCAAGTGGCCATTTCAACGATTTTTTAATTTTTATTTAGTCCAATCAATCAATTTTTTGATATCTTTTCTTTAAAAGCTAAAAATTTGAATGTATGAATCCGTGACGTCATAATGTTCAAAAGTTCTAGTCCGGCAACGTTGTTGGTGTCCCCTATCGTCTCGTCCACCACAAAGCTCTATAATCTCTGTTTTGACAGATGACTGTTACATAAGCTAACCAACAAGGAAATAAATTTGAAATTGGCAATCACCGATCACAGACTCTAGAACTGGTAGAGTTGACTGAGACATATGCACACGAGGACACACGACGGGAACACCAGCAACGTTGCCGCTTTTTTGAACATAATTTCTAAATAAATTAATTTAAATTTATTTGGTGCCCTAATTAAAAAACAAACCAGCCCATTAAAGTATGCATAGTATAAAATTCATTGAAAAATATTTTTTTGTGGAAAAGCCCATTAACCAATTAAACAAAATTCAAACAAAACGCCTTGTATACATCAATCGAAGGCATTTTTTACAAGCTTTCTATTAACATAATATTTGTTTGTTCGTTAATTAATTGGGATATATTAATACCCAAAAAAAGAAAATGTAAATAATAGACAAAATAGCGCTTTTGATAACTTTTGTTGAGGATATTTTTAAATTAACCTAACATTTTTTGCTTGCGTCTTTTTCTATTTTACTTTTTTAATAATGCTGTTTTATCACAATATTAGTTTTTGTTGTTTTATAAAACAAATAAAATCAAAACTCACAATTATCAATTTTTGTTTTTTACGTCTCAGTATGCTTTGAAAAACTGATGTTACCAAGGAAACTCTCATTTTGTTGAATTTCCTTTTTACGCTTATGTATTAACTTTTGATAATAGCTAAACCCAAATAACAAACTTTTCTAAAGAGGAAATGGCAAATAAAATAAAAATATAAAATTAAAAACTATTGACTAATCAAAGTATTAGCCAAAATTCTGGATAAAGTTGAAGAAAATCCATCGATTAGTACGTGAAGTTTCCGTCCATTGGCGTCAGTCAACCGCATTTTGAAAATACATCGGTTTCATCCATATCATATTGAATTTCATCATAACACACTGTAGGGTAATTACTTCAACAAGAGTGTAGAATTTTCTGTTTTAATACAAAATATGATCACAGCGGATGTAAAATGAAAAAAAAATGTTTGTAACGGTAATCCTGCACTGGTGCTTAAACTGTTCTGATGGAACCCTAAATGGGAAGATGTATCTCGAATTTTTAAGAGATTCTCTACCATTATTGTTGGAAAATGTTGACTTAGTGAGAGACAAGTGGCTTCAGCAAGATGGAGCCCCGCGTGCACTTTCATCGGATTCTTAGACAACATTTTAATAATCGGCCAACTGGACACTGGATTGCCAGAATTGGACCTTTAAATTGGCCGACCAGATCTCGCTACTTAACCCTGATATATTTTTTTCTTTGGGACTATGTAAAACATTTAGTGCATCAGACTCAACCCGCAAAATTTAATGACATGGAAGACTGAATAAGACGAGCATTTCAATCCATCACATCGAATATTCTCAATAACGTCAGACGTTCTTTGCACATAAGATTTTTTACTGTTTCTTTATTTGGATATTTATATCTCCTAAACCATTAACATGCGACCATATAAACCTTATACATATAAATATGAAACTTGTAAAATACCATCGATTGATGTTAAAATATACAGGGTGTAGCACTCGCAAATTTCGTTTAATTGGTCAATTTGTGTTTCATGAGGTACTCTTATAAAAACTTATGACAAATTAAAATTTGGGTTTCTGTTTTGTAACTCTGAGAAGCTTAACTTTCTCTTGGATTTTTTTGAAATTGCAAAAAAGGACAGGTCAAATAAAAATTTATATTTAACCCCGCTAATATTACTTATTTTATTATTAAAATCATTATATAATTAACTTTTGTGTAAATTTTAAATAAAATAGGAACGTTTTTAATTCGTTTCGATCAGTTGCTTCCGTCAAAACAAGGCCACGTACAATTAGGTACATTTAACTAAAATTATTCGACTATCTTTAATCATACTTCAATATCACCTGATGCCAAGACAGGTTATGTTATGACTTTTTAGTGGTTACTACAAAATATTAATAATGGTCGTAAAATCTCCGTGGCCGTCGGAAAAATAGCGTACGCAACTCGCAAGAAAGTGAATTTGGTGCTCATGTAATATCCTCACTCGGCTAGCGCATCGTTCGATTATTTTCATACTTGCACAAAATTTGTCATTTTCTAGCTCGTTGCGTAATATGCTATTTTAAAGTGTGCGCCTGAAACTATTGTATATTCTGTGGAAATCCGCATGTCGATATTTATCTTTTATTCATTTTAGAGTAATGTTATTTTCTCGCAGCACTGGAAGATCCTGTATATCTAAAACAAGATCCTGTATAACTATAACACCTCCTCCTGAAGAAAAGTGATTTTTGACTTAGGTTAGTTTTGCATTAGATCG
Source organism: Stenus bimaculatus (assembly GCA_963971135.1). Classification (NCBI taxonomy): domain Eukaryota; kingdom Metazoa; phylum Arthropoda; class Insecta; order Coleoptera; family Staphylinidae; genus Stenus; species Stenus bimaculatus. The sequence continues at coordinate 55,352,541 of OZ020180.1, read as the reverse complement.
ACTATTTGTGTTTTGTTTATTGATTTAAATACATCTTAATTATTATTAAAAATTAATTAAATATAACTTTCTACGACTTTTAAGAAAACTTCAAGCTGTTCTAAAGTTTAATTAAAAGTTTCGGAAAGTTAAATATTAAAGATATATTTATATGTAACGTAATGTATTCAGACAAATTTAATTAAATCCTTTTTAAATTCGATAGACGATCTAAGAAAAACTCAATAACCAAAATAAAAAATTTAATCAATTATAATTTACAATATTACAATTATCCAAATCTACTTTATTGATCAAAACCAAATTGGAGTAAAAATTATTGTTAGTGCTTGATTTTTCAATAAAAGGTCTTTCTTAGAGAAAAATCCCGGAATTGCAACTGAAGCAGTAGAGCAATCAGAGCTGTAACGATTCCTGCTAAACCAGAGCCAGCCAGTCTGGCGCCTTTCCTCCGCTTTGCTCAAACTAAACCTATTTGTAAATTGTTTTTACTTGTCTGGCGCCAAATCTTTCGATGTGATGAATAAAAACAGAATATTGCTGGAAGCTGGCGCCTCTGACTCAATGAAATTTAGGTGTGTCATATAATTTAATAGCTTTAAAGCTAGTTTGAAGTAATCACCACTCTGCTGTTACAGTTTAATAGTATTGACGATACATTAAAACATTAATTAGGTATTAATAAATATGATTAATTGTAATGTAATCACCTCCAATAATGTACAATTTATACCGGGTTAACCAATAAAACAAGTTTTTAATTACTTAAAATAAATGTGGAATAAATGTATAGAAAACCGAATTAATTAAAAACTATATTAGAAAAAAGCTTTTTATTCTCAGTGCTTCGAAGGAAACTTTATATAATTTCAGTAACATAGAAAAAAATAAGATCTTGAACTTTAGTAAAAATATAAGTCATGGTGATTTCCAAATTTAGTGCAAATCCTGTGACTAGCATCAGCAGAATTCATCAAAACATCTCACAAATTGTGATAACAGGGTGTTTACGTTAACCTTTAAAGAAGTGATACTATAGGTTAAAACAAGTCGATTAACAAAAAATCATCTTAGTAAAACTTTCTTTATAAGGGAGTTACAGCCCTTTTAAGGTGGTACCAAAAAGTAAGTTTTTACGCATTTATTTCAACAGTTTACATTATAGTTCGGGGTGAAACTGAAAATAGCTTTGGGGACGAATAACTTTTTACGGTGTAGTCCATCGAAAAGTGGCTTTTACAGTTTTGTCTTGGAATTTTCTCGTCAATCTACGAAGCCCTGCTCAAAAAAACGCGATGACTCCGAAAGACAGACTAGGACACAATTGTTAATGATTTGTTAATCAATTCCTTTAATTCCAATTTCTTAATTCAAAAATTAAAAGTACCTACATCCTTCATAAAGTCTTTTTAAGAAAATGAGTACTTTTATGTTTATTTACCAGATAAAAGATATTCCTAGTTTACTACAGAATTAAGTTCAAATTCTGTTAAGAAATGCAATAATAATAAATTATCTTTATTTTCGCTGTTATATTGAGCAAATATGTATAACTAAAATAAATGTGCAAATAAAAAAGTTCTTTATACAGGGTGATTCACACTTATGTTAAAATCTCTCGGATGGTGATTCCTTGAATGAAAATAAGAAAAAAAAATTCTATTAACATGGCTCCGGAAATGCTTCATTAGGGTATTTCAACTTAAAGAGGGACGCTAGAAATGTTATTTTCGTTAATAAAAAAGTTATTATAAAAGCTATTACTTTCAATGTTTAGCAATTGTTTTCTGATATTAGGGCGCATGTTCTAGTCCATTCAAAGAGTTAAAAAAGTTTTCGGGGATGGTAAAGTCGAGGATGACTACCAATATTTTAAGCTTACCAATTTGTCCTCTAACTTTTTGGAGATTTACTAAAATAATTCCTGCTCAATTCTCCACAGAAAAGGTTTTTTGACCCATGTCACCAATGTTCTTCGTTTTATTCTAAATGCGGATTTTATTCCACTACGTTAGGTGCTGAAATTTCTAATTTTCTAGAAAATCACAAAGTAAGCGTGATAAATATTCAAAAACAATATTCAAAATTTTAGAAAATCACATAAGGTGGCAAGCTTAGGCAATAGGCGACGAGCGAATTTTACTGCAGCACCCCCTGTGGTAGTAATTGGCTAAACATACAGGGAACGTCAAATATTTGAATTTAAAGTTTTGTGTATTTATTCAAACTTCTTGTTATGAATACTACAAATAACAACAAGAGAGCATCTCATACTTCTTCTTCTGTTGTTAGACACCAAAAAAAAAACTATTTCAACACAAACAGAAATATAAAATTCTATTAATTTCTTTGAACATGTTATGAGGTAAAAAGGCGCAAACCGCAGATTAAAAGCGATAAAAGAAAGTCTTAAGCATAAGATTTACTATTATATTAGTGGTCTATATAAAATTTTTATTATATTATTTATTCTAGTCATGATGTGGAGTTTGGGAACCAAAAAAACACGATGTAATTTGTAGTATGTTTACTTTGTTGAAAGTTCATTTAAAACTTCATTTTTGGATTGATTGTTGGTAATAACTGCTTTAAATAAAACTTCTTTCTACTACTTTTGTAAAACTGTAAGTTTCATTAGTTGAAATACCAAAACAATGAAACACGCACAAAAAAAAATTAAAAACAGTGAAAATATCAATGTAAAAATTGCACAAAGGTTATGTTTGAGCTTGTCCGGTTTTAGAAGACTGATTTTAAGCAGTTTTTGAAACACTCTGCGCCTTGGATAAACTAAAGTTACTTATTATTTTTTAAAGGAAACGTTTTTTTTGAGTGTTTTTCCTTTCTTATATTTTATTTGGCCACATTTTGCAGTCGGCTTATATTCCAACCACAAGCAACCTCAGTTTTAATTTGTTGTGCTGTCTTTTCCGTTTCTTTTAAACCCAATAATGGTCATCATAAAAATTTTCACTACTTTTATGGTCAAAAAATATTGGGGAAAATTCAAAATAAATCATTTTCTCCATTATAGCTCCAGCAACAAACTTCCTTAACAAAACGAATTAACTTTAAATACAAGAAACACAAGAATTTAAGGCACTTCACAACAAAGATTTATTTTGATTCCCTATATTTTTTGCACCAAAACGCCACCAGGGGGAGCTGTTTGCAATATACGCTCGTCGCCTATAATAACTTTTTTATTAACAAAAATAACTTTTCTTGTGTCCATCTTTGAGTTGAAATATATCCCTAACGAAGCATTTTGGGACCCATGTTTATAGGAATATTTTTTCTTATATTTATCCAAGAAACCACCACCCGAGAGATTTTAATATAAATGTGAATCACCCTATATTTTAACTTACAATTAGTTGATATAATTATTCTTTTTAATCAATTTATAATAAACTAATTTTTAACAACACAATAGTTTACTCTTGAAACACCCGATGTGACGATACTTTGATCAAGTATGTACTTTAAAAGGATTATTTCGCCCCTTTGTCCTGACAAGAATGCTCCATTTTCTGATTTTACATCAATACGAATGAATAAGTGATTATTTTTTGTGACAAGTAAAACGTCAAAAATATGAGATATTATTAATTATTTTTACTTTTATATTTGCTCTCTTTCAAATTATAAGTCTAATATATTCACTCATTGCCACTATTATGTCACTTAGTTCGACAATATCAAATTTTGTATGAAAATATTTTTAAAAAACCCGTTAATTGTATTTCAATCCCTATTCCTCTAGTTCAATTATTGTAGACCTGCGTCCAGTGTCTATTTACCACACTTCCAAAGCCTAAAATTAAAAATATAGGCTCTGCAACTCTCCGCGCATGTCATCAGCGCCAGCGCCAAGCCGTTCATTCTTGTTCTGTGTGTCGAGCATACTGCACGCTTCGCTCTCCAAAATAGCAAAATGGGTAAACGACGCAACATGGAAGAAATAGCGCGCTTAAGCAAGAAGTTAAAGAGATTAGAAAGAAAAGTCACAAGAAGACATAGCACAGATTCTTCAATTAATTCAAATTCGTCTCCAAGTAAGTGACTAATGTTTTTGTTTTCTCTTTTTAGAAATGCGAGAAAAAACTGCAAAGTTCTGTGAAATAGATTGTTATCTTTTTCACAAAGTCGGCCTATGTGCCGAAACCACTTACGTGGTTTTTTATCCGTGAATTAGATTTTTCTCTTTTCATGAAGCTAGACTATGTGCTAGATTAAAAATGTTAAATGTATTTTAACATTTAATGCAAATGGCGTATCTAACAAGGGACGTTTTTTCTTTAACGCAGATGTGACGCCAACGCACGATTCCTTACGGTACGCAGACACGCCATCCCCAGAAAATCAATACGAGTTCGGAAATCTTCGGACTGATTCGCCAGGGCGCGAGGTGGAATGCGCACTAGTAACTCAAGATTTGGTTCAGGGCGCAGGTTCGTCAAATCTTACTATGGATAAGGAAAATATCCAACCCCAAGATGAAAATATTGATAGGGAAATACTCGCACTCCTGGGGGATGATGTGATTATAAAGGACAATGTGGGACCACCGATTCAACAAAAATTAAGTTTGAATCTAGCCCATATTTTAAAATATGGTTTAAAAACGGAGGATCTTACCTCTATTATGGATAAATATCCCATACCAATAAATTGTGGTACAATTAACCCCCCTAAACTTAATGATTCAATCGTTAGGTGTACTTCGGAAACACATTTGCAGCGAGACAGCAAATTGTTGTCAAATCAAAAAAAGATAAGTGCTGCTTTAGCTGCCTCAAGCAGATGTCTAACCGAATTGATAAAAAATGGAGGGGGAGGAAGTGACAGATCAACAAATCTGAATATGATTGAATGTTTAAACGATTCAATTAGAATTCTAGCTGATGTGCAATATACTCAGAGCACAATAAGAAGGGCTTTATTGGCCCCGAATATAAAACAAAGTCTAAGGCAAACTTTAAATCAAACTTCAATTGATGAATTCTTATTTGGGAATAATTTGGAGGAAGAAGTGAAGACTGCAAAGAATTTAGAAAAGGTGTCCGAGGAATTGGCAATTCAGAAGACAAAGACGACTACTGCTCCTTCATCAACAAAGAAGTCAAAAAACTTCAAAGCCCCGTCCACTTCTCGTCAAAATCAACAACAGAATTGGGGGGGGCACAACTGGCGACAGACAAAGGTCTCACAAAAAACACGAAAAAACCAACAGTATCAGAAAACCAAACAACATCAACCATACAGGAGACATCAATATTAGAAGTAAGTAAAATCTCTGGTCGACTTAAACATTTTGTTAAAAACTGGAAGGACATTACCTCTGATCCTTTTATCATAAATCTACTAAGGGGATATAAAATTCCACTAATTTCAAATGTTTATCAAAAAGTCGTTCCACTTGAAAAGAGTAGATCGTTGTTTGAAAATAATGAATGCAATCTTCACATTCAAAAACTACTAAATATGGGAGTAATTACTCCCTGCAATCATGAAAAAGGACAATATATTTCTAGTATATTTTTGGTCCCAAAACCCGATGGTTCTTATAGATTTATATTAAATCTAAAGAAATTGAATGATTTTGTGCAAAAGCTTCATTTTAAAATGGAGGATTGGAGGTCAGCCATAAATTTAATGACAAAAGACTCCTATATGGGATTGGTGGACCTCAAAGATGCATATTATTTGGTACCAATACACAAGTCTTCTAGAAAGTTGTTACGTTTTCAATTTCAAGGAACTCTTTATGAATTCACTTGTTTACCTTTTGGTTTATGTACCGCACCTTTTATTTTCACGAAATTAATAAAGCCAGTAGTGGGTTATTTACGTGAACGAGGGTTTCTTTCAGTTGCATATATTGATGACTTTTTATTACTGGGTAATACAATGGAAACCTGCAGGGATAATATTGAGACAACAGTAAAATTACTAGAACATTTGGGTTTTATAATTAATAAAAAGAAGTGTAATTTAATACCTTCAAAACAATGCAAATTTCTTGGATTTATGTTTAATTCCAGTAATTTAAGTTTAAATGTTCCCGAGGAAAAAATCATCAAACTTCGGTCAAATCTTAATTGTTTTAAGATCGGAAAAGGGGTAAAGATAAGAGAATTTGCAAGTTTAGTAGGTAAACTAGTAGCATGTTGCCCTGCAGTTAGGTTTGGTTGGATTCATATAAAACCCTTCGAAGTTGTAAAATATAAGGAACTTTGCCTTAATAAAGGAATTTTTGACAGCAATATGATAGTTCCTGCATCCTTAAATAAAGAAATTCTTTGGTGGATGAAAAATTTACAAGTTCCTAATCCGATTAGAAATTTCAGTTATGAATTGGTTATTTTTTCGGATGCCTCCAGAAGTGGTTGGGGTGTTTTTTGTAATGGGGAACGTATACATGGTTTTTGGAACCAAGAAGAACAAAAGTATCATATAAACATACTTGAATTAATGGCAGCATTGTTTGGGTTAAAATGTTTTACCAGATCTGTTAGTAATTGTGAGATTTTATTGAGAATTGACAATACCACTGCGGTAGCATATATAAATAAATGTGGAGGTGTCAGATTTGAAAATTTAAATCAACTTTCTAGAAAGATTTGGGAATGGTGCGAAGAAAGAAACATTTTTGTTTTTGCTTCTTATATTAGCTCGGCTGAAAACAAGGAGGCTGATGAGGAATCGAGAAGGGGAGAACAGGAAATTGAGTATGAACTTTCCGGTTTGATTTTTAAAAAGATTGTTAAGGAATTTGGATTGCCTGAAATTGACCTCTTTGCTAGTAGGTCCAACACAAAATGTAAGAAATATGTGTCATGGAAAAAAGATCCAGAATCTTGGGCAATTGATTCTTTTACAATCCCTTGGAAAGATATGTTCTTTTATGCTTTTCCCCCCTTTTCAATTATTTTAAAGGTTTTAAGGAAAATAGTTTATGAAGGATCAGAGGGAATTGTAGTGGTTCCAAATTGGCCTACCCAGCCATGGTGGCCCCTATTTATTTCAATTTGTGTTAATAAACCATTGATATTTGAATCAAATATAAATTTATTAACTTCCTCTAGGAAAGATCCACATCCGTTATGGGAAAGCATTTCCCTGGCTTCCACCAGGTTATCAGGCAAGCTTTTGAATTAAAGGATGTACCAGGAATATCAATTGATCTATCTATAGATTCTTTATCAAAGTCTTCACAAAGTCAATACAATTGTGCCTTAAGGAAATGGTGGGAATTTTGTCTTAAAGAAGATCTAGATTTTTTCAATTCATCTTGTTTCCATATACTATTGTTCTTAACGCAGGAGTATGATAAGGGCTCATCTTACAGCAGTTTAAATTGTATAAGATCGGCAATCTCCTTACTAATGGGACCCCAAATAGGGGAGGACTACAGAATAAAGAGATTTTTTAAAGGAATAGTCAAAAATCGTCCACCAAAACCCAGATATGAGGCCATCTGGGATCCTAACGTGGTTTTAACTTTTCTACAAACATTACCTTGCAACACCAAGCTGGCTTTAAAGGATCTATCGATGAAGTTAATAACGTTAATTGCCTTAACTACGGCTCATAGAATTCAAACCTTAAAGGCAATCAAAATATCAAATATTGGTATACATAAGGATAAAATTGAAATTAGAATTACCGATTGTATTAAAACTTCAGGCTTAAATAAACTTCAACCGAAGTTAGTTTTACCTTTTTTCAAAGAAAAAACTATTTGCGCAGCTTTCACACTACAATCCTATTTAGAAAGAACCAAGAGTATAAGGAGCAACCTGGACTATTTGTTTATATCATGGAAAAAACCATACAAGGCTGTATCCTCTCAAACACTAGGAAGATGGGTTAAAATCATCTTAGGAAAAAGTGGAATAAACACAAGCATCTTCAAAGCTCACAGCACCCGACATGCAACTACATCAGCTGCTAACCGAGCAGGCATTAGCCTGGAAACCATTCGGAAAACAGCAGGCTGGACAAGAAAGTCAGAAGTTTTTACAAAATTTTATAATCTTGAACTAACCAATGAGGACGTTTTGGCGAGGGCTATAATAAAATCATAGTGGTTTGCAATAATTTTTTTTTTTTCCTATTGGATTATTTCAAATCCTATATTATTGTATTTTATTAACGTTTATTATGTTCCTAATGTTTAGAGTTATTCTTTGTTTTAAGAATTAAATTGTTTTTTTTATTTTTCTGTATGAATTTAAGAATATATTTATTTTTTCTTTTGGAATTAAGGTTTTTTATTTTTTCCAACTTAGGGTTACTTAAAATAAAATTTGAAACCGTAATCAGCTTTAAACATCTACAATAATTGAACTAGAGGAATAGGGATTGAAATACAATTATAAGATTAAACGAACTTACCTTAAGTGAAGTTCTGATCTTAATTGTATGAAATCCCTATTCCGAATAGTTCAATCCCTCCCTTCCCTTATTTTTCCCCCTTTTTTGAATAGATTACGGTTAGGCTTTAAACGAATGAACGGCTTGGCGCTGGCGCTGATGACATGCGCGGAGAGTTGCAGAGCCTATATTTTTAATTTTAGGCTTTGGAAGTGTGGTAAATAGACACTGGACGCAGGTCTACAATAATTGAACTATTCGGAATAGGGATTTCATACAATTAAGATCAGAACTTCACTTAAGGTAAGTTCGTTTAATCTTATAATAAATAAAGGAACCAAAGTGAAGATTCAAATAATGTTTTCGAATAAGGAATTTTTTTGTATTTTCTTCTTTTTAAAATAACCACAATTACTGACAGTTACATTTCCCTTAATTTAATCAAGACCAATCAAGACGCGCTGAAAGTACGTTTTACACAGCTCAAATTTCCTTGTCGACTTTTTTTGCAACCGACTGTATGTTTGTAATCTTCCAAAAATAAGCTTAAACGTCACTCGCCTGACATGAAGGTTGCACCTTCATAATTAAGACATCAATGCCCGTTTTCACCAACAATTCCTAAACTTAGGCATTGCTTATATGCTAGGTATTGCCTAGTTGCTAGGTATTTTTTATTAAATGAGTAAAAATACCTAGCAACTAGGCAACACCTAGCATATAAGCAATGCCTAAATACTTATAAAGATATTTTTGTATAGTGGTGGAGTTGTAGAAAAACATAAATAAAGACACCATATATTCTCTCGAAAAAAGTCAGAGAAGAAAAGCAACGCTTCTAATACTAACGTCGCGTATTGTACTGTGGCCTAAATCCATGGACAGCCTGTATGTACGTTAAACATGTTTTTAAAAAACTAAAAGCATAAATAATAACAGTTTAATTTAAAACTTAAAAAAGGAATTAAATTATTCTTTATTCCGTGTTTTAGGTAATAAAATTTACAAAATGAGTTGTGTTAATTTTGTTTTATTGTTAAATTGTATTATAATTGCGTACAAAGCTTGGGTCTTATTACGTTTGTAGAAGTTACGAAATGTAATCAAGAGAGAAACACCAAAGCCGTAATAAATAAATTTACAATTACACAGATTAAAACGAGATTAAAGCTACAAAGCACATGTTTGCTTTACTAGCATTTTATCAAATATTTAATTCAATTCATTTACTTGTAAACGAAGTATTTTTAAAATAATTGCCAAAGTGTGTAAATTATTGTAATGATTGTTTCTTGTAAATACAGAAACATTTACGAGAACAAAGAGATTGACATAAATCCACAGTTCGTTAGGTAAATGAAATTCCTCTCGCAAATTAATTCTGTAAGCAAAACGAAGGCTGATTTCCCGGAATATTTTAACAACGAACTATTTTACAGACGCTTTTGATTACCATCTTATAGTGTTAGATCACGCTATTGGTGATTTGCAGTTTTTATTCTCCTTTCGCGGAATAAATTAAATAGATACGAATAAAAAATAATTAAAGCAAAATCCATAGCTATATTTGAATTAAAATTTTACAAACATTTAAATTTTTGTCAAAAATAAATTTTCCAGAAGTTAAAAAGTTTATCATTCTTATCAGCGTTACACATGAGTACACTGACATTAACATAGTGCAGTTTATGCAGTTTTTTGAAGGATAAATTCACAAATTAAATAGTCCGTTTTTTAAAGGAATTAAGTTAAATTGAGCTGTTGTGCATCAGTAGATTACGAATTTCGAACGTGGATTTAGAATTTATTTAAAATTTAATTAACACCAGTGCCATGCGACCAGAAAATCCGACGACACTCACAAAACGATAGATTAGCAAGCAATCCGTCCTATTAATTCACAAAAAACTCTTTTATAAACTTCAACAACATCGCTTTATTTGAGCATTTATAAGCTGCTTTGGGGGGTTTAAAATAAATATCTAAATGAGGCATTAACAGGAATTTGAAATTAAGAGGTTTTAGGCGAATTTACAGGTAATTTGTATTAGTTGATAAGTAATCTTGTAAAATAAAGCCGTACCACCTAGCGATGTACATATAAATTGAACAAGTTCCTTGCTTTGGGCATTAGTCACTAGCTGATATCTACACATCCAGATCTAACCCCCTACAAACAACAGCAACACAGAAACAACAATTAACCAAGCACAAAGATATTCGTCTTCCGGTACATTTACTTATAAACATTATCGCGATCTCTTGTTTCTAGTATTCTCTGCAATGTTTTAACTTCGTTGACAAAGGCTTTATTTGCGCAATTTATCTAAGACAAATAGGTAACTTAGTAATTATAATTTTATATATTTTGCAATATTGATAACTAAGAAACGAATAAAACTTTCGTGCGACTAGAAACTGTTCTTTTGTGTCAAATGAAGAAATGAAAGTAGAATAAGTGCAGTCTAGAGGTTTCCGATTACTCATAGTAGATGTAATGTGCAATATGAAACAGCCTTGTTATACAGGGTGTCCCATACATTAAAGTTTCAACACAGCCTAATTAATTTAGTTTAAATCAGAAAGTTTTTTTTAAAAATTGGAAAACTAAAGATATCGTGGTGTGAGTAATGTTCGATTATCACGATTTTTCTTCCCTAACTACCGCAACCTCTAGCGGTTTGCATTATTATCAGTAATTCGATGTCCCGAATAACGTACTGAAGTGATCTCAATAAAAAATTTAAAAAAAATCCAGAAATCGAAATATTTTAAAAGTTGTGTTATTCTAACTCAAACATATACATATAAAGAAAAAACGTGGTCCAAAATCAATTTTATGCTATGAATAATCAAAAAGTGGGATCTCGATTAAAGAATCATTATGCATACAAAAAATTATGAGGGAGACAAAAACCAAAGATTATTTTGACAAAAAATGTTATACTATAGCATGAATATAGTACTTTTATTGTAAATGGTGCGAAAAAAGTCCTGCATAATGGCTGTAACTTTTCTAATATTGGTTTGCTCAAAAAAATGTACATACAGAATTTACAAGATTTAAAAATTTATATTCATTTGTGACGTTGTTTTTGGTTTTCTACATCACGTGACTGTGATAAGACTATCAAGTTGGAAATATTAAATGGAAGAGACAATCTTTTTTAAATTTAGAAACTACATAGTTTTCTGAATCCAACAATGCCTCATAAGTGACAAAATAGTATATTACGCAACAACCTAGAAAGTGACGAAAATCACTTTCTTGCGAGTTGCATACGCTATTTTTCTTATGACCACGGAGATTTTGTGACCATTATTAATATTTAATACCCGAAGAAAAACTGCCGAGAGACGCTTTTGTTAAAGTGACAGATCAGATTTAAATTTCAATGAAAATTAACAGGTACACCAACTTAGCAAGTCTAAAATCACTACAGAGTATGTTTGGTTACATAGTTGCGGTTTCAGTATTTTTTGAATTCACTGTACATACTATTATCTAACATTTTATGACTACTCAAATATTCATGTTTCCATGAGATTTGTAATTTCCACTAAAAAAGGTATGGAATAATGAATATTATTTGTTGCAGTCAATTTTAAACAAAGCTTACTTTATTTTTTTACATATTAATTAAAAATAGCCAAATGCATGTAATTGATTCCTGCATTAAAATTTAGAATGTCACAATTTTTAACTTGACAAATTCTAACAATTCTCAATAAATCCTCTTACAGTAGCTGGTAAGTGTTTAATTCCTTAAAATTAATTTCATATAAATATATTGCATTAACCGTATAAAACCAATTATAAAATTAACAGGATTTTATACTACAAACTTTGTTAATATGAAAACTTTAGATAGGTACTTTCTGATATTTAACTGTTCCTAATGAGAGAAAAATCATAACGTAATAAGATTTAAAACAATTAAAAAATGTGATTAATGCAGAATTTGTATTGATTTTTTTATTAAAATGAAGTTAAAATATCCAATAAAAAATATATAGAAGAGTTTCTTAAAGAAGAACTTTTTATTCTAGAGCATGGATAGTTCTTTATATAGTAAAACTAAGAAATTCCCCTCTTCCAGAACATAATTAACCACTTATATACCTATGTGTAATTTGTACGTTTCGTGCAATGCTGAAACGACTCAAACGTTGACTTTTTGTACTGTATAATGTATGGTTATCATATCACATGATTAAGTCATAATACGGCTGATATGTTACAAATCTTATTGTTATTCTTTAAAAAACTACAAATAATGTTTCTTGTTTTTTTATTCGATACCCACATATAGTATCTATAAACAGAGCGCAAATTTTTGTACGTCAAAATTTTACCCAGCCTTAAAAAAATAACAGTTTAATTTCGCGCATCGCTGGATTAAAACGTTTAACTGTTTAATATTAAAGACACGAATAATGTATGAGTCGGTTCTTGTCTCTCTGACTAAAGAAGCAAAAGTATACATATCTGCATCTTCTTTAATGTGGATCCTAAAAATTTACCTTATATTTAAAGTGAAAAATATTGCGAAGTGAATGTTTATAACCGAAAAAAACGATTCTAGGGGCCAATCTAGAATCCTATATATATATATATATATATATTGGATGTGTTTTGGTAGAAAAGTCTCTTTTTACACAAACTTAGACTCGGTAATTGATTTGATAAAAATTATTCATCGCATGTCACGTTGTTCCAGCAAAATTTTAATACATCCTAAATGTCAATCTCAATAAAAAACTCCTTACAAACTATTTTTTTGACTCCTAAAACAGTTACATAAATTTCAAAATTTTAATGATTCTTATGGTGGTCTTTAATTATCATTTTGTGGGAATTTTAGGTAATTGTATAGTTCATTTTAGTACATGATAAATTAAAAATAATTAGTTTTAAAAATAGTATATTGTTTTATTAGGAGTAAAAGAAGTACTTTTTGTGGCGAGCATGTAGATTTGCGGGAGGAGCGATAAAAAGTTCTTTTGCTCCAAATAAAACATGCTATTTATTCTTCAAACGTCGAAATTTTTAAAATAGTAATATAATAAATAATTTTAAAATTTGAAATTTAATTTACATACAACACGCAATACAATGTTGGTGTATATTGGGTTGCCCAAAATTCATTTCTACTCTACCCTTTTATTCCTTGTCAATGCATAGTAGTAATTTCTACTCCTAGGCAGTACAAAGTGACCAAACAATCAACGAACATAAAAAGTTGAATTTTAAAGCATGTCAAACGTCAGAGAAGACTGTTCATTAATGACGTTTGAAGAAAAACTTAATAGTGTTAAATGTTTATAATAAATATAAATACTCCCTCCACCCGAAAATATGTTACATTTTGAAAAAAAATATTCGGATTAACGAAAGGAAATTGTTTTGGTCTTTTTATATTTTTACTTCTAAATAAGTGATTGTAAAGCAACAAATAAACAAATTGAGCACAAATATTCTGCCGTTATTACTGTTAAAAATATTCATAAATTAAAAAGTCGTTTATTTTTCAAAATACATGCATTGTATAATGACACCCACTGTTATAAAATACCGAATTTTGATAAAATATGTGTTGAAATGAACAGAAGAAGATCCAAATCAAAGCAATTAACCCTTATCCCGCATAATGGTATTACATACTTTAAAAATTGTTAGTTGTCCGCAATTTTTGGATAATCACTTAACTTTTTGTAAATAGCGACCATCCATTTTTATTCTATATGATTGTCTTAGAGGCGAAATTTCAATACTTTTATAATAAATTTTGTATTCCAAAAAAGGCACCACTTTTATTTTTTTTATTTGATGTTAAATTTATATAATTTTGCAAAACGATTTTAGTATGAATTTTTACCTTAGTTATACCCACTAATCAAAATTATTGTTTTATTATTTACACGTTTTCAAGAAGCAATTTTCTTTTCTGATTATTTATAACTTCTTTGATCTTAACCTACCACTATTAAATTAAATATAAACTACAGAATTCTCACTTAATTAACCAGATACTTTTTTAATTATTTACAAGAAGCTGGGTATCGTATCCCTGTAGTTAATGGATCCCTTGTTACCTTGTTTGCATAAAATTAAAAAGATTATTTACAATTGAAATCAATTAATTGCAAAAACAACATTTACACGGAAAGTTTGTTTTGGTAATAATACTGCTGTAATTAAGTAAATGTTTGTCTTGAGCACGAAATAAATCACCGTTATAAATGCGATATTAAAGGTTTAATGCAAAAATATTAAATATTTTATTGAAGAATTCCAGTTTATTAAATAATAATCAAGTTTGCAAAAATTTACATTAAAATTTGTTTTTTTTTCATTGTTTTAACCACTCAATTTTCATATTTCTAAGCAATAACAAAAGTTTTCACCTGAACACTAATTTTAATGTAACGACTGGTATTTTCTAAAAACAATTTTTCTTAACAAATATTTTTTAAATTTTAATATTACTAGATTTTTTTGTATACAATTACCTGTTTTCTTTTTAGTTATTATTGAGCCAAAGAAAATATACCGGGAATACAAGAAACCTTTGCCACCTGTGGCATTTCTTTATTTATCAAAATAAAAAAATAAAGAAATATATGGGCTAAGAACATAGATCTATTGAACTAAAAAAGTAGTATATTGTTTTATAAGAAGAACTTTTTGTGGCGAGCATGTAGGTTTGCGGGATGAGCTCTTTTTCTTTAAATATCAAAATTTATAAAATAGTGTAAAAAATTAGTTTAAAATGCGATAGTTAATTTAGATACATACGTCAGGTCATGTTGCTAATTTATATTGGGTTGCTAAAAAAAAGCGAAGCATACATTGTATTTCTACTCCTTGTACATAAAAAAGTATACCCGAATGTACCTGGTTTACGTCGGACATGTACAAACATGACCATGATACCCCCACAAAACTACCCTGCCGAAATAGCCCCCGACAGACTAGCCCTCGACAAAACAGCTCCCCGACAAAATAGATCCTGACAAAATAACCTAACCTAAACTATACCATCCTATCCTAACCTAACCAACTGTAAAATTCATCGACTTGTAAGGGGTTATTTTGTAGGGTCGCGAAGAAAAATAAGTACAAATAAAATATACAGTTTAATTAAGTTTAAGTTCGCAATAAAAACTCATTACGCATGCTCAAGGAATGATTTCAATTAAAATTGTTGCTACTTTTCCTTTATTAAAATTGTCACATAATTTATACTGGCGTGTTAAATATATAATTGAAACAATAAACATTAAATCTATGTGCGTGAACTTTGATTCTACGTGCAGAAGTAAGTAAACATTTGCGTGCTCATTAACCTATGATTACAATTACTTAGTCTTGTGGTATGAACATCAATGTTTGAAAAGCAATAACATTGTAATTTACTACACAGTTCTTAGTATATGTATTAAGTATTAATATTTATATAAATTTTATATTCACACATATTTTTTAATACTCTATTTTTTACATTCAATCTGATGATCAATTTACACTTATTATTGGAAATGAAACCTTACATTGTACATTCGTTTTTTTTGCCAAAAATACAGAGTAAGCGATTTGTTTTCAATTAATGGCCTAAATTTACGGAATTCCATTCGGAACATTATTGAAAATAAAAGAAAAACTCAATGAATTAGTCCATTATTTTCACTACATCTAATAATTATTGACACAAATACGTACATAATTCGTTGTGGGATAAAAGAAGGACTACAAATGATATGACAATATAAATTACTCTATTTATAAATGCGAGAAGCATACATATAACATAAATAATAAATGTAAATATTGTGATATATTATTTACATATTTATGTAGTAAGCGTCCTTAATTGATGTGAACAAAACGCATATTATCGCCAAAGGTAATTAATTATGACTTTATTAATTAGCTATTGATTTAAAAAAGAATAAATATTTTATTGCAATAGCAGTAAATTTTCACCGATGAAAATGTTATACTAAGTATGCAAACACTATTAATAAGTAATTATTAAACGATTTAGATACCTATCTAATTAGCTTCAAAATTACTTTTACGTAGGCCCAGTACAGGTAAGTAAACATTATATTAATATTTAAGTTTTTAATAAGCAGATTTTCAATTTAGTTACAGAGGGATTGATCCTCAGGTGGTCCAAAATTTTATTTTACCCTAAACGACAAACTCATTTTAATGAAATCTGCTTGTATTAGCATTGTATATGTTTGTTGAAGTAGCTTTTAGGTAAGTTTTACCCTTAAACTATTTCGACTGTAAACACGAATTTAATGTAACAAGTTACTCGCTTGTAGTTTTATAAAAAATAGCTTATAAAAACATTATATATGTTTTCTGTTTCCAGTTTGACGATAGATAATTATTGAATTATTGATATACCATTTCATCGAATGCTATTTTATCGACAGACCTTTTCATTGAGATCATTTTCTCATCTACATACATATGTCATCGAAATTACTTTTCATAAATGACTATTTCATCGTACTACCTTTTATAGACAAAGAAGTTTCATCGACAATAGTAATTCATAAACGTTACATCGACATTACCGTTTTATTGAGAATCATCTCATCGACAAACCTCTTCTCCATAAATGAGTTTTTATCGACACTAGTTTTTCATCCAAAAACCAGTTGATCGATAATGCCATTTCTTCGACAAACTCGTTTTATCGACATCGAGTATAGTTCCATTACCACTACGTTTTCATCGACAGTGTGTAGCATTTAGAGGTTCTCCCAAATGACTTTTTGACACAAATAATAATTATGAAAATTTTCTTCAGTTGACATAAATTATATCAAAATTTTATAACGTAATGGCAGAACATTTATGTAAAATCTGATTATAAAAATACCATAGATTGCAAATTCAAAATGAAATAATTTTATTGTTACCTGAATATATCCAAAAGAATATTCTTGGCACAGCTAGGGAATCAAAATCTATTATTTTAGATTGTACCCCTGACGTAATTCATACTGAAAAAATCACTATAGTAATTATATTTGTTTCATCTTCATCGTCTTTTGAAATACGTGAACATTTCTTAGGATTCTGTTTTATGTTAGTTTATTGTTAATCATAATAGGCTCATAGTTAAAAAATTTATTTGTACATTTTTTTTATTTTTGCTCAACATAGTACAAAAATAAAGACAATTGTATACCAGCAGAATTTAGAAGTTGTCTTTAAACAATACTGCTTTAATCTTAGAACAGTTTATTTTAATTGGGATTAACATTGGTGAATAAGGCCCTAAGCCTAATATTGTTACTGGTGTAATATTAAATTGCCAAAGTAAATTTTTTATGAATTGTATGTGCTGCTGTGGTTCACGTGAAGAATCACTGCCAAATACTCAAAATTAAATTGATTTTTCTGAAATATAATTGATGCTTTCTGAAATACAATTGATGTTTTCTGAAATACATTTGACTATTCTGAAATACAATTGTGTATTCTGAAATACAATTGATACTTTCTGAAATTAAATTAATTATTTTGAAATGCAATTGGTGCTTTCTGAAATACAATTAACTATGTTATGTTAGTTTATTGTTAATCATAATGGGCTGCAGCAAACATTTTTGGAAATAAATCCTCGCGCAATTTTTTATACCTTGTGCAGCTCTTAGTTTAAATTTAGTGGATAATGACGCTGCTAAAATATCATTTGAGAAAGAAACCTCTTTTAATCTCCTTCAAGAAATAATTGTATATTTCTCTGCATCAAACTACAGATGGAGTATTTTAATCAAACACGTACCAAATCTCACACTAAATCCAATATGTGATATAAGATGGGCTAGTAGAATAGAAACAATATGTATATCGAACTAAAGAAATTGTAGAGGCGTATATGATACCTGGTTGAATTAACTGAAGATGATGATAGAGATATGAATACTAGAACTACGGATAATTCTCTCGGTACAAAAATTAAATCGTTTAAATTTGTATACTTTGTTGTATTATAGTATAATACTGGGTGTCCCAATTGTACTGGAAAAATTTCAAAGATGAATTCCAGAACTAATTTCTTGAAAAGTCCATATAAACATATGTCATATTTGTAACCGTTAAAGAGTTATTGGTTAGATCGAATATACATCAATAAAGAAAAGAGACAAGTAATAAGCCGATATGTCAAATTTTTTGGCTATACTTTCTGAAACAAAGGACAAGAATAATTTATTAATTATCAAATAGTATCCACTCGACAACCAATCAATGATGAAATGACATCAACTGAATCACAGCAGAATAATTACGATTAAGAGTTCTCATCAGAATTGAAAGAAGAAATTTCATCATCAACTTCAACTCAATCTGAATCCACACATCCGTATTGTCTAATATTCAGTGAATAAAATCGCCCACGTAAGGCTTATCACTTATCACAGAGGAAGAAATCGAAGATACAATTGAATTTGCATTTCATCTTCTAGGCCACAGAATCTGCAAGTTTTAATTTCTGACTTCCCCATTTTCTTGAGATGATACCTCGATGGACAATGTCCAGTTAAAAGACCTGTCATGAGCCTTGGTTCGTTCCTGCTTAGATTGAAAAGCTTCGTGGCTTTCTTGGGCGAGTACTCAATGAATTTCTTCGCCAGCTTGAACCCGGATTATGACTCCAGTGGAACATTATACTATCCCTTTCTTACCATATGATCTCCTCCGGTAAATGTGCTGTTTAGCCCCCAGAACGGTTCTGGAACACTCGGTGTAATATTTGAGGCCGATCTTGCCAACTCATCAGCAATTTCGTTGCCTCCTATGCCCCGGTGCCCTGGCACCCACGTTGGAACAACCTTGTTTTCTTTTGCCAGTTGCTTTAGGGATTGTCGATATTCCCAGACCAATTTGGACTCAAGGGGATGGGCCTTTAAAGACCGAATCGTTGCCTGGCTTTCGGCCAATATATATATTTCTGCTCCTTTGAGTCTCCTTCGTAAGCACTCTTGGGCACACAATTCCACAGCCAGGGTTTCTGCCTGCGTAATGGTTGGGGACATTCTCAAGGCCGCTAAGGAAACCCATAGATGGGTAGCCCTGGCCCTTTATTAGATTTGGTTGCGTCCGTGAACCACAAGGATGCCTTGGAATCCAACTGATTTAACGTATGTTTTACCATCTGGCGGTCTTGGACGTCAAATCTTCTCAGCATTACATCCGATGGTTTAGTTGTGAAGTTTGGTTCCAGAGATTCCAGAATCTTCAAGTGACCTTACAGGTTTCCACTTTTAAGGTTTTAGTTTTGGGAAATGGCACATCCAGTGGAGAATGATCCAGCATTGCCTCCAGGGCCGGCGAGGGGGTGGTACCCATGGCCCCTGTGATTCTCAAGCACGCTAACTGCTGCAGTTTCAGCAGTTTGTTTTGCGTAGTAGTTTCTTTCGTTTTTGTCCACCACACCAAGGAGGCATATATGACGATGGGTCTCACCACTATGTTGTATAACCAGTAGGTCATCTTTGGTTTGAGTCCCCATGTTTTTCCGAAGAGCTTGCGGCATGTCCATATGGCAGCCGTAGCTTTGTAAATTGTTTTGTCGACATGTGGATTCCAAGTCAACTTACTATATAAAAGAACTCCGAGATATTTTGTCTTATTGGAAAAGTCGATTGTTTGTCCATTTAGGTGTGGCGTTTGTAATAATTGTTAATTTACGGCAGAACTCATAATGCCTTTTATAGTTTTTTATGGCAGAAACCATAATGCTTCTATAAGTTTTTTTAATAATCATTAAATTAATTTTTTAATCCAAATAGGTAACTAAAACTATGTATTAAAAAAAGATTCAATAAATTTGAATAATTCACTCTAAATAACTTATTATAATTAAAAACTTATTTTTATTTAAATTTACAAACTCAACTAACCATCAGTCTGAAAACGTAATTAATTTAAATTAAAAACACACAATCATTAACAAATGAATCTCAGAGCTTTTACTTTACTACATAAAAGATTATGTAGTTTTTTATTCATCTAATTTTGCTCTTAAAATTAATTAAGTCATATACAAGTCATTATTAGTGTAAGAGTCATACAATAAAATTAGAAGTTAAAACCTAGAATTGTGATTTGGAGTTATTTAGTTTTATCCCTTTAATATCTAGTTCTTTAGTTACGACGTGGTTAATTTAACGACGCTCTGTGCTTTATATCTGATTAGCTCCGTGCGACGAATTAGTAATGGCTATAATAGAAACCAGTGTAGTGACATAATACGTGTAGGCTGTAGGCTTCATGTTTAACACAATCTTACATCTTATCTAAATTACCACCCACACCTTTAATAAAACAACAGGAAAATTTGTCACTGAACCACTAAATAATAGCCACTTTTATTATGAAATTACTGTTAATGGGATTGTCCTTTTACGTTTTTTAATTTTTTATTTGGGGTATTAGAAAGAACTTCGTGTTTACAATCACGTTAAAACTTTATAAAGGATCAAACTAGCCGAACTATGGTTGACATAAAAACAAGCAAAATAAAAGAGTATTAAGCAAAGCAACCCAAAACTTTAGCCGAAGCTAAAGTTGAGTCGTATTTGAAATAAGTGATGCAGGTAACGTAACACTCTCTTTTATAAAAAGATACGTGGTTTCTGTTCTAATTTAACATTGCAACCAGTAAAATTTTAGCCTTGATTAATTTAAAAAATTAGTTTCGTCTAAAAACACATAAGTAGAAGCCCATATAATTAAAAGAATTTTATTTTAGTAATCAAGTTTTTATAAAAGAATATTAATTAATTTTTCCTAGTAGTCTAAACTGCATGAATAGAAGACAGACCAAAATAGGAGTGCTTTATTTTGTATTTAAACATAAATGAGTGGATGTTGCATGCATACGCGAGCAAATAAGAGCTTTGTTATTGACCATACGTTATTTCTTTTGTACTTGTAAGCTCATTTTTATCGCTAATAATGTAAGCTTTGAATGGTTTTTATTAAACGTAGGTTTGTTATTGCTGGGTGTGGGAAACTGAAGTATTATAAAAACCATTCTCAAATTAATAATTAATGTTAAAAAATAAATTTGGATTCCTATTGATATCATTTTTTATACATAAAGAGTCGACAAAATGTTATTCAGGAAATACCAATTAATAGTATCCACCCTAAAAATATAATTTGATAAAATATATTGTTAGTTATTTTAGTAAAAATAATTTTTTGCTTTATTTTAAATTGGATACTGTTGAAATGCAATTTTTTTCGGACTTTTATTCAGATATGCAGGGTAAATGAGTGCTCATAGTTAAAAAAATTTATTTGTAAATTTTTCTTACTTTTTGCTCAACATAGTACAAAAAAAAGATAATTGTATAACAGCAAAATTTCGAAGTTGTCTTTAAACAATACTGATTTATACCCATATTCTGGTCAAATCATTTAAGTTTAAAGGCCTTTAAATTTAAATTTTTTATATGGGTTGTAATGGACAATTTCCATGGTTACCTTATTTGTCTCTAATTAAAGGCCTTTAATTTTGACCAGAATCTGCCTATTAATCTTAGAACAGTTTATTTCAATTGGGATTAACATTGGTGAATAAGGCCCTTAGCCTAATATTGTTACTGGTGTAATGTTAAATTGCCAAAGTACATTTTTTATGAATTGCATGTGATGTTGTGGTTCACGTGGAGAATCGTGGAGTATTCTGAAATTCAATTGACCATTCTGAAATACAATTGATACTTTCTGAAAGTAAATTAATTGGTGCTTTCTGAAATAAAATTAACTATTCTGAATTACAATTAATGATTTCTGAAATTGAATTGATATTGATATTGAATTGGAAAAGGTGATTTTTGCAAATGTGGATTTTAGAAATAGAAAATAGCTTTGGAGACGAATACCTTTTTTCGGTGTAGTCCATCGAAAAGTGGGGTTTAGAGTTTTGTCTTGCAATTTTCAAGTCCATCTACCTACAAAATTACGACGATCTACGCAAAAAACACCTTCCTTCTTCCTTACCGTTTTAGTATTATATCGGTGATGACTCCAAAAGACAGATTAGCACACATGAAAACAGGATTAAGTAAATACAATTACAAATAGAAGAAAAGAAAATCTGTTTGCTGTATATTCAAACATTAGAAAGATTAGGTACTACAGAATTTAGTTCAAATTTTTGCCCTCGAGAACGAACAGAGCCATCTCGCCCATTTCTTAGTAGCTAAAATTGCCAATAGCGCATCACCTAATTTTATGAAACATACAGAATGTTGCATTTTTTAATCACTAAAACCGTTAGTTGAAGAGATAAAAAATCAAATCAACAAAAGTTTTTAATGGCATCAAATTTGCATTTCAATTCCGTCCTTAAAATATACTGACTTTGACTCCAAAGAGGATAGCCGGTGTATTCGGTAGGGTCTTGTGTTTTTGATCATAAAAACTTTTCTTTGAAAGATTTGTAGAATCTTCAGGCTATAGTTTTTTGCAATTTTTGTCTTTGTGAAGTAAAAATTGCGCGAATTTGGCTATTTTCTTTAAAAGCAAACCCCAGAAAAACTATAACTTATTTTAGATTTTTTAGAAGTTAATTTGGAAAAGGATACCCCAAGGCATGTTTTGTATTAAATTTAAAGCATAAATATTGCATTATAACATCGTTATAGGCTTTGGAAATTTAGAATTTTTTTTTGCATTTTTAAAAATCACCCTAAATAAATATAAAACAAAAATTTACGAAAAAAAAAAAAATCTCGACAATCCCTTAAATGTCTGGAAAAGATATGTGAAAACCGATTTTGATTTTTTTGATTGGTATGGCCGTACTTTGTCTTTGAAATCGACAAAATTTACATTGAAATCGCCTATACCCAAATTACACCGGCTATCCTCTTAAGAAGCCATTATCAACTTTTTTTTCAAATGGCACCCTACTTTTGTAAACAGAAACAGGATCTTAACCTTATACTGAATACGGCAGTATATTTTTTTTACTACTTTTTTATACACAGAATGTGAATGTGTATTCTGAATATTTTCTTGGATTTTAAACGCCAAATGTCAATAATAGTAGATTATTCAACGAGCGAGTAATGATAGCCATTACTCACGAAGGCCGAAATTGCGACACGAGCCGGTAGGCGAGTGTCCTATCAGGCCTTAGTGAGTAATGGCTATTTACTCGCTAGTAGAATACTTTACTTTTTCTATGACTATTTGGCAAACACAAAAATCTTTTTCTAAAAAATTAGGTTATTTGACGTAACATCGGCTGCATTCATTAAATAATAAAAAAGCTTGTATAAATTTTGAGTCCCGGGTTCGAATCCCGATCACTGACGATTATTTTAGAAGTTGTTTGAATATGGTAACAAAGAATCACTAGTGAGTTTTGGTTACCGGTAACCAAAACTCACGGGTGAGAGTAATAACAGCTATCATTACTTATCTAGAAACGCGTTCATAAAGTACCCATTATACAATAGTCATAGAAAAAGATATTTTTCTTCAAACGTCAGTAAAACATGTCATTATATGCTTCAATACAAAAGGTTAAACATGTATTTTAATGCCTAGGCTGTTAAAGTACTTTTTCTGCCGGCCATGAGCGGCAGAAAAATTTACTTTTTCTGCCGCTCAAATGTGTCAAATATTTATACTAAATATCAAATCAATTTAAAATTTTCATTCTGTTGAATTTAAGCAAAATAATTTGAATTTGATTTGCAAAAAAACACCTTATTTTAATAAAAAAATAGAATTCTAAATTTATATTTCAAAATCGTGAATAAAAATAGAAATCATGTTGGCAAAATGAATTGCTGAAAAAATGAGGTTATGTTTTTTCAACCATAATCATAGAAAATGTAAACATATTTAATTGAATTGTCAAGTACACACCAATAAATCGGAAATAATCGAACAAGATCGTCCTTTGACGTTTACGCCGCCTACCCTGATCTTTTAAATCATTTGAATCATGCAAGCATGTAAAGTGAAAATATTAATTTTAAATAGGCGTTTGAAGAAAAAATAGCATGTTTTATTCCGAGCTAAAGTGTCACTTTAGCTCATAATAAAACAATATACTATTTTCTATTACTATTGTATAATGGGTACTTTATAAAAGCGTTTCTAGAGAAGCAATGATAGCTATTACTCACATCCGTGAGTTTTGGTTACCGGTAACCAAAACTTACTAGTGATTCTCTGTTACCAAATTCAAACAATTATTAAAATAAAATCGTTAGTGATCGGTATTCGAAC
Source organism: Stenus bimaculatus (assembly GCA_963971135.1). Classification (NCBI taxonomy): domain Eukaryota; kingdom Metazoa; phylum Arthropoda; class Insecta; order Coleoptera; family Staphylinidae; genus Stenus; species Stenus bimaculatus. Next base: position 55,327,868 of record OZ020180.1, on the reverse strand, counting down.
CCGAGGTGGAATTCTGTAAGGTCTAACGTGCCGAAAACGGTGGATTGTTTACTTCATTACTATGGTTACCATTTTCGTCTCGCTTCTACGTTATGAAAAGTGTTGTGTGTAAGAGGGCGACAGAAAATATTTAACGAATCAATTCACCACCGATATCAATTTGCTAGCTTACAGAATTCCAGCTCCGGGACCTTTGGATCCACAGCCGACATATCAATCAACTGAGCTACCGAAGACTCAAACGTTGTTCCGTCAAATAACCTAATTATTTAGAAAAATATTTTTGCGATTACCAAATAGTCATAGAAAAAGTATAGTATTCTAATCACGAGTAAATAGCCATTACTCACCCAGGCCTGTTACGGCCTTCGTGAGTAATGGCTATCATTACTCGCACGTTGAATAATATACTATTATCGAAGGTGCCTTTGTTCATACGTATACAAAAATGAATAAAATCGTTTTTGACATTTTAAATCCCTCTAATTAATTTTGTGCTAGGTTGCAGAAGGTAACTCTCTGACAGGACGTAGCCTAATCAGTTTAGATTATAAATATGAAAAAAAATTGAAAATCTAACGAGGTAAACTTGAGTTATGACTGCAGAACTAATGCTCAATTTCATGATTTTTCAAAATTTTTCCTCCCAAACTCGCGCGCCCTCTAATTTCCAAAAAAGCTCCAGAAAAGTGGGATGGATTTTCTATTCCTTGTTATTATCTCAAACGAAAAATTTATCGCGAGTGTCTAGTAAGATGCTCTTAATTTGCAATAAAATGTTTGATGTTTGATTTATTTACAATTTTTTTCCAAAACGGTTTAACATAATACAATAAAATTTTGCATAGGTATTCATTTTCTGTTGTAATTAAAAAAAATAAAAAATGGGGGTTGCTATTTAAGAAAAGACCGATTAAATCATGTAATGATGTCACAAAACTTTAAACAAGTTCAAAATGACGGCTTCTAATTTTGTAAGTTAATCTGTCCGAACATTTTTTTAATTGCACCGTTCAATTAATACTGAATTTATTCCATGTTAGAATTGCACCCTGTATACCAAGGTATACCAGTTATACACGAAACTAGGGCCACAACTGTCTTTTCTTTATTTATGTAAATATAAAATTAAAATGTTAATATGATGTACGGCTACAAAACAGATTTATTTAACTAAAACAATTTTAATACCTCTCCGGGTTCACCGAAAACTACATAAGCTTTCTTATTTTAAATGTATCACCCTATTTTTTTGTACATACATATTATGAAAAGTTTAAAATATGTTTATGGTAATTTTTTAATGAAAACGGTTTATTGAATGTGATTGGGAATTGGAATAACAAAATTATTATCAAAGTGATAATGAAACCATTGGATTAGTACAATTTTTATTTTCCGTAACGAACTACCCGATATTCGAAGTAACATTGAAATTTAGGCAACATGGATTATCTAAGTATTGTTGAAAAGGTCTCTTAAACTACTTTAATGAAAATATTTTTTAAATACTAACAAATTATTTGCAAAATATATTTTTTGTTTTTAAACGCATTTCCTATTATTCTATTCTCGACCAATTTATTTAAAGTTAGTGATTCTGAATGTAAACATTTTATTGACGAATATATGTAATAATCCTGAAAATGCTATATAAAAAATGTACCCACTTATAATGAAATTAAGCGTTAGTTTCAATAACATCCATCAAAATCTAACCTGAGACTTTCTTAATAATATTTACTTAAATATTGATTGTGAATTTATCATTTTCTTAAGAATTGCCTTGACAATAATACAATTTGAAACATACTAATAATGTTGAGTGTTTTTTCATAGCTAATTAAAAATCAAGGCAATTATTAAAATTCATTCTAGACTTAAGGTAAATTTGTTTTAATAAACTGAAATAAATATAGATCTATGATGAGATTCCATGACCTAAAAAGAAATGTGAGGATTAAAAAAAAAATTGAAAACTATTTTACAAACAAGAGGTAAAAAAAAGTTAAATACAGAAGTTTTTTTAGTTTATTTCAATGCACATTATGTGGCTAACTTTTGTTTATTTCACGGTATTCCGCTTTTTGTCTTATATTTATAATAAGTATGTACTTGTTTAGACATATCTTTTATTTTAAGATATAGGAAAAAATTTGAAATTAAAAAATTGCATGGTTTATTGATGCGCATAACCAGAAATTATTTTTTTCAAATGGCACACCCTTCATATTATTTGATATTTGCGTTAACACTAACTTAAAGAATAAGACGACATTTTTTGAACAATTGAGTGTGCCCTTAATTTTTTATCGCATATATTATATAAAATTTATCACATTTACACACATTTTTAAAAAATGATATTGGTCTTATTATGAACACCTAAAAAACAATTTTTATGCCATTTTGTAATATTGATTTTGAGATATTTTTGGTACATTTTTTTTTTCAAATTATATCACAAATGGTGGAAGCGATAGAGGCGTGAAATATGAAATGTATTTTATTTTTTTAGATGGAACACCCGGTATTTTTTTACAAAATATTGTTCCTCTTTAATTGTTCTTTAACATGCAAATAAATCATTTTTCGCTAAAATTTTATAAAAATAAGTCTACATATTATAAATTTTTTAGAAAATGTCGGAACAAAAATAAAGGCGCACTTAAATTTTCAAAAAATATAAAAATGTATTCTTTATCTTAATGTAAATGCAAATACAAAAAAAATATACAGGGTGTTTCATTTGAAAAAGGTGGAATAGCCTGAGTTCCAACTACGAATCACCCTGTATAGATAAAACTAATTTATGCGCATCAATAAACCATGCAATTTTTTTAATGTAAGATTATTTCCTGTCTCTTAAAATAAAAGATACTACCGTTTTCGTACTAAAAACTCACCATGTATAATCATGCGTTACTTTTCTTACAATTTGAATAATTTAGATTAGCTAGTTGCTCATTCGTTTCTTTGTAATCATTATTTTGTTATTATCTGAGATTTTTCGTGCCACCGTTATATCCGATTTAAGTGGTTTTCTCCAAAAGAGGATTTAGAGGAATTTTGTAATATTATAGTAAATTACCTATTATAAAACTTAAAATTAGGAAAACGAAATAATGCCATATAAATGATAATTTTACGAAAATTTAAGCAGAAATGGTATTTAATGGTTATTAGCACTAATTACCCTATGAGAGTATATTACTAATTATGAAGCTTAAATGATCTAAATTCTTCTAAGTTGTAAATAATAAATAAAGCTTTGGACATCCATTGTTAATCCTCATTGACGAGGCCCTTTAATGGGTTCTAGAACTATAGGATCCTAGATAACAATAGAAGTACTTTCAAAATATCTATAGACCATAAACTGTAAGGTATCACTCGGTTGCAATATATAAGAATGGGCTCTAATACTTTTGCCAGTTTATGTAAAACTTAACTTCGGTATCAACTATTGTGTCGAAGTGCCGTAGTCACCAAGTGATAGGAAATTGTAATATGAAACTTCATGGGTAAAAACGGTGATGAAAGAGTATTAATAATAAAAATGAAGAATGGATAAATTTAATGGATTTAAATCAGTCGAGGAGGTTAATCAGATTGCTGTAGACAGTGTAAGGTATGAGCGCGACTATTCTTCTACTAAAAATGTTCAAAATCATCCACCGCCAAACAGTGGTTCCAATTATAACTAAGTAAACCAAAACGACCAAACAATAAAAACTTTAGCGATTTTACATTTGTCCGAAGAGAACAATGGAAATATGAAATTTTGACTAATCGAAGAAATTCAATGGAAAAACAAAATCTCACCTCAGGATAACCTATAAACATCCAAAAATTATACATCTGCTTTAAAATTTAATTTTAAAAAATGTAAAATGATAAGAGGACATTTAGTCCCATGAAAGGATTTTGGAAGAGCTGCCTTATATCAGTGTAAAAAGTGTCTTGTGGAACCATTTAGGATTACAGTGATCAATAAAATTTTCAAGATTTGATGTTTCTGGAAATCATAAGTATCCTTTTATTGCAAATGTTCAAAATCATCCCTCACCTAACTCTGGCTGAACGTCCTAACTTATTTAAGTAAACACAAAAGAATAACGCTTAAAATATGTTAATTTGCCAGGGTATGCACATCAGTAGGAATGGCAATGCCAAGTTCAAATGAAGCAATTTAAAATACTACCTAATTTCATTGTGATCATTATTAAAAAATATTTTGTATATACTTCTCGGGAATCATCATTAAATCCGTGGAAAGGAGAGTCCCACTCCAGTAGGTGATTTTCTGAAAACCGCGATAAAATTATAAAAGTCAACATTCAAGAAATTATCCTACTATTGCAAATGTTCAAAATCATGCCTCACCAAACTTTGTCTTAGCGTCCTAATTAGAAAATGATCTTGGCAAAGAAACTTGCTAATCATCGGGACCTTTTAATGAAGAAAGTCACATGGTATCCCCGGGATCAATGCAACGAAGGAAGATTTCATTTTAGTATCCTACCACTACAAATGTTCAAAATCATGCCTCACCAAACTCTGACTCAACGTACATCAGATTTAAATTTTACTCTAATTATTAATTTTTTAATCATTCTTGTATTATGTTAATATTTCGACTCAAAAAATATGTTTTGAAATTTGGATTAATAAAAAAAGAATTACTGGTAATTTGACTTTTACTGGGTATAACCTCACCAGGTTTTTCCCCACTCATATTTTAAAGTCACATTTAACGAATTACCTCTTCTAAGTTATAATTTAATTGATTAAACCCAAAAAAAGTTTAAATTAATAAAACAAAAGTTTAATTTAATTAAAAATTTGTATAACAAATTAAACTGGTATTTTTTACAAAGAGTTATGAATAAACTGAAATTAAATGAAAAGATGTGACTATTCAGTCAAAGTAAATAAAATAAAATTATTAACAACTTTTAATTAAAAATTAACGTGAAAACACAATTAGGGAGAATTTAACTTCATCTAAATTTATTTAGAGTAGAGGATAGAGGTCATGGCGTGTATGCTCTCAATCAATCTCAAGAGAAGTAACCATTAACATAGGAAGTTGAGGTAGCTTGGTGCCCGTCCCTATAATTGCTTTCATGAAGATAAGTAATTTAAGACGTAGGCACTCAAAGCTTTAAATAAAATATGGCCGCATACCATGATTTTTATTAATTTAGTGTTAAAAGGTTTGGCTCACTTTCATCTATCACCCATATACATTAGTCGATCTGCTCTTTAAGCACAATATACCGTTCTTAATATATACTTTCAAGGGACTAATGTAATATTCACTTAAAATCTTTTAAAAAACAAATATTAAAAATATATGATTAATAAGCTATATTAAGATCCACTTTTTTATATTATTAAGTCAATAAATACACAAAATCAACTTATTTAAAAACAATTTCTTTATTTAAGAGGATAGCCGGTGTATTCGCTAGAGAGTCTTGTATTTTTGATCATGAAAACTTTTCTTCGATAGAGTTTTTTAATTTTCTTTTTGGGGTGTAATGTATAGAATCTTCAGGCTATAATTTTTTGTAAGTTTTGTCTTTGTGAAGTAAAATTGCGCATATTTTAATATATTTTTAAACAAATCCCAGGAAACTACAACATATTTTCGATTTTTTCAAAGTGTATTTTCCAGTTAAAAAATCTATGATGACGTCATTGCTAAAACACCAGTGATGTCATTAATATTTTTTTATACCAAGAAATTGGCATTTTAAAAACTAAAATTGATCTGTCCGAGCGATTTTCTCAACAAAATTAAATACAGCAATTATGAATTTCAAACTTAATCATCACCAATGTATACAGGGTGTCCCATTTTAATTAATCCAGCTGAATATCTTGAAAACGAAGCGATTTCCTCAAAAATGTTTCGCACAAAAATTGAAGCGGCTCGAGGGGGACATTTAATAGAGCCATGGGTTTTTAATTGTTATGGGGCTTACGGGGGTTTTATGGAAAAACATTTTTTTTCAAATGGGAACCCCCATTTTTTATTGTAGATTCGTAATCTATGGAAAATAATAAGAAAGTTTTGGATGAAACTTTTTTTTCTAAAATTTCAATTTTTGCTATATTCACCAAAATGAACACAAATTTTGGGATTTTCGATACAGTTTTACTAGAAAACTAAAGCTTTATAAGAAAAATCGTAAAAGACAAAAGGTGCTTAAATTAAGGCAAGGATTAATAAAAAATATTATTTTATTTTATTTAAAAAAATAAATTAAAAAAAAAGTTTATTTTATTTTTATTATTTTTTAAGAAAAATATTATTTTTTTTTACTTATAAAATTTAAAATAATTGTTATATTGTGACAGATTAGTTTTTTGTAGAAGCTCATTGTTATTGAAGCCACTATGATTATTTAAAATCAGTCTCTCATAAAATGGCTGATTATTCACCTAGAGAAAATATTATAAAAGTTTTGGGCGAATGCCATGATAACTATCGGCACGCAGCACGTCTTTATGCTGAGAGGTTTCCACAATTGCGTCATCCAAATCATACAAATATTAGGAGGCTCTTGAAAAGTGCGGAAAACGGTTCTCTTAGAAGAAAACGTAGTAAAACTGGTCCTAAGATGCTCCCCTCATTGATAGCATTAGCTTACGTAAATGAAGATCCACATACATCTACAAGAAAAATTCTTCATGGACTTAAATCTTCTGCCAACATAATTTTAATATACCATAAATCACACCCATATCATGTTCATTTAACCCAACAAATTAAAGAAGATGACTACATCCGCCGACTTAATTTTTGCATATGGGCTACGAATCAAGTTAGAAGAGATCCCCTTTTTTTTTTAATCGCGTACTTTATACTGATGAAGCAAAATTTGACAACATGGGTGGAGTAAATCTTTATAATGCTCATTATTATTCAGAAAATAATCCACATTGGCAAAGAGATCATAGATTACAGTGGCGTTGGTCTATAAACGTTTGGGCTGGAATAGTGGATGAGTATCTTGTGGGACCATTTTTTTATGAAGAAAATCTTAACCAACATGTTTATTTGAATATAATTCAAAACGAAATGCCTACTCTTTTAGAAGATGTACCTCTAGATTTAAGACAGCGAATGTGGTTTCAACAGGACGGAGCTAGACCCCACACTGCCAGAATAGCTAAAACATTTTTACATAACCAATTCCCTAATATGTGGATTGGAATTGGTAGTAAAGCACACGAATGGCCAGCAAGATCTCCGGATCTTACAAAAATGGATTATTTTTTATGGGGTTACATAAAAGATAAGGTTTATGAACGACCAACTACAACTAGAGAGGATATTATGATACGAATTACGGACGCTTTTCGAAGTATCACTCCTGAAATGTTGAGAAATTGGCTACACGAGTAAACATGTGTATTGAACAAAATGGAGGAATATTCGAACATCTTATTTAGACCAGCTCTCGTAATTTAAGAAGAGTTCCAAATATCTTTAAGTGTATTAATTAATTACCTTTGACTTTATTTTAAATTTTATAAGTAAAAAAAAATAAAATTTTTCTTAAAAAATAATGAAAATAAAATAAACTTTTTTTAAATTTATTTTTTTTAATAAAGTAAAATAATATTTTTTATTATTCCTTGCCTTAATTTAAGCACTTTTTGACTCCTGCGAGTTTAATTATAGACCTTTAGGTTTTTAGTAAAACTGTATCGAAAAAAAAGTTTCAACCAAAACTTTCTTATTATTTTTCATAAATTACGAATCTACAATAAAAAACAGGGGTTCCTATTTGAAAAAAAATGTTTTCCCATAAAACCCTATATAACAATTAAATACCCATGGCACTATTAAATGTCCCCCTCGAGTCGCTACAATTTTTGTCTGAAACATTTTTAAGAAAATCGTTTCGTTTTCAAGATATTCAGCTGGATTAATTAAAATGGGACACCCTGTATAAACAGTAGATCAAATTATGTTTTTCATATTTTTCCAAAATCTGGGCCAAATTTCCCTTTATGGTAGTTAATAATTAGTATAATAAGAAAAAAGTTACTTATCCAATAGATTCCTGTTTATTTTTGAATATAAATAATTACTAACTTGTCGATTTCATTTTCGTTGACTTGGTCTGTATTTAATTTTATTAACTCGATGAAGTTAAAAATGTAAATTTATTGCTTAATAATCTATTATAGTGTTATAAACTTGATACTAAAGCAGTAATGTTCAAAAATTACGTTTATTGAATAGTTGATTTGCTTATATTTGCTAAATAAGTTACACAAATTTATTATGCTTTGTGAAAATCTATTAATTAAATCAGTTATAAAATGTACAATTAATTTCATCACAGAATATAGTTTAAATAGTCTAGAAATGTGGCAGGATTATAAATCGATTATCTAATTAACAAAATAAACGAGCATAAATTTTAATGGAATTTGCCAAACATTGGATAATGAGTTTAAATTTGGAAAGATACTTTTGCTTTGTTAATTATTGTAGTTTTAAATTGAAAATAATATATTATTTACCTTATTAATATAATAAACATTATCAATGCAATACATAATAGCCGTTCTTGTAAATTAAAATTAAATAAATATTTTTTTACGTAATTATAGTAAACAAATCATGTACCAATTAGAATGCACCCCCTTTTGTTGGCGACGCAATATTCATGGAGCTGTCCGTCTCCATTGTACCACCTGTCCACAACACACCCAGTTCTATTAATCATGAAATGCTTGATAGATGAATTATTTTATACCCGGAATACTCAATATAATATTTAAAATTAAAAAGATAAATATCTTTGATCTTTGAAGGATTAATGCTGTAATAAATAAATTATACTATAAAATTTTAATTTCAAGCTTGAAAAATTATCAACAAATCAATACCATCCACCAGCAGGGTTTAGACATGGTAATTTCAGCATGCAATTCAAATTAAGTCGGAGTTAACGAGGACTTGATTAGCACATTTACTACACATTGCGGCTCACCGATACCGAGTAACTTATTAATAAGACGTCAGGTCAAAGATCATCCTATTTGCTGCTTCCTGGTTTTACCAAGCTGAAATTTTATCAGAAAACTAATTATTTAAAATGTATTTTAGCTAAAGAATATGTAATAGCAAAGGTAGTTTCTGGAACTCCTGGGATATAATTTAGAAAATAGAGAAGAGAGAAGGCAGTTTGAGCGGAGAGTTTTATTTTTCTTTGGAAATTGGCGGTGGCGCAAAGGAGCGTAATGGTAAATGCGAACCCGCACTCATCAATGTTGCACGCGGCCTGTATAAAGTTGTCTTTTGGCTCTACCAGCCTCGGACACACATAAACCCTCACGGGAAACTTTTAATTGGATTAGAATCTAATTTGGCCGTAGTGACCAGAACTAGAAGAACGAAAGGATCCAATCCATGCATAGAACTCAATTATTTCTACCGTAAATCGGTCAATTGCTAACTTTAATTCTCCGCTTTTCGAACATATTATTCTGGTCATTTACACAAGCATACATTCCTAGTAACTTTTCTATACGTTTATTATTAATCCTTTTCCATTGTACTTCTGGAAAACTGTACAAGTTTAAGTACTTGTTTACACTTTTATTTTAGCAAAGCAAACACGATGTGTGACTTAAATGACGTAATATTTTAATAAATATTTTACTTACACCCACGACGAGTAAATGCAGTAAACAATTTCCAGTTTTTTACAAGTTAATTCAATAATTAATTATTTAATTTCACGTATCTCTCATTTTATTTAGTGTTTTACCTTTCACTGCAGTGCGGGTGGTTGAATTTTTTACATACTTACATATAAATTTATTTCAACAAAATATACAGCGTGTCCCTGAAAGGTCTGTACAAAATGATACCACATACTCCCGAGATCACACTTATCTCTATGAGAAAATACTTCGTTAAGGTGCTACAGGTCATTAAAATTCTTGAAAATAATATTACTAACAATCGGTTTGACCGATCGGGATTAAATTTGATATATTAATTTATACAGAAAAAGGGTATTTTTGGACAACATGTTTTTACGTCTGCATGTTACGTAATTGATCAAAAGTAGGTTTTCAAAGTGTCTTCTAACGATTTAGAGGCTAAATAAAAAAGCTTAATATTTTATTTATTATAATTTTCTTGTCTCTACAATTTTTCTACCTACCTTAGTTTAGACAGAAAAGAAAATAGACGTGTTCTATCCAAAGCCTCCATTGACCGTAAAAAATATGTAAAAAGATAAATTTATTTACGATTGATAGAGGCTTAACGAAGCACTTTTGGATTAAAATAATTCAAACGTTATATTTTAGTTTTAAGAGTATGTAGTGTTATTTTCAACATACCTTGTAGCGAAGATTTTGAAAAAAACAATTTGAGGTTATGTTGTGCATAGGGTTGCTCAGTCTAGACATTTTTTGATTACCGGGACCCGGGACACGAGAAAGCTATTTAAGGTATTCCCGGGAATTGTAAATGTAAAAAATTATTAAAAATAAAATACTTACATTATTTTCTCTACAAACGCGTTAAAAGTTGTCATTCTGACACTCATATCAGAGGCCATATTCTTGAAACGATCCACGCGATGTCGCATACCACTTTCATCATTCTGTCCTTGTAATGTGGTATGCGACATCGTGTAGAGTGGTTCAAGAATACGCCTGCAGACCTTTAAAGTGTCACTTTCTTGCATCAGTGTTAAAAGTAAATCACCGGAATAACCCCCTTATTCACTAACTCTTAACGACAAGTGAATGATTCGTTACTGAACGATAATCGTTATTTATAGGTTTCGCTATTCTCTAAAAATTTTTTCTCGTTTATGAACGATACAATCGTTCAACTATTATCGTTCATCTATCGTTATTCAACGTCAGACTGGAAGTTATCGTTTGCTAACGTTTTGAAAATTTAAATCGATTTTTTTCTATAAACAAATATAAATATAACACAATAATGGAATATGCACTTCTTTTATTAGCAGAAGAAGTACAAAGAAGGTAATAATATCTAAAAAAATACTTTTACTATAAATAGCCTTAAATTAGAAAAAATTAATATTTACTTTAGAGAAGAATCTAGAAATTTCAAAAGACAAATGGGGGATAATTCAAATCATTTTGAATTACCAGAGAATATTTTTCGTCAACTGTATAGATGACTCCCCAGATATCTGTGTTTTCAATTATTTAATGAGATTCAACCTTATTTACAACCAACAAAAAGAAGAACAAAAATTCCACCTGTTATAAAATTTGTTACCGCTATGCATTTTTTTGCCCATGGCAGTTATCAAAAAAGTGTAGAAGTAGACTACCAATGTGAATTATCTCAGGCTTCAGTGAGTAGATCTATATCTGAAGTAACAAATGTAATAAACGAGCACCTGGCGAATAACTATATTAAATTTCCCACTACTTTGCAAAATATTACTAGAGTGAAACAGGGATTTTTCGAAAAGTATCAGTTTTCAGGAATAATTGGGTGCATCGATGGTATTCACATTGCAATAGTTCCTCCACCAGCTAATGATGCAAATTACCCAGGAAATTTATTTATTAATAGAAAATCGTTCTACAGTATAAACGTACAAATTATATGTGATTCTGATTTAAAATTTTTGAATATGAATCCACGATACCCTGGATCAGTTCATGATTCGGCAATTTGGATGATGAGTGAGATTAACACATTCCTCGGTAATAAAACGGAGGATTTTTCTCCAATTCATCCAAATAGAGTTCATACTGCTGCTACGTTGTTTTAATATACCGTACTTTTTTTCGATTTTTTTCAATATTCATTATAACTTCTATCTATGATTTTAACAGCACTTTCAACTTTTTTGCAAAAAACTCACTCGTTTTTAAGTTTATAAACAACGCTTAATCGGATTAATTTCAATAAAATAATAACGCGATTTTAAAATTATTTGCGCCCACTGGTGGCGAAAATATAATATGTTATCGTTTTCAATTTTAGTTTGAAATAAAAAATCTCTTGAGGTTTTGTTGCATATTAGGTATAAAATTGCAATTTAAACATACAATTTGGCACTGACAATTATAACTAACAGCGCCCTCTAGCTACTATTCTTATTAAAAACGTTCGAATATCGTAACCTTTCGTTTAATGGTCGACTTTGCGAACGAGCGGCGATAGAGAATACAATTTTAACGATTGTCGTTATACGGAATGTTAAAATTTTTCCTAACGATTATCGTTCGTGAACGACTCGTTCACTAACGTCAATTTAGTGAATAAGGGGGTAAGTGTTAAAAGTACGGAACTGACAGTAACATAACCATGGTTACTATCTAATTAACTACTAATATTTTCATAATTTTAATTAATATTGTATGATGTTAAAAATGCATTGGGGCACGCGTATGTACTTTCATGCACGTGATTTCATACACGAGCTTTTCTGCTCGCTGCTTACACATCGCCTAAGATGCTCGCTGCTCGCCATTAAATTTATATTTATGCTGAGATGCTCCTTAGAAAGTTTGGTTCTTAAATGAAACAGTACGGTACAGTACAGTACAGAGAGTGGGAAAGAGCTTCAAGGAACCAATCACGGTGCTAATATGAAGACGTTTGGCGATGATCGATGTGTCGCGGATTAAAGCGCGGCTACTTGCACGTCGCTAAAGATGCTCGCTGCTCGCATATGAAACAAACCTATAGACTTGTATTGAAGCATTCATGCTTTAATCCGTGTCACATCGATCATTCTTTGAAGCTCGCTCTTACTCTCTGTACCGTACTGTTTCATTTGAGAAGCAAACATTCTGTGAAGCATCGCAGCTGCAGCATAAATGTAAATGGCCAGTAACCTAGCGATGTGCGAACAGCGAACATCTTGGGCGATGTGCAAGCAGCGAGTAGAGAGGCTGCAGGTTAAATGCGACCTCTAAAGTTACAAGCATCTAAAGTTGGTTTAAAAAAGTTTGATGAAAAACAGTTTCTTATTGCTGTCAGAGTAATAAAAATATTTTCTAATGAAATCGTGGATTATTGAAAACTGTGTTAGATGTTATGAAAGACATAAAACACTTTAAAACTTTTTAGGTATTCAAAACTTTATTTATTTGTATATTATTTGCTTTTGTAGAGATTCAAGAATAATATTTTTGTCCCTTACAAATTTTTCCCTAGTTGTACGGCTTATGAATAAATTAAAAAAAAATAGTATACTTTATCTAGGGCGTGGTTTTTGTAGATAACATAAAATTTTATAGCAACTAGCATCACTTTAAAAATTGATAAAGAACATATTATTTTATATATTTATAGTGCCTTTTAAATTTTGATAATTCCCGGGTATCGCGAGTGTAGAGTTTTTCAAAATTCCCGAGAAATTTGTCCCGGTTCAGCAACCCTAGTTGTACATCAAAGGGAAATTGCCTAAATTAAGGCAGATAAAGAAATTACATAAGAGACAAAACATGTTTAAATTTGGTAACTGCTTAGCTACAAATAAATTTTTTCTTCAAACGTCATTAAAGTACATCCTTATGTTCTGCTTGACAGGTTTTAACAAGTCATTTTTATGTTCCTTGACTCTATGGGCATATTCGTTCATTTCCGAAGTAAATCGGTTACCATCGGATATACTTTGCATGGACAAGGATTAGAAAGGCGGAGTAGAAATACATTTAGGAAACCCAATAAACACTGACATTGTATTATGTATTGCATTAAACTTAAATGTCAAATTTTAATTATTTTTTATATTACTAGTTTATAACTTTCGACGTTTGAAGAAAAAATAGCATGTTTTATTCGGAGCAAAAGAACTTTTACTCCTAATAAAACCATATACTATTAATGCTTCTTTGTACAGCCATTAAAAAGTTACAAGAAATTTTTGTACATCGATGATATACCCAATGTTATCCCGATCGTTTAATCATCCGATTTTTAGTAATTTAATAAATGAAGTATTTTCAAGAATTTTGATGGTCCGTAGCTTCCTAATGAAGTACTTTTGGATAAGGATAAGTTTGGTTAAATCGTCTTATTTTGGTCTTAGGATTTTATGAAATCAAAATTATTTTCCCAGACTATTGATTCCTTACGTTTGACTTTTTTGAAACTAATGAAATTGCGGATCAATCACAAAGCATTATCATTACTCAATGGTTTTGATGGACAACCTGTTGGGTAATTAGCAATGGTTTATGGGTAATTTCAATACGATGACATAATAGGGTGACGGTCGGTTGACAGAAGAAAATAATAATAACTTAAATGGGTAGTCGGCAAATTACAGCGGTTTATTTTAAAATTCTGTCCTTTGATCATAACTTTTTTCTGCTTATAATCTTAGTCTTACGGCTACTATTGGTTGCAATTTTTGTCTTTGTGGTGTAAAAAGCTGTGTTCAGAGAGAGACGGTCGCGTCAAGTGACGCGTCAAGCGACGCGTCGACCCATTCAGAGTGGAAGCGTTCTGTCAAGCATTGAACGAGCTCATTCTTAAAAACGGCTCCAAGCAAATCACTTCGTTTACTGTACTTAATTGAAACACCCTATCACACATTTAAAAAATTTGGGAAAGAAGTCTGTATGGCGAATTCCACCATTTATATTTTAAAATAAGAAGATATCCTAATCGTTTTAGTAATTATATGAGAATGTTTGTGAGAACATTCGATTATTTATTGGAAAGGGTTGGTGGTCGTTTGGATAAATGTGCAATGTGAATGTGCATTTTGAAAACTGAAAACGCTGCACGGCGCTGCTAAAAAAACCATCCAGATTGAAGCGAACGCTGACGCTCTGCGAACGCTACACGCGTCTCAGAACGCAACGCTTATAAAACGCTCTCACTCTGAACGTTCGTATTGAAATAAATGGATTTGTTTATGTATTTTTGTTGTATTTATATTACAACTTAATTAAAAAAATACTTATTTTTTTAATCTCCTTAAAATAATAATAAAAGCACTTAAAACAAAAAAGACCCTATCAAGTTCCAGATTTTCCTGTACCGATTTATGCTATTATAAATAAAAAAAACTATATTTTCAATTTTTAAATTAATAAATGGTTCAGAGAAGCAAATAATTTGAAAGTGTTTATATTTTATGAAAATTCCAAAATTTTAAACAATCTAAAAAATGCGTACTAGTGTAAAGAATGTTCATGCGTTATTTAAAATTAAAACCAAATATATTAATAGCTGATGAATTTGAGAGTGAACATATCACCACAGCGAAGAACAAAATGCAACCAACAATAATAATTATTTAATAATAATAATTGCAGTTTATAAATTGTAAAATAATATATTTATAATTTAGCCTTTATTAATTATATTACTAATTTATTCATGAAT
Organism: Stenus bimaculatus; assembly: GCA_963971135.1. Taxonomy (NCBI): domain Eukaryota; kingdom Metazoa; phylum Arthropoda; class Insecta; order Coleoptera; family Staphylinidae; genus Stenus; species Stenus bimaculatus. Next base: position 55,312,480 of record OZ020180.1, on the reverse strand, counting down.
TTGTTTTAGATCAAATAAAAAGTAATATGTTTATGCGTTTTATTTAAAGAAACCTTATCGGTAATGAAAGATTTTTAGGCATAACTAACTAATACTGTTTTTATGAATATAAATGTTAGCAAATTCATTATTTATAGTTTTGAAATATGAAAGTATTCACTTTTTCGTAGTTGAGTTTTTATTATAATTTATTTGTAAAAACACATTTTAGGTACCTTAAATTATATTTTTTGTCATATTTCGTATTAAAGCAAAAAAGGTTAAGTCACGTCTGAGGAATAAATATTAAAATTTTAATTTTAAAACTTATTCTTAGAACTTGTTTTAAAAATATAACCACGTAAGAGTGTAAGAGCTGCTAATTATCCAGTCAGTTACTGTAGTGAAATTAATTAGTAAATTAGCAGGCATTTCTGTTGATGGCATATTATTGCTACATCCATCTTCATGGAAAAAAGTATATTATATAAAAAATAATTCTATTTTTATACAAAAAAAATTAAAACCCCTAATATAAGCAAATCTTGTAAATATTTTTTAATTATCTAATTTTTATTGTGCGATTATTTTAATAAAAAGATTTTTGCCATAATGTGAATTTATATTGGGAAGGGTCTAGAAATCCAATCCATATTTCATATAATTTAAATACTAGAAATTGTCCAACTTATGTCTATTTGTATTAAAAATAAATTCATGATGCATTTGTTTAAATAATCTGTTAGGAAGATGTCTGTTAAATAACAGATCCGGGTATAAATATTTAATATGTTTCATATAACAACGACGAAACTAACATATCCGATTTTTCAAAGAATATTTATTCAGGACATACCGAGTGTCCACGAAACTAGGTCTACTCCTGTAATATCTTTATTAATGAAAATAAAAATTTCAAATTTTAGTATGTTATATGGCATAAGAAAACGCATTTATTCAACTAAAGAAAATTTCAATTTCACTTCCGGTTTCACCGAAAATAACATAATTTTTCTTATTTTAAATAAAATACCCTATTTTTTTAAACTTATTATTAAACATTGGTAAGTTCCAAGTATCCTTGTGAAGAAAAAAAAATTTTTCTGAATTTTTTTTTGGTAATTATGAAATTTATTTAGCAGTTTTTGAGAAATTAATTTTTATAAGAGGATTTTTTTCTATTACAGTGATACCTAACATGTAGGTATAAACCTTAAGTGTACTTACACATTTTTTTAAATCTTTTTATATTATCAATTTATGAACAGCTGTTTAAATAAGTAAGTAAACTTAAGGATTCTACTTACATCTTAAGTATCACTGTAATCAGAAAAAAAATTCGATCTAACTAGGGGGTGGCCCTACTATTGTGCCATCTGAAAAATAAAGCAATTTGCAAAAAAGCATTTTAAAAATTATAAAAATTAATTTCTCAAAAACGGTCTAATGAATTTCATAATTTACAATTTACTTTATCTATTTAAATTATTTAAGAGTGGTTTTAATAGATTTTATTAAAAAAACTACCAAATAGGGTGTTAGTTTTAAAATAAGAAAGTTGATGTAATTTCTGGTGAAACCGGAAATGAAATTTAAATTGTTTTTAGTTCAATGAATGCGATTTCATATGCCATATAACACAGTATATTTTCATAAATAAAAAAAAAATCCAGTTTCGGACACCCGGTATTATAAGGTGTTACGTATCATTATGCACAAATTTTAGAAGGGCAATCTAGGTTTAATTTTAAGATTAATAAACACTAAACTTGAAATAAAAAAATAACTTTGATGCCTAACTTAATAAAAACCTATGATTTTTTCTTTGTTATAATGTGAATTTACTTTTTAAGCATGTAGCATTAAATTCTCGGTATTTTAAAATTCTTTTTATAATTTGCGTCTATAATATTCCTTTTAAAACACCGCTAGCGAAACCATAATGGGCCATAGCGCAATCATTATAGCACCCGCTTACGAAGTTGGTAGCATTGATCTGTCAAATTTGTGGTATTAATTATCGTAAATAAATTTCAATATTTAAAGTACTTGCTATGTTTTTTATGTCTCCTAAATTTTTTATAGGATACAGAATAATTCCTCACTCCTTTTAAATTATTAATTTCCAACAAAAAATTAAATAATATTCTTTAAATTTAACTGTCAAATAAGGAAAGTCAAATATATGGTATTAATTTTTGTGAAGACATGAAAAGATTTATCAAAAATTAAGGGCTTACTATTTTTTGCTATTTTCGGAATATCTGGTAGGATACACGATAACTTATCACTAGTTTTACACTAAAAATCTGCAACTTAAAATCTAAAAATTGAAACCTTAAATTAAACTGTCACTGTCAAGATTTCTATGTTTTCTGTTCTTATAACAACGATTCAATAAGAAATCATTGTCACCAACTGCTAAAAAAATAAAGAAATTTTCATACCTCGAATAATTTCCAAATTTATTTAATTTTTGCGCAAATTATAAAAAATAGTATAAGCAACTCGTTCATAAGTCAATTATTGCACTCGTCCATTAAAAAACTCGCCGCTACGCGTCTCGTTTTTTAAACTTGGACGCGTGCAATAATACTTGACTTATGAAACTCGTTGCTTAATATACTATTATGTATATTCAATTATTACAATTTTGTGTTTTGCGACCACCATCGAGCACAAGCTTGTGTACTGCAAGCAGGATGACATTTATTGAAAATGTGGTAGCTGAAATATTATTTTTATTCTAAGAATTTTATTTTCTGTTTTAGAGTTTAAAAATTTCAAAGTGCTGTAACTTTTGAATAAAAAAGATAGACCAACAACTTCTGTATTTTTAGTCTTAGAATTGAACCTAGATTACGCTCACAAAATTTGTGCATAACGATATGGAAAACCTTGTATTTATGTTTGTATAACAGTATTCTATTACCAAAACGTAAAATTTTATACAAATTTAAATTTTTGTGAATTATCCACAATCGATATTTAATACTTTAACCGACAGTATTTTCTATAATATATAAATTTATTTATTATTATTATATAAATATGAGCAACTACACAATTTTTATTTAATTTTATATTATACAGGATGTCCCAAAACTAAAAATAATATACAGGATGTTCAGTTCGTGGTTAACTAAACTATAGTTAAGGTTTGGGTAAGTGAAGCAAAAGAGTTACGGTTTCAGTTTGACCTTGGTTTGTTGAGAATATGAAGAAGTTTCAGAAAACTTAAAAAAACTTTAATGGGTCTTAGCCTGAAAAAAAATTTCAAAAACTGAAATTAAAATGTTACCTATTTCTCTTCGCAGATTGGGTAAATTATAATTAACGATGTACTCCCTGATATTTGAAAAAAAAAATCGGTGGCCTAAAATTCTAAATGCTACAGCTCCAAAACTAAGGTGTAGTTTTCACTTGGTAGAGTAAATGTTAAATAATACTATTTAGTACATATATGTATACGTCTGCAGGCATTTTGAAATTTTTGGTAGTCATTTAGTGCAAAACTAAAACACACATTTCCTTCTTAAATAAAACTATCGAAATAATTACCCGTACAATTTAAGTTACTAGCAAAAGGCGCTCCTTCAACATCGGATGAAGATTTTTTTTTCATTTTTTTAAATTATTATCATTGCGATTTTTAATTCAACATTATATCAACTTTTACGGTATTGCTGTTATTACCAATTAAGATTTCTAGTCATAAATTTCTTTTAATTCTATATATATTGGTTAAAAGGTAATAGAGTAGGTGACATTTTTTAAAAAATTACTTTAAATTCTACAGATGCACCTAATAAAATTTAAATTAAAATGTTCCCGTCAAAACGCCCACGATCGGCACGCCCGCTTAATGATGTCACAACTCACTAGTGTCAAAAAACGTCAAGATATTTTTGAGGTTTATACCTATTTTTATCAGTTCTTATTCCCAAAAATTAATTATATCTCTAAGAAGCTACACAAAATCTTAGAAAAGTGGCCAAAAAAAAGAGAGGCTGTATTTTATATTTACTAAGTTGTGACGTTACTCGCTGTTTCAGGCAGTTTCGTGTGTTTACGGTCACATGACAAAATATTCAAATTTAGCTATTTAATTTTAACGAATTTGCTAGAAGTTTTATAAATTTTATCAAGAAAAAAGTGATTTTCAGTATAGGTTTTGTGATTTTTAACAAAAATTGGTAACCTAAAATAAAAATTGCTGTAGCTCCATACAAGAAAAAAGACCCTTACATTTTTTGTTTCTTTTTTCGTTTAAATTTGCTCTAGTTTCTAATCCTAACATTTGGTGAGCCACGAAGGGAACATTTTTTAAATACACTATTATAATGACTTGCCAAAGCGATTCAAAATGTACGTTGCCAAGGTGTTGCCGAGCAACTTATATGTTAATTGTTAATTTGAGCAACGTCATTTCAGAATTGCCAACTACTAGCAAAGTCTCTAAAATTAAAATCTACGATATTTTTCGAGGTAAAAAAGCGCCAGGTAGAAAAAATTGGATATAAAACACTCGCTTAATAAGACGATATATCCACTTGTCCATTAAAATACTCGAGGCTCGTATTTGAATAGGACGCATATGTTACAATATGCGATTTAAAAATGTCGTTTTATAATAACCTTTTCTTGTTGAATTTTCATTTTTATCTACTCCTATACAGAGTCCCATGATTCAGTTTACGGGCCATATCTCTGTTAGTTAAAGAGATAAAAAATCAAATCGACAAAAGTTTTTAATGGCATCAAATTGGCATTCCAATTCCGCCCTGAAAATATTATTTGCTTTGAGCACCATTACGAAGCCATAATGAACTTTTTTTGATATTGCACCCCCTACTTCGGAAACAGAAATTGGATCTCAACTTTATACTGAACATGGTTGTATGTTATATTTACTATTTTTGATGCCCAGAATGTGATTGAATGTGAATGTGTATAGTGAGAATTTTCTTTGTATTTAATACGTCAAATGTCAATAAAGATATTTTTTTAAAGGTGGCTTTTTTCCATAGCTTTTTTCGTATGTATAAATAAATGAATGAAATCGTTTTTGACATTTTGAAGCTTATGATGGCTCCTTAAAGAGGACCGAAGCCAATAACATTTTAATCGTGGAATTGAAATGCCAATTTGGTGGCATAAAATAGTATATTACGCAACGAGCTAGAAAGTGACGAATTTTGTGCGAGTGTGAAAATAGCCGAACGAGGCGCTAGCCGAGTGTGGATATTACACGAGCAACGAAATTCACTTTCTGCGGAGTCAAATGTTGAAAAACCGACGTTTTTACCTTTCATGATTTTTTTAAAAGTGTTTCGAATTGGAAAGTCAAAAAAATAAGAAAATACCAAACTAAATTAAGAAATTTACTTTCATTTATAATTTTTGTTATTTATGTATCTGCGATTACATTTGTGTAATTTTGCAAGAAAAACTTCTATATTTATATTTTAATTTTTGCAAAACTATGCTCGTATAAATCTAGATAAATGAAAAATAAAAATTGCATATAAAAGTGCAATTCTTACTTAAGTTCGGTATTTACTTATTTTTTTTAGTTTCCAATTTGAAGCACTTTAAAAAAATTCAGGAAAGATAAAAACATCGCTTTTTCAACATTTGACTCGCTATCACCTTAATATTTTGTAGTAACAACATAACATAACCTATGTTAACAGCAGCTGACATTGAAGTTATCGATTATTTTTAATTAAATGTAAATAATTGTAGGTGGCGCTGTTTTGACGGAAGCAACTTATCGAAACGAATAAAAAATGTTCCTATTTTATTTAAAATTTACAGAAAAGTGAAATATATAATGATTTTAATAATAAAATTAGTAAATTGGCGGGGTTAAATATAAATTTTTATTTGATCTATCATTTTTTTGCAAGTTAAAAAAAATCCAAGAGAGGGCTTTCGGAATTCCTTCGCAGCGCCTCTATCGAAAATTACAAGAACTATTTGACAGTAACAAAACGGAAAGTCAAAGTCACTAGTGTGGAAATGAAAGATTTTCTAAACTACTAATATGAATGACATACGATTTTCTCATATGGTCGTTGGAAAATATTTTTTTGATTTGATTTTTTATCTTTTCAACTAACGGAGATATTATATGTAAATTGAATCTTGGGACACCCTGTATATTTAGAAACAAAATATGTAGGTACAAATTAAAATAAATCAATTGGATATTGTTATTTAAATTTGAAGTATGAAATTCAAACTTATTCGGTATATTATACTCCTCTTAGGTATGATTATTTTGAAACTTATCGTCTGTAGTCTATAGTCTATACCTTCGATAACAAGAAAAATAATCAAGAATAAAAAAATGAAGTATTTTTTATTGTGGATTTTATTTAAAATTTAATTGTAAAAAGTGCGAAATGATTTGCTTTCTGTTACGATTTATTTTATGTTAGATTTATGGGGTCTTTTTTATTTTGCTTTACGGTTTATGACGCAAGGGCTGAAGGCAGTAAACCTGTCAACTTACACTCTATACGTAGACTTGATATTTTAAAGAATTAAATCTGTCTCATATGGTTCAAAGAACTTCTCACAACCCTAACCGAATGTTGCTCACAATAAACCCGTGTAAGCACAAAATGTTAAACTGATGGACGCGTTTTTAAAGGTATTTTTTTAAACTATATAATACTTAAAACTGTTTTAAAACTTTAAGCTGTTAAAAATTCGTTGTGTTTATTTATTACTTATCCAATTAAGATTCAATTTGTATTTAGTAATATATTTTTTTTGTTAAAAGTGTGCAGTAAAAAAATTATTTCAAAACAATTATGTATAATATAATTGCTAACAAAAAAAGGTTATTGTACTTATAGTAAAAGAAGAACTTTAAATTGGTTTTTAAATAAATTAATTAGTTTTTCTATTCCTCGTAAATTCGTAAGCAATGCCAGGTACAATCGTGCGCGTAGTTAACGAGGACACAAAATAAATATTCTGACCCAATAGGAAGCCTCATTGATCTCAAATTGACTAATTGAACAAAATTTTCAAATGGTATACCAATATTCTAACATCAATCGATGGCACTTTTTAAAAGTTCATTCAAATACGCTTATAAATAAACAGGGTGCAGGAAAAGTCCTGAATAATGGCTATAACTTTTTTAATATTGATTTGATCAAAAAGGGTTTCATATAAATGTTGTGAGATTTAAGAATTGACGTAAGTATATCTGTGACCTTTACTTTGTTTTTTTGCAACATGGGACTTTCAAGTATGAAATCTCAAATGGAACACTCCAACGTTTATTTAATAATTTGAATCTACATAATTTTCTGAATCCAACGACATTTTTTTCAAATATTTTTTTATTTTGTCAATATTATTTTATCAATTTTATGTTTGACTGAAAATAAACACTTCATAAATAATTCATAAACAACTCATACAACATATAAATATCAGGACAAACTGACAACAATACAGGGTGTCCCTGAAAGGTCTGTACAAAATTATACCTCATACTCCTGAGACCAAAATAAGACGATTTAACCAAACTTATCACTATTCAAAAGATCTCCGTTAAGGCGCTACAGATCATTAAAGTTCTTAAAACTACTTTGTTTTTTTAAATTACTAAAAATTGTTTCATACGATCATAACAAAAAAGGTATTTTTAAATAAGTTGTTTTTACTTTTTCACGATATGTAAGTGGTCAAAAATAGGTCACCGACATGCAAATTTTCTTGTAACTTTTTAATGGGTGAATAAAAATTCATAAAACTTTAATTGTAGCTAAACAGTGTAATTATAAACTTTTTTGTCTCATACAATTTTTCTAACTCCTTTAGTTTAGGCAGAAAAAATATTTCCATGTGGTGCATAACCTAACTTTAGAAAAATATTTAAATTTTTCGCCAAAAGCTCTGTACAAAGTAACACCACATATTCTTGAGACCAAAATGAAATGATTTATCCAAACTTATTTTATTCGAATAGTGTCTGGCGACCTTGAAAAATCTTGTCTTTGTAAATAACTTTCATGGTCAATAGAGGCTTAAGGAAGCACTTTTGGATAAAGATAAAATTGGTTAAATCGTTCTATTTTGGTCTCAGAAATATACTGTTTTAATTTGTACAGACCTTCTAGCGAAAAATTTTAATATTTTTCCAAAGTTAGGTTATGTACCACATGGAAATAATTTTTTTCTGCCTAAAATAAAGGACATAGAAACATTTTGTAGGAGACAAAAAAAGTTTATAATTACACTGCTTAGCTACAAGTAAAGTGCTATGAATTTTTATTCGGCCATTAAAAAGTTATAAGAATTTAGCGTGTCGATGACCTATATTTGACCACTTATTAAATTATAAAGACGTAAAAACAAATTATCTAGAATTACTTTTTTCTATTACATAGCCTTATACCAAATTTTGTTATGATCGTATGAGCCAATTTTTAGTAATTTAAAAAATACAAAATAGTTTTAAGAATTTTAATGGTCTGTAGTACCTTAACGAAGCACTTTTGGATAGAGATAAGTTTGGTTAAATCGTCTTATTTTGGTCTCAGGAGTATGTGGTATCGTTTTGTACAGACCTTTTAGGGACACCCTGTATATTACAGATGATAAAATAAATTTAAGAGCCATGTGTGCTCAGTAAAATGAATTTTATAACCAAAAATTTACTTAAAACACTTTTCAAAAATTTATAAACCTTAAGGGTCATTTATGTTAATCGCGACGAGCACCGATTTAAAAACTAAACACCCAATTTAAATAACTAATAACAACGATTTACACGTTTTTCATGATAATTGAAAACTATTGTCTAAATTTTTTATGTTTTTGGGTTTTTTGTTGCTGCGCTAAAATTGGGCTATTTTTAGGCAAAATTAATGTTCAGTACCTCTCTCTCTAATAACTACTTAAAGATTTTTTTGTTTGTCATATTTATGGTACAAATCGATTCATATCTTATGCTTTTAGAACGTAAGTTAGACTGAACATCATGCTCTAATTGGTTATTGTTTAACTTTTCTGTAAAGTAGTAGTACTTTAATGACCTTAAAAATGCACTTACGGTTAATATTTTTTGTTCCAAAAAACTTAAGTTGATCGTCATAAATATTTTTAAATCGTACCCAAATTTGGTACAAAAATATTAAGTAGTTTATGAGTTACATATGAGAGCGTGGCAGAGTATTTAGCATACTCCAAAATTGACTCTTAAGATGGAAAATATGACTTTTGGGGTGTTGTGGGATTCAGAAAATTATGTATTCAAATTATTAAGAATATTTGGACTATTCCATTTAAGATTTCAAACTTGACAGTTTTATCTCAGTGAAGTAAAAAAGAAACGCAAATTCCATTTTTAAACCTTATAGAAATTTATATAAAATATTTTTTTTGATTAAACCAATATTAGAAAAGTTACAGCGTTTACGCCGGACTTATCCCGCACACTGTATACAATTTAGTACTGTGTAATACATGATAGGCATTTGTCTACAACAAAAAAATTATTTTACCACTTTTAATAACACAGTTTTTTGGTAGACTAAAAAATGGCATCATATTAATTGTTATCATTCATAACGATTACTATCGTTTTATATTTATTAGTTAAAATAAATTATATATAAATTAAATTTAACGCTATTAGTGCGATGTACTCATCAATAAACCTAAATCCATCTAAATTGTAGATTTTATCTCACCTGAAATCCACTAAACTGACAAGTGGCTAAAAGGGTGAGGGTTAAGAAAGCTCTTCCCAAGTACACAAGGAAATTTAGAAGGAAGTGTAACCACAAAACCCAGATATGGAGAAAAAGTGGAAATGTAATGTTTCAGATAAGAACGGTATAAACGGCGGGGAGTTTATTAGATTTAAGATTTAAGGTTATTATTTATTTTTTAATAGCCGTTAATTATTCCAGAATTATCTGATAATTAATTCATTCAGATATAATTTTCATTAGAATTTATTATCGTAAGTTGAGTCGTCTTATATTGGATTCTATAAATTTTGTTTAATCTATAGATGGGACTTAAATGGCTTGGTCGACCGCAAATAGCGAGGGAAACAAGGGTGCAGATTACTGATACCCTGCTTGCTTATTGCTCCTTTTAAGTACGAGAGTAATTATTTGGAAACATTGTCTATACGTAAAATAAACAAACTTATATACATGTCGCACACGAAATTGCTTTAACCATTTGCGTGTTGTCTAATTGGATTAGATTGTTACTGCAGTGCAAACAAGAGTAAATTTTTTTATTTTATTTATATTATAGCATTCTCTTTAGGGTATTTTTCTTGAGAATTTCCGGATAATAAATACAACATTAATTTAAACACGTATTTTGATTATATAAAGGTTTTCTTTAAAATAACAAAAATAGGGAGTTGCGATATGTTTAAATAAATATTATTATGTAAAATTGTTATCATATTCACATGAAGCGCAAAGTAAGGCAAGGTTATACTGGGAAAAGGGAAGATACCGGATGAAATATAATGGGAATCTCTCGATCGCCAACTATAATTTATTCGAAGCGCTGCGATGCGATTCAATTAAATTGCCTTGTTTGCTGTCTAGAATTGTATTCCATTACTAAAATTAGATGTATAAGGAACTTATGTATGCATTAACCATACAACATTCTGTATTGATCATTTGCATATACATAACAACAAGTAAATTTTAATTTGGAATGTTTTCATAATTTTCATATGATGAATATATGTATGTATATTTATCACATTTAGATTAGGTTCTAAACTTTGGTGATACTCATTAATGAAATTTTATAAAAATGTATCACCCTCCATCAGATCGCGAATACTATTTTCTGACGATAGAATCTGGGTAAGTATTTCTACTCTTTATTAAATTAGGTGGCTTAATTACAAAATTTAAGTTAATTTAATGGTTTTCTGTTTACAGTGTCATTTAATTGCCATAAAATGTTGTTGGGTTTTAATTGAATGTAACCTCAATTCGGGGTGATTTTTTGGCCCAATGACAAACTTTGATACATGAAAGCTAATCTTATTTTGAGAAAATAATGTCTTATGAATATATTCCAAATTATTTTAGTTTTGGAGGTATACCGTAATTTAATAACTTTCAAAAAAATATCAAGTTACCAATGGAAATCTATAAAACGTACAAGCATGTATTCAGCGACTATGATGAAAAATTTAGAGACGTGGTTAACGTTAAACACGTGATTAACAAATATTTCTTCATGAGAAATATTCCTCATTTCTTCATGAGAAATATTTTTTTAAAACGTCTTTAACGTTAACGACGTTTCTAAAATTTCCATCACGGTCGCTGAATACAGGCTACAGTCTTTACAACTGCCCCAGGATACTGACCAACGATTCTAATTTTGAAATTGGATACTTCAGCAACGAGTGCAAAATGGAGACTTCATTTCACACGTACATATATGGTCCGATGAAGTTGATGAAGTTTTACTAGGGACGGTGTAAACAACAATCATATGTGGCCATTGATAAATCCACAATTACATCACTACAATTTCAACATTACAACGTTTCAATATTAAGGCGATAGAGAGTCAAGTTAATTAGAATAAAATTTAGGTATTTTCAATAACCACACTATTCGATAGTCGCTGTATTCGGTTGAAACTTGTGTTTTATTCATAAAATAAAGATGGAGTGCAAATTACCCCAATTTTATTATTTTCTTTAAAAAAAATCCCAGGAGCACTATAAATTATTTTTGTTTCTTTCAAACTAAATTTAAAAAAGGATACTCTAAGGAATGTTATATAATAAATTTAAAATGTAAATAATGCATTATAACATCGTTCTAGGTTTTCGAAATTTAACAATTTTATTACGCTTTCAAAAATCACCGTAAATAAAGATAAAACAAACAAAAATAAGAAAAAAAAGACGATCTCGACATTCTCTAAAATGTCTAGAAAATATACAGGGTGTTTCGTGTTTCTAAATATATACGAAGAAATTCTATAAAATAACAAAATAATTTAAATAAAAAACGAAGCATTTTAGAGAAAATATTTATTATCTGTTTTCATCTTAAAATTGGTCAAATAGTGTTCTAGGAAGTCTCTGGTATTTATTTTAAAAAAAAAGCCACCCCTGTTTAATGCAAAATTGACATACAACTTCGTACATGTTTTTAAATAACTTCTAAACCGTACCAGCTGTGAAAAAATTAAAGAGATAAAAAATTTTTAGAAAAAAGCAAGGAATTAGAATATCTCATTTAAAATGTTAAGTGGGGTAGCACAAAAAGTTATGGCATAAAAAATGGGGTCCCTACCCCCAAAATACATTCCCCTGTATTATATTTCGATATTTGATATCTTTATCTTGTTACGACTATAATAACTAGAGTGTGTTTCAAATTTGATCAAATTGTCTTAAAAAATAAAGAAGTTATATTCAAAAAATAAAAACAATATAGAAAGTTTGACACCCCATAACTAAAAAATAGAGCACTTTTGAGAAAATTTTTATTCCTTACTTTTGTCTTAGAATTGGTCAATGAATCGCCTGTAGAATTTCTTTGCATATATTTAGAAACACCCTGTATATGAAAACTGATTTTGGTTTTTTTGATTGATAGGACTGTACTTTGTCTTTGAAATTGACAAAAAGTTACATTGAAATCGCCTATACCTAAAATACTTTGACTATTCTCTTAAGAGGATAGTCGGTAAATTTGAGCGCTTGATTTAGAAATTCGCTTGATATTTGTGGTTTTCATCATATTTTTCTTTCCATGGAAGCTTTTCTTAAATTTCTTTTTTTGGTACATAGAAGAGTCTTGTGGATACCAATTTCTTCTTTTTTTGTTTTGGAAAGTCAAACCAAATAATCATACGGCAGCAGTAAAACGGGTTCTTTACAAAAAATGTTCGCTTAGCGGCTCTTTGAAACATTCTAAAAAATTAATTGAAATAATATTTTTTTTCCAACGCTAAAAATAAGTTAAGATATAGACGAAGACTTTGATGTTGCGTTTTTTTGTTTTAAATATATTTTTAAACTATTTACAGCATCTCAAAAATTAAGTAAAATTTTAAGAAATTTTTGGGATGCTCTAAAAAATTTAAAAATATATATAAAACAAAAAAACGCAACATCTTCGTTTATATATTAACTTATTAATATTATTTCAATTAGTTTTTTAGAAAGTTTCAAGGAGCCGCTAAGCGAACATTTTTTGTAAGGAGCCCGATTTACTGCTGCCGTATGATTATTTGGTTTTACTTACTAAAACAAAAAAAGAAGAAATTGGTAGCCAGAAGACTCTTTTTTATACCAAAAAAAGAAATTTTAAAAAAGCTCCACTGGAAAAAAAGTTATGACCAAAACCGCAAATATCAAGAGAATTTCAAACTCAAGTGCTCAAATTTGCCGACTATCGCCTTAATGGAGCAAAATCAAAATTTTCAATTGCAAACAAAAGAGCGGATTGTATAGAAGCCTTTTTTTATTTTGTCCAAAAATATTAAAAATAAATTCCTAACGGGCAGTTATTTTCAATAATAATATCAATATAAATTACATATACCAGTAATCATTGATCGTTGATCGTTGAAATATACATATAGGGTGATTCACTTTTTTCTATCAAAAAATTTTTTTCGATAGTGAAAATTTCCTTTGAACTAGTAGTTTTTTGACTCCTTAAAAAGTTATAGCAATTTTAAAATTAAAAAAAATTTTTTGGGATACCCTGTATAAATATCATTTTATTTTAATTTTTGTCGGGGATATATAAACAAGAGTTTGAGCTTTTTAGGAGATTAATAAACATCTCAATTTTTTTGTATGAAACTCGAAAATGAAAGCAGCTAGGAGAATGAAGGGAATATGAGTCACATGTAAGTTAGAACCAGTCATTTACTCGTTTTTTGCTAATAAAATGCAAATAGCTTTTTGCCGCTGTAAAATGTCATCTCTGAAATTATAATCTCTGACAGTATAAACGTCATATTATTGGACAAGACCACCCAAATCACGAATTTTGATTGATCCTAAAATAAGGTGTTTATTAATCGATAAAAAATATTCAATTTTTTATTGAATCAATGTCAAATCTGAAGCCTAAATGGTTTAAACCATCAATACAATGAGGTCCATTTTACCTGAAGAATGGAAATATCTCCAAAAGTAAGAATTTTGAAAGATTGAAAGGAGTCATAGACTTACAATAGCTATTTTACATCTGGATATTGCAACCCCAACACAGTTTTTGAAATGGAAACCTATATTTTTTTAATAAAATATGAACCTAGTATAAACATTGTCTGAAGCATTTTTCTTTTTAGCGTCTAGATATGACAAATTTATTTTTTAAAAACTTCAGAATCTATTAAAAAATAAAGGTTTTCATTTAAAAAACAGACTTGGAATTAGAACATGTATTAAGAAGTCGTCCGGGTAAAAAAATAAGTATCCCCATTCTCTAACTCATTTGAAACTGTCCAGTTTTTACTAGAAACATTATTTCTAGAACTTTTCGAGATGTTTCCATTATTCAGGTTAAATGGGCCACAGCCTATATGCTATGTCGGACATAATTTTAATTGGAATATACAAAGGAAAAAATAATTCGAGGCACACCGAATAGCCAAATTCCGAATATTCGGCGAAAAGTTGGTCGAATATTCGGTCCGCCCTCTAACGTCCCGCTTCATTGTTTGAGCTAAGCCACATGTATCGTATGAAAATATTTTGTACTTTTCCCCAATTCGCTTAAAGGTTTAAATAAGGGTTTTAATTTTCGACTTAAAATAATTGATCAAAAGCAAAGTACGGAACTGCTTTGAAATTGATAACAACAATGCATTTTCAATTAAATACATAATATCGTTATTATTTTTTGCAGAATATTCGGTCTTTGACATCAATATTCGGTATTTTGCCGAATAGTAAAAAAGGCTGAATATTAGGCATGCCGAATAGTAAAAAGGCCTAATATTCGACATGTCGAATAGTTACCGAAAATTCAGTGCACCTCTAAAAATAATCCCTTATTAGTTAGCAAGGAAAACTATCTGATTTGAAAAAACGATACAAATATAGGGTACTTTAGTATAAGTATGAATGATTTAGGTTTTCAAAGGATTAATTTATTCTGATTTTAGAGTTCAGCCAAGCATTACAATTATACAATAAGGTATACGACTTTACATTTGTTACCGTTTGTAATATCCTAATGGTGAGCATCCAAAGATGTTTTGCAGTTAAGAGCGTTTTTTATCATCCACCTTTTACAATATGCAGTTACAAATACTTGAGTATGACGCTTGTTGAACGATTTTTACCGTTTGGAAAATGTTAGTCAAACGATTACGTAGCAGATATAGTAATAAAAGAAATTTTAATATTTAGCAAGTTTATAAACATGTGTAAAAGGTTTGCTTAATTTAGATGCTAAACTTCAACGAAACGTTTTTAAATTATATCCTGTATTTACCAAAGGTTTAACTAAAATTTGCGAAAGGTTCAGTAAACATTACACATTCATTTACAGCTTGTAAACAGTTTTTTTATGCTTAACGCGTTCCTATCCTTAGCGGTTAAGTTTAAATGTTATTTAAGGCGGATCATGGCAGTCGCATCTTTCTCTCTCGTGCTGATACAAATCATTGCAAAAACATGTAAAATTTAAAAACAATTTTGTCAAGCCGTTGTGTAGAATATGGTGTTCCAAATATATGTGTGAAATTTCAACACTAAGTCAATTGATTATTTTATTACAAAGCGTAATCTTTCCTATGATTTGTATGAGCACAAGAAACAAAAGCTGCGTTCCGTCCTAACAATTAAAGAATATATAATGGGATGAGAACTTGACGATGATTTGGGAGAGTAATTACTAAAGGTAAAGGTGAATGATTCAACTCCCAACTTTTCAATATATTTATTATCGTGCAACTAGTTTCGCCTTCATAAGGGCATCATCAGGCACATTAACAATTTATAGGTGTATTAACGCAATCTGGTACTCCTCATACTGTGATCGATAGGGCTATGAACGCCCAAGCAACTAGGCTTATATTGAGCGCCTGAGCAACTAGGCTAAAGGTGAGCGCCTAAGCAACTAGGCTTTCTAATGAGTGCCTAACCAAACCAGGCCGAATGTTGTGGTGCGCCAAAGCAACTAGGCTTATTGTCTAGGAATGCCTAGGCAACTAGGCTTTATATATATAGTTTTAATGAATGTCCATGCAACAGGGCTAACGACACTAAAGAATGATGTAAAAAATATTGTTATTAACATTTAGGGCGTAAAACATACATTAATTTAAAACGATTAAAACTTAAGATTACATTTAATTAAAATATTTTCGACTAGATTTATCACAGTTCGGCGAGATCACATCGTATTATACGATAGCCCTGTTGCATGGGCATTCATTAAAACTATATATATAAAGCCTAGTTGCCTAGGCATTCCTAGACAATAAGCCTAGTTGCTTAGGCGCACCACAACATTCGGCCTGGTTTGGTTAGGCACTCATTAGAAAGCCTAGTTGCTTAGGCGCTCACCTTTAGCCTAGTTGCTCAGGCGCTCACCTTTAGCCTAGTTGCTCAGCCGCCCACTTTAAGCCTAGTTGCTCAGGCGCTCAATATAAGCCTAGTTGCTTGGGCGTTCATAGCCATATCGATCACAGTATGAGGAGTACCAGATTGCGTTAATACACCTATAAATTGTTAATGTGCCTGATGATGCCCTTATGAAGGCGAAACTAGTTGCACGATAATAAATATATTGAAAAGTTGGGAGTTGAATCATTCACCTTTACCTTTAGTAATATATAATGATTTCGTAAAATGTTTAATAAAAAACATTGAAATAATGATTCATATGTGAAAGATGTTCATCTTTTTCATATTTTAATTACAACTAAATTAAGATGATAGTCAGCAATTTGAGCGCTTGATGTTGAAATTGGCTTGATATTTATTGCGGTTTTGGTTATAATTTTTTGTCAGTTAAGCTTTTTTAAAATCTCTTTTATTGGTACACCGAAGACTCTTGTGGTTACCAATTTGTTCTGTTTTTGTTTTGTAACTCTATCCAAATACTAAAACTTTACAAAAAACGTGTGCTTAAAGGCCTGTTTTTTTAATTTCACTTAATTTTTGGAGCGTTGCTCATACTTGCATATTATTGTTAATAAATACTAAAAACAAAGTATAATCTAATGATGTATTCATAAAAATTTGCGAGAAATTAGTAATATCATTAAAAAATTATTTTGACTTATTAAAATTACCAGTAATGGTAAATTCGAATGAAAATAGTACTTTTTTTGTGGGTCAGGGCTCGGGTCAAGGTATATGAATTTAATTATAATAGGATAGTAAGATAAAGGTACTCTATATGAGGAATTCAAAATTGAATTCATATTAAGTAGGCGATTTGAATAAATAATACTTGGTATTCCAAGAAATTGGTTAATTCTTTTTAGCTACAATCTCATACAGAGTAATTTGTTAGTGGATTGAATTTGAAAATAAAGCATTTATTTACATATTCAGAATTTATAAATGGGGATTCCAAATTAAACCATCAGGTTATGGTAAATATATACTATGGTTAATATTAAGAAGCTTCGTATTGGAACTTGGAACTATACATAGAAATGCAGACCGTTATTTACAATAAATATAAACGAATATAAATAAGAAGAGAAGATTCCTTAGGTTTTCCTTCTTTTTAGTGATGAAGGTGCAACAAATAACAATTACATAAGCTGTAGTGTGAAAGACGCTGCGTTTCGTTATAATTAGCACTCATCAGTAACATACATTGTTTGCTTGAGTTAGTTTCTAGTAGAGAGTAAAATATTGATAAAACTAACGTATCACATTGAGTTGATAAAAATGCAATTTTCAAATGGACGTAATTCCGAAAATATTAATCGTAGACCACACTATGCTAAGTCAATTTAATGGTATTTTTATGGAGAACACGAAAATGCAAAAATATACTGGGTGTTCTATTTAAAGTAAGAAAGTTGCCATCCACTTCCGGTATAACCGTTCAAAAGTTAGCAGGGGGAATTTACTTTATGTTTACTGTATAATAAAAATCGTATGAACTATAGAACTAATATAGATAGAAGGAGCAATACATGAAAATCCCAGTAAATAAAGTGAGATAGAGCTACTAAGGTGGGCAAATTCAATTTGATAGTTCCGTTGACGTATAGTTTTTGGCCCTTTAGTGTTTATTTCAAAAATTATGACTTTAAGTAAGTAAAACAAAAGCACATGTTGATTGATTCCCAAAAAAAGCTTTTTATTAATTACAGTTCTCTCTATCTATGCTCAGCAGAGATATCAATAAATTTATCCTTACTCAATCTGAGCTGTAAATATTAAGTCGACATCTCGTAGCAGAAAAGAGCCCAATCGATTGAAAATTTTTTTTTATAACTATGCGCCAGCGTTAAATGTTTAATTTCATCTAGTTGGTAAGATCTACTATAAAAATTCTTAACCGTTTTATTGCAATTGCAGTGTCTGATGTTGCCCTCAATAAGGCGAAACTAGTCACACATGAACATCAAATAAATATTGTCTAGAAACAGTTGGAATTGATTTATTTTTCCTAGTGATATTAATTGCTATCCCATATCATCGTCAAATTGTTTACTTGTAATAATAAAACGACTATTGCAAAACAAAAGTAACTAAACTAATGTGTTGTCATATACTGATCAATAGCAGGTGTATAGTTAAGTCTAATTTTCTCGAAAACGACGCGTTTTACCAATTCACCATAGGAGTTACTTTTTTGTCCGAAATTAAATATGGAACAAGATAATAAAAAAAATATTATTTTACGTTAATCATAAAAAAGATTACGCTGATTTTAACCTGAAAAAAATCCTGAAATTACATCTGAAATGTATTATCACTCACACCAAATTTAAAAACCTACTTTTAGAGACAATATTTTAAGGGAAGTGTATTCAGATATACATATGTTGATACTAAGTTTTTTTTTTTAAATTAATCGTAGAATTCCTAAAATATGGTTGCTTAATTTCGGAACATCCTGTATAATAGCGAATCGAAGGACGTGTTAGCGCAGATAGTAATCAGCACATTATGTTCCATACTGTGGCTAAAATATCTAAAAATACAGGTATACCAAAGCCCATCCATAAAAAATTATAGAAAAACTTCAAAATATCACTTACTTCCAGTAGTAACAAAAAACGGAAAATGAAAGGTAGATGATGAAGATCAACAAAATCGCATAAGGTAATACAATGTATTTAATTACTATAACAGGGTGTCCCCGCTATATTGTCAGGGATGTTTGATGGAGTACAGAAAAAAACTATTTAAAAAAATATATTCAAAATACTTTTTAAGTTATTAACCAAAGAAGAAATGGCCAATTTGGCAATATTTAATTTAAATTTTAACAAATCATTAATTTCATACTACAGAAAATGTAAGAATTAATTAATAAAATTAGAAAATATGCAAAATTTCAGTCTATTTTAAACAAATTCCCTAGATTTTACAGTGTCAATCTTAATTTTTCTGAATTTATAAGTATAGTTTTAAAGTGAACGATTTATGATTTTGGGAAAGTAAATGGACAAATAATAAAAAATTAAAATATTATGTTTCTGAGGCTATTGCTGCAATGATAGCCTTAATTAAATTAAATTAAAACGGTTCTATTAAATATAAACATTAATTTCAGTAATAAAACCTTTAAACTATATCATAATAATGTTTAATGTCAAACCAAATTTCACATATATGTAAATTTTTGTATATGCTTCTAAACTTTACTTGTAACTATTAACAATTAATAAGAATTTTAAACTTTATTCATGAAATAAATAAACTGTTTCGTTTTATACTGTAACAGAGTTCCTTCTCTCTAATGTTTACTATCTAAACAGTATCATCTTTGGATATTGGATATATGCATAGGTCTTAAACCGGGTAATTTTGTTGTACTCGAGATACTTGTTTCAGTGGGTTTTCAGTTGATGAACATGGTTTACATGGCTTAAGTTGCAAATTTAGTACACGATCATGAAGTTAATGACTTTATTAAAAGAGATCTAAGTTTTTCTGGAATTCTTTCTATTTTGGAACGATTAGGAACGAGTACAGATCATGAGAAAAGACCTGACGGAATTTTGATTCCATGGATTTTACTATACCATGGCTCCTTCATATTTAAATTTTCATCTAGTTCCACTGGTGCGGTTGCTTTAATTGGAGTAAAAATAAAATACAGTCGATTGCAAAAAAAGTGGACCAAAACAGTTTCCTGTAATTATGTTTTCCCAAAAAAATTTCAGGTAAATAGAACTTTTTGAGAACCATTCAAATTCAAGAACTTGAAAGCTATAAAAATTGACAACATCAAATTTTGTATGAAATTATTTTTCAAATGTCGTTAATAAATGAAGGAACCAAAGTGAATATTATAGCAGATTCGAATAATGTTTTACAATAATAAAATTTTTGCATTTTCTTCATTCGAAAATAACATTTTTCATAATTTAATGAATTTTATATTTTTTTCAATTAGCATTGAAACTTTTGGCCTATGGGGATCACTTGGATTACAATTTGTCAAATATTTTGGAAGAAAAATAAAAAATTTTACCAAAGATTCAAGATCAACTTCCTTTTTAATTCAACGTATTAGTATAGCAATACAAAGAGCCAATGCTGCTTCTGTTTTTGGAATACTTCCTAAAGGTTATTCTCTAGAAGACATTTTTTTCGTTCCCCCACAATTTTCACTCAGTTTCTTTTTGGCCATTGAATTAACAACTTCAAGTTTAAATTATATTTATTTGAAGGTTTATGCGAAGACGTCAACCAACGCCTATTAATATCGAAATTAATTCAGTAATTGATATAGATTTTTCAGATAGGGCTTTAATAAGAGAAAATTCCAGTATAATAGACAATATATCGTGGGCGTACAAGGAAAACCCACTAAGTCACAAAATGCAACTTTCGAGAAAAACGCGTTTTAATCTTATAAGGCCTGTGTAAAATCCAGTTTTAACTTGATTTTGAAGAGTCTGTAACTTCCTTAATAAGCGCACGGTGGACTTAAGGTTTTCTTGTAAGTTGTATCACTCTAATATGGACTTATACACGATAGAACTCAACTTTGAAATACTGGACTTAGTGGGTTTTCCTTGTACGCCCACGATATGTTGATCAATTGGAGTCAACACTTAAATGTACATAATGTAGTAACTGCTCAGTAACTAATTCATTCTGGGATTTTTCGCTTCCTATGACATAACCTTCAAAAAACAGTTTTACCAGAGAAGAAATATTGGATAGTGACCTATCTGCTCAAAATGCCAAGACTGAAGAAAAAGTACAGAATGCTTTAACATTTGTAAGTTTCCTAAAATTTAAATTTGAAAAGGTTTTCTTCTAAAAGAAGCTTAAAAAATTAAATATAATGATTGATTTTCCTCTGTAGGGATTAGATTTAACAGATTACTCTGCTAAACCAGACACAAAGTGTCGATACAATTTATATTCTGTCAGTAACCACAGTGGACATTCTATTGCTTTCTGTAAGCACTCTTTCTCACAGGTATGGCATGAATATAATGATTCTGATGTGAAAACAATTTCCAAAAAATACTGTTAGGTGTAGGGCGGTTATTTTATGAGTTGACAGGGAATCGCCACATTTATGATGAATAATTTCTTTATTAGTTGCTTATTTTTTATTTATTATTTATTTTATTGCATGTTTATAATAGTTTTTCTTTATTTATACCTTTCAGCTACATTAAGGATTTTTTTTAGATTTTTGGGTAATACTTTAAAGTAGTGATTTTGGGAAAGGTAAAAATTAAGCACGTGTTCAATTATTCAATTTAAAAAAAATAAAAAAAAACCAAAAACTAGAGTGATTTTTTAAAATTCAATTTTTTTTTTATAAAATCATTAAAAAATAATGAATTTAAGATTTACATCAGCAGTCACAATTTATTTTCCATAAAATAAAAATTCCGGAGTGAAAGGGTTAAAATGCATGTAATACGAGTTTAAGGTAAATCATGCATTTATAATACTTACATTTTTTAAATAATTTTTAATTTTGTTACATTTTCTAAACGACGTATTAATCGAAATACAATATAAATCTGATATTCGAAATAGAAAATGTCTAATTCTATTAAAATTATTTAATATTAAAGCTGCATAAAAATGTACCTACTAGTGTATTATTTAACTTGCTCTGAATAGTACGTAAGTCTATTTGAATGTGACCCAAAATTTAAAATGGAAATAGAAAAATTTAATACACAGATGTGCATTCCAGTGAAAATTTCGATATGCTATAACTCTTTAACGGATGTAGACATCGATTCGTAACAAATTGCACTTCGTTCTGAACATACCCAAAATGTGTATGCACAACTTACCATTTAAGCTAGCAAAAACCTTATAATCAATTAATTAAATAACCGAGTAACTTTCAAATAAGATAAAAAGCAATAGTACAATTAGCTCACAATTTATTAATTTAAAGTAGAAATTCAGGTTCTATGAATTTAAATATGATTAAGTATTTATTATTTTAAATAAATTAATATAATTCTAAAATACTCTTGAAAGTAATTTATGTATCACGTACCAAACAAAAAAAGCGTTGCAAGTAGAAGACAGCATGTGGTTGCTCGCATGTTGCCCAGCGCCGGCTTTAAAAATTAACACATGCCTTAAGCACTTGCAGCTTGCAAAAAACTGAACATAATGTCCATAATAAATGTGTTTACAAAGAGATCCTAGCTAGAGCATAAAATTCTGGCATAATCTAGACTTATAGGAAAACAAATATAAATCGTCTAGACTCGCGCGAAGTCGCGTGTTTCCAAGTCTCTTGGGAAAGTCGTGTGTGCTTTCACGAAAGCGCCACAATACGAACTGAATTCAATCCTGGCGTGAATTTCATGCGCGAGCAACGTCCTGCCACAGGATTGGGCATTATCCTTAACATTCTCCAATGAAATGATCTTCCGGCGCGCAAGAATATTTTTGGGTAGTATTTAATAAAGCGGAGGAGAGATATTTATTATTTTTTTAATTGATTGCAATAAGATTTTCAAAAATTGTATGCCAGAAATTAAATTCTAAATTGGTTAAATTTACTTGGTTACTGGTTACGGTTAATTACCGAATAAACTTAAATACCGTCTCAAATAATAGCAAGCAAATTAATCAGGAAATAAATTATAAAATTCATTAACAGCATTAAGCTTTTAATAAAATTACTTTTCAGCAACTTGATAACTTAGTACTTGAAAATTTCTAAAATTGTTTTAAACAGGACTATTTATCAAATGTGAACGAATAGATTTCTAATGATAAGTATTTTAAGTTATTCTAATTAAAAAATTTTATGCTATTTAACAAATTTATCGTATTGGTCATGGTAGTCTACAATTTAAATTACAATTATCCATTTTTTATATTTAAAATAATTTAAGAATTAAATAAATGTATTTACTTTACATTTATATTATGTAATTAAAAAAATAAAATAAAAAACATTAGAACATATTATGGAAATTTATTCTTCAATTCAAATAGCAATGTAATGCAATGCGTTGCCAATTTTTTGTAATATGTTTTGCAATTTAATTGGAGACAGTTCATTGCCAAGTTCCTTTTAAAGGTCAAACATCTTCACATTTAAAAAAAAAAAGATATGATACGATTTTCTTATCAGTCATAGTAAGAGCAAAATATTTATGTTTAGTATAAGTAAATAGTGTATAGTCTAATCGCGAATTTAAAGTAAACAACTTTCATTGCGCGTTCCATTTTTAATTGCGTTTTGTTCTCTTCTTAGTATTCTATGTTGTATGTATTCTTTGAGGATGAGGTGTGTTAATGACCTCGAAATACAAAAGAAATAAAATAAAATATTTGTGATTTATGTTCGAGTTTGGTTTTGGAGACGTTTTTTTTTCATTTGCCCATTTATTAATAAGAATTTTAAACTTTATTCATAAAATAAATAAACTGTTTCGTTTTATACTGTAACAGAGTCCCTTCTCTCTAATGTTTACTATCTAAACAATCTTGTGCATGACTTAATGCATTACCAGTATCATCTTTGGATATTGGGTATATGCATAGGTCTTAAATCGGGTAATTTTGTTGTTCTCGACATACTTGTTCCAGTGGGTTTTCAGTTGATGAAGATGGTTTACATGGCTTAAGTTGCAAATTTACTACAGGAATGTTTTCTAAACATCATGAAGTT
This sequence comes from Stenus bimaculatus, assembly GCA_963971135.1. Taxonomy (NCBI): domain Eukaryota; kingdom Metazoa; phylum Arthropoda; class Insecta; order Coleoptera; family Staphylinidae; genus Stenus; species Stenus bimaculatus. Next base: position 55,288,166 of record OZ020180.1, on the reverse strand, counting down.
AATGATTTAATTAAAAGAAATCTAAGTTTTTCTGATATTCCTTCTATTTTGGAACCATTAGGATCCTGTAGAGATGATGGGAAAAGACCTGACGGAATTATGATTCCACGGAGTATGGGAAAATCTTTGATATGGGATTTTAATTGTTTATACCATGGCTCCTTGCGCTCTCTACGTTAATTGGACTGGTAATCACTTACTCACAACATGCTGCAGAGAATTTATTCAAAACAATTTAATTTAATTAACGTACAATGCGGTGTCTGAGGCAACTACTGAAGTTTACAAAAATTAAACAAATTAAATCATGAAGAGGTACATTTTTAAAATTATAAATTTTAAATTCAACTAACGCTGAATGAAGCATTTTTTGAGTTATTGAAGCCTGGGATACATATGGGTGAAAATGTTTTCCTTACTACGGAATAAGAGAATTTCAATTAATTTCTAATAACAGGACGGAATCCCTTAATAGAAAAAACTATATTTAAAAGTAACATTACAAGATCTCAAAATCTTAATTCGTAGAACATCTACATCGCCAAAACTTATTCGTCAGACAAATTCGCTGGCTAGTTGTTTTAAAGTTTTGGAAAATATACAATCTTGCAACATCTGGTATTTAATTTAAATTACTTTAACAAAAAAAGCTCAACGAAAATAGTCGGTTATAAAAAAAACATAATCGTACAACGTCAAAAAAAGAACGTTAGACGTTGTTTAAACCAAATACCAGATGGAGGAAGATGATTTAAAATTGTAGATTTTCCCAACATTTTAAAGCCACTTGCCAGAGAATTTTTCTGTCGAATCAATCAATCATGTTCTACTAATTCAGATTTTGGTGGTTTATTGTAATGGTTCTGTTTTTTACAGCATTTTTCTATTACTGGCTTCCGTGCTATAATGAAACTTCTTTGTCAGAAACAGTAGTCTGGAGATTGAAATTAAAATAGAAGTTTTATCGACTTGATTTCTTAGGCCGATGAAAGTCTACCTGACGTTAATAAAGGCGGACAAGGAATATAATAGATATTTATGACATTAGGTAAGTAACGTTAATCATTATTCGTGACTTCGACCTGTACCACAATGGTAAGTTACGATACAAATTACGTACAAAACTTTTTTTGCTTTCGTAAATTATACAGAAATAAAGTGAAATTTAAATTTATTGATATAAGTTTAAGTACCTTGAATAATTCATTACGGTCCTAGAACTATAATTAATTCATTATACTCTGATAACGAAAGGCATTATGTCACTCAAATTGACGCACATAAAGATGACCTTATAGTAAGGAAGAGGATAATATTTATTGATATCATAACGTCAATCATTATGATACAAACTTGTGTATACAGGGTGTCCCATTTGTTATAGAAAGATAGAAAGTCGGTTAAATGGACAAAGTAGTAGAGATTTTTTCGAATAATAATAATTCATTTACAAAAAATTTGAATATCGCATCGTTCCAACGCTATCTTAAAAAAAAAACAAAAAAATTCGATTTTTAAAATATGGCTATAACTTCTTTATTTTCTGTGGTTGCAAAAAAGTTTTTTTACCTAAACAGACAATTTTTTGTGTAAAATGCAGTAAAACAAATGAATATTTTTTTTCGCTAACGGATTGACCGCAAAGGAACCAAACTTATTTTTTTCTTATGGTAGCCATATTGGATTTACACATATTCGGAATCAGTATTTTTTTCTGAGTAATTTGGAATACCATATGTCGTATTTAAAAAAAAATTATTTGATTTTACAAACAAACATTGGACTCTAACAGATGTAAATTGTCAATAACATAAATGTAACTATTTAAAATATTAAATGTAAAATAAATCTTAAAACATATGTATTGACAGTTTACATCTATTTAAGGCCATTTTTGGTTAGTAAAATAAAATTATTTCTATTTTTCTTAAAATATTACATATGATATATTAAATTACTCAGAAAAATACACTTATTCCGAATATGTGTATATCCAATATGGCTGCCTTAAGAAAAAAATAAGTTTGGTACATTTCCGGTCAGTCCGTTGGCCAACAGAAATATTCATTTGTTTTACTGCATTGTACACAAAAATTTGTCTGTATTAAGTCAAAAAAATAAAATAAAGAAGTTATAGCCATATTTTGAAAATCGCATTTTCTTGTTTTTTCAAGATTGCGTTGCAACGATGCGATATTCGAATTTTTTGTAAATGAATTATTAATATTCGCAAAAATCTCTGCTACTTTGTCCATTTAACCAACTTTCTATCTCCAATAATAACAAAGATACCCATACAGTCCAACGTCAAATGGGACACCCTGTATATGCAGGCGCGGCGAAGGCTGTAATAATACAACACTTTATCTGCTTATTGGGATTTCGGATATCAGATACGACCTGTGGTGGTTTTTTAATATTTAATAAAGCAAGTATTTTAGAATTAAGAAGCAAAAACCTATTTTCCTGTTTAAACCGCAAAAAATAGCTTTGAGATGGCAAACGCGTGGTTATTTGCATTCTACAGAATTCGTATATGAATTGGAGATTTTTAGATTCTAGATGCCCTCTGGTGGAATTTTATGAACCACACGAAAGGAGTAAAAGTAAAAAAAAATACGTTTAAATTATGTACTCGCGGTGATAAAAGGCGCATATTACCTGTTTAATGTGATTTATGAGTTAAAATAATTAAATAATGGGCTTTTGTTTAAAATATAAATAAAATAGGATATTTTACTCCTTTCGATTCCCAATACCGTTTTGTTTAAAATTGTTTGTCAAACATTATTAAGAAGAAAACATCTTAAAAAATGAATCCTTAAAAAGTTATCATTGTTTTTATTTCTAAGCCTCTCCAAAACTATCCCTTAAAAATTCAAAAACATCATGAAAACATATCTTAAGTGTATTATGATTTACACCAAATTTGAAGTTTCCACTATAAGGCGTTTTAAAATAAACGTGAAAATACCTTCTTTTAGCCACCACCTTTGAAGAGATGTAGGCTCTTTTAGGAAGTTTATATGAAGTTTTATCTTAAAATTAGTCGTAAAATTGGCTTAAAAATTTTGGGGGTTTAATTTAGATTCACCCTGTATAAATCAATTTTTAGTCAGCAAAAAATTGCTACAGACACCACCGCAGTTACTAAAACCAATAAAAAGTCAAATCACAACAGAGTCTTTACTCGCCTTCCTCTATTTCGTAACAAAATGTATCTGAAAATAGCGCCATCTATAAAATAAGTAATATTATATAAATAAGAATTTTTTGACAACCAAATATACTAGGTAAAATGCACTTGACATATACAGGGTGATGATAAGGTTTGGAACATTATTCATAACTGCCGTATTTAATTTTTTTGAGAAAATCGCTCGGACAGGTCAATTTTAGTTTTTAAAATGCCATCTCTTGGTATAATAAAAATATTAATGACGTCACTGGTGATTTAGCAATGACGTCATCATCGATTTTTTATAATGATTGCATTTGTAAACAAACTTTTGTTTAAAATTTTTTTAAAGTAAACCTAAAATAAATTTCTACTATTAAATTTGAAAAATTTGAATGTTGTATAAGATTTATTTTGGCTGATTTCATTAAATGATAAATTTAAAATTTTATTTTTTGTAAATTTCCTTACATTTAAATGGAATCAAAAAATTAGTTTTTCAAGACTACTTATTAAATTTTGTTAAATACATTTAACATTTTACATTCGCATTATAATGCGCATTATTTAAACATTTACTTTCATTTGTAATAACAAATAATAATTAGTAACTTCAAATTCATTTTAATTTATTTTTATAAAACCTTTTTCGTTAAAATAAAATATCTTTTTTTTGAATTAAAAAAAAGTTATGCTAAAATTTGTTTAAAAATTTAATTGTATTTTATATCATCGTTTAAGTGACATGAATTTCTATCAAAAACGAGTAAAAAAAGTTGGGGCTTCCATTTAAAAAAAATCGCTGATGACGTCATTGCTAAAGCATCAGTGACGTCATTAATATTTTTTTATACCAAGAGATGGCATTTTAAAAACTAAAATTGACCTGTCCGTGCGATTTTCGCGAAACAATTAAATACGGCAGTTATGAATTATGTTCCAAAGTTTATCATCACCCTGTATGTGAGTTTAAATTTCTTTTACCTTATCAGTGTTAGGACTTGATGGCAATTTTGTTTTTGAATATGAAGTTATTACTTTCTAGTATTTTTTGTAATAAAATTTATTATCTATTTATAGCAATATAAAATCAGTGACGCATTGGAATAAGATAATACCCAAAATAAATATCGATATAAATACTTTTTAAACCCAAAATATTCAAAATTAACTTTATATTTATAAAATGGATATGAAATATCCTTAATGCAAATCTTATTGAATTATTTATTTATACCTATTTATAAAATAATAAAGTTCAGATATCCGGGAACTCTTATTTACTAGCAATTAAAAAAGAACCATTTTTTCAGATTTTGTTTGGCAATTGTTATAATTGGCTATTAAAATTTCAGTTATTGTGACTGTTACTACAGACAATTGATTTTGCCTTACAGAGTAAAATCGTTAATTTAATTGCTGTTTGTAAGTGAGTGGGTGGTTTAATATAATCTTATTTTAAATTGGATTGGAGATTTATATAGGTACCTATAATAAAAATATGATTATACAATAACTTTTGGTTTTTTTGTTTTACTTAAATACATTTGTATTATACTACAGGAAGAACAAAAAGTACCTACATTTAAATCTAAGACTAAAATTAACGACCAATTACAGGATACATTTAAAGTAGATACTTTGATAATGGCTTTAAGTAATTTATTGCAAATTTGTTTTTGAGGCCAATAATGATAAATGTAATTACAAAGGTCAGAATTGGTCTAAATCCCCCTCTAATGACCATTAAAATGTACCCTCGATAGTACATTAGCGACCAAAGATATGCAGATCAGAGTACAAGTATGTTTGCTCATATTAGAATACGCTGATGCTGCTTTTCCAAGCCGCCTCTATAACATATGATAATACGCTTTCCCTAATGAAAAATCGAAAAAAAGAACCAATACAAACTCAAGGGGAGCACTAGACGTGGGAAATCTTCTCTTACTTTAATTCACTACTTCGCCACGAGAACAAGTCGTTAATTAAATGACTTCATGAATCAACTTCTTTTTCTAAATGTTACAAAATTAGTTAAAGACATATACCATAATTTACTAAACTAAAGGTAAAATTATGTAAATACATGAAAGGATTTGTTCCTTGTTATTAATAATTAGTATTTTAACATAAATTAATGTACTAATTATAATGATTTTAATATTTTTTTAAATGTACTCAATATTCCAAATTATAGAAAAAATCAATCAATACCTTTTGGATGAAAATATAAAAAGATTTTTAATATAAATGCATCATCAAACATGAGCGAAATACATAGATATATTTTTGAAATATAAAGATTGATTAATTTCAATAACTTTTTAAGAAGATGCAATAAAAAGTTAACATTTGGCGTTAATGTCTTTTGAAGTAATTTTAATATCCGTGGTATTTTTTTAAATATTTGAGTTTAAGAAAAGCGAAAGATAATGAGTTTTGTCATAATATTATCGGTTCATCCAGAGGTCTCTGGTGGCCGATAAGAAGCCGCGCGAGATTTCACAGTGGGGCGGTCGACAATTTCATTAATTTAACGCAATGAAACTTCCGCAGACTTAGTATTATTGCCGGCTGAAGGCAATTAAGCGAATACTTTTCTTAATTAGTTTTTAGTTTTACACGCCCTGTTAAATATTAATATTGAAAAACTTCTTCGACGTTTTTGACGACGATGGTCTGTCTCTAACGTTCGTTTGACTTGTCCTAAGGGAGTAGTAAAGGATTTCAGAGACTATCGTCAGCATGTCGCAAACTTCCGAACAAGATAATTCCATTACTTCTCAGCTTCACAGACCACAAATTAACATTATTATTCCAAGTGTATACCTAGTTTATTTACAACAACAAACAATTCATTAAACAATAATTAAAACTTTAAAGAAACACAACTCTAAATAAAACAAGATAACTTACAAAATGTCTCAGAACATTTTTGGTCACATAATTTTTGTTAAAGAGTGAATATAATTTTCAGGTACCATAAAAATATCGTCTTAAAAGACATTATCTTTTACCAGAAACGACCTATTACATTAAAAATTGTCCAAGCTTACAAACTTTTGAATAATAAAAATGTATAAAATATGTTTTAACTTTCCTTAAATTCACCTAATGAATATTCTTTTATATTACACATATACAGGGTGCACAAAAAGTTCAACAATGCCATTTGTTTTTGAAATGAAGCATTTTTGAGAAAAATGTTTCAAATAAAACTTGTACCACCTTGAATAGCAAGTTAAAAGTCGGGCGATAATCACTTAAATGTATATAAATAGCAACAACTCATTTTTATTACATGTTATTATATCTTAGAGGATTATTACATATTTTTTCATTTTTCTAAAATAAATAGTGTTGTTATATTCTTAATTTCAAAAATAAAGCAGTGTTGCCGAACTTAAAGTATTGAAAAAATGAAAAAATATGTTCCATAGTCTTCTAGAAGCAAGCTATTATAATATGCAATAAAAATGCCTATTTAAAAAAGTTAAGTGATAATCGCCTGACCTTCAACTTGCTATTCAAGGTCATGGCAATATTTCTAAATAGTGAGTCACTAAGAAATTCTTCATTTCAAAAATAAACGGGCGTTTCAGATCTTTTTCTATATACCCTGTATATTTCTTTTATGTGGCATACTCTATACAGAGTCATTCTAAAATAGTGGTCCGGTATCTTATAATACCAATTATTATTTGATTTAAAACATTTAACGGTTGCATAAATTTCATCAGTTCTATAGGTCTATTCAAAACGACCCGAAAATTTATATTTTTCCTGGTACATGGAATCAGCTAAATCAAAGATTTGTGTAGACCATTTCTTTATCTCCGGGTAATTCGCAATGTTAAACTGCCAAATGCATTGCTCGGTTTCCTTATCTGTATGTTCAATGTCATAAAGATTCTGATTGCCACTCTTTTCAGTCTTAGCCAATCGATTTTTGTTCAAATTTCGAATGTTTGGGTAAAAAAATCTCCAAATAAAAATCAGAGGCTGAACGCTTTGATTGCCGTTTTTATTATAGAGGGCTTCCTTTCTTATACATCCCTGAATAACTGTGAAACTTATCATTTTTGAAATGTAAATATTTAAAAAAAGCATGTATGAAAATGCAATTGAAGACAAAAATTTACAATAAGTATGTGAATCGGAAGGAAATTCCTTATATCTAGATCGAACCATTTCTCGGACTTTCTTTGGGCTCCGGAATACGGGAAATAATTATTCCCGGGAATCCCGAGAAATTTAATAAATTAATATAGTAAGAAAAAACCTGCAGAAATAGTAAAATGTAAAATAATAATGAAACATTTACTCTTAATGTAATCAACAACATCAACTAAATGAACAATATAATTTATATACAGTGCGGTCATAAAGTAAATCCCCCCTGCTAACTTTTGAACGGTTATGTTTTTAATTCTAAAAATTTGTCTAGTGAGAAAACTAATTGCGAACTTTCTAATAAAGGTATTTTTGATTTTGTGGAACTTCCGGTTATACAGAAACTGGATGGCAACTTTCTTGTTTTAAATGGAACACCCAGTATATTTTTGCATTTTCGTGTTCTCCATAAAAATACTATTAAATAGACTTAGCATAGTGTGGTCTAGGATTAATACTTTTATTTCGGAATTACGCCTATTTGAAAATCTCATTTTTATGCAACTTCATTTACACCAGAACTATGCTAGGTCAATTTAATGGTATTTTTATGGAGAACACGAAAATATAAAAATATACTGGGTGTTCCATTTAAAATAAGAAAATTGCCATCCACTTCCGGTATAACCACAAGTTCCACGAAATCAAAAATACCTTTATTAGAAATTTCGCAATTAGATTCCTGGGTAGACAAGTTTTCAGAATCAAAAACATAAGCGTTCAATAGTTAGCAGGGGGGGGGGGGGGGGTATTTACTTTATGTCCGCACGGTATTATATTATCATAGTAAACCTAAAAAATATTTCATTTTATTAAATAATATTAAATATAAAAATCAAACAAAACATAAACTCTGGCTGACTACATATTGTTTTAACTTCATTTAATTATAAATATATTATTCAAAAAATATTTTCAAAAAAATGGAAAGACATTTAAATGTGTTACCTAAACGGAAAATATAGTTGTTTACGGCTGCAATCAGATATGCTAGTGCAAATAATGTGAAAAGTTTTGACACTCATGTCAAACTTTAAATTAGTTACTTATGTGACCAGGGTAAAAAAATGTATTAGGCTGTGCGCATAGACAAGAGTAGCGATGAGTAGCTAGAACCGATGTGTCGTAAACACACTTATGCGCTTTTGCTCGTGGCTTCTGTAGCGGCTTAGAATTTTTTTTTATCTTAGGTTTATTATATCTTTCAGCGTGATGCAACAATATACATATAGTATATTAATACTGGTCAAGCATGACCAACCATTAAATTTTTTCTATCCTAACTACTACTTAAAAAAAACTTAAGCTAATTGTTCACCCAATGGCGTCCAATAGATTGTTCTGTTTTGCTTATTGCACCACGTTTATCCCGCACTTCGAATTTAACACTCACAATTTACACTAGTTCAAAAGGCTTCTTTCTTTTAAGTCTTCTAATTATTCCGCTGTTATCCAGGAGCTGGCTAGCCTCAGGATTTATGTGGTCTATGACCTAGGAGTCTGGATTCATGTTTGCCAGCAAATCGCTTGATTTCGCTAGCAACATCAGGAACGTTGAGGTCACGATGAATATCACTGTTCCGTACATACCATGGCGCATTCACCATGTTACGAAGAACTTTATTTTGGAATGTTTGTATATGTTTAATATGGCATTCTTTAGCACACCCCCATAATTGTATGCCATAGAGCCATATTGGTTTTAAGGTTTGGTTGTAAATCAACACTTTATTGCCAATGGACAGCTCCGAGTTTCTACCTAGGAGCCAGTACATTTTTCTATATTTTATATTTAATTCTTCTCTCTTCTTTTTTACGTGCACCTTCCAACGTAGTTTCGTGTCTAAGGTCATCCCTAGGTATTTGGCATTATTTTCATAAGGGATAATATTAGGTACCATTTATTGTGACTGGCGGTAACGTAGTTACTTTTTGGTTGGTGTAATTTATATGAGTAGATTTTACTTCATTCAACTTTGTCTTCCAGTTTTCAGTCCATTTTAATACTTTGTTACAAGCTTGCTGAACTTTTTCTGTTGAAATAATATCATCTTCTCCTACTGCCAGGATTCCAGTATCATCAGCAAATGTGGCAATCTTGGTATCTTTCGACTCTGGTATGTCACTCGTGTATAATAAGTACAACAACGGGCCTAGTACACTGCCTTAGGGCACCCCAGCTTTTATTTCATTGAGTTCGGAATACTGTTCTTCCAATTTAATTCTAAATACCCTATTAGAGATGCATGATTGTATTAGCTCGTAGTACTGTAAGGGAAGGACTTTTTGTGACTTATGTAGTAAGCCCTCATGCCAGACCTTATCAAACGCTTGTGCGACGTCAAGGAATATTGCTGTGCACACTTGATTTTCTTCTACAGCTTTTTCTATTATGTTTGAGATTCTGTGCACCTGGTCAATGGTTGAGTGCTTGGTTCGAAAGCCGAATTGGGGATTAGGAATCAGTTCTTTCGTTCCTATTATTGGCTTTATTCTTTTGAAAAGTAGTTTTTCAAATAACTTTGAAATTGTAGGTAGTAATGAAATTGGTCTGTAGGATTTTACCTCGTTTGGGGGTTTCCCTGGTTTGGGTAACACTATTACTTCTGCCACTTTCCAACACATTGGTACATGTTTCAATCTGAAGGCTGCATTTATTAAGTATTTAGCTGTATTTGCAAATTAATGGAGCTTTCAAATTTTAATCTAAAACATTCCCAATCGGTTGTTTTGTTCATTAACGTAGGTTTGTTTTCCTTTTTTATTATAGTTTTGCTTGGGGTTAGTATAACTGGAGAATGATCTGAACTTAGGTCGAGGCTTTCCTGGATATCTATGAAGTTAGTTGCTAACTTTCTTGATATAAAGAAGTCTACGAGGTCAGGTAGTTTACCCGGATCTGTGGGCCAATATGTTGGTTTGCCGGTGAAATGGATGTTGCAACCTTCGTCTCTAATAAGAGCAATAGCTTGTCGTGTTTTACTACACCGCGCGAATCTCGAGTTTTCTCCTCGAGTCTAAAAGGCTCCATTTACTATCAAACAATTTGCGCAACAGAGGGTGTTGTTGCGCAGACATATTTGTGCAAACTGTTTGATAGTGTTTGGGGCCTTTAATAATGCATTTTATTAAATGCGAGAGTCTGTTAAGTAAAGTGATTTTGACTGATGCCGAATGAGTTAGGAACTCTTTTATATCAAGTTGTGCACATTTAAAACGGTTTTTCTGGAAATCAAAATATTGTTACTTAACACATATGTGAACTAAGATATCGATATATGAGTCCTAAAATATAAAAATAAACCTTAAATCTTCAAGATTATATTATAGGCTTTAATCAATACCTACGTAACTGTATGGGAACTATTAAGAGTTGCTGAAATTGGTTTGTACATGTTATGAAATAAATTATAGAACCAATTACACATTTTTTAGAATGATTCCAGAATCTTCTGAAATAAACAGATCTAGCAAACTCAAATAAAACATGCCCAAAATTGTACCAGATAGCTTCAAAATTTTGAAATAAGTTTTACACCAATACCAATATTTAAAAAAGCAACTTTACAGGAAACTGAAAAATAAATTAATTGAAACTGGCATAAAAATTCCAAAAGTACTATTGGGTAAAGTTGGTCCCAGACACAAGTAGAACACAAAAGAATCGGTTTAGATATAAGCTCAGGCTTCTCGGATAGTGTTGTCGTATTTAAAATAAAGTTGAGATCCAATTTCTGTTAACAAAAATAGGGGGTGCCATTTGAAAAAAAAATTGATGATGGTTTCTTAAGGGTGGCCAAAGCCAATAATATTTAAAGATTTATTTGGAATGCCAATTTTATGCCAGAAAAAGCTTTTTCTTATTTAATTTTTATCCCTTAACTAACGGAGATATGACCTGTAAACTGAATTGTGGGACACCCTATACTATATTTCTAAAATTATTTGCAACAGGAGGGTGATTACTTCAAGAATTACATATTTAAAATCATTGTAAAGAAATACAACGGAAGAAAGTTGGCTAGGTTAGGTTAAGCTAGTTATGCGGCCCTAATTTCTTATACCTACAAGGTGGGCCAACGAAAACCAAAAGGACGAATTTTAAATTAGAGAAAATTTTTAAAAATCCCTCGGACAGGTCAAGTTTAGTTTATAGGGGATATTTTTTGCTATAGAACTCACGCAAAAAATTATTCATCCCTAGGCGCTATGAACAGAACCCCTAAAATTTAAAATACGATACCTCATTCAAAAGATCTGCTTTAAGTAAGATACATTCAAAACCTATTATTAAGTTATATCTTTAAAGAAATTGATCGATTTCAATTTTGTTTCTTGTGTGTTACTCATTCCAAAGAGGTCTGTATTATACTTACCCTGTCATTCCATTTAAATATTTATTGGTGTGTTCATAGCGCAAATTAAAATGGTATGACAGGGTAAGTAATACGTTTGAAAGATCTATTTACATACATACAAAAAACAAAAGCTAAATCAATAATTTTTTTAAAGATATTCAGAATTCAAGATGTAAATATTAACATGTTAAATTTTGAATATTTTTGAAACTAATCGATCAATAAAAGTTTTATTTTTTATACATTACTCGCAGTAGAATAATTTTTGCAAACAAATGTCTGTTTATGAAAAATTTTGAGAATCATAATGATGTTGAAGTGGCCCGCAAGAAATAATTTATGAATAAATACACGCAAGACATCTTGACTTTTTATAATAAAAAAAATATTTTTTAAAGCGACTGTAATTACATTTTGATTCCGTAACTTATTATGATATTTAAATCACTTTCTTTAAGGTAAATTTATATTTCTTATGTTCTAAAAGTCATTTGTTTTTTATTTGTAATTTGAATAAATAAATGGTTTAAAAAAAGTTTTCACTGGCAAGTGGATCTTCAAACGAATGTTTTAAAAAGGAGTACGAGAGGAATATCTATAAGAACATGAGAAATGTGCGCTGAATATTTGTCACGTTTGTCAATGTCTTATTTACTCTGAAGACTGATCATAGTCATTCAGCCAGTTCATGTTTGTACACATTGAACTCACGGTTCGTTAACCCATCCTTTAGGATTCTTTCACTTTTTGATATTAAAGATCAAAGCCTATAAAATGTGACACATTAAAACATTTCGTTTAACGTAATAAAATATTTTGGATATTAAAAATAATATGAAAACACTACAGACTTTTTATGCATGGCTATATTTATTGTTGTAATTAGACGAAGCGTTAGAACTAGGGACGTAGATCATTTTAAGAGCACGCTACATAATCTACAAATGTATAAAGCAGGTATTATAATATCCTTTAGCGTGATGAGTTTTTCTTTAATCTTGTAAAATACTAAATTTCAGTTGTGTTCTTCTGGAAAATTAAATTCCGCCCCATATACGATGAAACAATTCCCACTTTGGCTTAAGAGCGCGGCCCTTAAACACAAATCATATCAGAAATGGGACATAAACGTTATCAGAGTTATATATTTATTAATGACCTTACGCAGCAAAAACGTTCATAAAGTAATTCTCACCAAATATATGCGTACTTCAGAAGATAAGTATAACTTTATTATATTTGTAATTAATTTACATATAATTTATCATACGTTTCTTTAGACGTGAATATTAATTAAAAATGTATTATTCTTTCGACATAATTTCTTAAATATTTGATTTAATGAAACGTAAATAATTCAAAAATGGCATAAAAATTAAGTTATCTTAAAAGAGCAGCTTCCGTAAACCGGAGAAATTGCTTGTTTTATTTCATTTAATTGTCTTCTTTTGTCCCTTGTTAGGCAGCGCAAAAAACTCGATAATGCACTTCTTTAATAATTATTATACTCCTCCTAAATCTCCCTTTTCCATAATTTTATGTATTAATATTACAGACAGGTTAATTACTTTTTCTACCTCATAAATATGAAAAATTGCTTTTTATAACCACAAGCCATTTAAAATGAAAAGAAAAGAAATCCAATTATTTTTGATTGTAAATTAACTGCTTGGGTTTGTTAAATTGTATAATAGGTACTTATTAAGAAGCTACAATTGTATTTTTGAATTACAAAAATTTATTTAAATTCGCTTTATTTTATTTCCCATTGTTTAAGGGTATCAAGAATTGAGGTCGAATTGAGAGCTCATTATTTGATTCTGATTGATCTGTTAAATATCAATTAGAAGTAAGTGTATGCGTTTCCAATTCGACAATTATCTACAATATAACTAAATATATCCCAAATAATAATCCTTACATCCATAATTTAACTGACAGATTAAAACGCTTAAAAGTTTTTTTTTTCGGAATAGGCTTAAATAATGCATACAATGTGGAGAATGCGCCGGGTTGTCTTATTTTATACAATAATTCAAGGAAACTAAGTATGCCATAACTATGTTATTTCTGGTATGACTGTTGTTAACCAAAATGTTGAAATTTTAGGTAATACTAATAGGAGAGCCGACCGCACTAAAGTCTCCCTCATATAACAGGTAGGTTTTTTGTTGAATCGGTATAGTTTTTTATGTACTCAAGAGTGTGCCATCTTTTTTATGAGCTGAAACTTGACCGATGTGTTAAAAAATGACCACTTCTGGCACCTTTTTTTGAGCTGTTTTTCCCTCATAAATCATAGCTCAACATTTGTGCCAGTCGATGAAGAGTGTTAAATTGATAAAAAAATGTGCTACCACCCCCAAACCTGACAGAAACCGAGGTAAAAACCCGGAAGTGGGAATCATTTTCAAAAATAGGCAACCACTCTTACTGACGTCACGTAAGGGGAAATCATTTTCAAAAATTGGCAACCATTTTAGCATGTTCTTTACAAGATCAGCTGTTCAAGGGGCGGGCGATAGTAAGTTTTGCGAGTGCTCCAGTCAATTCTCTATGCTTAAGGGCTTTATATGCGATGTTTTCAAATACAAAAGTAAATCCGATCCCAGGTAAAGCTGGCTCGACCTCGATGCCTGATACGATGGCTGTTTACATCAAGTATTCAAACGGTATCGAGTATCCAAACCCGATTCAAGCCTCCATGTAAACGTGGTAATAATGACACGAGACGATTACAAAAAGAGAGATAGAACATCCGAGTTCCCTGCGAGTGAGTGAGTGACTACTAAAAAAATCAAATTGCATGTTTGTCTCTCTTTTTGTAATCATGTCGTATCCGTCCAGTCAATTGAATTGTAAAGCAGCCTATAAGTGAATTGGTGAAGGACCATTAACAGCTGTCGGATTAAAAGTTTTTGACATATGTGTAACTTCAAAATTATTGCAAGGTTTAATATTGTAGAAAAGGTATTATCCAAAACAATATACAATTTTTTAAAAAAGTTTTATTATTATCAATATATAAAAATTATGTAAAGATAATATTGAGTATAGACAATATTTAAAAAATCAAAAATAATTAAAAAACTTATTTTTATAATTTGCGTCTATAATATTGCTATTAAGACACCGCTAGCGGTTTCCTAATGGGTCATAGCGCGCTCATTACAGCACCCGCTTACAAAGGGCGCGTTCCAGTAATGAACACTAAAGCCCACGACGGCCGCAAAATCGTTCTACATAAGACCGCGATTTTTTCTTTCGTGCATCCATGGCGACCTCAAGAAGCTCACAACGACCGTATTTATTCGTGGTTTTCTGTGGTTGTTTGTTGGATGGTGACCTTTTGAGCTAGTGGAACGGGAAAATTTTGCGGTCGTGGTCGTGGGCTTTAGTGTTCAATAGTGGAACGCGCCCAAAGTTGGTAGAATTGATCCGTCAAATTTGTGGTATTGATTATCGTAAATAAATTTCAAGTTTTAAAGTACTTGCTATATTTTTTATGTCTTCTAAATTTTTGGTAGGATACAGAATAATTTCCTCACTCCTTCTAAATTATTAATTTCCAACAAAAAATTAAATTAAATAATCTATAAATTTAACTGTCAAATAAGAAAAGTCGAATATGTGGTAATAATTTTTGTGAAGATATGTCAAGATTTATCAAAAAATAAGGGCTTACTATTTTTTGCTATTTTCGGAATATCTGGTAGGATACACGATTTCTTATCACTAGTTTTACACTAAAAATCTGCAACTTAAAATCTAAAAACTGAAACTTTAAATTAAACTGTCACTGTCAAGACTTCTATGTTTCTGTTGTTATAACAACCATTCAATAAGAAATCATTGTCACCAACTGCTAAAAAAATAAAGAAATATTTGTACGTCGAATAATTTCCAAATTTATTTAATTTTTGCGCAAATTATAAAAAATAGCATAAGCAACTCGTTCATAAGTCAATTATTGCACTCGTCCATTAATAAACTCATTTTTTAAACTTAGACGCGGCAATTTTGACTTATGAAACTCGTTGCTTAATACAGTGAAACTTTCCTAACTCAAATCTTCAAGGGACTTAAAAAAATTCGAGATATAGAAAATTCGAGTTATAGAAACAAACATTTATTTTTAAAAATTGTATACATAAATATGTACATAATTTAATGTTCTAAGTATAATCAAAATAGACGCAACATTCTTATACAAATCATTAATTTTTTAAAAAATCTGTAATTTTTGATTGTGTTAGATTAAAAAAATCATTATCTACAAAGTTTTCCAAAGTTTGTAAAGCAACATTATCCGTTGTTCTGTCTTTAGAATATACATACACTTCTTAAGAATATTCCTCATTTCTTTATTGGAAGGTGGATGTGGAATTTGAACGGTTGTAGTTGTCTCATCAGATGAAGCATCTTCATCTTCTTCTTGTTGTCTGATTTAGTCTAAAATGACAATTCCGTTGGATAGTCCGCCATAATTACATCATTATCTATACCCAAATATTCATCCAAAGACATTACTCTCAACTTTTTCCGTGTACAACTGAAACAATATTTGTGATAAAGGCGTATCATCTTTATCAGTCTAATTATTTTCACTTTCTTTCTTGAAACCAGCCTTTGCAAAACAATTTTTTATAGTTGCCTGCTGTAGATCATTGTCCGACGCTTTTGATAAATTTGTTAGCGCATCCCATAGAGTAATCTGACTAGTTTCATCTCCATCTTCTAGAGCAATTAGAATCTGTTTAAGTATTCTTTTACGGTAGTGTAATTTGACATTATTAATAATTCCCTGGTCCATGGGTTGAAGCTTTGATGTCATGTTTGGTGGAAGAAAAACAACATTAATAAATGTAAGCGTCTTGGTTATCCTGGGATGTGCTGGACAGTTATCCACAAACGAAAAGATTTTACGTTTTTGAGCATGAAATTTTTTATCAAAATTCAAAAACCATTCTTCAAAAAGAGCGGTTGTCATCCAAGCTTTCTTATTACTTCTGTATGTAACGGGAAAAAAAAATTCTCTTTGAAACATCTTGGAATTTTTGATTTTCCAATAACCAATGGTTTTAGTTTCTCGGTACCACACATGTTGGCACCGATCATGACACAATATCACGGCATGAAATTCGAGTTATGGAAGTTATTCAACCTAAAAATTTCCAAATATTTCTTGGAAATGTAGAAAAATTCGAGTTATAGAAATTCGAGATATAGAATAAAATTTTAATGTAAAAAATTCGAAATATAGAAAATTTCGTGTTATAAAAGTTTGAGTTATGGAAGTTCAACTGTATATTATTACATTTGCCCAATTTGCTTATTATACAATAAAATATAACCAGATTTTATATTGATTTTGATTAGAAAGTCCAAGAGATATCTTTTAATAGTGGCTTGAAATCTTTATTTATATTTGTTTGTTGATTAAGGATAAATTTATTTTTATTGAAAACCTGTGTTTGTATTTCCAAAAACAAACATACTCCATTTTGAAACCTCTCAAAGTGTGCTCCTGTAACAGTTCAACATTTTTTAGAGTAAAAGTATGATTATTATCGGTAAGATGTTATCTATATTATTTATTAAGAAGGTATGAATTTTATATTGACTTCAAAAAGCAATTATAGATGAGGGGCCGTGTTTTTTTAAAAATGTAAATAATCTTAGAGCAAATTAACCCCAAATACGGTATATTGTAATAATGTTTTTCTATCGGTTTAATTATATTAGAGTATGCTAATCTTCTAGAAATCCTTTGGTAGTTTTAATTTCTTTATACAGGGTGGTCGAGTTAAAGTGAATAGTCGAAATATCTCCAAGAGTAAGAGTTTTAGAAAAAAACGTTTTAAATAAAAATTATTTGGTCTTAAAGGGGCCACAGAATGAGAACAGTTAGTTTTCACCTGAAGGACTTTTTCATGGTCATTCTAACCGTAACTCAGTTTTTTCAAATGGAAACCCATATTTTTTTTATTTGAAACTGAATCAAGCAAAAAAAGAAGAAATTATTGTCTAAACCATTTTTCTTTTTAGCCCTTAGTTTTAGCACAATTTGTGTCTTAAATTTTTCTACTATTAGGCTTATTCCTTACATTTGCGAATATCTGGTTGAATACATTTATTATTGTTATTTATTACAATATTAAATGTAAATGTAATTGCATATTACAAGAAGAAAAAGTTCCAAAATTACATATTTAATATTGTAATAAATAACAATAAAAAATGTATTCAACCAGATATTCGCAAATGTAATGAATAAGCGTAAGAGTAGAAAAACTTAAGATACAAATTGTGCTAAAACTAAGGGCTAAAAAGAAAAATGCTTTAGACAATAATTTCTTCTTTTTTGATGGATTCAGATTCAAATAAAAAAAATATGGGTTTCTATTTGAAAAAACTGAGTTAGGGTGAAAATAACCATGAAGAAGTCCTCCAGGTGAAAAATAACAGTTCTCATTCGGTGGCCCCTTTGAAACCAAATGATTTTTATTTGAAACGTTTTTTTCTTAAACTCTTACGTTTGGAGATATTTTGACTATTCACTTTAACTCGACCACCCTGTATATTGTAGATTCTTTACTCAATAGTATTTCTAGGGCTCTGTCTTTAAGAAGATAGTCGGTGGAATTAGGTATAGGACTTTGTAATATACATTTCGATTTCTTTAAAAAACAGAAAAAAACGAACAGTTAATTGAAATCGAATATTTTTGTACTGCTTAACGATTCCATAGTTCACGACCATTGGTTTTAACTTTTTATTTTTTTTTTAATTTTTATTTTTTGGTTGTGTTGAAAACATCCAAAAATATGCAACTTTTATGCTCAATGTAGAACCTCTTTAATTTACTTTTAGAATTAATTTACAAATTTCAATTTGATTAATTCTTAATTAAGTTATGTTTATTTAAAAAACACCTATGTAATCGTAGGTTCAATTATTGACATCTTCTCTTTCGCACGTTTATATGTTTCATACGCATATCGCATTTCCAAGGAACAGAGAAATTGGAGTTACACATTTTGCCGACTATCATCTTAGTAAGTAAGAATGTAGAGATAAAGAAATTCAAACTATGAAATACCTAGCTGTTAAATACGGATAGAAAGAAAATTAAAAATTGGTTCAAAATTCGGAAAATCCAGTTCATATAAATTGTTTAGGATGTTCAAGTAAGATTGTAAAATTTTAATCGAAAAGCTTAAGCGATTACAAAAATATGGAGGAAAAACGAAAATGCGAAGTTTTAGTTATTTCATGATATTTGAAGAATGGAGCAAAATATCCCGGATTTCTAAAAAGATTCCAAAAGAGCTTGAAATGGGGCAACATTTTTGTAATTTAAGCAACTTTGTAATTCTTCGGGTTTCCAAGATCCCAATGGAGTGCACTGTAAAAGTGACAACCCTATACCGGGGGGAAATGAAACTAGGGCCACCCCTGGCATTTCTTTATTTATGGAAATAAAAAATTAAAATTTTAGTATATTATATAATCTAAGAAAACAAGTCTTATGGATCGAATAAATTTTTAATTTTACTTCCGGTTTATCAGGAAATGGCATCCACTTTCTGATTTTAAATATAACCCCCTGATTTTTTCTACCTAAAATCAAACATTGGCTAATTCTAAGTATGTTTATGACAAAAAAATATTTTTTTTCAAAACTTTAAGAAAAAAATTTGAATTTTTTTTTGGTAAAAATTTGAGTGAAACCTACAAAAACTTTTAAACATACATATGGGATATCACAGTAACCGGAAAAAAACCCTCTATTTATTTAGGGGGTGGCCCTTATATCATCCCATTTAAAAAAGTAAAGATATTTCCAAAAAAAGCTTCTTGAAAATTAAAAAAAATAATATCTCAAGAACGGTGAAATAAATTTTATAAATTACAATTTATTTTACGTATTTGTATTATTTAATAATAGTTTTTGTAGGTTTTACTCAAATTTTTTACCAAAAAAAAATTCAACATTTTTTCTTAAAGTTTTGAAAAAAAATTTTTTTTTGTCATAAACATACTTAAAACAAACCAATGTTTGATTTTACGTAGAAAAAATCTGGGGGTTAAAATTAAAATAAGAAAGTGGGTGCCATTTACTGATAAACCGGAAGTAAAATGAAAGGTTTATTCGATCCATAAAATTTGTTTTCTTAGATCATATAAGATACTAAAATTCTAATTTTATATTTTCATAAATAAAGAAATGTCAGGGGTGACCCTAGTTTCATTTCCACCCGGTATACACTTTTTTTAAAGCAAAAATTTTTTTTTGGAAAGTTACAGCAATTTTAAAATTTTAGAAATTTAATGATTTTTGTGTGACACCCTGTATAAATTTCATTCAATTTTTTTATTTTATTAAAACAAGTATGCCTTTGGATTTTGAATATCTTTAAGCCAATGATATGCTAAATTTTACCAAGGGAAATTCAACCTCGTCGTTCACTTACTTTAAATACAGCCAATAATGTTCAAAAAAACCAATTTGGCAGAAAATTCGAAATAATAATTGATTTAAATAAAAAAAAATATAATTAGAAACAATAATATACACAAAAATCATGAAAATGTATCAATTTTAAAATTGCTATATCTTTTTAAGGAGTCGAAAAAAATATTTGTTCATAATCACATTTGCTGTTTAAAAAAAATTTTGCTGTAAAAAAAGTGGGTCACCCTGTATATGCATAAGACGTATTTAACCTGGCAGTACTGGTGCCTCTTGTATGACATAGGAACTGCCATTAGAACTGGGTCTAATTATCTTTTATCATGATGACTTCAAAAACTAACTTTTATAATATTAAAAAAAAATGTTAGATTTTAAGGTATAAAATGTTATTTGGTATAATCGATAAACCTTAATACAATTTTTATTATTAAAAAAATATTTTTTAATGTATTTTTATTATATCTATTATACCAAATAAACTTTCATACCTTAAAGTCATGTAAAGACAAGGGAATATAAAGTGGAATAAATTATCAGCTAAGTTTGATTCAAACTAATAACAATGATTATAATTTAAGTTTCGAAGTAGACTTGTAACTGGATTGTCCGAAGTTTAGTAACTTTGGTAATAATGAGTTGTTCTCAAATTTTCTTCAAAACCACTTATAGGTATATGTTGAATATAAATGAAAAGCGTTTAATGTTAGAAAGTCTTCGCACAACCAATTCGAATGGTTTCGTTGTTCTAAGGAAGGCAGTGAGAGAGTTAAATACCGAGGAGTTGTGGAATCGATAAGATTAAGTGTGAAATTGCGTTTAAAGTGAATAGAGATTAAACGCTCTGGGACCACGAGTGTTAACCGGTAACAATAGGTAAACACTCATGCAAACCGGCGTGCGCGAAGAAGGAAGTGATTGTTGAGAATATATACTTCTCTCCGGCGGGAAAACCGGCCCCGCTAAACGACTCTCCGAAGATTGCAGATTAGATATTTCAAAGAGTTCGCTACTCTAAATCGACTTTTTCATCCTCCCTTCAGGCCGTGTATAGCTTATTCGGCGAGATAATGTGATAGCTTTTGCGGGTCTCGAGTATACATCACTTGCCAATTGCCCGCCTCGACTACTTATCTGATTACGCCTTTTATTCACACTCCATTTTCTTGAAAATTTTGAAAGCAAACATTTAATTTCTTAATATTTAGTGAAAAAAATGTAGAATCGGTATAAAAGAAATAAAGTTGCAGAGAAATGGCTTTGTTTGTAAAACCGAAGGAAACCCTTGTTCATCCGGCTATTACTGCAAGATTGAGATTGAAATCCTTCAGTTTCTCCCTTCTTAGACTTAATGTAAACTCAAAGCATTGCTACGTCATTCACACGTTTCCCCGAGATATTTACGCACACCTGAAATAAACGCTCGATTCCTTCTCTTTTTAGATTGTCCACGTGTATGTGTGTTCGTGTGTTCGCCTGAAGACAATTGCTGAGTCCGTCGTTTAGTGGGTACTTGACAGAACACGTGAACCCAATTGGTTTTAGACATCAATTCTTGGCTGCGACAAGTCTGAAGTAGAGGCAATCTTTAGCCGCGGGCAGGTACTGATCCATTTTAATGCCACATCCATTCCAATTAACTGAGGTTTTCATTAAATTCTCTATCACCAGACATACGAGTACGAAGAGATAAAGCCAGAAGCCAATTAGAACGAGTCAGCAATAGATGGGAATTACAATTTACTCTCGGACTTGTTTTATATAATTTTTTATTTCATCTATTATTTTTATAATTTATACATTTTTAGGCCACCGTTTGAAATAAATCCTTATTTAATTTTATACCCATTCAATACCGGCGGAAATTAAAAAGTTTCTCGTCGCGGTTTTTCATTACTTCATTACACGGGCACGGCTCATAACTACCTATAAATTTTAAGTGTAAAATATGTAAAATCATTTATATTATTAAATGAAGCCATCCGTTTTCATTAAATCTTTTGTTCAATCTTTTAGGAAATAACGTGTGAATCTTTCGCCATTTTTAGATCACCAATATCAATATAATTTTAATTTAAATTTAATTCTATATTATATAGATATAAGATAAACATAATCTTTTGAATTTGTGCAAAGTTAATTAGCTATAATTCAATAGTGAAAAATGGCATGCAATATCATTCACTCGTAAAAAACACAAGATTGAGAATACCTACCATATGATGAACACTAAATTAAAAAATGTCATTGAAATCAAAGATCTGGGTATTATCTTTGATCATCGCCATTCATCGCTTAAGTTTTAAAAACCACATTATACAGGGTGTCCCGTAAATGGCGGATAAGCTCCCCGGTACGTTGTTAGGGAACCTTCAGGGATCCTCAGAAAAATTGTAAAAAAAATTCTCTTGATCAATTGTCTGAGATATGAAAAGTTGAAGTTGAGAATTCAACTTCGTTATTATCATGAATTATCGAAAAAAGCAATTTTACCTGTAAAGATCTGTGTCGCTTTTATTGTTTAGTATTAATGTTAATTTAAATTGTGCTTTATTAACATCACAATTAAATATTTAAAATTGAAAAATACCTGAAATAATTCTAAAAAATGAATCTGGCAACAGTGTATAAAAACTAATTATTTGTAAAAAATCTGACAATTTTTGACAAATTGATTTGCCATATCATAATTTTAAAGTGTTTTTTCAATTTTTAACGTATTCAAGATTCTGTTTTGTTCATTTTTATTGGTTTTTATAGTTTTTGTTATTTTGAGTTCAATTTAGTATTATTTTCGTTATTCTTATTATTTTAGTTCCGTTTTTTTACCTTTTTAATATTTAATAATAAAAATAAACAAAGTACAGTAACCAGGAATACAGGGATATGTTGAAGATATTGGGCGAATGCCACGATAATTCAATGGAAGCTTCGAGGGTGTATGCTGAAGGTATGCTGCTAGAAGACATCCAAATAACAATGTAATTCGGAGGGTAGACCAAAGATGTGGAGAAACCGGAATGCTAGCACCAGTCGCTGGTCCAGATCGTGGTCGCCCACGACACGTGATGACTCCCGACATGCAGGAACAAATCAATTCAATGCATTGGAGGCAGATACCAGAAGCAGCACTAGGAGTATTTCAAGCGAATTAGGGGTATCAAAAAGTTCCGTTAACAGGTTCCTTCTAAGTGAAGACTATCATGCATATCACTTCACCAAAGTTCAAGCCCTATCACCAAATGACTTCCCAATTAGAGAAAATTACTGTAACTGGTTACTGGAACAAATAGAAGCAGATGTTACTTTTACTTCCCGTGTTTTGTGGACAGACGAAACCACTTTTTCGAAAGATGGATTTTTTAACCAACACAATAGCCATAACTATGCCATTGAAAATCCGGAATTAACGCACGTGAAAAATAACCAACTACGTTTTAGTGTGAATGTGTGGGCTGGAATAATTGGGAATCATTTAGTGGGCCCAATATTACCACAACGATTAAATGGTGAAAACTTTTTAAACTTTTTAATAAATGACCTAGGAGAACGTCTCGATGGTCTTCCTCTAGCTACCATTAGAAATATGTGGAAACAGTTAGATGGTGCTCCTCCACATTTTGCGTTGCCAGTAAGGCAATGGTTGGACGCAGAATATCCGGGAAGATGGATAGGTCGCAACGGACATGTTTCTTGGCCGCCAAGAAGTCCAGATCTGACGCCGCTGGATTTCTTTTTGTGGGGTCATATCAAGGCTCTTGTATACCGGACTCCCGTTCGTAATGAAGAAGATTTAATAAATCGGATCCGAAATGCAGCACAAACTGTAACTCCTCAAATGTTACAACGGGTTCAACAAAATATTAGACAACGTGCACAAATTTGTCTGGAGGTGCAGGGGCAACATTTTGAACACCTCTTATAGGTTTAAAATAATTTCTATAACCCTTATTGTTAAAAATTTTAGTTTCCTTGATTTCTTTGATTTAGTGAAACTGAAAACCTCACTTTCTGTTACTATTTCATTCATTGTGTTTTTAATATAAAAAGTTTTGTTCCTCTCAATATTTTTTATTGAATTGAACTTGTTTTGTACACATATAAAATACCTATTCATCAGTCAATTTGAAAAAAAATAGGTACATATGTCAGATATGTTTCAGATATTCTTAAAGGTAAAGGTGTATCCTTCACCTTTAATTATAAACCTGGCACCCATGTTGCCAAATGTACCTTTTGGTTTTTAGTCAATAACACAAGAAAGAAGGTTCATAGAATTTTTTTAATATTTTTCAAAGGTTCCCTGAAGGGTACCCTACAACGTACTGGAGAGCTTATCCGCCATTTACGGGACACCCTGTATACAGGGTGAGTCAGACCACCCGTAACAGACTTTTATCTCGAAAAAATTTTAATTACCAAAGTGAGCCCAAAGAATCCATTGGTACACTTATTATTTTCCGGAACAAACCGGAAGTGCCCGGAACCGGAGGTAACTTTGATTTTTCAAAAGGCAACATAGGTCGAGTATGGTATCGTTGGAAAGGTCTTTTAAAAAGAAACAACTTTTATAAAAATATTTATGTAATATCTTGCATAATTAACAAATTAAACGAAAAAAAATATGCAAATAAGTGACCATTGGTCTCTTAAAATTCATAATTGCCTCTAACCTTACCAATATTAAGGATGATGGTAGTGTTTTAATTTTTCCATAATTTAGGAAATCATTTGTCACTTGTTTGCTTATCTTTTTTCGTTTAATTTGTTAATTATGCAAGATATTAAAAAAATATTTTAATAAAAGTTGTTTCTTTTTAAAAGACCTTTCAGACGATACCATACTCGACCTATGTTGCCATTTAAAAAATCAAAGTTACCTCCGGTTCCGGGCATTTCCGGTTTGTTCCGGAAAATAATAAGTGCACTAATGGATTCTTTGGGTTCACTTCACAGACTCTTATTTTTTCATATAAATGAAAAGGACAGAATGATGAATGTCGTCTACGACACCATCTCGACCGGTCCGAGAATAAGCCCACTGGTAGGTATCTATACTGTGTTCTAGACAACGCCATTAGAATTGATACAGAAAATAGGCGACATAATATAGTAGTTGACATATTCTAAGAATATATTGTGATTCTGTGGTAAAGTTTTTAAAATCAAGAAATAAAAAAACTCGACGGAAGCCGAACTACGAGTGACGTCTTAAAAATATAAGAAGAGCTTAAGTGTAAGCAAGACTTTGCTAAGATTTTCTTTAAGCACTGTCGGTGAGATCAGCCATAATGTACAACCCGGATTCTACCCAATTTAAGTCGAAAAGGTACAAACATGACCATAGAATCAACGAACAGAAAAATGACTTGTTATAGCCTGTCGAGCGTCTTAGAAGGCTTCACTTTATTGGCATTTGAAGAAAAATAGTATATTGTTTTATTAAGAGTGAAAGAAGTACTTTTTGTGTGTGTAGGTTTGCGGGACGATCTTTGCGAGTCCCGCGGATACAAGGGAGCCACAAAAAGTTCTTTTACTGCTATTTTTTCTTCAAACGTCGAAATTTTTAAAATAGTAATACAATAAATAATTTTTAAATTTGACATTTAATTAGCATATAACACACAATAAAATATGCTAGTTTATATTGGGTTGCCTAAAATTTATTTCTACTCTGCCCTTTTATTCCTTGTCAGTGCAAAGTAGTAATTTCTACTCCTTGGCAGTACAAAGTGACGAACATAAAAAATGAGATTTTAAAACCTGTCAAACGTCACAGAAGACTGTACTTTAATGACGTTTGAAGAAAAAAATATTGATGTTGATATACCCTGAAATGGAAGCAGCATTCAAAAATGATACAGCGATGTGAACCGACTCATTAAATGCCGTTTTAGAAGGGCACAATTTGTTACCAAAATTTTGTTCCCAAACCGACTCAGATGCAACTGCGCAATGTACAGTTGCATCAGAGTCGATTTAGGAAAAAATATTTGGTAACATTTTAGCCCGTCTGAAAAGGCCTTAAGGAACTGCACATTACGCAGTTGCATCCGAGTCGGTTTGGGAAAAAAATTTTGGTAACAAATTGTGCCCGTCTAAAAGGACATTTGGAAGAGCTTTTAAGCAAAAATTTATTATTAAAATATGTAAAACAACGCTAAAATTTAAAATCTATTAAAAACATTGTTTGGAATTGATTTTTACGAAAAGAAGGTGATTGGATAATATTTTATTATCGTTTATATTTGTAAATATTCAAAATATTTCAATAAAAGTTGTTTACTTTTCAAGTAGCATCACACTGGACCCATTTCCTGTGTTGATATTCATAATTACAATGCTGATTACTTTTAAGGTAAATCCTGGTCGTCCAAGAAAATTCAAATCAAACCAATAGATTTTTTGTGTTCACTTTGGTTATATAAAACTGTTCAACTCATTCACATAGGATAGGACAAAGCGTTCTCGAAATAAAAGGGTGACACTCCATGTATACTATACTGCCGCAAAATTTTAAAACGTTTTTTTATATAAATGAGAGTAAATTGGATATAAAAGGGACAAAGTAGAAAATTGAGTAAAAAAAGCTCGTACTATAAGTAGTTTTTAATAACGTCTTTTTGGTATTTGTTTTACTTATTTTTGTTTTGATACACATTTAAAAATTAGGAAAATCTGTTTTTAAATTTTGTATTAAATAAATTAAAACAATATTTAATAAAAATAATGGATTTGGAAAATTAAAACTATTGCATAAAGAAAAGAATCTGGAAATCGATTTTATATTATTTCCTTTTCAGAAAATTACCTGATATATTTAGAGCTTTCAGTCTCCTCTTTCTGATTGCGAGATTACACCTAAACCTTCCTCCGCACTTTCCACCAACAGCAAATCTATAATCAACTAATCTTATCTCCTCTTTAATCCTTTGCGTAGATCACAGCACTCATTATTTTGTCCATTTTCATTTAATTTCATTAGATACTTCAATCTGTCTTTGTTATCTCCATTAAACTAACACCATTGGTTTATTTTGAAAAGCCTTCGTTTTTTTTTCTAAATTGCTTTTTTAAGTAGCTTTGCAAACTCAAATTAATAAATAGTTTTGGAATTGGCTTCAAATTCTAATTCTTAAAATTAACTTTAAATATTGTACAAAATGCTGATTAAAAAATATAAATAGGATTGAGAATTGGATTTAAGATTATAGAAAGAGGCAGCGAATTATTGCCAGATTACTAAGGATTACCGTCCGACAAGACGATCAAACTCGATTCCGTAAGACGAATATACCACTCTAACAAAACGTGATTCTAATAACTAAGTATTTGCAAGATTTTTCTTTAATTGAGCCCAAATTAAGATTTAAGTAAAAATTTTTAAATTATATTTAATACTAATTTTCATAAAGTCATAAAATACTTTAATTTCCTTATAGCACAAAACTCTAATTTAAAAATCATGACGTGATTTACAATGTGGTAATTATAAGTCGAAATTTAATTGGTATAATTTAAATATGACGTTTTCGTTCGCTCGATTTAATGGGTTATTCCGAGTTAGGAATTCGGGGTTTTATTTGAACCGCAGATGTCGGTTTGTTCTGCTATTCATCTCGTCCCCAGCTAAGATAGTAAAAGGGCAAAAGAGGGTGGGTGATAAACCGATTTACTGTCGACATCGCTTGATAAACTTAGATGCCTTAATAGCCTGTCACAATCTTAAACTATCGCACTTATCGATTCTCTAAAAATGAGAAAATTCACATAAATATTTATGATATAAATTACTATTGACAAAGACACACGCGAAAAGAAAGTTTTTACAATTGAGTGGAAATGGATGTAAAATATCTTATTTGATACAGTCGACGTGTCATCTTTGATATACAAAATATTTTCGTTAAAACAGTTTTATTAAAAGAAAATTTTACTTATCATAAACGACAACACTTATAAAAATAGCTTGTAAGTTCCTTAATGTTTTTTGATAAGAGAGGTTGGCCATAAAAATATTAGCGTAGGATATAGAGAAAAAAGGGGATTTAACAAGAGTTATCTTCTTTTGAAATATGTTAGTTAAGGTTAAGGGGTAAATGACCATCAAATGTAATATTAAAAAACTGAAGGTTTTTGAATTTCTAGAGTAACGTAAACGAAGCACTTTTGGATAAACTTAATCTTTCTTTTAGCTTTGGTAAACCTGAACACATTTTAATTAAAACTAACACCTTCCCTTTGATGAAAAAGTATTTTAAAAAATATTGAAGAATACCCATTGAAGTTCTAGGATAGATTAATTTTCATCATTTTTTAAACCAATTAAAATGAAAAAAATATGTGTATCTAAATTTAACTTTACGAAAAACGTTTTCCACTGTTTGTATTTAAATAGTACGAGTGTGGATTGAAATAAATAGCGTTATTATAAACATAACAGCAATATTAAGTTTTGCTTTTATGTCACAAGCTTTAATATTATTACATGCATGCTATATTATGACTAGGTTTTAAAATACACTCACCGGCACAAAATTCGATCCATGCGATTTATTTGATTTTACTCATTTAATTTTGACCTTATGTAATGTAATGTTTAATTATCATATAAATATGAAATTATGCACATTTTTATACAATATTTTGATATAAAAGATTTCTTTTAAATCCAACAATTGAATGTTAACACAATTGTTATGAATTTTTAAGAATTTTTAAAATGTAGTTATTTTAAAATTTTCAACAGTAACTTTCCTAATAGGGTCGAGTAAAGTTAAAATTAAAGTTAAAGTCTTCCTTAAACTAAAAAATGGTTTTAAGCCCAACTGATAGTGCCAGAGCTATTGCTCTTATCCAAGATGGGCGGTCACAGTATTACGCAGCTCGGGTTCTTGGCGTTTCAAGATGTAGTGTCCAAAGAGCTGTAGAACGTTTTAATGAAACTGGAAATTATTCTAGAAGAGTTGGATCAGGCAGACTACGGTGTACAACTGCTCAAGATGATCATGTTCTTAGATTAAGAGTCTTGCAAAATAGAGACACTACTGCAATTACAGAACGGAATGAGTTGGAACATGTACGTGGAGTAGCAGTAAGTGAAAGAACCGTCAGAAGAAGGTTACAGGAACATGGATTACATGCTTGAAGACCCGCAAATGGCCCACAATTGACCAGGGAACATCGGGTAGAACGTCTACGCTTTGGTCGTGAACACCAAAACTGGGGTGATCCGGAATGGAGCAAAATCCTTTACACGGATGAGTCAAGGTTTTGTCTCAGATCTCCGGATGGACGTCAACGAGTATGGCGAAGAACTGGCGAAAGGTTTGCCCAGTGCAATATTGTACCAAGATTGAATTTTGGTGGTGGCTCGATCATGGCGTGGGGCGGTATTAACATGAACGCTTGTACAGACATGGTAATTGTAAATAGAGGAGCAATGACTGCAGACAGATACATTACTGATATTCTGGATCCACATGTTGTACCTTTTGCTCCGTTTGTTGGCAATAATTTCATGCTTATGCATGATAATGCTCGTCCTCATGTTGCTCGCGTCGTCAACGAGTAGTTGAATGAAGTCCAAATCAATCGTATGATTTGGCCTGCCAGAAGTCCCGATCTTAATCCGATCGAACAAGTTTGTTACATGATTGGAAGACGAATTCGTGCTCGAATTCCTGCTCCTGACACCCTACGAGAACTAACTGCAGCAGTTTTGCAAGAATGGGAAGAAACTCCTCTTGATACTATTCAAACGCTTATTGAGGGCATGCCAAGAAGAATTGAAGCCGTAATTAGAGCTCGAGGAAGCAATACACGATACTAATTTTGTTGTTGCTGTATCATTTTCTGAGACATTTTCGTTTTTTGTTTTGGAAGTAATTAAGAAATTTGCCATTATTTTCATTATTTTTAAAAATAAATGTTACCTTTGGTTATAATGCATTATTATTGTTCTACGTACCCTCTTAAATAATTATATAAGTGAAAATAAAATATTATGAATACAAACAAAAAGTAATAAATGAGTAAAACCAAATAAATTGCATGGATCGAATTTTATGCCGGTGAGTGTACTTCAAAATATCATCAAACATATGCATAAAAATTCTTTTATACCTTAAAATTATTAGCAAACATACGAGTAACACGTATTTAAACATTGCTCCTCAAAATTAGTCAAATACAAATAAGTATAACTACTGACTGCAAATATAAATAATATTAAAAACTCGTTGAAGTAAGAAATTACAAAAACATCAATATGGTACTCACAAGAGAAATTATTAACGAGATAAATAAGTCTGTCAAAGAGGCAATTCTAACGAGATTATCTAAAGACGAATTTATAAATAAATTAGCCGATAAGGTAACTGCTAAATTGGATAAAAAATTTAAACCGATTAAAACAAAATTTATTGGTCAAATTATTTCGCTAACTAATGAAAACGCCAAGCTTCAAGATGAAATTAGAAAGATGGAGAAAAGGTACACGAACAGGTGACCAGTCATTTATACAGGGTGTCCCAAAATTCGACCGACAATGATTAACTGGAGGTAGGAGACCTAAAAATAAGTTGATATGACCCTATTTATCTATTTCCAAACATGCACCCCTGAGCAGTTATAAGCCTTCAAAGTTGAATTTTTAAAATAGAAATTTTTTATTGCAGCCAAAGCAGTAAAGATTTTTTAATGAAATACTGGATGCGTTCCGTGTTGCACATATGCCGCATATGCTGTACAAAACGCGTTCCGAGTTGGACAGATAGTGCATACAATTTGGCTTCGGCGGCCATTAGGGTTCTACTTATCGTGCACATCGATACGGTTGTGGTATTTAATTGTACCTAATATTTTTTTCAAGTTTCTTTTTGAAAAATTAATTCAAAAAAATAACTCGAGTGTTTGTAAACAGTAAATTAAGCTTCTTAGAGGTGCCTTGAAACTCTGTAGAACGGGCAATAAACGGTAGGCAGTTTTCAATTACATTTATATAACAGTTATATTGTTCGTTAATCAAAAAATTGATTCGTTAATCAATTTTTTGATTAACGAACATATTTTTAAACTTTTTTGCCTGATGATGAATTAAGTCTTCATTCGAAAGTGCTCTAGCTTGTTAATTTATAAAAAACGTTATTTGTATAAAGATATACCTTTATTTATTTATAATAAATTTATTAAAACAAATAACTATATCATGGATTATTCAATAATTGAATCTAGAATGTGTTTCTTATTTTTATTTTTCTCTTTTCTTTTATCTGTTTTTCAATACCCTAATGTATAGTACGTTAATAAACTGAATTTAAAATGTAATGAAGAAAATATTATTGTTAAGTACTATTTGTTTTATTTAGGTTAAGTGGTAGAGCAGACGAAAGGTATCAGTTATTATTGTAAATCTATTGTAAAATTTAAATGTGTGTGAATAAAGATAATTATAATTATTATTACTTTAAAATCGTTGACATGAAATTCAAAAAATATAGTCAAATTCAATTCATACGAGACAATTAGTCTTTAAAAATGCAAGAGGTAGACGTTTACTTCTCGAATGTCGTATACCTATTACCAGTCGAGTCCCGAAGCTATAATCAGTTTGGGTAAGAGTATGTAAACAGTTAAACTATTAAAGGATTAACAAACTTCCACCTCTGGTCCAAAATATCTACAAGACATATGAAGTAATTCAACAATTTTACCCCGAAAATATTTGTTTAATTTTATTTACATCCAGAAATTTAAAAATTTACTTAAGTAGTATGCAATGAAAGGATTATACATATAATATTTTATTACTTATCTATAATGAAGGATATAGTATATTACGGAACGAGCTAGAATGTAACCAATTTTGTGCGAGTGGAAAAATAGCGGAACGAGGCGCTACCCGACTGAGGATATTATACCAGCACGAAATTCACTTTCTTGCGAGTTGTGATTTTACAACCATTATTAATATTTTATATACTTCATGTTATTACTAGTAGGAGTGATTTAAATTTCCCGCGCTAAAATGCCAAAAATTAACGTCCCTGATTGGTTAAAAGTCAGCAAGATTTACACCGGATAATTATTTTGGATTAATTTTGACATATATCCTCAAAATATTAATCATAAAATTTGAACTACTATAATGTATTTACATGTATAAATTTGTATTCAGACAAAGAAAGGGGGAATTTAATTATCTTTCTGTACTTATGTTATAATTAAAAAGCCAAAATAACCAAAAGTTCCCGTCAAAATCTGTTTGGTTATTTTTCTAGTAACTTTTATAGTGTAAGTTGTCCTTCTCTGTAACTCCTCCTAGTTAAAAAATGAAGTATAGAAAAATAACTAATGGTGCCATTCTGTGCAAAACTGTAAGTCCTTAAAGGAAAAATCTGTAAAGTTTGTTATATGGGTTGTAATGGACGGTTTCCATGGTTACCTTACAGATATTGCCTGTAAGGACTTACAGTTTTGCACAGAATTGCACCATAAATAGCTTTTGGTAAGAATTTTAGGTTATTCTGGCTTTTTAATGATAAAATATCTACAGAAACATAATTAAGTTCTAAGTTCCCCATTTCTTTGTACTGAATACATATTTATACATTTAAATACATTAGTAATTCAAATGTTATGATTAATATTTTGAAGTTATATGTCAAATATACAAAATATTTGTCCGGTGAAAATCTTGCTGACTTTTGACCAATTAGAGACTTTAATTTTTGGCATTTTAGTGCAGGAAATTTAAATCAGTCGACCTAGTTAAAAAATTAATTATGGTAACAACTAAAAAGTCATAACATAACCTGTGTTGACATTAGCTGACATTGAAGTTCGTCGAATATTTTTAGTTAAATGTACCTAATTGTAGGTGGTGCTGTTTAGATGGATTTAAAATTTACACAAAAGTTAATTATATTTTTTTTCAAGTCGGAAATTGCCATAAGTTTCGTTACTCATATTAAGTCAAATGGTTATTAAGGCTTTTCCCTTTCCAGACTTAATTATATTATGATTTTAATAATAGAATAAGTAATACAGGGTGAGCTAAAATGATTATGGTTTGATATGTAGGCAACCAAATACACAGGTTGGTACAACTGAAATCTTAAAATAAAAATCTCCTAGTAATTCAATGGCGTAGCAAAATTTTTTTCCAATATCTCTAATTTTACAGCAAATGTCAAATATTGAAAACGTTTTTCTTCATTTTCGAGGCAGATGCTAACACAACACAAAGATTTACGCAAATTAATTTTGATAAAAACTGACGTTTATGAAATAGAAGGCACAATATCGAAATTCTAAAATCTGAAGTTTTGACACAACGGTAAAAATAATACCTACGCCTCTGCTTTTGTGAAGTGTAGTTACTTTGTTTTGATTTTGTGTTACTATGAACTTGAAGCAAACAAATTCCCCAGATTTTTAGGCGGGAAATTTGAATTGACCACAATCATTTTAGCTCACCCTGTATTAGCGTGGTTAAATATAATTTTTTATCCAAATTGAACATCCTATTTTTTTTCTCATCATTCATTATCATTTTAGATAAGCTTTTCAATGATACAAGGTTTGTTAAAAGGTATATATTAAAAGAGTTTAAAAAAGTTTTCATCGCCATTATTTTAAAAGTAACAATTTTCCCTATAACTTATATAAGTCGAGGATGACTACCTTTACTTTAAGCCTAAAAATTGTTGCTTTAACTTTTTGGAGAATTTAATTTTACTAAAATAATTCCTGCCCATTTCTTCACAGAAAAGGTCTGTTGACTCATGTCGCCAATGTTCTTCGTTTTCTTGTAAATGCGCATTTTATTCCACTGCGTCAGGTGCTATTTTCTTAGAAAACTACAAAGTAAGCTAAGCTTGCCATCGTATGTGATTTTCTAAAGAGTTGAATATCGTTTTATAATATTTATCACGCCTACTTTGTGATTTTCTAGAAAATTAAAAATTTCAGCACTTGACGTACTGGAATAAAATCCGTATTTACAAGAAAACGAAGAACATTGGTGACGGATCCAAAAGACCTTTTCTATGGAGAAATGGGCAGGAATTATTTTAGTAAAGTTAAAATCTCCAAAAAGTTAGAGGTAAAATTGTTAGGCTTAAAATGAAGGTAGTCATCCTCGACTTTACCATAACCGAAAACATGATTTAACTTTTTTAATGGACTAGAACATGCACCCTAATATCAGAAAAAAATGCCAAACTTTCAAAGTAATAGCTCGTATAAAATGTGAATCACCCTGTATAGATATTGGTAAATCAAGAAGCAAGAGATTGTAACATTGGCATAGAATTGTCGTTGTATTTAGGAGATCGAATTGCACATGCAAGACAAGCCTTATTGCAAGAAACGGATCCTTCTTATGAGGACACTTTACGGATAGCGTTAGCTCTCAGCGCTGTCCAACTTCTCTTAGCCAGCGGGCCATTTTTTCTTTAGCAAATATTTCGCGGGCCGAAAAGGATAGGTAAATGAAAAGTCAGTTCATGTCAACTCAAATAGTATATTAAGCAACGAGTTTCAGAAGTCAAGTATTATTGTACGCGTCCAAGTTTAAAAAACGAGACGCGTAGCGGCGAGTTTTTTAATGGACGAGTGCAATAATTGACTTATGAACGAGTTGCTTATACTATTTTTTATAATTTGCGCAAAAATTAAATAAATTGGGAAATTATTAGAGGTACAAATATTTCTTTATTTTTTTTAGCAGTTGGTGACAATGATTTCTTAGTGTATCGTTGTTATAACAACAGAAAACATAGAAGTCTTGACAGTGACAGTTTAATTTAAGGTTTCAATTTTTATATTTTAAGTTGCATATTTTTAGTGTAAAACCAGTGATAAGTTATCTTGTATCCTACCAGATATTCCGAAAATAGTAAAAAATAGTAAGCCCTTAATTTTTGATAAATCTTTTCATATCTTCACAAAAATTAATACCACAATTTGACTTTCCTTATTTGACAGTTAAATTTAAAGATTATTATTTAATTTTTTGTTGGAAATTAATAATTTAAAAGTAGTGAGGAATTATTCTGTACCCTATAAAAAATTTAGGAGACATAAAAAACATAGCAAGTACTTTAAATCTTGAAATTTATTTACGTTAATCAATACCACAAATTTGACAGATCAATGCTACCAACTTCGTAAGCGGGTGCTATAATGATTGCGCTATGGCCCATTATGGTTTCGCTAGCGGTGTTTTAAAAGGAATATTATAGACGCAAATTATAAAAAGTTATTTTATTTATACGATAGTTCTGCTGTTTTTCCAATTTTTTTTACTAATGTTATTCTCGAGTCTCCCGTGCGCGGGCCGTAAAAAAAAGCTTCGCGGGCCGCCAGTTTGACAGCGCTGCGTTAGCTGATGAACAAGTTAAACAAGATGTTAACCCCAGTAGCACAACAATATTGGTACCATCATGGCCTTCAATATTGGCTGGAGATGCATTTGTTCAGATGGAATTATGTGAAATCCAATATTGGCAACCCAATATTGGCAAAAAACGAAGGCCCAATATTTGTTTACCTTTATTCTCCCAATATAGTTTACCTATTGCCTGCCAATATTTGTTTACTGACATACGGCGATATATGGTTGCCTTTATTGTACCAATATACTTTAGCCAGTGAACGCTGTTATGGATTAATGGGTTTGTATTTTATACCAATACATGCCTTTCTAATTTATACGTATTGTATTAATCAAATAAAAGCTCATAAAAATAAGAAATTTGCTAATTTATTTAAACAAATAGCAATTAGCTGGAAGAACCTAAAAATGTCCAATAGGTAATTTGCAGCATTCTACACTGTTAGATCTTAATCGTGCATCGCATGAAGCGGTCAGGATTTGTGTAGCATTATGGTTGCATTCAAAACCCGGCTCACTATTTATACTATACACTGACCGAATTCTCTGCGTAGAACTTGAAACGCCATCTAGTGATAATTTTGGAACTAAGAATACTGAACAATTCACCTCATAAAAATGGATTTTACCCGAAAAAATATCGCTATGAAAGGTATTAATACATAAAACACTCAATAGTAAAATAATTGTATGGTAGGTGAAATAAAAAACGGCTAATTTTATAATTAACTTTTAACAGATTTTGTACGGAACTAATCTTCAATTTTGTATTTTATGTTTTCAATATCAAGAACTGTATTTACTTTTAATTGTAAAACCAAATTGGGCCATCAAATACAAGCTGATAAAAGATAATAGATTAAAAAATATTATTGAACCAATTTTGGGTCAATATATAACTACCAATATATTTTTAAATTGGTTAACTAATATCAAATCAATATAGTATCATACGTTTATATATTGGGCTAACATTAAATATTGGTACAATAATGGTTATATAAAGGTGGAATATTGTGTGCTACTGGGAATATTGGTCCATTAAAGGCAAATGGATAAAACATATGATAAAAAATATTGAACCAATCTAATCTCAATATATTTTACTATTATTTTATTACTCCTACATTTTTTATATATTTTAAATTAAGATTTCACATCTATCATCAGTTATGCTCGTACATTACCTTTTAACTCCCATTTAATTCATTTTATCGAAGTTTGCTTAAAAACAATAAGCATACAAGAAAAAATATTTTTACAGTAGTGATTAGATCTCCAAAAACTATTTTGAATATTTTATTTTAATGGTATTATATTGGCATTTCTTTAAATAAACAACGTTTCAATACAAACTTTAGTTTAATATTGGCCCAATCATAATAAAACGATATATTTTTTAAATTGATAAACTATATTGGGCCTTTAAAGGCAAATCGATAAAACATATTATGATAAAAAAAAATAATGTTGAACCAATCTAGGCCCAATATATTTTACTATTATTTTATTTTAAATTGTATGTAGGTATATATTTTAAATTTAAATTTCACCTAACATCAGTTTATGCTCTCACGTAACCTTTTAACATAAAAACATTGAGCCGTGTGAATAAAAATGAAGCAAATGCTTTTACTTCAATTGTGATCTGTATTTTTTGAAATTTTTTGTTTTTCCAATATGTTTATTCTATTTAACTTTTTGACTACTCCTTAAACCTTACCCTAGATAATAGTTTATAATAAATATCCAAGAAAAATATTTTTACAGTATTATGATTAAAAAATCACCAAAAAACCTATTATGTATTTTGAAATTTGATTTTAAATAATGGTATCATATTGGCATTTCTTTAAATAAACAACGTTTTAAAACAAACATTTTATTGAAGTTTTTTTTTTAAATATTAAAGAAAACATATTTTACTATATTGGTTAAATCTCCAAAAACCTATATATTTTGAAACTTGATTTTAAATAATGGTATCATATTGGCATAACTTTAAATAAACAACGTTTAAAATCAAATATTTTTTTAATATTGGTCCAATCATGATAAAACTATATATTTTTTTAATTGATAAATTATATTGGCCCATTATAGGCAAATCGATAAAAGATATTATGAGTAAAAATAATATTGACCCAATCTAGGCCCAACATATAAATACCTATATATAATTAAATTGGTTAAACAATATGTAACCAATATAGTATAATATGTTTATATATTGGGCCAATATAAAATATTGGTACAATAATGGTTAAATGTAGGTTTAATATTGTGTGCTACTGGGGAATAGAGTGGGAAGAGAAGATGATATTAATATAATTCTAAAATCAAAAACAATGAACAAGAAAACAGATAATATTATTTGTTGTTCAAGATGTGGTACTGATGGTCATAAATCAGACGATTGTAAAAACAAAAATGACATAATATGTAATTTTTGTCAAAATAAGGACATTGGATGAGGGCGTGTTACTTTAAGAATATACGTAATTATATTAAAAGGAGAATGTTTTGTAACTGTTAAATTTGGTGGAAAGTTTTTATCTTTGGTGGCAACTGAATTTGTAAATTTCAAATTAATGCTAACAACATTTCAAATTCTATAAAGACATTAAAGAAGTAAAACATAAGTTAATTTTATTAAGGAAATTTGGGATCAAGCCAAAAGTTTATTTGAATCAGGTCTTATGGGATAATTCTGAACAAAAAATGTTAGCCGTAACTTGACAGTCACCCCGATGTCAAAAAACGCTATTCTGTAAACTTTACTGTAACTTAATGGTAACGTAAAATAACATTTTCGGTGTTAAAATGCATTGAACATCTATAGATTGTATTATTACAATTATACCTTAATGTATTTTTAATATTTTGATCGATGTTAAGTATTGTAACACCGAAAATGTTTTAAATAACAGTGGTGATTATTAACTTACAATTAATAAACAATTAAAAGTTGATTTTCATCCTATACCATGAGTACTGACTCTGTAATAAATTAAGTGGTTGTAAGTATTTTACAAAACTGGATTTATCTAATGCATATTTACAAATTGAATTGAATGAAGAGTCACATCGACCAATTTTTAGGTCTACTAATTTGACTAAACCGCCATCAGTCGAATTTTGAGACACCCTGTATAAAGTCATATTTTCTTAGTAACTTCATTACTGAGCTAATCGAATTATAATTAAAATTTCAAACCTCGCCGGAAGCCAGAAAAACAAGCAAGTTCTTAAAATATTTGCGCACTAAGGTAATTCTGCATCTTAGTTAAAACCAATTATGAATATGGATAAATAATTGTATTATTATTATCGTAAGGTAAGGTATAAGAAATCTTATGTGTAAAATTTAGAAAAATATTTCCAAAAAATACATTTAGTAACATGAAAATTACCTTTTGTATTATGATTTTAATTATAGACCTTGCTAAATGTAATATTAAAAAAAATATAAAATTTACAATTCTGTTTTTGCTTTCTACAAATGCAGTTTTTACATTTTTTTTATGTTCCACTGTTATTCATGTACATGTTATTTTACCATATATTCACATTATATGAGTGTTTCATATTAAGTTTGTAATATTCCTCCACAGTATTATTATTTCTTTTTAAAGTTACCTTGATTTAATTGAAAGTTTAAATAATTGATATCCTTAGGAAAAATGCAACCATTAAATACTTATACCTTTTTTTAAGTAGATTTACATAGTTTAAAGAAATAAAGTTTTAATCTCAGTGGATGTCTAACTGTTTTTTTTTCGAAGCCAAAATAATCCTAAATATACCTACTAGATGAAAAATGTACTTCTATCCATTTACTCTTCAGACAATAACAAATATTATAATAACAACTAGCATAAATTTTAAAATGTAAACAATAACATGATGCCTTGGCAGGTGAGTGACATGATATTCACAGAAGAGAAAGTTTTCGAATATAAAATAGAAGTTGGTGGAATAAATTTCTTTTTTATTTATAAACATTCATAAAATTATTCTAAAACATAATATTTTAAATCATTATGCGAGTATTCATTCATTTTTATTAGTAATTATACCCAAGTGTATGAATAATTCTAACAGTGTTAAGTGTTAATGTAATTTACTCTGATTGGATCAACAAAAACGACCTTACGTTTATATTATTTCTTAAATGACTTGGATGTTTCTTTGTTAAAAGCTTTAGCTGTAAGTCGATATTTTCACAAAGAAAAGGTTGGAGTAGATTTTCGAATGAAATGTTGGCTTTAAATAGGTTTGCTTTATAGAACATCCGAAACGGCAGTTTTGCATTTGTTTAGACTTGTTATTATTACTAAGCATATCGTTAACTGGTAATGAAGTAAAGTTTACTTGACTCAAAGGCTAAACCACCTAATGAGTTCGTTAATCCTTTGCGTTTTCTTAGGAAGAAAAATTCAGTAATATGAAACTTTTTTAAGCAAGATAATGGACCTCTCCTGGAGTGTCCCTACAAAAATATACATCATTAGTGCTAAGCGAGTAAAATGATACAAAGTTATTTTAAAATTCACTTCGGTTTCATCGAGCATTCTTCATTATTTTCTGTATCTTCCCAATTATATATACTTCGCTTTAACCGTCGTTTCTACAATCCCTCTTTAATGTAAATTGAGCTGCTTAAAGGTATTATCAGATTTTTGTTACAATTATTTTTAAGCAATTTTTAAACACATACAAAAACATGTTTTCAATTTAATGTAATAAATGAAAAACTTTATCTAAGGAAATAACATAAAGCCACAGAGATTCGCCTTTTTTTATAAACCAAGTCGCAAAATAAACCGAATCCCATTTCTTTAGATGCACTACAATCTTTTGTGAGATACTTCGCATTATAATCAGTGAAGTGCGTTTTGTGTTAAATCTATTCAATCTTTTATCTTCGAAAATAAACAAAATATACCTATATTATTAATCTTGTTGAAACCCTGCCCATTATTTTTTATTTAATTTTATAATAATAACAATTTACAAACAAACAGAATATAAAAAACCGAAAAACTAAAAGTCGTCAAGTTCTAAAATGATAATCATATTTATATTCGTAAAAAAATCTATAATTGTATAAAAATTATTTTGTTCAGTTATCGCAAAGAAAATGTTTGTATATTTACTAAAACGTAGAAACATATTTGATGCAATTGACCGGGAGATAGTGACAGAAAAATTGGTGTCATTTTTTAAAAGTATGGCACCATCTATGATCCCAGTTAGCTATCTATTTTATCTATGATGGCACCCCTTCGGGGGCCAAATATCATACTTAAGGAAACGAAAATGATAACCGCACCGCTGGTCGTCGGGGCCTAATCTCAAAACAATCAATCAAATATGTCGTAAAATTACAGATTTCAATCGATTATTTACAAAAATATTCTTGTATTTTCAGGTAGTCTATAAAAAAAATCGGAGGGATCGTAATGCCATACTGATCGGTTGGGCTTAATAGCCCGCCATACCAATTAAAAGAGTTTAATTTTAAAAA
Organism: Stenus bimaculatus; assembly: GCA_963971135.1. Taxonomy (NCBI): domain Eukaryota; kingdom Metazoa; phylum Arthropoda; class Insecta; order Coleoptera; family Staphylinidae; genus Stenus; species Stenus bimaculatus. The sequence continues at coordinate 55,247,048 of OZ020180.1, read as the reverse complement.
CTTTGAAAAACTATTTTTTACGGGTTCGCGTTTTTTTCAACTAATTATTTTCATATAGCCATTCACAAAAATCGCCATGCCATACCATTTCCACGGTTCTAAATAGTCGCCATACTGCCCTAAAAAGTAAATTTTTTGACCTGTCGATATATTTAAGGTGGTATAGCGACTATTTTGAACCGTCGAAATGGTATGGCATGGTGATTTTCGTGAATGACTACTTGAATATAATTAGTTGCAAAAAACGCGAACCTATAAAAAATAGTTTCTAATTTTTTTTGTAAATGAACCTGTTTTTTAAATTAACCTCTTTTAAATAGTATAGCGGGTTATTAGCCCCAACCGATCAGTATGGCATTACGCTTTAGCCGAATTTTGTTTTATTGACTACCTGAAAATACAAGAATCTTCGTGTAAAAAATCGTTTAAAATCCGCAATTTTTCGTCAGATTTGAATGCGATTAAGGCCCGATGTCCAGAGGTGCGCTTATATTTTTCGTTTTTTTAATCATGATATTCGACCCCTAAAGGGGTGCCTTACTTGTAAAAAATGACACCCATTTTTTCTGTCACTCTCTCCCGGTTCTCTAATGAGTTTCCCATCTAAAAAGCGAGTATAAATAGATTCATAGATGTCGAATAAATAGTGAATTTGAAGTTGACATGTTGCGTTGCCTGAAAATGCGTAAAGCAAGTCGATTGCCTTGTTTCGTTTTGTGTTGCGTTACAAATAGAAGGTGTCCCAAAATTCAGTTTACAGGTCATATCTCCGTTGGTTGAAAAGTTAAAAAGTTAAACCAACAAAAGCTTTTAATGGCATCAAACTCAGATTCCATACATTGGATTTAGCCATCCTTAAAAAGCCATCATAATTTTTTTTCAAATGGCACCCGCTACATTTGTTAACCAAAATTTTGATATACGGAAAGTGAATGTGCATTGTGAGTATTTTGTTTGAATCGCCTAGTGTCAATAAAAATATTTCTTCAAAGGTGGCATTGGGTAGCATCGTTCATATGTATAAATAAATTATTAACATCGTTTTTGCCGTTTTTAAGCTTATGTTGAATGTGCAAAAGCTAATTTTGAACAATTATTATAGGGTACGAGCGAATTTTACTGCATCGCCCCCTGTGGCAGTAATTGGCGAAACATGCAGGAAAGTCAAATGTTTGAATTTAAAGTTTTGTGTTGTTTATTCAAAGTTTTTGTTATGAATACTAAAAATAACAATAAAAGAGCATCTCATACTTCTTGTTCTGTTGTTGTTCGTTGCAAGAAAAGCTATTTTAAGACAAACAGAGATATAAAATTTTATAAATTTCCTTGAGTCTTATGAGGTAGAAAGGCGCAAAGCTTTAAATTGATATTTATCTGCAACACCAAAGAAGATTAACTTTAAATACAAGAAACACAAAAATTTAACTGCACTACACAAGAAACATTTATTTTGATTCTTGTTTATTTGAAACGCCGCAAGGGGGCACTGTTCGCAATATACAGTCGTCGCCTATAATTTATTTTAGTACCTACTTGCTTTATTTACAGGGTGTCCCAGAACACCCGCAACACCTCTTTATTTCGAGAACCCTTTGCCGTACATTCATGAGGTAACAAAATATATTACCAAAGTGAACGTAAAAAATCTTTTGGTGTGATTTGTAATTTTTAAAATACATCGGAAGTACCCGAAACCTAAAGTAACTTTAAAATTTTAAATGGCAGCCTAGGTCGAGTATGGTATTGCTTGAAAGGTCTTTTAAAAAGAAATAAATTTCTTGTATATTTAACAAATTAATCGAAAAAATACATGCAAAGAAATGACAAATGGTTTCTTTAATTATGGAAAAATGAAACCACTACCGTCATCCTCAACGGGTGATTGTAGAGATAACTATGATTTTTTAAATGGAAACTAATATTTTTTGCATTTTTCGCTACGTTCGTTAAAAAATTAATTATTTTTAAAAAATAAAGAGAAAAATGAAAAAAAAATTCATTTAAAAACTTCTATTTCGCCCAATGCGGATGATGGTAACTATGTATATATTTTTTCCGTAATTTAAGAGACTGGTTTACATATTTTTTTCATTTAATTTGTTTTTTATGCAAGATATTAAAAAAGTATTTTAATAAAAGTTCTTTTTAAAAGACCTTTCCAATGTATACAGGGTGTCCCGTTCGTGGTTCACCAAGGTTAGAAAGTGGAGCAAATTTTATCACAAAAAAACCAAAAAAGTAGGGGTCTACCTTTTATGGTTTGAAAGTTACAGGGGTTGGAATTTGGCATTGAGCGTTTTTGCCAGAAATCAGTAAATGATCAATACCTGATTTAAAAAAAAATATACAAATTTAAAGCTGAAAGTATCCTCTTTCCATTGGTAATAATGATAAAACACAAATCGTTTATCAAGTATTAAAAAAAATCGAAAAGAAAAAAAAATCCAGAAAAATTTTTTTAACAGTTTTTGGAGATTTTCTCCAAGATATGACCTATTAAGGGCATGTTTTTTTTAATTTTCTAAAACTTCGTTAAATTCTCTAGAAATTATGAAAAATTTTGAAACCCCAACTCTAGAGCCTTCTAAACTTACTCCTATGAGAATTGATTCTAAGCATAGTTAGTTTCAATTGAGGTGCGCCTTCATTTTTGTTATTATTTAATAATACAACTGTTTCAAAAGCCACCAAAATTTAACTTTTTACTTATAAAAATTGATTATTAAGCAACTATTGATCATTTACTGATTTATGGCAAAAACGGGCGATGCCAAATTCAAACACCTGTAACTTTCAAACCATAAAAGATAGACCCCTACTCATTTGGTTTTTCTTGATAAAATTTGCTCTACTTTAAAACCTTAACGTTTGGTGAATCACGAACGGGACACCCTGTATACAGGGTATTCAGAAATTAAGCGGCAACATTTTAGGAGGCGATCCAACAACTGATTTTAAGAAAAAAAACCACCTATAAACATATGTGCGATCTCGCTTCCTAAGGCTATAGCCTTTAAAATATTGTCAGTACAAAGGGCGATTAACCCTATATTTAAAGAAATTATTCAAGCTAATAAAATAGCTACATTTCATTAAGTAACTACTAATAAAAGTCGAGTAGAATAAAGTTAGCGTAATTATTGTATTATAAAATATGAGTGTAATTCTGCATGTGAATGGTTAAGTGTATTTTTCTCGAAAAGGGTGCATTCTATCGAGTTGATATAAGAGTACACTTTTTGTCGAAAATTAAGTAAAGAATAATATTATGTAAACAAATAATAGGTTATGCTAACCATAAAAAAGTCAACGCCATTTTTAAATTTAACCCTACCCAAAACTACTCTTTCGAAAGGTTCAAAATATCTGAATAAAGTCTTAAAATTATATCTTTAGTGTATTATGATTCACCCCAAAAGTCAAATCTCTACTACAATCCGTTTTCAAATAAATGACGAATGATCAGAGTTTAACATAATTATTTTACAGTGTTTAAGTTTTTGTTTGTGCACCTGATTTCTTAAGAAATCGTGTTGTGCCTAAATGATTTACAATATATTTGAGATTTTCGCGCAAGTTACTACCTAAGTTGTTATTTTTATTTGTACATACTTGGTATTTTATAATTATTATTATAGAGCTTAATATACAGGGTGTCCCGAAATTAAGCGGCCAAACTTTAGGAGGCGATTCTACAACTAATTTTAAGAAAAAAACTTCCTATAAACATGTGTCCGATTTCGCTTCCTAAAAGAGCTACAGCCCTTTAAATATTGTGACTAAAACTAGGTTTTTTGTCATTTATTTGAAAACGGTTTGTAATAAAGATTTGAAATTTGGTGTGAAGACTAATACGTTTAAGATATAATTTCTCAATTTTTTGAACACTTTCAAAAAATTTGAAAAAAATTGAGAAATTATATCTTAAACGTATTAGTCTTTACACCAAATTTCAAATCTTTATTACCGACCGTTTTCAAATAAATGACAAAAAACCTAGTTTTAGTCACAATAGTTAAAGGGCTGTAGCTCCCTTAGGAAGCGAAATCGGACACATGTTTATACGAAGTTTTCTTCTTAAAATTAGTTGTAGAATCGCCTCCCAAAGTTTGGCCGCATAATTGCGGGACACCCTGTATAGTCGACTAATATAAACAGTAGGGTGAGTAAATAAACACCTTTTTTTAAATACCCTACTCTTTATATTAGTTGAATATATCTCGGTTTTTGAACTCGCCTTCCTACTCGCCCGTTTACTCGACCAATGTAAACTAGGCTTTACGCTTTAAATTTGCTTTAAGGAATATGTTTGCTCAGTGAAACAATAAGAAGTGATTTTTTTTGTGTGCTATATGTTTAATTAGTTAAATAATTATTTATTGTCCTGAATACATGATATCATGAATGGTTATTAATTTTTTTTAAAGATTCAGGGATTTTATTATATATTTTAGCTTCACCAGTTTTACAATTTGACTCCCATATTTGTAAATAAACTTTAAAACATTAAAGATGTATAACTCGTTTAATTTAAGGAATATTTGGTTTTGCTAAAGTTAAGATTGAGTAAATTTGTGCCTAGCCAGCATTATATTTTATATAGACCAATTTCTGCTATATTTTTTGTCCATTGCCAGTTTTCGCTTGGAATATCCAGGTTTAATATTTCATTAATATAAAGGAGAAATCATTGCGGTCCTACTATTGATCTTTGGGGGATACCATACGTCACTTTTTGGGGAGGACTGAGATGGTTATTTATTTTAGTATGTGAGGTTCGGTCTCTTAAATAATCTTCGAACAATGAGTAAGCAAAACCTTTGATTCCGTATTGTTTTAGTTTTCCCAAAAGTACTCTATGTGATACACTATCAAATGCTTTCTCCTAATCTATAAGAATAGCAATTGTTTTTTATTAGAATTTGAGTACTCGTGATTTTTATGAAATAGGGCATCCTCCGTTGAGCAATTTTGCCTAAATCCAAATTGGCTCTTTGAGAGTATTTTATTAGAAGTTGTGTATTTGTTTCACCGAGTTGCTATTGCCTTTTCATAATTTTTGCGAATACTGATATAACAGAGATTGATCAGTAATTTTTTGATTCATGTTTATTTCCGTTTTTGAAAACTGGGATAATAATACTTTCCTTTAATGCTTTCGAGAATTGTCTGGATGTGAATGACAGGTTTATTAAGTGAGCTAGTATATCTATTATGTATTCTTTGATATGCTTCATTGTTCTTGTTGCTAATGAATATGTTCCCGCGGACGCTTTATTTTTTAAATTATTTATTATATTTAGCAGTTCTGCTTTAGTTATCGGATGTAGAAACATTGAGTTAGGCAAATTTGGTCTGTTACAGTTTATTTTAAAAAGTATTTGTTAAATATATCTGGAATCTTTGAGGAATCCGTTGTTATTGTAATATATTATTGGGTTTTAACTTTGATTTTATAAACTGATTTTTTATTTTAATAAAAGCATGATCTAAACAACTACTTGATATGTCATGCATTCTTGTTGGTGATTTAATTTACTCTACAACTCTGTTTTGTTATTAAAATTAAACTGCATTTTAGTAATTATTGTATTTGTACTTTTGATATGTTTTATTGCAGGTGTAAATATTACAATAAACGGTGAACAAATACATCACCGTGTAATTCCAATGAGAAGTTATGGAAATTCCCCATTTTACCATCTTTCATATTGTATTTATAATTCGGTAAATCCAGCTAAAGCTAAAGATATTCGTACTCAGATTGTTCAGTATGTTATCGCCAATTGGAGGAGTTTTCAATTATTGACGTATAATGAAGATGGAGATAAAATACTAATCTCTGGAATTCTCTGGAAATGTTAAAATCCGGTATGTAAGGAATAAGTTGTGAATTAGTGGCTGCAGGAGAGATTAATTTTCAAGTTTTTCAAAAAAGTATTCTGTATGCACTGTTTGTTTTACAGGGTCAGCTTATTCATCAACTTCAGTTCACGGGAAATCATTATAATGTAACAGGGCTGTAGAATCTCAAACTAAAAAATGAAAATGTGCTCGCTTTTCTGATAGAACTAGAACAACTCAACTCAAAAAAGCTCAAACAAAATATGCGTCAAAACAAACAGAGCATCATAGAGTTGCCGTTAAAAAATATACACTAACAAATACGGAGGTTAATAGAGCTGCCGTCCAAAAAAAAACCCAAAAAACATCCGGAGGTTAATAGAAGAGCTGCTGCACTGTATGATCTTTTCAACGAGGATAGCAAATCCGAACGCTGGATTTTGAAATTCGCTTGATATTTGCGGTTTTGATAATATTTCTTTTTCCAGTGAAGCATTTTTATAATTTCTTTTTTTGGTACACAGAAAAGTCTTGTGCCTACCAATTTCTTCTTTCTTTATTTATGTCAAACCAAGTACTCACACAGAAGCAGTAAAACGGGTTCTTTTCAAAAGATTTTCGCTTAGCGGCACTTAAGATATTTATAAGAAAGTAATTCAAATAATATGTCCTGTTTAAGTATATTTTTAAACTTTATACAGCGCTCCAAAAATTTCCTAAAAAATTTTACTTAATTTTTGGACACTTCTTGTACACAACCCGTCTTACTGCTTCCGTATGAGTATTTGGTTTGACTTACAAAAATAAGAAATAAAAGAAAGTGGTAGCCACAAGACTTTACCCAAAAAGAATTTTTAAAAAGCTCCACTGGAAAAAAAATTATGACCAAAACCGCAAATATCAAACGAATTTCAAAATTCAGCATAAAAATTTGCCGACTATCCTCTTAATAAAGAAGAATTCTGGGTTTTGCTATAATCCACATATACCATATAAAGACGATTCAACTATAAAAATTGGTTCCATGAACGTTGTTTGTCAGTGGTGCAAGGCGACAACTGTAAAAAGTTCAAAAATATACTCATAACAAAAACGGAACGTCAAACTCTTTGTTTATACCTTAACTTTATGCTAGCGTTGGAAAAAACTATTATATCAATTAGTTTCTTATTTTTTTGGGAAAACGGCGCTAAGTGAACGACTTTTGTAAAGAGTCCGTTTTACTGCTGCCGTTTGAGTATTTGGTTTGATTTACTCAAACAAAAAAAGGTGAAATTGGTAGCCACAAGACCTTCTGTGTACCAAAAAAAGAAATTTTTAAAAAGCCAATAGGAAAAAAATTATGAGCAAGAGAATTTCAAAATCAAGCGCTCACATTTGCTGACATCATTTTAATGTAAGTGCTACAATCGTTTCTAGTAATTTAAATTGTTTTGTTTGTGGAAACGAAAACTCAGATGCGCAGTCTTGTTCCAAAAGCAATAAAATTGTTCATTTAATTTGTGTTATTCGTGATGAACATATTAGGTATAATCTTTGCCTTCACGAAGAAAATGTAAGTATCAACAGAGAAGAATCATATCAAGGTCAGATAAATCCTGCCGAGATAATTTTCAATAGGACCAAAGAAATGGGAAAATTTGTAATTATCTGTATACAGGGTGCTGGAAAATTCGCGGACCAACGCAATGGTGCGATGTTGAGGAACTCTAAGAGAACAAGGGAAAAATAATTAAAAAATTCTTTGTTGCTTTAGCTCGAAGTTATGGAAAGTTAAACTTTCAATTTTTTACTCTTTTAATTTGCAATATTCCCATATTTATGCTTTGGTATGACACGTAAATTATGTAGAAATGCAAAGATATTTAGCCTTGTCCATCCTACTTAAGAATGGTATTGTTAAACGTGCTAGTTTACATTTTAAATATTTGAATTTTGCACATAAATAAACATGTCAACGTTATAGCTTAATTACAAATAGGTACAATTGTCAGTGTCAAACTGATCTGACTGGTCACACGAATTTGTCAAAAAAAGTAGTAAAATGTATAGTAACAATGAATATGCTGATATGTTTTTAATATTGGGCGAATGTAGAAATAATGCTACAGCAGCTTCCAGGCTATATGAAGAGAGATATGTTGGGAGAAGACATCCGAATAAAAATGTATTTAGAAGATTGGAACAAAGAGTAAGAGAAACCGGTAGCTTCCTATTAATAGGAACAGATCGTGGTCGAGGAAGAAATGTGAGAAATCCAGAAATGGAAGACAATATTCTTCAGTGCGTCGAAGAAGACCCTACACGAAGCACCAGAGGAATTGCAGACGAATTAGGTGCTGATAGAAAATTAGTTTGGGACGTTTTGAAACAAGAACAGTACCATCCATATCATTACTGCAAGGTACACGAATTGTTACCTCAAGATTACAATCACCGACTAATTTATTGTAATTGGTTACTTAGAAAAGTTGAGGAGGATCGAAATTTTACGTCAAGGGTGATTTGGACTGACTAGGCAAATTTCAGTAGGGATGCTACAAACAATCCATACCTTACACATGAAAGAGGACATCAACATCGTTTTAGTGTAAATGTTTGGGCCGGAATATTAGGGAATCGATTAATTGGACCTTTCATAATACCAGATCGATTGGGAGGAGAAAATTTCCTTCAATTTTTAGAAAACCAATTAGATAATTTCGTGGATAATACCCCACTAGCAGTAGCACGTAACACCTGATTACAATTAGATGGTGCCCCAGCGCATTACGCGCTATAGGTGAGGGGCTGGTTAAATCAAAATTTTCCTGGCAGATGGATTGGCCGCGGAGGTCCCATTGCTTGGCCTTCAAGAAGTTCTGATTTGACGCCTCTCGATTTTTTTTTCTGGTCATTTGTAAAAAAATACGTGTATCGTACTAAAGTCCACAATGTGGAGGAACTTACTAACCGTATTTACCAGGCTGCACAATTAGTTAATGCTGCCATGCTAGATCGAGTCCAAAATAATATTGTAAGAAGAGCTGAGATTTGTTTAGATGCAGAAGGACGTAATTTTGAGCAGTTCCTTTAGTTTAATTTATTATTGTCGTTATCTGTTATTTGTTTGTATATTGATTATTGTGTTCACTTTAGCAATACTTTAAATTTTCTGAATCGCGTAGTTTCTCTTGTTATTAGTTCGAACTTTTTGTTAGTAATCCTTTAAGTTTGCAGGTTTTTGTGTATTATTTAAAGTAATTTTTTTAAATGTTTTTAGTTATTTATGCATGCCATTGGTTGTTATGGAAAAATTAAATGCAAACGAATTACACCTGATCATGGCATTTTAATTTAAATAACTAAAATTAACACAGAGTTGCCAAATTTAAGATTTTAAAAACATATATCTTCGAGGTAAAGCAACAAAGAATTTTTTAATTATTTTTCCCTTGTTCTCTAAGAGTTCCTCAACATCGCACCATTGCGTTGGTCCGCGAATTTTCCAGCACCCTGTATATGTAAAATTTGACGAAAACCGAAAGCTATTTGCATGAAACCAGCTCAATCAAATACTATTTACCTAGTTAAATATAATAAACACAGACAAATAAAGATAAAAACTATTTGCCATATCTGCGATCGATGATCATCAACCATTGAAAATATTTTAATTCCTTTAAAACATGAAATTAATGACAGACATTTATATTTGTAAATTTGAAAAGCATTACTTAAGTCATTCTTTAAGAAGACTTTATGTACTGACAACTGATCATAAACGGCCTGCTTTTTGCAGCTTTTTTCAACTGCAAGACGAACCAACATTCAACATAGCACATAGGAAAAGGTCTTGCCTTTCCTCCCTCTTATCAAAATTTTATACTATTTTTAACATTAAGTATACTTATACACATACATGTATATGGATTATAAAGTTACAAATTATTATATGAAGATTTAGAGAAAAGTTATTGGGTGGTCATAATAAAATTAACCTTTACAACATATTACTACATTTGCATATCGGAATAAAATAAATCCGTAATCCTGTAAAAGGGTTAAAGTTACGCTAGGGATACCTAAAAGCTGTTGAAATGTGCGAAGTTTGTTATGAATGTAGTCGTGCTACGTGGACAATGACCATAGAACAACTGCCTGCTGCCCAACGTCCGTTCGCTGCCTCATAAAATATGAAATATTAGACAGAGTAAATCGAGTGCTTTCTACTAAGAAAAATTCTCCTCCAACTTACGACCCTATATCTATATAAATTATTACAAGGAGAAATAAAGCCATTTGTTTTATTACCAGCTATTTTATAACATAAACAAATAAATTTAATAGCTCATTTTATCGTTTCTACCAATGTTATATTTACAAAATAAGATAAGTAATTCATTTTGACAATTTTTATTAAACTAATATAAGATATTTAATGCAGCATCATTGTATAATTTTTTTTTGTATTTTGATAATAAATCAATATACATAATACATCAATCTTGAAGCTTGTTTATTCGCACTTTGTTTTAATCAAAGCTTCAAAGCTTCCTTCGAGAATAATTGAACCGAGTGCGTGTTGTTTTCCTTAAATATTTAAATCACTTAACTCTTATCAGCTAGTACCACATAAATGATTTATTTTCGTTCCCTACGGATCATTTATTAAAATATTAATAACAGATTAATGCAATCTCATGTGTTTGTTTTCGAAAATGCACATATTATTCAAAATAATAATATTATTATCTTTAAGACATTATAATTTTTTGAGAGATTTCTTTTTTCCATTATATTTTTTTTCTAAGACTTATCTTGTAGCTAATACAGGGTGTCCCAAAATGAAGTGATCAGAAGAAAATCGTAGAAATTAGACGGGATTTCATCAACAATAAACCTAATAGTCAGGGTCGAAACAGCCTAATTTTTTTGAAGAACTTTGTATTTTGTTTCAACAGAAAATATTGTAAATTCAAAATTTTGTTACAGCTCTTAAAATCGTAATTTTTTTATTATTCGGGGTTACGCTAAGGGATTTCCTCCCCAACAGAAAAATGTTTTTTCAATTTCTTGCTAATCGTTGCATCTTATGTTCCCTAAAACGATATATTAAACAATGGATCTATAATTGATAAATTATTCCTTTTATCTTCGATGCGAATAGCAGCATTAGTCTTCAGGTACCTTTTATGTTACTAAAGGATGAAAATATTCATGGTTAAAAACGTGTCTTACAAAAATTGTTTGGTTTAAAAGGAAAAATGGGAGGGGGTCTAAAACCTACTTGTACATGGAAAATTTAGAAAAAATTGTAAACACAAAATAAGAAAAGATTGTTAAAAATTAAATTATTTATAAATATAAAAATAATAATTTTAATAAAAACATTATCAACTAAAATCATTCCTTTATATACAGGGTGCTGGAAAATTCGCGGACCAACGCAATGGTGCGATGTTGAGGAACTCTTAGAGAACAAGGGAAAAATAATTAAAAAATTCTTTGTTGCTTTATATCGAAGTTATGGAAAGTTAAACTTTCAATTTTTTACTCTTTTAATTTGCAATATTCCCATATTTATGCTTTGGTATGACACGTAAATTATGTAGAAATGCAAAGATATTTAGCCTTGTCCATCCTACTTAAAAATGGTATTGTTAAACGTGCTATTTTACATTTTAAATATTGGAATTTTGCACATAAATAAACGTGTCAACGTTGTAGCTTAATTACAAATTACAAATAGGTACAATTGTCAGTGTCAAACTGATCTGACTGGTCAAACGAATTTGTCAAAAAAAGTAGTAAAATGTATAGTAACAATGAATATGCTGATATTTTTTTAATATTGGGCGAATGTAGAAATAATGCTACAGCAGGCTCTAGGCTATATGAAGAGAGATATGTTGGGAGAAGACATCCGAATAAAAATGTATTTAGAAGATTGAAACAAAGAGTAAGAGTAGCTTCCTATTAATAGGAACAGATCGTGGTCGAGGAAGAAATGTGAGAAATCCAGAAATGGAAGACAATATTCTTCAATGCGTCGAAGAAGACCCTACACGAAGCACCAGAGGAATTGCAGACGAATTAGGTGCTGATAGAAAATTAGTTTGGGACGTTTTGAATCAAGAACAGTACCATCCATATCATTACTGCAAGGTACACGAATTGTTACCTCAAGATTACAATCACCGACTAATTTATTGTAATTGGTTACTTAGAAAAGTTGAGGAGAATCGAAATTTTACGTCAAGGGTGATTTGGACTGAGGAGGCAAATTCCAGTAGGGGTGGAATGTTTAACCAACATAATAATCACTATTATGCTACAAACAATCCATACCTTACATGAAAGAGGACATCAACATCGTTTTAGTGTAAATGTTTGGGCCGGAATATTAGGGAATCGATTAATTGGACCTTTCATTATACCAGATCGATTGGGAGGAGAAAATTTCCTTTAATTTTTAGAAAACCAATTAGATAATTTCGTGGATGATATCCCACTAGCAGTAGTACGTAACACCTAGTTACAATTAGATGGTGCCCCAGCGCATTACGCGCTACAGGTGAGGGGCTGGTTAAATCAAAATTTTCCTGGCAGATGGATTGGTCGCGGAGGTCCCATTGCTTGGCCTCCAAGAAGTCCTGATTCGACCACCCCTCTCGATTTTTTTTTCTGGTCATTTGTAAAAAAAAATACGTGTATCGTACTAAAGTCCACAATGTGAAGGAACTTACTAACCGTATTTACCAGGCTGTACAATTAGTTAATGCTCCCATGCTAGATCGAGTCCAAAATTATATTGTAAGAAGAGCTGAGATTTGTTTAAATGCAGAAGGACGCAATTTTGAGCAGTTCCTGTAGTTTAATTTATTATTGTCGTTATCTGTTTTTTGTTTGTTTATTGTGTTCGCTTTAGCAATACTTTAAATTTCTTGAATTGCGTAGTTTCTCTTGTTATTAGTTCGAACTTTTTGTTAGTAATCCTTTAAGTTTGCAGGTTTGTGTATTATTTAAAGTAAGTTTTTTAAATGTTTTTAGTTATTTATGCATGCGATTGGTTGTTATGGAAAAATTAAATAGAAACGAATTACACCTGATCATGGCATTTTAATTTAAATAACTAAAATTAACACAGAGTTGCCAAATCTAAGATTTTAAAAACTCATATATCTTCGAGGTGAAGCAACAAAGAATTTTTTAATTATTTTTCCCTTGTTCTCTAAGAGTTCCTCAACATCGCACCATTGCGTTGGTCCGCGAATTTTCCAGCACCCTGTATAACAAAAAATTGTTAATGTATCAAAAATGTTGTTCGAACTTAAAATTGTTGAAGAAAAGTTTGTATTTTTAATATAGATTTTTTCGAAAATTTTAATATTTCGAATTAGAATTATTTGAACTAAACTCTTTCATGAACTTTTCAACCTTGAACTATGTGGGAACATTTATCATTCAGTTTTTTGGGTTAAAATGAAAATCGGTTTTGAACCTATATAAAATTGTATTAGTTAAAATAAAACATTAAAAGTTGCCAATATTTCTTCTAATATTTGAAAGGAATATGAATACTTATTTCTATTTAAAAAATATAAAGTTAATTTAATTTACGAAGGCCGCAGTAAATCATATTTATAAAATTCGATATTTACTTCTCATTGTATGTAACCTACTCATCTTATTTAAATGATATTTTTGTTGGAAATAAAACGTACCTATTCAACATGAGATACAATCTCAAATTTTTAAATAACGATCGAAAGAGAATCCAATAATTAAATTGCCGAGAAGATAAAGGTGGGTTTCTGATTTGTTGTATAAAAAGAATTTCTAATCAAATAAATTATCCTTATGCATTACATTTAGCTACGAGTTATTATAAAGGATGTCTGCAAATCTAATAACTGCGAAGGAAATTAATCGAGCAACGTGATGTGATTTATCAGGTGCATCCAATCTAAAAACGTGCATGGCTTACCACACTTATACAAAATTGAACACAGATTTAAAAATGAAATAAAATTCAACGTCAAATGCTCTTGAAGAAAATTACTTCAAAATTACACCCTACACATTACACTTTAATTATAAGATAATTGAAGTAAATTACCCTAGTTCAATTTTTAGGACATGTATATAATGTGCTTAACTAACTGAAGTATTTTACATACTTGCACTATTATAACAAAATATAAAGTGTACTTAAATAGGGTGTCCCAGTGAAAAGTAGAAATTGCAATATTTACATTTAAGTATATAAAATATTGTACCACTTTAAAACTATATACAGGGCGAATGATTGATGAAAACTTCAAATCCCGATACTTTCGATATTGGTGCATATTTTTAAATAAAATGTTGGTAGATGGTAGATGCTAATATAAAGTCTAAAATTACAATATGAGCTAATACCTTTTATATTATACCTTTCCATTCCAATCCACCTGGGAAACTTTTTATTTAAAAATTAACGAACTAGTAAAGTATAATGTGAAGAATTGTTGAAAAATTAACAAATTTTCCTCTAGGACTAAGGTATCATCATTTTCTATAAGATCAGTAATTAAGGAGTCAAGATATCCTCCAGAATATTTAAATATTTTTTACCTGTCAGTTTACTCTTCAACTTGTAACATTTTAATTTTTTCAGTTTTTATTAGTACTCTAATAACGACAACCAAGCTCCTTTATTTCATCTCTTATTATAACTGATTTGGGATGTCTATCAAAATATTAGGTTGATTTTCAGAAATTAATTCTGCGATCAAAATCATCCTCTTACTAATAAGAAAATTTATGGGAATAATATTCAATGTTTGGATAACCTTGATTTTTTCCACTCCTGTCGGTAAATTTTACGTTTTTTTTTTCATTTTATTGTTTTCAAAATTTATTCTCTAGTCAGTTCAATAAGTTTTGGAAGCGATAAACTTCTGTTCGCTGTCAAAAAAAATTTCGATTTCTGAATATTTCCTTTGTAAGCGTTAAAACTCCGTTCATCTATAGGTTTGGAATTTAGAATAGTTTTAGAAAATTTTAACTTAACAACAATTGTAGATCATGAACATAAATAAAATTTATTTTTATTATTATTATTATTTAAATTTATCGAATAGATAATATATTGAGGGTCAATAAATCTGGTGGTGTTGCTAAGGAGAATTATTATTGTTTTTTAATTATTTTGCGACAGTTGTAATTATTTGATAATTGTGAATAAACATAAAATCAGAATCATGTCAGAACATCATGTTAATGTTCGAATCGGTGCAACAACAGAAATATCAGCATCTGGATTCTAAAGCGGTTATTTAAGTTAAGGACATAATTATGAATCCTCGTCTCAACAATCTCTATGATCTATGACTTTGTTAAAGAGGCACTGATTTCCCGCAGGTCTGTAAATCAAAAAGCTAAACTCCATCAGCTCTTGTCACCAGAAAAACTTGGTGACCGAAAGCTTACCGAGTTGTTAGGAGCTATGAAGAACTTACTTAGTGGCAAAAGACTTCATGTCCATATTCAACGCATTTTGATTGCATCTCCTGTCACACGTTTAAAAGGTTTAGCAAAATTCGCAGAAAACATTATGACTGTTTCCAACAGATCTTGGAACGTTGTTTCTGGTATCACATTAACCAAGAAACCAAGTACTATATTAGAAGATATCAAAGCTTTATTTCTTAAATTCACGTCATCACGTTCGAGGAGTAGTTCTCCTACTTCAAGAAATAATTCTTCACAAGCCTAGTCACGTTCCAGCTCTCCTTCTACAATAGTGTATAGAGTTGGTATCATAAAAAGTTCGGTGACAAAGCTCATTGCTGACACACTTTCCAATGGGCATATTCCTGATATTTTAATTTCTATTTCATTATAAAGATCAAGTTTAACTAAATAAAATTCAATCAGTTGTGTTATATAGTTTTCCGACGACCATATGAGAAATTCGTATATTTCATTCATATTAGTAGTTTAGAAAATCGTTCATTTCAACACTAGTGACTTTAAGTTTCCATGTTGTAACTGTCAAAAAGTTCTTGTAATTTTCGATAGAGGCGCTGCGAAGGAATTCCAAAAGCCCTCTCTTGGATTTTTTTGAACTTGCAAAAAAAGGATAGTTCAAATAAAAAATTATATTTAACCCCGCCAATATTACTAATTTTATTATTAAAATCATTATATAATTCACTTTTCTGTAAATTTTAAATAAAATAGGAACATTTTTTATTCGTTTCGATAAGTTGCTTCCGTCAAAACAGCGCCACCTACAATTATTTACATTTAACTAAAATTAATCGATAACTTCAATGTGAGCTGCTGTTAACATAGGTTATGTTATGTTGTTACTACAAAATATTAATAATGGTCGCAAAATCTCCGTGGTCGTCGGAAAAATAGCGTACACAACTCGCAGAAAGTGAATTTCGTTGCTCGTGTAATATCCTCACTCGGCTAGCGCCTCGTTCGGCTATTTTCACACTCGCACAAAATTCGTCACTTTCTAGCTCGTTGCGTAATATACTATTCTATAACGGCCAAAGATTTAAATTTAATGTCGTTCTGACGTCACGATTCCGAGATTTGCATCTGGCAACATTGCAGTAAGTCCCTGTCGTCCCCACCTCCGCATAGTTCCAGAAGCTGATTTCAGGTTGGCATTATTGTTAAAGCCAAAACACACCTGTCAAAAGCAGTCAAGAGATGTCGCACGTGGTCGCACGCCGAGTCGAGTCACTTCGGATCGTTCTCATTGGTTGTCATCTCAGCGTTAATATTCGGTTCAGGTGCAAAGTTGCCACCTACATTAATCGGAAGAGTGACGTCATGACGACAGAAAATTTGAAATAAAAAAAACGGCTGCACCAATTGAAAAAAGAATTGGTATTTATCAGTATCTTTTAAACAGCTATCTACAAAATAAAAATGATCAAAATTCGTTTCACCTGGGATAGGCCCATTCTAAACACTTTTGGCATTAAACGTCCTCCTATACACTCCTTCTTTACATTATTTGACACATCCAGGATCCAGGTATTAAAGCATCGCGTGATTTAGATTTAATTGGAACGTCTTTCGTTTGGCCTCAAATGAATAATACGGACATTAAAACTTATGTAAACAATTGTTCCTCATGTCAGTCTAATAAAGTATTCAGACATACTAAAACTCAACTAAGTGATCGTTTTACAAACGTTCCTATTGGTTTAGTAAAATTACCATCTTGAGAAAGCAATACTTACGTGCTTACCTGTATTGACACATTTACTCATTTAAAAGATACTTCTGCAGTTTCAATTGTGAAAGCGTTTACTTTACTTTATATCGAAAATTTATTATACAGGGTGTCCCTAAAAGGTCTGTACAAAACGATACCACATACTCTTGAGACCAAAATAAGACGATTTAACCAAACTTATCTCTATCCAAAAGTATTTCGTTAAGGTGCTAGAGACCATTAAAGTTCTTAAAACTATTTTGTATTTTTTAAATTACTAAAAAATGGCTCATACGATCATAACATAATTTGGTACGTGGGTATGTAATGGAAAATCGTATTTCTAAACAATTTGTTTTTACTTTTTCACGTTATGTAAGTGGTCAAAAATAGGTCATCGACATGCAAAATTTCTTATAACTTTTTAATGGCTGAATAAAAATTCATAAAACTTTACTTGTAGTTAAACAGTGTAATTATAAACTTTTTTTGTCTCTTACAAAATTTTTCTATCTTCTTTATTTTAGGCAAAAAAAATTATTTCCGTATGGTACATAAACTAACTTTGAAAAAATATTTAAATTTTTCGCTAAAAAGTCTGTACAAATTAACACAGTATATTCCTGAGACCAAAATGGAACGATATAACCACTTTTATCTTTATCCAAAAGTGCTTCTTTAACCCTCTATTGACCATGAAAGTTATTTAAAAAGATAAGATTTTTCAAGGTCGCTAGTCACTTAACGAAGCACTTTTCGATTAAAATAAGTTTGCTTAAATCATTTTATTTTGGTCTCAAGAATATGTGGTGTTACTTTGTACAGACCTTTTGGCGAAAAATTTAAATATTTTTCTAAAGTTAGGTTATGCACCACATGGAAATATTTTTTTCTGTCTAAAATAAAGGAGTTAGAAAAATTTTGTAGGAAACAAAAAAAGTTTATAATTACAATGTCTAGCTACAAGTAAAGTTTTATGAATTTTTATTCGGCCATTAAAAAGTTATAAGAAATTTTGCATGTCGATGACCTATTTTTGACCACTTACATAACGTGAAAAAGTAAAAACAAATTGTCTACAAATAACTTTTTTCATTACATAACCACATACCAAATTTTGTTATGATGGTATGAACCAATTTTTAATAATTAAAAAAAAACAAAATAGTTTTAAGAACTTTAATGGTCTGCAGCACCTTAACGAAGAACTTTTGGATAGAGATAAGTTTGGTTAAATCGTCGTATTTAGGTCTCAGGAGTATGAGGTGTTGTTTTGTACAGACGTTTCAGGGACACCCTGTATATGTATTTAGTATCAAGTTTATTAGAACAGCTTATCATCCTTCCTCAAATGTTTTAATAGAACGTTTTCACCGTCAGCTAAAGGTAGCGGTTATCACTTATAATGATGCTAAATTAATTTATGGAATAACTTTACGATTTCCTGATCAATATGCATTTTGACAATTCAATTTTACAAATGCTTCACACTCCTAATAACTATTACATAATGATTTTAAGATTTTCAAATATTGTAAATATATATTAAGTGCAAAGAGTTCTTGTTTTTAAATCAAGCAAAGCAAATATTGACGAATTGTGTTTGGCCAATTTTATTCTTAGTGTTTTCTAAGCTAAGGTAAAATTGAACTATGTATGAACATGGGTCCTCGGTGGGGTAGTGGTTATCACACTAAACATGCAATGCAGATCCCAGGTTCAAATCCTGGACAAGGACAATTTTTCAATATTATAAATACAAACCTTCTCGTATAGTCTGTAGAAAGTTATACAAACCTGATGTTTTACAAACATGTTCACGTGTCTACATCCCATGATAAGATAGGGTCCTCACGACCAACTTCTCTTGGTCCTTAGGATGTCGTAGAACGTTTTCCAAATTTTATTTTTCTTAATGGACGAGAAGATCATATTTCGCTGGACAGGATTAAACCAGCTCTACTGAAAAGTGTTCTACCTTTAGCGGCCGTTAAACACGTTACGTTTTAATTGAACTTATATATCTTGTTAAATTTCTATTTAGATTTTCATCTGTTTGTTAGAATGGGCCTTTACAGGATATTTTAATTTTTATTTGGTCTTAAAGATAAAGTTAAAATAAAAAATAATATCCAATTAATTTTTTGATATCTTTTATGTAAGAGAAAAAATTTGAATTTATGAATCCGTGACGTCATAATGTTCAAAAGTTCTAGTCCGGCAACGTTGTTGGTATCCCCTATCGTCTCGTCCATCCCAAAGTTCTATAAACTCTGTTTTGACAGATGACAGTTACACAAGCTAACCAACAAGGAAATAAATTTGACATTTGCAATCTGTCATTACCGATTCCTCGATTATTTAATTTTTGTTTCATCACAGGAGGAAGAGGCAACTTTTCTTTTTTAAATGGCAACATATTTTTTTCGATTAAAAAAATCATTAACAAAAATAATATAAACCAATTATACCAATTATACCAATAATTTTTTCTAATTTTTTTTTCTATTTTTTAATTTTTTTTATTATTATTAAATTTTTTTAATTTAATTCAATTGTTTTTTGTTTTGTTTTTGAGGTTGTAAACTGTCAATACCTTGGTTTAACTTCTTACTTTTTGTTTTTGTTATTGTTGATATTTGTATACATAAGAGTATTAATTTTGGAATTTGAAAATAAAATAAATTATGTACACTGTCACAAATACATAATATGTACTGACAGTTTACAACTGTTCATATTTTATGCTTTACTATGTTAATAAGTTTCAAGTACTCCATGAAATCTTTTATGTGTCTTATTAAGTGTACCATTCTCCATAAAATATTTATTAAATGTAACATGTGGCATATCAAAATTCTCCAAAAACCACACTGATTCCAAATATGTTTAATTCCAATATGGCCGCCATAAGAAAAAAGACAGTTTGGATTATTTCCTAGCAATCCAGTGACTTAAGAAAAAATCTGATTGGCTTATTAAATTTAAGATAAAAAAACGGCCTCTATGTTGTTAACAAAGTTTTTTGGTATGACCTATAATAAAGAAGTGACAGTCATATCATTGAAAACGGCACTTTTTGGTTTTTCAAGATGGCACCGAAACGACGCAAAATTCAACTGTTTTGTCAGCGAATTGAACATACAAATATGCATTACTTTGTCCATTTAACCGACTTTCTATCTCCGATAATAACAAAGATGCCCTTAGAGTACAACCTCAAATGGGACACCCTGTAGAAGTTCATATTTTTGCCACCAGAGGGCGAGCGGAATCCAAACATTCCCAATAATTCTTCATGGGGTAATTCTGAACTAAAATGTTAGCCGTAACAGCGCTCTTAAATTTAACAGTCATCCTGATGTAAAAAAAAAGGGTATTTTGTAAAATTTTCTGTAACTTAACGGTTATGTAATAGTATATTACGGAACGAGCTAGAAAGTGACGAATTTTGTGCGAGTGTAAAAATAACTGAACGAGGCGCTAGCCGAGTGAGGATATTACACAAGCACGAAATTCATTTTCTTGCGTGTTGCGTACGCTAATTTTTCGACGACCACGTTAGTAATATTTTGTAGTAACAACTAAAAAGTCATAACATAACCTGTGTTCACATCAGCTGAGATTGAAGTTATCGATTATTTTTAGTTAAATGTACCTAATTGTAGGTGGCGCTGTTTTGACGGAAGCAGCTGATCGAAACGAATAAAAAATGTTCCTATTTTATTTAAAATTTACACAAAAGTTAATTATATAATGATTTTAATAATAAAATAAGAAATATTAGCTGGGTTAAATATAAATTTTTATTTGAACTGTCCATTTTTTTCAAATGCAAAAAAATCCAAGAGAGGGCTTTCGGAATTCCTTCGCAGCGCATCTATCCAAAATTATAAGAAGTATTTCAGAGTTACAAAACAGAAACCAAAGTCACTAGTGTAGCAATGATAGATTTTCTATACCACTAATATAGGCGCGTTCCACTAATGACCACTAAAGCCCACGACCGCAAAATTTCCCATTCCAAGCTCAAAACGTTGCGATTGAAAACAAAAGCGGGATGGGTTTTGAACTTTACGTTGAGAATCTATAACATAACCCCAAAATTCTTAATAACAGTTTGATAAATATAGCTGTCAACTCTTTAATCTTTGTAAAACTAATTGGACTGACTACGCACTTACTCTGTATGTACTTAATTTCTATTTCATAAACATATAAAATGATCCTATAAAAATGATATATAACGGTTAGGTTCATTTTTAATTTATAAAAACGTCCATTAAAAAATGTAAAATTTAAAATGTCTAAATCGGAATTGATTTGCAAATGTGAGGGTAAAATGTAAATCAGTGAAACAAGGGGAAAAACTTTATGCAAGAGAAAAATAAGTATGCATTTAACAAGACACTTCCTTTGATCAAATATATGTAAATTAGGATGAAACGGAGTCCCTTGCAAAAGGGGATATTCGGGGTGTTGATATGCCAGTCACATTTTAGCTCAAAGTAGTGAAGGA
Source organism: Stenus bimaculatus (assembly GCA_963971135.1). Classification (NCBI taxonomy): domain Eukaryota; kingdom Metazoa; phylum Arthropoda; class Insecta; order Coleoptera; family Staphylinidae; genus Stenus; species Stenus bimaculatus. The sequence goes on along the minus strand of OZ020180.1, from coordinate 55,225,476 downwards.
GGAATATGTGAACTGCTTTAAAAAGTCCGGTGACATTTTGCACATATAATTAAACCGACGGGCTTTCATTATAAACTTATTTTCTTATTCCTTTGATACTTTACACTTCGTGACTTCCATATAAAATTGACCACCTTAAAAACGCTAAAATATTACATTGTAATTATCAAATTCACGCTACATAAAGTAACAATCGTTTGAAATTAGTGTTTTATCGATGGGATTTCAAGAATAAACGATTATCTATAGAGAATGGGTTAATTATAAAACGAGTTCTCATTAGTGTTTAGGTGGAAAGCACTCGGTAACTTTTCAAGTGTCTCTAATTACAACTTTTTAAAAGATTTATGACATTTTATTAAAATCCTTTAATTAAACTTACAAGAGAGAATTTTATTACATCATCTGAAGCCGACAGTATTAAAAATTAGATTCAGAAAATTACTAAAAATATCGCTTTTATTTCATTTTATTAACCTTCTTTCGGTTCATTTCAAAAATGTTGTAGGAAATGAAAGGTAAATTAATTAAAAAAAAAATCAGTTCAATTTATTTCAAATAATGTTATTAATAGATTAACTATTGCATATTTCTACATACGATCCAATTTGATAAGGTGGTCGGTTGACCTGACTAAACCGGATGTCGCATCCACACCATCCAACCAGTTATCCATCCGACCCCCAATTCTGCGCACCACCTGCACTAAAATTAATCAGTTTGTCGATTTTTAGTCGCCATATTGGATGTTTTTAACTTTTTAAATTTTTTATATTTTTTTTGTAAATTATTAATGAAAATTGGTTATTTTATGCTATTTTCAATGGACTAAAATATTCATATATAATAAAAAATTTTAAACTTGAAAACAGCCAAAATGCAGATTGGAATTTCCTTTATCCATGTGTCAAATTTGAAACAAAAATTAATTAATACGGCTGCTACAAGGATTCTACAAATTGATGTTTTGCATATACAGGGTGTTTCTAAAATGATGGTCACGGGCTCGTGTGCTTATACTACAAGTAAAAGTAAGACAAAAAGTACGTACAAACATTTTTCCAAAACTCAACTGTAACCGAGATACAGGGTGTTGAAATTTCTTTTAATTTTCACTTTTTATTTATTTTCTCTTGATTGGCTGGATGAATATTAATAAAAATTTTAGGGCCAGTACTTTTAATCGGTAGTCATCATTCGTTTGTACTTTTGTCTTAATTTTACATTCCAGCGGCGTAGAAACAGGATAAGGTGTCCCCTTTTTTAATTTATTTGATACGCCACTGAAAAATTTTTTAATTTTCTTAGGATTTTTTAAACCATCATTCAATTTCCTAAAAAAAAGTATACCTGTTAAATTTTGATAGGAGTGTGGTATTTCAGTAATTTCAAATTTTATGATATAGTACCTTGCTAAAATCAAACAAATTTTCAAAATTTTAAACAAATTTGAATTATATAAACAAAATTTAAATTGATAACTCCTTGTTATGTTTTAGTTTGTGTTTTAAATAAATAAATAAGTTAGAAACACTTTATTTAAATTTAATAAAAAATTTAATTTGGCAGCCATTTTCTACATTTTTCTAAAATTTAAAATTAGATGTTTCTGACATGTTTTTTTTTTATTGATACATGTTGATACACCAACAAAAAGTCATATTTTAATTTTAATTTTCCTAATTTGAATTTTATTTCTTTTTTTAAAAATTGGTTTGATTTAACTCCTACATCTGATTTGTTAATGATGACCAATACTTCATCAATTCAAGAATTGGCTTATGAAGAAAATTGTACTTTGGCTCATAAAATCGTACATAATAAACAAAAACATAATATAAATTATAAATTAAATAGTGATATTCATAAGCATCTAACAAGAAACAATAATAAAATTCATTTGGATAATCCAAGAACAAATATGGGAAAATATATTATAAACTTCAATGCATTTAAGGACTTCAATAATTTACCAAATATTATCAGGAAAGAAAAATCAATTGTAAAATTCAAAGTTTACCTACATGACGTAATTTTAAATAGAAGAAGAATCTAACGTTTCATTTTTTTCTCTATATTCATATATAATTCCTCCTATACCGGGTGGAAATGAAAACCGGGTCACCTCGATAACTTTTTTATTTATGAATAAAAAAATTTGAAATTTGGCTATGTTCTATGGTTCAAAAGAACAAATTTTATGAGCATTTTTTATTTTCGAAATCACTTCCGGTTTCACCGGAAACACCATGAACTTTATTTTTTTAAATGTAACATCAACAACAACAAAAAAACAAAGTTCATGGTGTTTCCGGTGAAACCGGAAGTGATTTCGAAAATAAAAAATGCACATAAAATTTGTTTTTTTGAACCATAGAACATAGCCAAATTTCAAATTTTTCTATTCATAAATAAAAAAGTTATAGAGGTGACCCGGTTTTCATTTCCACCCGGTATACTTTAATTTTTATCTTTTTTATTTTACATTATCAATCAATCATTAATCAATCTTAAACCAGATTTTATCTGCCTGATTGATTAATTTTTATATTGTAATATGTTTGTTTTTTACTTATTGTTGTTGTTTGTTGTTGTTGTTAATAATAATAATGAAGTCCAAACCATTTTAAAAAAGGTACTGGATTATAAATCACCAAGTTATTATACTTTTTGTGGTAAATTGAATGAAGATTTTAAAAATTTAAACAAAATTGTACTATTTTGCAGTGGCGTATCAAATAAATTCAAAAAAGGGGACATCTTAATCTGTTTCTACGCCACTGGAGTGTTAAATTAAGACAAAAGTTATAGCTAAAGATGATTACCTATGCGAAGTACTCACCCTATAACTTTTATTAATTTTCATTCAGCCGATCCAGAGAAAATAAATAAAAAGAAATTTCAACACCCAGTATCTCAGTAACAGTTGAGTTTTGGAATAAAATTATACGTACTTTTTGTCTTATTTTTACTTTCAGTATAAGCAAACGAGCCGGTGACCATCATTTTAGAAACACCCTGTACATAGGTGGGAAATACTTAGCGACAGTAGGGACAACTCACGTGACGTCACGAGCGGAAAGATTGGTCTTAAGGTTCCTGTTTTGTCAAAAGACTGCAGTAGGGATTGCTTTATCGACAGCTATAGCTTTCTTCCATAACTGTTGATAAACAAAAAATGGGTAATTCAAAGAAAAAGAAGTAGTCATACATATATCACCATTTTCAGCCACTCTATTTAATGTGAAATACTCGAGTATCACCGAAAATTGCAAAAATAGTGGGATGGTCGGGTGAAGTATCCAACTTGGACAAGCTCAAAAGCAGCATGTATACAGTCCAAATTGGTCCTGCAGTTGAATGATGACAGCCATCTGACCACCCAACTTAGTTGGCAACTAATCTCCACACGGGGTGACTTAGCACCCGACCAAACTGAACCGTGCGAAGACCCTATAAGAAATCAATATTAAAATCGGAAATTTAAAATAAATAGTTGCAATCATATTAAAAATAAAATATAATAAATAATAATTATTGAATAAAATAAATTTTAACAAATATAAACATTTGAAACGAAATGGATTATGAATACGTAACAATATTTAAGTTTAATCATATTTAGTATACATGATAACTTTTATTGGTTGTGATTATTAATGTATATGAGTTTTGGTTCACCCAGTTAAAAATTTATGGAAACAATTTGCAAATCAAGTGGCCACTACTTTAATTTTCATTTGCAAATGCAAATGTAAATATTAATTGACAATTTTCCATACTAACCAATTTAAATATCTCATTATTCATTCAAATGTTGTTTTGTATAAATACATTTAAGATAACCACATAGCACAAATGGTCTTTTAAGGGTGATAGAAATTTAAAGAAAGGAGACGGAAACTAAAACCACCACATTCTCTTCCGTTTATATAAATGTATATATAGAAATTTACAAAACCCTTCTCGATATATTAAGGGTTGGGATGAGTGAGGTGTATTATGGGTAGATATAGATACGGATTGAATTGTAGAGTGGCCACTCGAACATCAACGCTAAGTGATTGATCGCAGCGCCTCTGAGTCTGACTAAACTAAAAGCAATGACCGATTGCTCAACTTTACAAACTTTGAACTTTATTATTTGTTTACGAATCATTAAATAAAGGTAAAACCTAAAATAAATTTAATTTATCAGAAATGATTAATCTTTTCTAAATCAACAGAAACCAAATACCATACTTAAATAGGAGAAAATAAAGTACATATCCACCTAATAGATCATTCCAGTAAAACATACTCAAAATTTTAAGTTTTAAGGAGGATAAATTTTTCTTCTAGCGTAGAACTTTAAAATAAACTTATAATAACGCGTTGTTTCATGTACTTAATTGGTTTAGAAAATAATACCTACAGTTACTTAAAGTGATAGAGGATTAGGCACGAACGGAAATCTCAGCTTGTGAATAAATTAAGGGGTGCTTTAGTATTCCTGGAACGTTCTTAAATGAAAGTGGACCTGGGTATGCTAAGAAAATACCTATCTTCTCACACCACATATCTAACAAGTTTTAATAATAAAATTCTAAAGTAATTTATAAAATAACTTCAAAGAGTTTTCATAATTAATGTGGTTAGCTTACTTAAAACATTTACAAATAACTTCTGTAGTAGTATTTATAATCTAATAATATTGATTTTATTCATAGTAAATTAAATTTTCTAGTTCAGAAGGATGTTTGCTATTTAATTGTAAGTAATATTGCAGAAAAAATAGGACGCTTGAGTATAATAATATACATCAGGGTCCTTCCGCACTATTTTTATTTTCGTAGATCCACATTTCACTGGTTTGGCGTATTGTCATGCTACAGAATCCTTATTAAGATTATTATACAAGGTGAGTTTAAATTAACGCATAAAAATCATAACTACCTTATTTTTTTTGGTAAAAAATTTGTTTTTAAAAACTTTATTTTGAACTCAACAAACAATTCTTTTCCTTTGACATGACGTCATCTTTTTTTTATACCATAAAACAATACCTTATTAAGACTGTTTTCCAATGGTACCAAAAAGTTTATACTAGCGCCATCTAGATGTACTTAAAAAATATTAAATTTCCCGGTAAACAATAGATTTGTTTTTTTTTCATAAAATTATAAAATAGACTAACTACAAATTTTGAGGTGCCAATACACACAGGAAAAAAGTTCAACTTATTTGTATTTTCCGCTTAGGAACCAATTGGAAATTTTTGCCTGTCTTTGGATTTATAAATTAGTACGTATTATTAATACATTAGCTAATACATTAGCTAGTTAGTTATAGTCTATAATACATACCCTGGATTAGCCATTATAGTAACGTATAGGTTAAGAAAGTATGAAACCATGAGTATTAATTTAAAGAAAAATATTTTTTCTACAATATGATGTACCTCCGCTCAACTTTTTGGTGACCTGAAAATGGATTTAAAAGTACCTACATATAAAGTTTACATAAATAGGTTTTTATTTTTTAATCCTCTTCTAACTTTTCAAATGACCATCAGAGGTCGTGTCTGATCTCCGAAATCGATAATATGAGGTGATTGATATTTATTTAACGACACTTTTCATATCTAGCAAAAACATGATTACAAATTACGATTCATAAGTTTTGGCGTTTCAACAAAAATAAAGTTTTGTTTCGAAGCTAAACTGTTAGGACAGGTGGTTATAAAAAAATCCAAAAAAATTTCTGCTTGGCATTTTTTATACAGGGTGAGTTTGAAGTAACACGTAAAAGTGACTTTATTTTTTGGAATTTTCAAAGACGGTAAAAAACGTGTCGTATCGCTATGTTTTTAAGAACTGTATTTTGAACAAAAAAATTTTTTACGTTGAGATGACGTCACCCTTTATTTAGAAATCAACAAAAGAATTTTCTCGGTTGACATAACGTTACTTTAATCTATCCTTTAACGTAAAATTAGTAATCTTTCAAAAACAATGCGACACCTCTTTTGCTGTTTCTGAAGATTCGAAAAGATAAAGTTGTTATGATTTTTATGCGTTACTTTAAACCATGGTTTAATTTTTTTAATTACATCTAGTTGGCGCTACTATAACCTTTTTGGTATCTTTGTAAAAACTATATCAATCCATTTAAAAAAAAATTCGATGACGTCATGGTGACGTCATGTGAACCGAAAAATTTTTTTGTTGAGTTCAAAATAAAGTCTTTTAAAAACAAAGGGACACTTTTCTTACCGTTCTTAAAAATTACATAAAATATGTTATGATTTTATTGTTACTTTAAACTCACCCTGTTATATTTATTTCTATTTTTTTTTATTTTTGTAGAACCGTCGTTAAAAGCTTATCACAATTCAGAATTTTCCAATCAAAGTGACCAGAAATATTACATGAACTTCAGAGCACACCGAATTGAGCGCTTGATTTTGGTGATTATAAATAACGACTACATTTGTTATTTCAAAAAATACTTGTTTTTAAACTAATTGAGGAGGACACCCTGTATTACAGGTATAAACAAAACATGGGTCACCTTTATACTTTCTTTATTTATGAAAATAAACATTTGAAATTTTACTATTACTATTTTATGGCTCAAATAACATATTTTAGGTACTAATTTACTTTTAATATGACTACCGGTCTTAGCTAAATTAATATCAACTTATTTTTTTAATGTAGTACCCAATTTTTCGTTTTAATTTTCCAAAATAAGTATGTACATTTTTTTTAATTTTATTAAATTTTTTTAGTGTTCTTGAAATTTAAAAAAAATGTTCCTCATCTAAAGTCTATCAAAACTCATTCTAAATAAATTAAAAACCTAAATAAAAATATGTGTTTGTAAAATTATTCAAATTATTTTTGATTTATTAATTTTTGAACTTTTTTTGTGTAAGATTTTTAGAAATATCTCTATTTTAAATTGCAAGGATGCCGAGTCACATAGATTTTTAAGAGGTATATTTTATAACGATTGCAAGGATGCTGAGACACATAGATTTTTAAAAGGTAGATTTTATTATGATTATTTTGGTAGTCCATATGCATGGTCAAATCATTTGGCCTATGCCAGCTTTTCATATTTTTTGAAATCAAGATACTATTCTTTTTTAATTTTCAAAAAAAAGTATCATTCTTTATTATCAATACACTTTACAAAAATGTCGATGTTCGTAGCTTGTTTGTCAACTTACAGATATCCATACTAGTTGTAGTAATAAGTACTTAAAATTTAAAATAATTTGAGAATTAAAAATAAAACATGGTAAAAAACAACAAATAATAATTAACAATAATTCTAATGGTTCCTTTAAAAAAGTTATGTGAAATAGGTGTTGAATCAAATGATTATGGAGAGGTTACTAAATGAGCAACTTTCTATTGAACACTATTAGGTTTTATTTGAAATTATGAGGTTGAAAATAATATAATTACGGTTTTTATTCAATATCTGTTCATTTTTAGAAATACATTAGTTTTTATTTCTATTCGATATAGTAAATATTAACAAACTTACAACCATTTCAATTACAAGAAAAATGGTAGGTCTCGGTTTATCCGTTAGTGACGTCAAATGGCCCGACAGGATCTTTGCTACGCTGAAAGGTTAGAACAAATTTATGATGTACTATTACAGAATTGACAAAAAACATTATGGAGAAACTTTCGCGTTTTGTACAAATCCAATCCTATAACTAAATTTGGCAATCCGGAACGCACTACGTTTTGCCCAACTTTGGAAATTATAGGTGAAGGCAATTGAAGTGCTACAGAAAAAATCCAAACTGCAAAATTCAAGTGAGGGGTACTATTTCATAAATAATTATAAAAAATTCGTTTCTTACCTCATTGTAGGAAAGCAAATCGACTAATGAGACGGAAATATTGAACTCCATTTTAAAGCATCTTCCCAGACCTACGCGATAAATTTTTCGTCGGAGATAATAACAGGGAATAGAAAATCCATCCCACTTTTCTGGAGCTTCTTTGCAAATTATAAACGAATCACCAATAATTAATGCGAATCGCTAAAGAGCGTACGAGTTTAGGAGAAAAAATTGTGAAAAATCATGAAATCGAACATTACGTGCACCAGGATATTTCTAGTTTCCTCTGACAGATTTTCAATTTTTTTCTGATTTATAAACTTAATTGTTTATATTAGAATTAAGTGGATATTTACCTTCTGCAACCAACGTTAAGGTACTTTTACTTCATTATATTTTTTCTAATTTCTCGATTTTTTTCATCCGTTTAAATTTAGTTTAATGACTTTAAGATCTTCTATGCAAAATTGTTTGCACTAGCGTATATGTTAGCGCAAGTAAATCAGTATATTTGCCGTTTAGGAATTCGCTCTTAATGCTACAAACTGATAGGTACAGTCCAAAATCAATATCAATATCAATAGAAGGTCAAATATTTAGATATCAACTTCACAATTTCAAATGGCAATAGGGGTTACAGTGAATATAAATAAAATGTCGTAATGTTGAAATCCCCAAATTGGCTGACATACTTAAATGTTGAATGGAAATGTAAAGTCTTTTTTGAATTTTTGGCTTACCCGTAGAAGACTTTACCTTTCCATTCAACATTTAAATAAATAAAATGTACAACAAACGAGATTTACGACAGTGCCTTTATTTTAAAAATCTTGCTGAGTAAATTCGATTACAATTTTAATTAAATAACACAGGCCAAAAAAATGTTTGTAAAAACTTTTAAAACTAATTTACCTACATCTTATGTATTTTTGGGTGCTGAAACCGAATTCGATATCCGTTTTTTTTTCTATCACCCACAATTCTCTCACAATATGACATCAATAGGGAAAAATTTGATAAATAAAAATTAAAAAAATAGTTTGTTATTGGGTTACAATTTTCACTTAGAAAAATATTAGATTACTAAAATTACTAAATATTAGATGCTTATTTTTTTGAATTTCCTAAGATCCTCGCGCACAAACTACAAACATAACATATTTTGTGAGGAACCCAACATTTGTCTTGATTACCGATTTCTACACCAAAATATGCAAAGTATAATTTTTCTACAAAGTCAGTAATGTTCCTTTGATGTTTTGTAATTACAAATTTACCACATATACAGCGAAAAGCGTTAGGAGAATTTTTACAACCACATTTATCTGTGAATAAAACGCACAAAGATTAAACACTGTAATGTGAAGTTATATTAACTGGAAGAAAAAAACAACTGTGTAATTTATCACAACTACCAACCTGATCACATTTGATTTTATTGCCAACCTTATAACACTAGAATATATTGCCAACTTAAAAATATTTAAACGGTTAATAGTATATTATTCAACGAGCGAGTAATGATAGCCATTACTCACGCAGCCCGGTTTTACGACACGAGCCGGTAGGCTAGGCCTGAGTTACGTTGTCTGTAGATTCAAAGGTTACGGGTTCGAATATTATAACCGATCATTAACAACTTTATTTCATACATTGTTTGAAATTGGTAAAAGAGATCCACGGGTAGCCCATGGGTGACCAAAACTCACGGGTGTGAGTAACAGCTATCATTGCTTGTCTAGAAACGCGTTCATAAAGTACCCATTATACATTAGTCATAGAAAAATAGTATATTATTCAACGAGCGAGTAATGATAGCCATTACTCACGAAGACCGAAATTGCGACACGAGCCGGCAGGCGAGTGTCGTAAAAGGTCTGAGTGAGTAAAGGCTATTTAATCGCGAGTAGAATACTATACTTTATCTACGACGATATTTCACTTTAGATTTTCCTATCTATTATTGTCATTTTGCTGGCCGCTATTTTCATTAAACACCTATGTTTACTCTAGATTTTTGTTCTATGGCGTAAAATTGACAGCCCAATTTAACCTCTAAAATCACCTGACTCCTAATTATATTTTTAATGTTTCTCCAATCCATAAAGGCTCTGTATGCTATATTATACCTGTCTTTTGATTTATTTGGTAATAAATTTTGGGTTGCTGTTAGCGCAGTTTCTAGTATTTCTGGGGGTGTGCAACTTTCACTTTCTGAATCCATTTTATATATTCTGTACTCACGTTTTTTTATTATTTTTGTAATTATATTTTTTAAGAAATATGTTTTTAATTATTTTATTTATTATTTATTAATATAATATAATTGTAAATTCACTTTGAATCACTTTCTTTAAAAATTTTATATTTCAAATTGAAATTATTTTGACAGCGGCGCACGCAAGTGAAAAGGGCGCCGTAACATTCTACTCGTGTAACCTCGTTACTGAGGTGGAAGTCTGTAAGCTATACGATTGTTTTCGTACAACGAAAATATCGTATTGTTGAATATGTTGCTATGGTGACGGATTTTATCTTTTTTCAATAAATACAAAACGTGCATAAGGAAGAGATATAGAAAATCTGTTACCAAGCAACTTAGTCAACAAACGGTTTTTTCGTTGTACGAAAATTATCGTATAGCTATACAGACTTCCACCTCTGGTCGGTTTTTAGCCAACTTCAGCCCCGTTGTTATGATAAATGTTTTGAAAATGCTGTCTCGTGATTGGTTGCAGCTAGTGTGTTATGGAGAGACATTTGATTTAAATGGAGATATAACACACGGCTAAATTGTAATGATTGTCATTAATTAATAAGAAATGGTTACGTAATTAACATGTTATTCAATAGTCGTAGATAAAAATATTTGTTATACATTGTGGTTAATAACATTTATTTTTATTTAATATTAAAATGTGAGAAATTGGTGGGTGATACGACTTTTTTGATATTTTTTTTCGGAATCAGCACACCAAATTACATAGAAAATAGCTAAAGTATAGAAAAAGTTTTTTCATCATTGGCCTGTGTAATTATTGTAATTGAACTATCATGTCTGTTTTTCTTTTACAGTCCAATTTTGGAAAAAAAGTTTGGACAGGCCGATTTTCGTTTTTAGCGAGACGGATTTTTAAATTTTTACCGCTTACCTGGTTTTAACCCTTAACTGAGGTTTCTCTATAATTTCAATTGGTAATATGGTTTAAAATTCATAAAAACAAAAAGAACACAGAACCAGCTTTACAACAGTGATGTTAATTTACAAATCACTATATTTTACTGCAATGTTTGGATATACTCCTTGAAAGTTCGAGTTCAATTTCCGCAAAAGCAATTTTTGAAATCAACCTTCAAATCTTGCGATGGATATGGTTCATTTAAATTTTAATCTAATTTTCTTAGCAAGTTTTGGACCGCTATTATAAAGCTGGTTCTTTGTTCTTTTATTTTTATGAGTTATTACCCATTTTGTTGTTTGCCAATTTGAAATTATAAGGTTAAATTCAACCCCCCACCCCTTAAATCAAAAATCGACATGTTCAAGCTTTTTTTTCCAAAATTAAATTTTAATACATACTAGAAAACAGACATGACAAATTCATTTACATTAAATTTAAGTATGCTGTATATGGGCATTGTTTGCAATTAATTTGGTAAATATGTAGTATTTTCTTGGAGTTCTTTTAGTATTTTAGATTAAATTATTTGGATATCGTCTTAGTTTTGAAATAAAATTTATTTATATAAAAATGATAGTGCACTTCAGGTTTCTAATATCATTGGTTTTTCAAAATGGTATTAGAAGCCTGAAGATGGCCCAAGGCCACTAGCACTTTTATGTAAATAAATTGTATTTCAAAAATAAGATGATATACTTATAGTTTATTTGGTTTTATAAAAATAAAGTTGATGGTAAAACCGGAAGTGACATTGGAAAAAATTTTAGTGCATAAAATATGTTTTTTGTACCATACAAAAATTTCTAATTGTCTATGTTTGACGGAATTAGGTCCAAATTCCGTTAAACATACACAATTTAAATAAGGACATAAAAAACAATATTAAAACTTTTGTTTTCATAAATAAAGAAATTATAGAGGTGATATGAATAATTAGATTTGCATGGATTACACAATTATAATTTTCAAAATTTTATTGTCCTTGATAATGTACTTACAAAATGTATATGTATATATTTTCCATAAAAACTTAAAACATTTTGTTTTTATTTTAAAACATCACAGCATTTTACAATCTTTTGCCTTAGTAAGTGGCCTTCCCCACAGGAATATAACTTTAGCGTCTTCTATTGATTTTAGCTTGTCTCACTATATTGAAGTTTTATTTATCATTTCAGATTTTTAAAATCAATTTTAGAAAGATAGTAATAATAGACCACTACTTCTAACTAAAATATTTTTATCAGTTAATTTTTTTTAAAGGAACTTATTTATATTCAAGTTTTTGGCTTATCAAAATTGAAAATGTATGTTTATTTTTTAAAAGAATTTTTTTAAATATGTTTTTATCTAAGAATAAAAAAAAATCACTTTAAAAGATGACTTGGTTTTTATTTATCCTCGTCGACGTTTAGTAAGAAAGGTGTATTTAGTGTGAAGTGTGGCGTAGGCCCGGAAGAGATCTGTCAAGGCGCAGGATACTGTGCTCGCCTTTCACACGTTTCTCGGGCGATTTCCTCTTTGTAAGGTCCTGCCGTGGTACAAAATCTGCATTCACAAATTGCTCTCTCCAACTATGACTTGATCCTCAGATCAGCCGAGATCAGCTTTGAAGTTTAAAGCGTATTTTCATAACGGAACACACACACATACATATTCGACCCGTGGGGGTTCAACACGCGCATATTTGTATACCGCCAACACTGAAGGTAGTTTCACGGTTCCATATAACACTTCTATTTACTTTACATTAAAATGCATGAGATGTGAATATCATCAATCGTATTTGTAATGCGCATTTTAACTATATTAATTACATTTCGTTTCAGATTTTATTTCACCTATAAAAGTTTAATTAGAAATTTACTTTGATTTACAAAAAACTTCTTTTATACCACATATCTGCCCTACATTGCATTATTAAATATAAATAAATTAAAACTTCGGTTTTAATCGTACTGGCACTAAATAGAACTTTATAAATTATTTAATTAAAATTTTAGGGCTCCATAAAGTTTTAAATAATGCGTTTTGTACAACGGATTAAATAATAGTTTTTGAATGTTAAGTCCCATGTTGGAAAATCTTCTTTGAATAATTAAACTTGTTGAAGTATTCAGAGAATTAATTAGGGATTATATTTTTTCTACTATTATGTCGACTATTTTTAAAATTTGACTTTATTACCATTTCATTCCATAAAATTAAGAAATTTCAAAATTATATTATTACATTTCGATAGTTGGGAAAATTTAAGATTACAAAACTTCCAATAAATATTCAATATCGGAAGAATGTAGAACAACATTTAAGAGGATACTCGTTGAAATCATCCCGGTGCATTTTTAGACGTTTGTTTGGGGACCCTTGGACACGTTGTTTCTTAATATTTTTTCATTTTCTTTTTTTATAGTAAAGTACATTCATCAACCTTTCGAACGGACAGACTCAATTTTTAAAAAAGTTAAAATTATGTTAGATATGTTCCATCAAAAAGTGTTAATTTTGTCGGAGTCAAAATTTTTTTTTTCAATTCTTACCAATCTACCACCAGACTATACCTTTTCCAATTGTGTTTTAGAAAGCATCAATTGTATTTCAGAACAATCAATTTAATTTCAGAAAGTATCAATTCATCAATTGTATTTGAGAATAGTTAATTTAAATTCAAAACTCATCAATTGTAATTTAAAAAACATCAATTGTATTTCAGATTTCAGAAAGTATCAATTGTATTTTAGAAAAATTAACTTAATTTTAGAAAAAAGCAGCACAATCACCGCTAAAAACTCTTGACTTCCTCATTTTTTATAATTGGCCCTTTCTGAAATTAAATTGATTTTTCTGAAATACAATTGATGCTGTCTAAAATACAATTGATCTTTTCTGAAATACGATTCATTATTCTGAAATATAATTAATATTTTCTGAAATTGAATTGATCTTTTCTGAAATACAATTGAATATTCTGAAATCGAATTGATCTTTTCTGAAATACAATTACAAAATGTTTATGTAGTTCTATGTATTATTTCAACGATATAGTTTAAAATTTATAAATATACAGGACGCTGCGAGGAAGTAACATTACTCCAAAATTAAAACAGATATGGACATGCACACACTCTAAAAATAATTTAATAATATACCGGTTATCCATTCCAACATAGAGGATCAACGTTACGTTTTTTAAAGGAAACACCCAGTATATTATGACATTTTTATTTCTGATCAAAGAATATCATACGTTGTATTACTTTTTATGGATCTATCATCACTCGTTTTACTAATATATGCCATTTAACCGAAAAACGATCCATTTTTGGAAAACCCTATGCTCTAAAACAAATGACAATTTTTACAAAATTTACAAATGGAACACCCTGTATAACATCAATCAATGGGATTTTTAGAAGATTTCTTTTCTATTTGTGTGGTCGCATGTTAATGGTTTAGGAGATATTAATGTCCAAACTGAGAAAAAGTGAAAAATAAACATAATAGTGCCTTTGATGACTTTGAGGATTCTTTTTTTCATTTTTACGTTCTTTTCTTTACTTTAGATAATAGCTAAATCGAAATAATTAACTTTTCTAAAGAAAAAATGGTAAATATGGTGTATGCGCTGGGTGAAACTGAATGAAACCTATGTTTATTTCAAAACTCGGTTGACTGAAGAACGTCACTCTGAGCGGATATTTCTGTTGGACTTATCGACGGATTTTCTTTAACCACCAATAAAACATCGAGAACAGAATTGGAGCTAATACTTTGATTAGTCGACAGTTTTTGATTGTACAACACACTGCCCTAATTTTCAAAACGCTCCATCAGTTTTCTAATGCTTCAATTCTTGGTTGTTTGGATAGCCGGCTTTATAAATTCCGATATCAGAACCGGATTTATTTCAGCTCCCCCAAGCGTATGCACCATATTTGCCATTTCTACTTCAGAAAAGTTCATTATTTCTGTTTAGCTATTATCAAAAGTACAGAAAATATGGTAAAAACTATATTCAAGAAATAAGAGTCTTGTTGAAAGAAATGAGACGATGTAAGAGAACATAAACTGCATCCCAGCAATATCTATTAAAAAAACAGCAATATACTTTACTTCAGAAGAAATATATTTTGAATCTAATCATTTACCTTCAGAAAGTCTTACATGTTATGGGTAGCAATTGCATTCAATATGTAACGTTTATCTTGAAGATAAAATATTAGACTTTTAAGATGTTGGTTCTACAGATAAGCAGATAGATCTTACATGCTGCAGGGAAACTATTTCATCGGATAAATTTCAGAATGATTCACTTTATGAACCAAAATATTTTGGATAAGTTTATAACTCTTTGAAGAAAAACTGAAAACATAATTTAGAAAATAATTTATATTTTCCAAATTATTAATGAACTTAGTAAATGAAACTTGATACCATTACTATTCTGCATTAAATGACGTTTAACATTTTGTTTTGCCTTTAAAAAAACTTTTTCTTTCTTATGACCGCCAAATTGGATTTTTACTGCATCAGATAATATAAAATAATATATTTTCAGCTTGCTAATTAATATGTTTCTTAAAAAAATATGTTAAATTTGAAAATTTAAATAAAAACAAATGAAAGCAACGTTTTATGGACAGTTACCATAAAATATCTACAATTTAATATAAATTTACATACATAATACAATTTAATATAATTTATTTAAAATTTTTAAAATTAGTTTGATTTTAGAAAGTTCAATGGACCATAAAATTGGAAATTAAAGAAATGCCATTAATTCTATCAAAATTTAATAGGTGTACCTTTCTGTGGTAAACTGAATGAAAATTTTAAAAATCCAAAAGAAATTGTAAAATTTTGCATGGCGTACCAAATAAATTCAATTAACCTTTCAACGCCAATGAATTGTTAATTTAAGAAATAAGTTATAGCCTAAGATGAGAAGTACTCACCCTCAAAATTTTATTGATTTTCATTCAGCCGACCCAGAGAAAATAAATAAAAAGTAAAAAGAAAATGAACACCCTATATCTGGGGAACAGTTGAGTTTCGAACATATATTTACAATTTAAGAAATACCCTATACCGGGTGGAAATGAAAACCGGGTCACCTCTATAACTTTTTTATTTATGAATAGAAAAATTTGAAATTTGGCTATGTTCTATGGTTCAAAAAAACAAATTTTATGTGCATTTTTTATTTTCGAAATCACTTCCGGTTTCACCGGAAACACCATGAACTTTGTTTTTTTAAATGTAACATCCCATATTTTTAATCATGGCTTAAAATACTTTTAAAAAATAAATAATATTGTAATTTGAAAAAAAATTTAAGTGGTTTTTGAACTATTAATTTTTAAACTTAGTTAATGAAGATTTTATCAAATATCTCACTTTTTTTAAATGCAATGATGCCGGGTCATTCGACTTTTTAAAAAGAGGATTTTATAACGATTATTTATTTTATGTATTTGAATTATTTAGAATTAGTTTTGGTAATTTTCACCGACTTCGAAAACCTTTTTTTTTTTTGAAAAAAAATTTTTTTACAAAAAAAATAAAAACTAATATCTCAAAAATACTTCTTTTTTAAAATTATTTTAAGCCATGAATAAAAATATGGGATGTTACATTTAAAAAAACAAATTTCATGGTGTTTCCGGTGAAACCGGAAGTGATTTCGAAAATAAAAAATGCACATAAAATTTGTTTTTTTGAACCATAGAACATAGCCAAATTGCAAATTTATTTATTCATAAATAAAAAAGTTATCGAGGTGACCCGGTTTTCATTTCCACCCGGTATATTACACAACTCCTCTAAAAAATTAAAATTTTAAATTATTTTTAATAATTTTTTTAAGTCTTTACTTACGACCCGTTTTAGATTTAAATAACTCCCCTAGACAGCGTTTCTGGAGCTTATAGGAACTTTTTTCATATTCATGTCTATGGAATCAAAACACAAAAAATGGCCGGAGCACAGCACAGCACCTTAAATGACACTTAAAATTTTAAGTGTTGATTAAAGTTGATAAATCAATTTTTAAATTTAATATAGAAATAGAACGCCTTTTTGATCTAATTTAAAACAATAATGAAACATACTTATATAAGTAGTAAATGTAATAATAAAAAAAATATAAAATGTAAAATGTAAGTACCTAATACTTTTATAGGTTTATTTTTCAAATCCAGTTTAATTGAATTTAGAATGCACAATTGATTTATGTAAATAAACTCGATGACGCGAAAAGTTTTAGGAATTACACGCTTAATTGCTGAAATTTATTTAAAAGGTACATTAATAGAGCAATCGACATTAAATCAGTTATCGCTGTTTATAATAAAGTCTCAATGGCATATCCAAACTTTTGCAGTTAATTAAGCATAAATGATGGATCAGCTGTCAAGTATATTAACGGATTGGCTTTGGAATAGCAATTCTCACTTTGCCACATTAATTAATTTGCCAAATCATCCACGACAAAACAATTTCATTTTATTATTCTTTTCTCTAAATGTTATGTAATAATTTTATAAGTAATAATTTATGAATATAAATACACATTATACAGGATTCCCTTAAATTTCGGTGATAGTTCCACGCGGTGTCTTTGCAATCTCACAATCGATTTATAAATTAAAAAGTTAAAAGACCCAGGTTATTTCATCTTAAAATAATTTTTTCATGTTCTATAGAACCCGGTTAGAAGACTTAAAAAAACATCGGCACAAAGTCTCACATTTTTTTATTGAACTTTTGTGGTCGGCGCATTATTATTATTATTTTCATCTTAAAGATGGAAGTACCAAAATTTGTGAAAATTTCCAAATTATTTTGGTTACCGTAAACTTAGGTAATATTTTGAAAAAGATAGTTTGATCTATTCAAAATTTGGACCAAAGTTACCCTAGTTTACATTATAACACTTCCATTATTGTATTATGGGACTTAAAATGTAACTAATACATTCTGAGCATACAATTTTACTTAAAAAGACCCTCGCCCTTGGATAAAATTGTCAATATTCAAAACAAATTTTAAGATTAAGTTTTTAGGGGGCATTCACCGTATTTATTCGTTCATTATCTTGCAACGCCAGCGCCATTGACCTTACTGAATTAAAATATTTACTTCTTTGCACATTTTTTAAAACTTTTGCATCCTTAATTCTTTTGGTATTTTTTAGCTTTTAGAAATTATACATAATATACACTGTCGTATAATTAAAACAAATATGCACAAAGAAGAATTGAAGCTAATATTTCTATAGGAGTAACCTTTTTGTGTAAATTTCATTTTTTAAGAATACTATTTAGGTAAAAAAATCTTATAAAAACGTAATGCTTTAAAACATTTCATTTTTTTAACACCAAATAAGTACCACTTAAATCGAAGCAAAAAATCATGACAAAATCATGAAAGTCAGTTAAGTGTAAATTAGGTACTGTAATAGTATATTACGCAACGAGCTACAAAGTGACGAATTTTGGGCGATTGTGAAAATAGCCGAACGAGGCGCTAGCCGAGTGAGGATATTACACGAGCACGAAATTCACTTTGTGCGAGTTTTGCGTACGCTATTTTTCCGACGACCACGGAGATTTTGCGACTATTATTATTTTTTTGTAGTAACAACTAAAATGTCATAACATAATCTGTGTTAACATCAGCTGACATTGAAGTTATCGATTATTTTTAGTTAAATGTAACTAATTGTAGGTGGCGCTGTTTTGACGGATCGAAACGAATAAAAAATGTTCCTATTTTATTTAAAATTTACACAAAAGTTAATTATATGTATAATGATTTTAAAAATAAAATAAGTAACATTAGGGGGGTTAAATATAAATTATTATTTGAACTGTCCTTTTTGCAAGTTCTAAAAAATCCAAGTTAGGGATAGGGAAAACAGAAACCCAAACACACTGGTGTTGAAATGATAGATTTTCTAAACTACTAATATGAATGACATATACGATTTTCTCATATGGACGTAGGAAAAAAATTAAATGCTCTACTAGATCTGTTCCGAAATATATGACCAAAAACCTCTTTTTAGTGAACACCTTTGAAGTACTGCAGCTATCTTAGAATACGAAATCGGATATCCTCTACCCACTAGTAAATTTGGTGCCACATATTATGATATACCCTGTATACATACCATATACGTAGTTAGAATTTCTAATAACTTTTTTCAACGACTACTATTTAATGAACGATTCATTTCGTTTGAATTTTGGACAAGTAATGAAATTCATTACTAAATTTTTGACATTATTCAACATGTTCGATCTGTGCAGACCAATCACAAAGCTGCAGTATTGGCAACCCATTGAGTAATGAGCAATGGATTATGGGTAATTTCAACCACAGAATAAAATTTACATAGAAGAAATCAAGAACTGAAAAATAACCTCAAAAAATGCATAAAACCACCTAAAACGTAAAATATAAAAAAGTCCTGGAAAAACTATAGTATTCTACACGCGAGAAAATTGCCATTACTTACTCAGACCTCACTCAGATCTTACGATACTCGCCAGCCGACTCGTCTCGCAATTTCGGTCTTCCTGAATAATGGCTCGTTTTTCATAACCAAGGACAACATTGTTTAGTAGTAATTTCCACGGCTAACGTGATTTTTTTAAATTAATTAAAGTCTATTAAAACCATACACCCTCATAACTCCAAAACAAAAATGCATCGGATGTATGTTCATAAAGAATTTTTTTCTCAAAATTGCACCTGGTTTCGTATGGAAAAGTTTGTCACAATAGTAAAAAATCACTCTGTATAGGTGACGAGCATATTTTACTACAGCGCCCCCTGTAGCAGTAACTGACAAAACTATAGATAATGCCATAGATAAAAGATAAGGCATAAAACAGACAGGAACGTCAAATATTTGAATTTAAAGTTTGCCCCACAATTTTAAAATATTTTCGATGTAATATGTATACAAAGTGTTCCAACATGGACTACTGAACCAAAGTCATATTTTTTCAAATGGAACACCCTGTATATTTTCACGTTATTGTATTCTACTTCAAAAAAATATTCTTTTTTATAAATATGTACAAACACAAACAAAGTAGGTTACCCGCATTTTTCAGGTTTCAGATTACCGGCGCCGAATATACGCGCATGCCTGAGTCAGACCGCACCTTGCTATGGACATACAAACAGCGTGTAAAGGTAAAAACACAAACAAACTAGGTATGTCCATAGCGGACTGACTCAGGCATGCGCGTGTAATCGGCGCCGGTAATCTGAAAGCGGAAAAAGTGGGTAACCTGCTTAGTTTGTGCTTGTACGTTATGGGCCCAAATCATTTCGTTTTTGAAATATTCAGCTTTTTATGAAGGAAAGAGACTTCTACGAAAAAAGCTATGAATGCTTTTCAAAAAACTTTGTACCAAATATTTTATAAGAACTCATAGTTTCAGATAACATGGATCTTTCATTCGCAGCATGCAGAAAATATACAGTGTGAGACGGAACGCGAAAAGTTAAATATGTAGTTACATTTTATTTATTTTCTTTTCGATTTTATTTCACCAGTATAAAAACTATTTTTGTATTATTGTTGTTACCAATTCATACCAGCTTTCTAATGATATGTTAATATATCCCTACGCAAATTGGTTATAATCTAAATAGCATTTTGTGATTTTTGAAAAAAATGATGACCGAAAATTCAAAACTCTCTAGGTCCAAAACTAGAAATGTAAACACGAACGGAACATCCTGCATCATTATACAGGGTGGCCCAACTAAGAGTTCCCACCCAGGTTATTTTGAAAACAAATAATTTTTGGAAAAACCCTAAAACCGGTCAATTTTTATTAATATTGGCCGGTTTCAGGGTTCTTTTCAAAAATTATTTGTTTTCAAAATAACCTGGGTGGGAACTCTTAGTTGGGCCACCCTGTATATCATCATCAATATATGACGATGTTATCGACATTGTTATGCTAATGCTACATAGCACAGTACCTACTTCCTTTTAACAAAAATAAATCCATGATTTCCTGTCCATCCAAGTGGATATACAAAACTCAAGAGGGTATGTTCAACAATTTACTCAAAAAATTATCCAAACAGTACATAAGGATGATTTTCACGCATGCTTATAGTTTACACAAGTTTTAAGAAATAGACATAAGATATAAATATGACCAACTCTAATATTATAATTTCTTATGCTATGTATTAAAATTTGTGCATAAATGATCCAATTTAACACCACATATTTATATTTTTAATTTAGTATTATATTGAAGTAAATAGCTTAGTTCGTTTTTAATAATTAGGCAGAGTTAATTTTGCGTCATTAATAACGGAAAACAATACACGTACTAAAACTTTATTTCATAGGAACGTTTCGAACCACAGGGTTTTGGTTCATCATCAGCCTGGAACATTATTAGGGATAATAACAATAATTACAATAAAAAACTTTTACACAATAATCTTAAAAAACTAGTGCCTACCTTCGAACTAAATGGATTAGTACTTAGTCGGGGACCATAAATATCGCTCAAAGAGTCACACATAAATAAAACATAGTAGCATATAGTAGGTATATACCACACTGGTAGCTTAGTTTCTATTATATTAATAAACTTCTTCCGCAAATTTAATATACTGTCACATTTTCAAGGAAACAACGCTATTTGATTTATGAGAAAACCAAATTTTACATTATTTCAATAAACAGATGTTAGCAATAAATAATAATAAGTTATGATTTTATAAAAATGTAAGTATAACCTATGCAACTGGGTATACTTTTATAATTTTGTAATTTTAGTTTAGACAATCGACAAAAATGTTTAAAAAAACAACTATTAGGTGCATTAAATAGAATTAATAGGATTATTAAATTCACATTTGTAAAAGATGGCAATATATCTTATTAAGATTTTGAGTATCCTGCTTAAAATTCACAGTATCCGTTCTATTTATATGAATCATTTCACTTAAAAGTCGTTTTTTGTAATTGGATTCAATATCTAAGATTTTAGGATCTTCAAAATTAAAACTATGATTTGAATCAAAAGTATGAAAACATAATGCTGTTTTTTCTTTTTTATCTATATTTTTTATATTAGTCACTCCTATGTTGCGACACTCTAGTTTTTAGTCTTTGTGAGGACTGACCTATGTACTGTAAGGAACACTGTTGGCATTTTATGGAATAAACAATATTACATTTATCAACTTTTTTAATTTTGTCTTTTAATTTAGAAAACAAATTACCAACAGTTTTAGTTTGGTATATCCTACAACACTGGAGTGACTGGTGTCTAAAATAGATCTTAGTTTGTAATATAATTCGTTAACATAAGGAATTCTGAAGAAAGACTTCGGTTCTGATTGTATTGGGGTTGCAATTGTCTGATTGTTATTAATTATTCTATTGACCAAACCAATTGGATAGTGGAATTGAATGAGGTTGCTTTTCATATCATCAATGTTCCTTTTCCAGAACTCCCTATCCGACAACATGAAACATGATAATTTTTCTATGCATAGCCTTAATAATGTTTAATTTTTGATTAATTGGATGGCAACTATAATAACTGAGAATCCTATTAGTATCGCAAGGTTTCCTGTATAAATCGGTTACAATCCTTTGGTTTGAAACAATCAACACTAAATCCAAAAATGGTAACTTGTTATCAACCTCCATCTCTGTTGTAAATTGTATATTGGGTTCAATACTATTAAATACGGTTAAAGTGGTATCAATTTTGTCTTCAGGTATTGCCGTGACAATATCATCAACATAAATGAACAGAAATGGTAGGTCGTATTCTAGTTTTTTCTGGGCTTTATTTAAAATTGTATTCATAATAATTTCTGCAAAGATCGGGCTTATAGGTGCACCCATTGGGCATCCAAATACTTGTTTGTATATTTTGTCGCAAAAAACAAAATAGCTATTGTCAAAAAATAAGTCTATAAGTTGCAAAAAAATCTCTTTTTTAATATTCGTGTGAAGCTGAATAGTTTCCCAATGTAATTCAATCGATTCAAAAACCAAATCTTTTGGAATGTTTGTGAAAAGACTTTTTACATCTAATGATACTAATCTAAAATTACTTGGTAAGTTAATATTAGAAAACTTATCTTTTAATTGGTAACTGTTCTTAATGTTAAATTTGAATTCATCTCTTAAGTTATTCAGTATCTCAGCAATATACTTCTGCAAAAAGTAATCAGCCGAGTTTACACAGGAAACAATTGGTCTGTATGGTCTTCCAACTTTGTGTACTTTTGGAAGACCATACAGCCTTGGTAGATTAGGGTGTTTAACCTTAAGTACTAATCCATTTAGTTCGAAGCTAGGCACTAGTTTTTTAAGATTATTGTGTAAAAGTTTTTTATTGTAATTATTGTGATTATCCCTAATAATGTTCCAGGCTGATGATGAACCAAAACCCTGTGGTTCGAAACGTTCCTATGAAATAAAGTTTTAGTACGTGTATTGTTTTCCGTTATTAATGACCCAAAATTAACTCTGCCTAATTTAGTATTATATTTCTTTTTATCAAATTAAAAAAAAAATAAAGTAGAAATATTGATTTGTTGTTTGTTTAACCAGTTAACATTTTGACTTATATTTTCTAATCGTTTAAAAATACTCCTATGTATTAAGCAAATGTACCTACAAATTACAAATATGTAACTTTTTTAAGTTACAAATGCAAGAAATTACCGATAACGGTTTCTTATATTATAAAATAACATTAACAACTTTATGGAAACGGTTTTTTAATCATCAAATATGAAATACTTATTTAATGGTCTAGCAACAAAAACATAAAACTAATATCATAAAAGTTTCATCCACATTATCAAAAAGTATAGACAAGTTGTTTTGTGGCAGCTTAAGTGGATAAATAAACATATTATATTTAAATTTGAATGTTACCATTAATTCCGAAATTCAACGCAAAAATGTTAATTGCAAAACAGTAATATCGCAGGAAAATCTATGGGCTATACTAGCAATTTGTGGTAAAATTAGCATATAGACAGACAGGAGTGTTAGCGTGAGCCACTCAAGTACTCCGACCAATACACCCTGATTCATGTTAACTTAACATGGATGGAGCTACATTTTGAATATATTTACATGACCACTAGTGCACGAAACAATATATCTAGTTACCGGTAAGCGCCTGTCTCCCCTTTACCTTTCGGAAGCAACCTGGAACAAATTTATCGCGATTTTAACATTAAGACGTTTATGATAACTGATTACAATATCAAAGACTCAAAACTAAAAGGACATAGATAATGTAATTAAAATTTACAAACAAACCCGTTTCATAGGATTAATATTTCAGATAAAGCGAGTTTAAACTTTAAAATCCTCTTACACACAATATGTGTATGCTTACATCTTCACAAAGTATTTTATTTCTTTTGTAGTTTCTGTATCCAATTTTGTATATTGGATTCTGTATTTAAGAAGAATATGCTTTTAAATTGTAATGTATTATTGCAAAACAAGAAGTGAGATTGTTTTTCTAAAGTAAATTTAAAAATTTCTTGTAATAATTAAAAAGCATATTAATTTTAAAGGCTTTGAAATGCAAAGTGTACCTTTAATCTTATTTTCAAATAATTCCAGAAGTTAATTAAAAATGGTGATTTTATAAGTCAAAGAAATGTTTATTAAAGTTGTGAGAACAAGTGCAGGTGTTAAATATATATTTCACTTCTTAAATTGAAAGTGCTTTAACTGTAAGATAAACCCCAGGCTCTGCATATTGGATTTAAGTAGTTATAAATTCTAATTTCCTTCCCGCTTAAAGCAATTAACTTGGCTCTGGTATACGTAATGCGAAGGGCTCATGAAAAGATGTTAAAAAAGAGGAGCCCTCTTTGGTTAGAATATATAGATGAACGCTTAATCAGCGGGCAGATGCTCCCTGCTGCGAAAGAGTGCGCTAAAAGAATTTCGTAAAAATAAGACGTCCTCTCTACATCGATTGACATTCATGAAGAGACGCGACGTTCATCAATATTCTGCAGGACTCTTGAGAGGCGTTATTTAATGGAACGTAGTTCTCAGTGTATAGGTAGAGTTATCTATTGGTGACCTAATGATACGTAATGACATTTTTACTCAATTCACATCCCTATAAAACCCATGGAATAGCCACAATTTAATTAATTATATTACCTCGAATATACTTACGTTCTTTATAGAACTTTACAATAATATTGAGTAATAAAGTTTTCTATCCAATTCTATCGAAAGATCTACCAAAGTAATTGAATTATACTTTAATGGCTATTTATTTTTTTAACTAGATCTACACTATCGCTATTTTTAGTATTCTTTCAAATTCAGAATTTACCAGGTAACATGAATGATTTATTATTTATTATTAATGTTCATATACTATTTTATTATATATTTCATATTCATATATTATTTTTTAGAACATACAGGGTGGCCCAGTCATCGTTAAACGGTCTATAGTTTCCTTGCTATAAAACATGCCAACTTGCGGTTTTCACCAACATGATACATGTATGCCCCACACAATTTAAAAATATTTTCGATACAAGCAACCTACTTGGATCGTTCTGCCCCACCCTGTATATTTTCTGCATGCTATGAATGAAGGTTTTCTAAAACTACGAATTTTTCTAAAATTTTTGGTAGAGAGTTTTTTGAAGAGCATCCATAGCTTTCTTCGTAGTATGTAGTCTCTTGAATGTAAACTCTTTTCATCATAAAAAGCTGAATGATTCCAAAAAGAAATGATTTAGACCCATAGTGATTTATACAAAATAATATTCTTTTTTGAAGTAGAATACAATTGTGTGAAAATATACAGTGTATTCCATTTAAAAAAGTATAACTTTGGTTTAATAGTCTACGTTGGGACACTCTGTATATATCGAAATTATTTTTAAATTGTGGGGCATATGCATCTATATGTTAGTAAAAACCGCAAGTGTACAGGTTTTATAGCTAAGAAGCTATAGACCAAATGGTAAATACAGATTGACTAGGTGCACAAAAAGTTCGGCAAGACCAGTTTATACTTGAAATTAACTATTTTTGAAAAAATTATTTCATATGAAAGTTGTACGATTCTTAGTGACGCACTATCTGGAAATATTGCTCATGACATTAAACAGCAAGATGAAGGTCAGATGATAATCACTTAACTTTTTTTTAAATAGAGGCAACTCATTTTTAGTGCACATTACTATAGCTTACTTTCAGAGATTTACGGAACATATTTTTTTTATTTTTCTAAAGTAAATAAGCTTTGAAAGTTCAGCAACGCTGCTTTATTTTGGAAATTAAAAATTTTACAGAAAAATATTTCAAATAAAGGTTGCACGATTCTTATGGTGAGTTTATGCTCAACTAACAACAATTACCACTAAAAATTATCCACTAACCACTAACAGTCAACCACTAGCGTAAAATGTGAAAGTTTATACTCCACTAAGCATTAAGAAATTTGACATATTCGACGCGATATTTCAAATTCCCAATTTGATTATCAGTGTTGAAAAAGTTTCACCAACTCCTCAGCACTTCCATATCACTTCCATTAAAGGTTTCACTATCCATTATATGATTTTATAATTCGCCAGAGGCAAAAATTTAAACAGACACTGTCAACTGTAAAGTTCAAGCATGGTACTTCTAGATTCACTAACCACTAGCAACTCCTAATTATAAATTCAAAACTTGGCCCATTAGTGGCTAATTGTTAATGCTTAATGGTTAGTTGTTAGTGGCAGTATAAACAGTCAAATGCAATTGAATGCATTTATCTTCATAATTGTAAGTGGTTAATTGTTAATTATTAGTGCCTACTATTAAAGCTTGCTTACAGAGGTCAATAGGCATATTTTTTTATTTTACCAAAGTAAATAGTTTAGAAGTTATACGAGAGATTTAATAGATAAGTTCGGCAACGCTGCCCCGACTTATTTTGAAAGTAAATGTGTGTTTTGCTAGCGACGGAAATTACGTGTAAGGCCCGTCGCACACTGCAACCGGCGAAACAGCCAGAGACAAAATGTCTCAAGGCAAAATATTTAGCATATCCATTACAAAAATAAAATTCTTTGCAGTATGGGAAGAAGAGAACCCTAGAAATTTATGTTTGACTATTTTTACGCAGAGGCGGATTTAGGTTTCTGCCGCCAGTAGGCTAACATATTTTGCCGCCTAAAAAAAACACTAAAAATAGTTTTAAAAACATATTTTATTGCCACATTTAAAAAAATTGAAAATCTGCCGCCGTCATAAATTTGCCGCCGTAGACTTTAGCCTATCTAGCCTATTGGTAAATCCGCCCCTGTTTTTACGTTTGACTCGAGTGACAGAGGGGCGAAACATTCCGCCTCGAGTTGTCCCAACATGTTTTATCCGACGCTACGCGACGGTCGCAAACAGTCTCAAGCTGTCACATGCTGTCGGGCGTGATTGTCGGGTCCAGTGTGCGTCTGTCCAGGAATCTGTGTATAAAATCATATAAAATTCTCCCCCGAGTCATCGTCCGACATAAATGAATCGTACCAAACTGTTTCGTCGGTTTAATTGTGCGGGGGGTCTTAAGCGACAGAAAACGCCGAGCGGGATACTTTGCTTAGCAACGCGCAGCAAAATAGCAGCGTAAAGGACGCGTTGTTATGCAAAGTATTCCGCTCGACGATTTCGTCGTCGGCGACGGAAAATTTCCGTCGCTAGCAAGACACACCTTAAGCATTCTTGAGAAAAGTTGTACGGTTTGTGGTTATTAAAAAAAAAAATCGGCGCGGCGTTGCCGAACTTACCAATTAAAACTTTAAACACTTGTAACATCCAAACTATTTACATCTCTAAAAGCAAGGCTTTAATAATACGCAATAAAAATGAGTGGTTGCTATTTAAAAAAAGTTAGGTGATTATCGCCCGATCTTTAACTTCCTGTGCAAGGTCATTACAATATTTCTAAAAAATGCGTCATTAGGAATCGTACAACTTTTATTAGAATTTTTTTTTTGTAAAATACTTAATTTCCAAAATAAAGCAGCGTTGCCGAACTTTATGTATTAAACATTTGAACCCTTGTAACTTTCAAACTATTTACTTTAGAAAATTAAAAAATATGTTCGGTTAACCTCTGAAAGCAAGCTCTAATGATATTCAATAAAAATGGGTTACCCCTGTTTAAAAAAAGATTATTGCCTGACCTTCATCTTGGTATTCTAGGTCATGGGAAATATTTCCAGATGGTGCGTCACTAAGAATCATACAACTTTTATTTGAAACATTTTTTTCAAATTTCAAAAGGAAACAGGCGTTGCCGAACTTTTTGTTCACCATGTATGTATGTATAGTACAATATTCCTAACTATTAAAAAATAGTACTAATGTACTAATATAATACTTTACAGAACCGTTTTGTCCATGCATTATACAACTGCACCCAAAAAGCTTTTCTTGCGGTAAAGTACATTTTGTGAACATTTCGCTGACTATACTCCTAAGGATACAAAACTAAATTGCTTTAAAAAGGCTTTGAGTTAAATAAATATATCATTCTTTCTACTATAAAGATATCAATTACTAGCTGCTGGAATTTTACTTCAAATCTCAAAAGTATTAATCACTAAAGATTTAATATTTAATAGACTTGGAATTCGGGAACAATTATTGTACTTAGGGGACTTTCTATATTAGCTTTTTAATAGAATCTAAAACAGCATGTTTTTACATAATATTTAGATTTTCTACTATAATAAAAATAAAGGTATCGCTTATATTTTACAAAGTAATAACAGCGAAATGGAAAAATATACAGGTGGACCCTGTATTACCTCTTTATTTCGAGAACGCTATATTGTTTGGAAACAAAATTGCCACCAAAATACCAAAATGAAGCTAATAAGTGTATCTCGAAATTTCCGAAAAAAACCGGAAGTGCCTGAAACCCAGTGGCGAACTGGGCCGGCGGGTAATTGCCCGTTGTGCCGATGACTAACGGAGCCGGCTTCAAAAGAAAATTTAAATGAATCTTTCTTTGTGAAATTTTTAAGACCGGCTTGTTAAAATTTTATCGGTCCATACGAACCGGTTATACATAATTTTGTTTCTTCTTTTTTAAGTTTTGGGTATTTTTCAAAAACTATCATTTAGCATCCGGTAGTTTTTTATAGAGAGTAATACTAACCTACTTTTCTAAATAAGTGTCTGGAATTTTTTTAAAAACTTCGCCTACGGTGCTCAACAATTATTGATTTGATCAATAATAAATCAACTGAAGTAAATTCTGTTTCATAGAAAAATACAGTGCGCGCCAAAGGTAAGTCCCCACCCTCTGCTAACTTTTGAACAGCTTAATTTTTTATTCTGAAAATTTGGTGACAGGGGTAGTTGATTGCGTGATTTCTAAAAAACGTATTTTTGATTATATGAACCTTCCGGTTATACCGGAAGTTGACAATAACTTTCTTATTTTAAATAGAACACCCTGTATATTTTTGGATGTTTTAAATCTCCGTGAAAAGCTGATTCAAAAAACCTGCTATAGTAAGGATAGAAGGTTGATAGTTTTGGAATTACGGCAATTTGACAATTGTATGTATAGTTATTAAGTTGTGTACTTGTTATTAATTAAACAGTTGTGGTTATAGTGCCTGATGATGAGCCTTCAAGTCCGAAACATGTAGCGCATCTACCTATACCTAATAAAGTTGGATACAAGGAATTTCCGAATTTTATTAAATACTTATTTATCCAAATCTTACAACACCGGTTCTTCTCTGATAAATACAGGGTGTCCCATTTTAATTAATCCAGCTGAATATCTTGAAAACGAAGCGATTTCCTTAAAAATGTTACAGACAAAAATTGTAGCGACTCGAGGGGGACATTTAATAGTGCCATGGGTTTTTAATTGTTATGGGGTTTTATGGGAAAACATTTTTTTTTCAAATGGGAACCCCCATTTTTTATTGTAGATTCGTAATCTATGGAAAATAATAAGAAAGTTTTGATTGAAACTTTTTTCTAAAATTTCAATTTTTTGCTATATTACCCAAAATGAACACAAATTTTGGGATATTCGATACAGTTTTACTAAAAAACTAAAGGTCTATAAGAAAACTCGCAGGAGTCAAAAAGTGCTTAAATTAAGGCAAGGATTAATAAAAAATATTATTTTACTTTATTAAAAAAAATAAATTTAAAAAAAGTTTATTTTATTATTATTATTTTTTAAGAAAAATATTATTTTTTTTTACTTATAAAATTTAAAATAAAGTCAAAGGTAATTAATTAATACACTTAAAGATATTTGGATCTGTTCTTAAATTCGAGAGCTGGTCTAAACAAGATGTTCGAATATTCCTCCATTTTGTTCAATACACATGTTTACTCGTGTGCGAAAAGCCAATGATACATTTCTCAACATTTATGGAGTGATACTTCGAAAAGCGTCCGTAATTCGTATCATAATATCCTGTCTAGTTGTAGTTGGTCGTTCATAAACCTTATCTTTTATGTAACCCCATAAAATATAATCCATTTTTGTAAGATCCGGAGATCTTGCTGGCCATTCGTGTACTTTACTACCAATTCCAATCCACATATTAGAGAATTGGTTATGTAAAAATGTTTTAACTATTCTGGCAGTGTGGGGTCTAGCTCCGTCCTGTTGAAACCACATTCGCTGTCTTAAATCTAGAGGTACATCTACTAAAAGAGTAGGCATTTCGTTTTGAATTATATTCAAATAAACATGTTGGTTAAGATTTTCTTCATAAAAAAATGGTCCCACAAGATACTCATCCACTATTCCAGCCCAAACGTTTATAGACCAACGCCACTGTAATCTATGATCTCTTTGCCAATGTGGATTATTTTCTGAATAATAATGAGCATTATGAAGATTTACTCCACCCATGTTGTCAAATTTTGCTTCATCAGTAGAAAGTACGCGATTAAAAAAAAGGGGATCTCTTCTAACTTGATTCGTAGCCCATATGCAAAAATTAAGTCGGCGGATGTAGTCATCTTCTTTAATTTGTTGGGTTAAATGAACATGATATGGGTGTGATTTATGGTGTACTAAAATTCTGTTGGCAGAAGATTTAGGAAGTCCATGAAGACGCTGAATTTTTCTTGTAGATGTATGTGGATCTTCATTTACGGAAGCTAATGCTATCAATGAGGGGAGCATCTTAGGACCAGTTTTACTACGTTTTCTTCTAAGAGAACCGTTTTACGCTCTTTTAACGAGCCTCCTAATATTTGTATGATTTGGATGACGCAATTGTGGAAACCTCTCAGCATAAAGACGTGCTGCGTGCCGATAGTTATCATGGCATTCGCCCAAAACTTTTATAATATTCACGATTTCTCTAGGTGAATAATCAGCCATTTTGTGAGGACTGATTTTAAATAATCACAGTGGCTTCAATAACAATGAGCTTCTACAAAAAACTAATCTGTCACAATATAACAATTATGTGCGAAACACAAAGTAGGCTGAAAATGAAATTCCTTTATTTTTAGAAGCCTTCTTCCTTAGTTGAAAAATATTATTTAACATATTAAATTGTAAATAAAATTGAAAAACCGTTTTGACACCTATTGTTTCCAACCTTTGACTTTATTTAAAATTTTATAAGTAAAAAAAATTAATATTTTTCTTAAAAAATAATAAAAATAAAATAAACTTTCTTTTTAAATTTATTTTTTTTTTATAAAATAAAATAATATTTTTTATTAATCCTTGCCTAAATTTAAGCACTTTTTGTCTCCTACGATTTTTCTTATAAAGCTTTAGTTTTTTAGTAAAACTGTATCGAAAATCCCAAAATTTGTGTTCATTTTGGTGAATATAGCGAAAAATTGAAATTTTAGAAAAAAAAGTTTTATTCAAAACTTTCTTATTATTTTCCATAGATTACGAATCTACAATAAAAAATGGGGGTTCCCATTTGAAAAAAAATGTTTTTCCATAAAACCCCATAACAATTCAAAACCCGTGGCACTATTAAATGTCCCCCTCGAGCCGCTACAATTTTTGTCCGAAACATTTTTAAGGAAATCGCTTCGTTTTCAAGATATTCAGCTGGATTAATTAAAATGGGACGCCCTGTATTTATCAGAGAAGAACCGGTGTTGTAAGATTTGGATAAATAAGTAATTAATAAAATTCGGAAATTCGTTATATCCAACTTTATTAGGTATAGGTAGATTCGCTACATGTTTCGGGCTTGAAGGCTGGATTAATTATAATGGGACACCCTGTATAAAACTAAAACAAAATCTGGTCTTTGGATATCGTTTTTAGTACTAAGTAATACTTTATTTACTAGATTTTTTATGTTTGAATACATATATTAAATAGAGATATAGAGATGTATGATGTAGAAACTTCTTACTTTACCGAGGTTGAATAAGCGAAAATTGATAAGGAATTAAAATACCCGAAGAAAAATGTCAAGCCTTAGGTTTAGTAGAATGCTAACTTATCACGCATAACAAGCAAGGAATAAAAATTTATATAGTTTGATTTAGATATTATCTTTAACAAATAATACTATTATTTTAGTAGAGATTTTGTAGACAAAATCTACAAACTATAGGAATCGATATCCCACAATTGAGTTAATTTACCCTTTCATCAGCACTTAGATTGAATAAAAATATTTTTTATGTTAAAAATACATAAATGTTGTGATAAATTGTGTTATATAGAGTTTACAACAAAAAGTTAAGGAAGCGTCGAAGAAAAAATGAGAAAGTATTAAGTCTATCCATTACCACGGATATCGTGCGATCTTTCATTTTAGAATCTTTCAAATAGAATTATTGTCATCGATTCCCACAAGTAAGAAAGATGCCTTGGAGCGCACTAAAGATGAAAACCATTGTCTTAATCAAACTTTCGACGGGCCACTTTCTTTCCAAGCTTTTTAGAAGGCAACTCGTGTAATGGACCGTTGAACGCTAACAAAGCTATAACTCGACGAGGAGAAAAATGGCTTCTTATTATATGGCACTTCGACTCGCGCGTGCATCTAAATATAATGTCTGCGAGATATTCTCATTAAAACTTACCGCCCAAAAATTACTCTTTTATGGCCCTTTTTATGAACATAATATTAATTGTAATTTAAAAGCTTTAGAATAAAAATTTAATAAATAAAATTAATAAATGACATTTTTTATACTTTAAAAATAAAGAAGCTTCATTTAAAGTCACGTTTCCCAAGAGTACGAGAGCACCGCATCACAGGAACTTGCAACGGAAATTTAATAAAGGTATGTTTGCTTACGTAACTGGGCCCGCCTAGAAAGAAAAGCACTATCAAAAAGAAAAACAATCTCTGCGCGAAAATTTGCACAGAATTAATTTAATTACACTTTGTTTCTGGAAATTATTTGTTTAATTACTTTAAAATAATATTTGAATTCAATTTTAATAGTCATTATGTTGTTTTATAAAATACATACATTGTTAAACTTGATTAAACCTCGCTACGATGAAAGCTTTTATTTCAGCCAAACCACTTTGTATCTAAATTTATTTCATGTATATTGATTGTTGGGGTTTTAAATAGAAGTAATTTGATATTTCGTCTATATCGACGAAGTTAATTAAAATGGGCACCACAATAATAGTGTACTAATAAAATTATAAGAATCTAGAAAAATATTTTCTTAAATTTAAAGATTTTAATAGCTTGATTTACCTTATTTTATTCACAAACTTTGTTCAATTTGTTACGAGACTTAAAGCTATCCAATTTTATCATAATTTCAAAAACTAATTACTATTAGTAGGTGTGAGATTTCAAATTTTGTCCATACGTTAAGTAATATGTCATTTTTCCCGTAAAAATATAGAGTTTTTTGCTAAACATAATATTTGCTTTACAACATTTATTAATTTAGGACATCGTTTGTTATAAAATTTCAAGATAGTTCGGAAGGTAACAGATATACTACGTTGATAAATCGCAAACGGTTCATTTCATAAATCAAACATTATAAAAATCGAAAGGAATTGAATTTTTCAATGTCATTTTAAGATAAATAATACTGTTTTTATTAATTTTTTTACAACCATTCGCAAGTTTTTATTATTAAATTAAAGTGAACGATCCTGTTATGAAAAGAATTTTGTTTATTATTAAAATAATTATTATTATTGTAATATTACCTTTGAGATATATGTCCTATGTTGAAAATATCATTTCAATATATATTATAATTTAATATACTATATATTACTACTTTTATTCCATAGCTATCATGTATCATTCAATCTGGACCTCTCAGCAAAGACTTTTATAACGAGCAATATAAGCCATTGCACCAACTCTAATATTCTTTAAAAATAAGCCGATTTGGCTGTTGGTTGTTGATCCGTATTCAGTGTAAAATGCAGGACAAACGATATAAACGTCAAAGGCGGTAACAAATAATATAATTATGATATGGTACATATTTTCTAAAAACCCGTCAAAGGGAAACATCAAGAATGGTTCAAAAGAAACTGGTTAATCGTCAGTTTGTACCATATTTGTTTTATTTTCTCCAAAATGACGATAGTTTTGATTTTAAGACACGTTTTTCATTATGGTTGCCAAGCAACGAGCTAGAAAGTGACGAAAATTCACTTTCTTGCGAGTTTCGTATGCTATTTTTCTCAAAAGTCATAACATATCCTTTGATGACATCAGTTAACATTAACAAGTTACTCGAATATTTTTAGTTAAATGTACCTAATTGTAGGTGGCGCTGTTTTGACGAAAGTAACTGATCGAAACGAATAAATTTTTTTTCTATTTTATTTAAAATTTATACAAAGGTTAATTATACAGGGTGTCTCAGACCACCCGTCCACCCCTTTTATTTTGAGAATGCCTTGTCGTACATGGCTGAAATAAAAAAAATATTACCAAAGCAAATCCGAAGAATGTATTTGTTCACTTATTTTTTTCCGGAATAATCCGGAAGTGCCCGGAACCGGAAGTAACTTTCGATTTTTAAATGGCAACATAGGTCGAGTATGGTATCGTTTGAATGGTCTTTTAAAAAGAAACAACTTTTATTAAAATATTTTTTTAATATCTTTCATAATTAACAAATTAAACGAAAAACAAAAGCAAACAAGTGACAATTGGTTTCTTAAATTATGGAAAAATTAAAACACTACCATCATCCTCAATGGGTAAGGGTAGAGGCAATTATGATTTTTTAAATGGAAACATCAATTTTTTAAGGTTATGTATTTACCTTAATTCAAAAAATAAAAAAAAGTTGATTATTTTTAACGAATAAAGCGATAAACGCAAAAAAGAGTTTCAATTTAAAAAAATCTCTCTCTTGGCCATTTGCTGATGATAGTAACGATTTAATTTTTCCATAATTTAAGAGACCAATGGTAACTTGTTTGCATATTTTTTTTTTCGTTTAATTTGTTAATTATGCAAGATATTAAAAAAATATTTTTATAAAAGTTGTTTCTTTTTAAAAGACCTTTCAAACGATACCATACTCGACCTATGTTGCCATTTAAAAATCGAAAGTTACTTCCGGTTCCGGGTACTTCCGGATTGTTCCGGAAAAAAATAAGTGCACCAATGGATTCTTCGGATTTGCTTTGGTAATAATTTTTTTTATTTCAGCCTTGTACGACAAGGCGTTCTCAAAATAAAAGGGGTGGACGGGTGGTCTGAGACACCCCGTATAATGATTTTAATAATAAAACAAGTAATATCAGCAGGGTTAAATATAAATTTTAGTTTGATCTGTCCTTATTTTGCAAGTTCAAAAAAAATCCGTGAGATGGCTTTCGGAATTCCTTTGCAGCGCTTCTACCGAAAATTGCAAAAGTTACAAAACCGAAACCCAAAGTCACTAGTATAGCAATGATTGATTTTCTAACCACTAATATGAATGACATACATATACGATTTTCTCATATGGTCGGAAAAGGTAAATACATATTCCACTAAAAATGATAGAAATAATGCTTATATGAGTATACTTCACCCAAGACCTTAACATTTTTATTATTATTTCATATTATCAGTAAGAGAGGATCCCAAAATTATTTTATCAAACGAGTGGGAACACGAATTGCATATGTGGCCACTGGCCAGATTTTACTAAAATTATAAAATTACAGAAGGTTGTGGGTTGAGGATTGTTCTAAAAGCTTGATAAAGGCCGCAAGTCAGTAGCCGAAACTAGTAGCGGAATAAAGAGGTTAAATGAGTAAATTTCTTTCTGTCCTCAACCCACAACATTCTGCAATATTATTAAATTAAATATTAAATTACATTAGAAAACATCATCATAAAATTATATAAAAAATTATTGTTTTTTTCTGGAAAAAGAAATTTAAAAAATAATCGTTTAATAGTAGAAATGCCAAAATTTATAAAATAAAGTATTTAAAATACTCCACCTAGTTTTCATTTGTAGAGTAATTGTTAAAATAATTTGGATAAGTTCTAACTTCTAACTATCCTTATAAATCTACAAATAAAATTGCAATTAACGAAAAAGCATTGGATTTGACTAGATTTTGGTAGAGTAGAGTGTGATTGCACGGTGGTAGAGCAACTATATAACAGATGGTACAGATGGCAACATGCATTTACTGGGCGGACAAATTATAGTCGAGTTATTATACCATCGGCTTCGTGCAAATTTTGTACTCTACTCGACCAAATTACTGTCTACCACTTATTATTTTAATGAAGTCTAGGCTTAAATAATAAAATGGAAAAAAATGATGACCACTTGACTTTTGTTATCAATATGTTCTTCAAACTTAAATCAAAATCATATCTTGACGTTACCTACTCGAAAATTTTGATTCTATCCCATGAGGTTTTTAATGTTTCTAGTTGACGATGCACTTAGTAGCACAATTTAAATTTACGATGGTGATCTAATACAATAAGGTAATTTTTAATTAACTGTTTTTTATATGTGCGGTTGTTTGTTTTTAATTGTAAATATTTCAAATTTTTAAAAAACTGTAATTTCAACATGTTAATTTCTCTATGTTTTTGTATGTTAATTGCTAAGGTTTATTAAATTGTAGCCCTGAAGAAGACAGCAAATCACTGTCGAAACGTTGGCAAGTTGTAGATTGGCATCACTTAATAAAGGTGTTCGTAAAAGCTGTTGTTTTTTCCTACCTATTAAAAATTATTTGGTCTTAAAGGGGCCACAGAATGAGGACAGTTAGTTTTCACCTGGAGGACTTCTTCATGGTCATTCTAACCCTAACTCAGTTTTTTCAAATGGAAACCCATATTTTTTAATTTGTATCTGAATCCAGCAAAAAAGAAGAAATTTGTGCTGGATTCAGATTTTTATAGTGTAAGTTGTCCTTCCCTGTCACTCCTGCTACTTAAAAAATGAAGTTTAGTAACTTTTTTTTAAAGTCAATCGCGTTTATGTCTTTACAAATTTTTATTCAATCACGATTACAAAGTACAAACCCATGAATTTATAGGATTGAATTATTAAACTGAATCCTGAAAGTAATGGTGCAATTCTGTGAAAATCTGTAACCCCTTATAGGAAATATCTGTAAGGTAACCATGGAAACCGTCCATTACAACCCATATAACTAAACTTACAGATTATTCAAGTAAGTACTTACAGATTTGCACAGAATTGCGCCATAAATCCAATCCTACGTGTTTATATCCGGATCGAGTTACACGAGATAAACGTAGTCTATGAACTTTAGAGCGTCTCTAAGAAATATATTATTATTATTGTCGGTCATGGATATTTTTTATTTTTGTATAAGGTATTTATTATCTTATTGTTTATAAATTGTTTTAAATCTGCAATGAAATTATATACAGGGTGAGCCAACGAAAAGGACGAATTTTATATTAGGTAATACACATTTTTTAAAAAACGCTGGGACAGGTCATATTTAGTTTGAAGGGGGACATTTTTTCGAGAACTGGCGGAATAATCTACTCATCCTTTTATGCTATGAACACTACCCCTAAAATTTTAAATAATAGGGCAAGTGATACCTAATCGGAAAGATCTTTCTATCCCGAATAACTTACAAAAAATAAAATTTTAATCGACCGATTAGTTTTAAAGATATTCAAGATTTAATATTATAATTTCTGTATCTTAAATTTTGAATATCCTTAAAATAAATTTATCGATTATACCTTTTGTATGTAACTTACCCATTACACACCCCCAATGGTACCAACAAGATGAACGCAGTTTCAGATTCTGATTCCGACTTTGAAAAGCGCTGTGGGTCTTACTGGCATAAAATAGAAAGTTGGAGAGTAAAAGCCAAAATGTCGCTATTAAATCGGGGTGAGAATTGGCCATAATAATGGAGTTGTTTGATTAAAAAACACCAATTTATCTGAATCGGAATCGGCGTTCTTTCTGTTCGTATCACAAAATTTGAAATGGCATAATAGATTAAGTGTAACATATAAGAAATTAAAGTTAAAGCAATTGATTTGT
Organism: Stenus bimaculatus; assembly: GCA_963971135.1. Taxonomy (NCBI): domain Eukaryota; kingdom Metazoa; phylum Arthropoda; class Insecta; order Coleoptera; family Staphylinidae; genus Stenus; species Stenus bimaculatus. The sequence goes on along the minus strand of OZ020180.1, from coordinate 55,186,898 downwards.
TTTAAAGGATTCAAAATTTCTTTAATTGTGAATTTTAAATTTTGAATATCTTTAAAAGAAATAGATCGACGTAACTTTTGTTTTTTGTGTGTGTAACACAGATTAAAAAATTCCTTCCAAAGAGGTCTTACTTACCCTATCATGCCGTTTAAAAGTTTAGGGATTTTGTTCATAGAGCCCAGGGATAAACAGATCCTTGCGTCAGTTGTATTGCAAAAAATGACACACTTCCAACTGAACTTGACCAGTCCGAGAATGCTTTGAAAATTTTGAATTAGATAATATACAGGTGAGTTTATGCTCAAATAACAACTAACAAGTAACAATTACCACTAACAATTAGCCACCAACTACCAACAGTCAACCACTAACGTAAAATGTGAGCGTTTATACTCCATTAAGCATTAAGAAATTTGATATATTCGACGAGATATTTCAAATTGTCGATATAAATACCGAAAGTTTGAAAAAGTTTCACCAACTCCTCAGCACTTCCAAATCACTTTCATTAAAGGTTTCACTATCCATGTATGATATTATAATATTCGGCAGAGGCAAAAATTTAAACAGACTCTGTCAACTTTAAAGATCAAGCATTCGTATTTCTATATAGATTCACTAACCACTAACCCATTAGTGGCTAATTGTTAATGCTTAAGGGTTAGTTGTTAGTGGCAGTATAAACAGTCAAATGCAATTGAATTCGTTTATCTGTTTAATTGTTAGTGGCTAATTGTTAGTGGTTAGTTGTTAACCACAAAAAAATTGTTCACATTATTTTTTTTATTAAATATTGGGAAAATTCAAAAATCGTTTTAAATCAGGTGACAAGAAATTTCTGATAAAATAAAAACGAACAATAGCACTGAAGTATTAAATTAAGACCTCTGAGGGAAAACTTGAACAAAAATTTTGTGTTTTTCTCAGATTTTGTGGCTGCACATTTTTTTATCAATTTGCTTAAGAGCATCTTCCTAGACACCCGCGATAAATTTTCCGTTGGAGATAACAACAAGGAATAGAAAATCCATCCTACTTTTCTGGAGCTTCTTTGCAAGTTATGACCAAATAACCGATAATTAATGCGAATCCGTAGAGGGTTTGGGAGGAAAAATTGTGAAGAATCATGAAATCGACCATTCGTTCTGCAGTCATAACTCACTTTTCCCTTGTTAGATTTTAATTTTTTTTCAGATTTGTAACCTAAATTCATAAGGCTACATCCTGCCAGAGAGTTACTTTCTGCAAACTAGCACATAATTAATTTCCAGTTTTTTTTTCCTTCTGGCAAGAATTAAATAAATGACTTCTAAATCATCTACAAAAAAAATTATACAAAAATATTGTTCGTACTAGCTATTATAACTGCAGAACTAAACCACTATATTTGCCGTTTAGGAAATGGCTCTTAACGCTCTTCATCGACTGGCATAATTGTTGAGCTGTTTTTATGAGGTACAAACAGTTTAAAAAGAGATCTACCGGATGTGGTCATTTTTTAATACTTCGGTCAAAAAAAAACTACCGATTCAACAAAAAACCTCGCTATATTCTATGAGGGAGACTTTATTAGTGCGGTCGGCTCCTGTCGCTCCTGAGCTATATGTACATACCTACTCTTTTTTTCAGTACTAATAAAAATATAAATTAATAAGATAACATTTTAATTTTGTTTGATCCATTTCAAGTAATTGTTGGAAATGTTTAAATATGTTTAAAGTACAGTTAAATAAATTCCAAATAAAGTATCGACCTACCAGACACTCTGTATAATTTTATAATATACCTATATCAGCATCATTATGTTAATAGTTTTATTTCTATAATATTTTTTAACTTCCATCTTATAATATTAATGGCTTTGAAGTTTAACGTACATTAATTATAAAATTGGATTTGTTTGAACCATTTAAATATGTATAAAATGTAACTATTGTAAGTTGTAAAAATCAATAATTAATAGTGAAATAACTGAGAAAAGACATTAATTATTTAAAAAATTTAATTAAAGTAAAACGTTTTTTATATTGAACATTTCTTGTAAACAATATTTATTATTGTCTGCCAACGTTGACGGGTGAGTGTGGCGCGCCTAGAAGTTGATTGAATTGATAATTTATATCCACTAGACTTTGAGCTTCCTTTTAAAAGCCCCTTACATCCTTGCACTATCCCTGCCCTAAAATACCACTCGCTTTAGTAGATTGTTGCTAGTTGGAATATTCATCCAGCAATTTATTAAAACCTCCAATCCCCTAGAGTTAAAATAATGATAAATTATGAACAAGTAATGTAATTTATTTACAATACGAAACTAATTTTCATTTACAATAGTTAAATTAAGTTTTAAGAAGTTCCTTAATTGAAATTTTATTGGATAAAGCAAAGCTAATACCAAATTAAATTATGTAACCAATTTTTTGATGATAAACACAGACCACTCGAAGTAATGAACCACTTAAAAGAATAACATGTAATTACTGAAAGCTGCAAGTTTGAAGTGAATTCCAATGTTGTCCGTGAAGTTGAGACCTCATTACCTCAATTTTGCTTAAACATGATTCATCATTAGTGTAACGGCACTAACAGTCGCTCTAAACACTTTATGAAGCTAATTCAGTCGCGATTGTTAAATCACATATCTCTCTGTGATTTATTAAATAACAGTTATCAATTATTTATATTTAAATAATGATTATAATATGAGCTTTTTATTAAACTCGAATGACTTAGGTAATATAATTATGTACTTTTAATTATAAAATTATTTTAACACGACTGTTGTGAAATTAATGAGATTCCTACAAACTTTGACAATTATGTAAAACGGAGTGAATACATTCTACCAAATAATACAAAATAATTCACAAATACATATGTTTGTTGGTATTGGAATTTGTGAAAATAAAACATATATAAATTCCACATTAAATATTTAATTTATTGTTCAGCATGATTAAATATTTTATATCAGAATCTTTAAACAGCAATTATGTGATTTATTTTTAGTGTGTTCATAGTATTTTAATAATACAATTAACTATAAAAGTTATAAATAATGTTTGCAAATACTAAAATTATACAGGGTGTCCCAATTGTTTTGACGCAATTTTTTTAGATAGTAAATGTCATTCTGAACAAAAATTTTCCTATGAACTATTATGTTTTTTCGACTCCTTAAAAAGTTACAGAAATTCTAAAATTGATAATTTCTCATGATTTTTGAGGAACACCCTGTATAATATTATTTTTTATTATATTTTTTTTATTTAAATCAATTATTATTTGTATTTTTTCTTTGGCAAATTGGTTTTTTTTAACATTATTGGCTGTATTTAAAATAAGTGAACGAAGAGGTTAAATTTCCCTCTGTAAGATTTAGCATCTTATTGGATTAAGGATAAATAAAATCCAAAGCATACTTCATTTAAATAAATAAAATTAAAATTAAATGAGAAATTTATGCAGGGTGTCCCACAAAAATCAATAATTTTTGCTGTAAAAAAGTGGGACACCCTGTATTTGGCAAAATTATACAGGGTGCGTTTAAAGTAACGCATTAAAACCGTAACTACCTTCTTAATGAAAGTTTTTCGTCCCTTACTTTTTGGAATTTTTAAAAACTCATTGTTTTTAAAAAACTGTATTTTTAACTCAACAAAAAACTTGTTTGGTTGACATGACGTCACCATGACTACATCATTTTTTTCAAATGAATTGATAAGGTTTATTAAGAGTGTTTTACAAGGGTACCAAAAAGGTTATACTGGTGCCATCTAGATGTCATTAAAAAAATATTAAATTTCACCTTGAATGATAGTTTAAAGTATCGGATAAATATCATAACCATTATATTTTTTCGAATTTTCAAAAACCGACGGATTGCATTGTTTTTGAAAAACTTTATTTAGAAATTAACAAAAAAAATTTGTCAAATGTATGTAGTTACTGGTTGAGGACAAAGGACATTATTACAACATGGTAAAATTTTCAGAGTTGACATGACGTTACTTTAAACTATTGGCGATTTCTAAGATCAGATACGCCCTCTGGTGCGAATTTATGAACTAAAATATACAGTAATCCTAACCAATAATAACGTGATAAAATTTGACAATTACTGTATCTCTTATTTCAAAAAGTGGCATAGAGGCTCAAACATCGCCATCTCTTAGTAAACGAAATTCCTAGATGGCGCTAGTATAATATAAACTTTTTAGTACCGTTGTAAAACACTCTTACTAAGGTATTGTTTTATAATATATAAACCATATCAATCCTTTTAAAAAAAAATTTGATAACTTTTGTAGTGACGTCATGTCAACCGAGAAAATATCTTGTTGATTTCTAAATCTTTATGAAAGACTTTTCTTTCAAAAACAATGCGAAACATCCTTTGCCGTTTTTTAAAATTCAAAAAAATAAAGTGGTTATGAAATTTATGCGTTACTTTAAACTATCGTTTATGGGGAAATTTAATAATATTTCTTAATTGCATCTAGAAGGCACAGGTATTAACTTTTTGATTCCATTTTAAAACAGTCTTAATATAGTATATTAAAAAACGAGTTTCGTAAGTCGCATATTATAGCACGTGTTCAATTTTAAAATACGAGTCGCGTAGTGACGAGTATTTTAATGAACAAGTGCTACTATATCGACTTATGAAACGAGTTTTTTATACTATTTTTTCTATTTTGCGTCTTTTTATCTATTTAAAATAAAATATTATAGTTTTCAATTTTAATAAATTTTCTGGTAGTTGGCAACTCTAATGTCAGGTTTGTCAAATCATCAAATAACCTGTAAATCGCTTGGCAACTGACACTTTAAAATCAACAAACTTCAGTACTACCAACTTCGAAAAATAAATTTTACTACTCAGTAACGCACCGATAGCAGTGCGTTACTAGCCATAGTAACGAACCAAAATAGAAAAAGGTATTGTTTTAAGGGATAAAAACCATATTAATCAATCAAAAAAATTATGACGTGATGTCAACCGAAATTTTTTTTATTGAGTTCAAAATAAAGTTTTTTAAAAACAAAGCGACAGGTCTCTTACCGTTTTTGAAAATTCCGAAAATAAGGTAGTATTAGTTTAAACTCACCCTGGAAAACTGCAAATAAATCTTTAACTTTTAATTTATAAAGTAATGTAAAGTATTATATTATATCTTAACTTATTTCATACCTTTGCTTCTATTACAGTCAATATGACCTCTGATAAATATTAGAATAAAATGGGTAGCTAAATAAAATACTCCTACAATTTAGTGAAATTATGACGAAGGCGCCGGGTATACTGAAAAATTGTGATTGATACAACAAACCTAAATACTTCTTACTAATAAACAATAAGAGTACCCAAATTAATAAGTACGTATATTTACCCTGTAGACTATTTGTTTAAAAATTCTAATGCTAAAAATAGAAAAATTCTGCCAGAGTTATTATTTTAAATATGACATACTAAGAAGCCCTTGAAACTATCTTCAGGCAAAAAATCAAACTGTTTTGAAACAGAAATTGTAAAAAAATATTTTTTACAATAATCTAATGCATTTTAAGCTAGCATTGAGTCATCTAAAATTGAAATAACTCTTCAACCATCAACAATTTTATAACAAAAAATTATGGTTATATATTGATTGGAAATGGCCTCCTCTGCTCATTTTATTTGATCATCAACTCTTCCACCATCAACAATTTTACAACAAAATATTATGGTTATATGTATATTGATTGGAAATGGCCTCCTCTGGTCATTTTATTTGATCATCAACTTAAGGGACACGCAGTATAACGGGGTATATTTTAAAAAAATACCGAGCATAATTTACTGAGCAAAATATAATTTAAATGGGCAATATTTAAAAAGGCTGTGCGTACCTTACTATGTAATTTTTATTATACTGTGCAAAATACTTTTCCGTTGACCGCTCCTCGCTAAAACTAAAAAACTCATTTTATTTTTAAATTTTAACTTATGAACCAATTACTTTTTCTTTAACTTATGATTTTTAAAATTTTGCCACTCACATTTATCATTTTTATTTTTCTGTTAAAATAAATTGTGTAGGGTAATGTACATAACATCGTTTTGCAATGTATGGTCACATTGGATACATAAAAAATAGTTGTGCAGTTATGACAACTTAACCAAACGGTCAACGGACAAAAATTGCTTAGGGGAATGTACATAAATTCGTATTGTAATACATGATCATCTTGGATATTGTTATGTAATGAAATGTCATTTGGGAACAGAGGAAATTACTCTATAATTTTCATTTATTTTGATTGCAGCTATGGATTGCAGTAATGACAAATTAACCAAACGGTCAACGGAAAAAATAATTTCGCACTTTATTAATTTTAAATTGTTTTACATGTACTGTGATTTAAAATTTTAAAAAATGTAGGTAGTTTGTAAGTATGTTTTGTTTGTATTGTATTTTAATTTTAACTTAAAAGGCAAAACTTTTCTGACTTTTCTTATTTTCCACCGATTCGTTTTTCGTTATTACAAGGGATTATAAAATTTCATTTTTATTAATGCTTACTACACGAAGCAATGGAAAAATTAATTTAGGATATTAATTCGTAAACATTTGTTTTATTTTGTAGGAAAATGATTTATGAAGAAAGCTGAAAAGTCTAAGGAAAACATACTTGTAAATCTTTTATAAAAGTAAATTAAATGTAGAAATTTCGCCTGTAAAGGATCTCACACAATATTTCATATTTCCTTTTAAGCGAGTTAATAAAGGACACTGATATATGCCGTAAAGTATCAAGAAAGTGGAGCTAAAGTTGAAAAGAAAGTGAATAAAAAATAGCATAAGCAAGTGGAGAACATGGGAAACGTTGATCGGGGGCGGTTTAACGGGAAAGGGGTGTTCTACATCTGGCGCATATAATTCAAAAGCCCCCAGATCGTAGATAATATTTCTTGCGGCTCATATCTCTGATGTGACAAACCGCTGGCTCAGCTAGTCCAAATCGACTGGATTATCCCCTCTCGCTGGCTCTAATATACCGTGTGATGAGAATAATAACAATAAGTCAATGGCTCGCATTCTTCAATTATACTGCCCATGGAGGATCATTTTGCTTATCTCACAAACTATACACTCCATTTTATGCCGATTCTTTTTTACACTTCTTATGAACTTTCAGTCTGCTTCACTTTTGATTTATTTAATTCATATTAATCCCTATAACATAAAACACTTATCTTACAAAATTAACTATTATTAAATTTTTTAATTATTTTTATTTGGTTTTTTTTTCAAAATGCTTTATTTATTGCATTGAAAAAGATATTATGTAAAACGAGGATATACTGATATATTTAATACCTACCTTGCAATTAGGAGTGACCTACATTTTTTCTAAGTAAATATTTTTGTTTTGAACTTTCCTATTTGATTGCATAAGTTTGTTGAATTTAAGTGGGCAGAACAAATTTATAGGAACTTCAATATAATAACCCAGAGGTGTTTTCATAAATGTTACATCACCTACATAATTCTGCATTGAAATTTTATATTTAACTTTGTAATTGCATATTCATAGATAGCCTTCAGGGCAGATTAATAATTTGTTTGTAAAAAAATTTAGTTACTATTTTGTATTTTATTGTATGTATGATTGCTTGTAATGAAGCACAATAAAAATATGTTTAAAAATACTTTTTATTAAAAACTTTTTATTTTGTTTTCTTAATTCTATTTGACGACGTTATATTATATGTTTATATTCATAAACCGCATAAAGCAGCAATTTTTTATTGCATGACTCCCCAGACGGTTATCGATTTGAACGACAAAGTTGGCGGATAAACGTGTCTTGAATAACATTCAATTTACACACGTCATAAAACGTAGATGAATTTCTATATGCAACCTTTTTAAAATATTGAGCTAAATTAAATCAAATATTAACATTAAAAATATTATAAAAGAGCTCGACAGATATTGTTATTTCTAACAAATTAAACACTAAGATATAGATTTAATACGAAATTTATTACTTTAAAGCTTAAAATATGTCTCAAGTCAGGTATAAAACTTTATACCAAAAATTATTAATTTTTTCTGACGACAAAAAAAGTTTCTTAAAGATTATGTTAAGGCAAACTAACGGTAATTTTTATAAACTATATTTGTATGTATTATATTTTTTCTTCTTCAAAAAAAACACAATAATGGTACTATTACTAACTTTCAGGTACTTAACTTTCATTCAAAATGTTAAGCATGCTAATATACTCCCACTTTTTAAATAGTAAATGTCATTATCAAAAAAAATCCTATAGACAAATATTTATTTCTAGTCCTTAAAATGTTACAGCAATATTGAAATTTTCAAAATGTTTCTGACTTTTGTTGGACACCCTGTATAATTTTCTTTTAATTTTTATAGGTAAATCAATTTTGCTTTGAGTTTTGTTCCTGCCTAATTAATTTTTCTCAACACTATAAAATATTATTAAGCAGTTTTAAATGGCTGCACTAAAATTATTATTTCACTGTATTTATTTCTAAATTCATGATTTCGACTACCTGTAGGGTAGCGGGAGCTGTTTTGACAAATGCAACTCATCTAAATGAAGCAAAATATTACCTAAATTAGTTTACACAAAACCCCATAATTTAATGATTAGCTCAAAAATCTAATAAAACAGGTAATTTTCACTATTCATGAGCGTGAATCTATAATTTAAAGGTAATTTCTCTTTTTGGCGTTACCTCACTTCACTAGTTTAAAAAATCCACCAAAGGGAAACCGAAATTCGGAAATCGAGAATTAATTTTCGCATTTTAATAATTATTTATTTTATATTGGTGGAGTCGGGAGGAGTATGTAAAACTCGGGGAGTGTATTCCACAAGTTAATATAAGTCGAATAAGCAAAATGTTATCATCTTTAAAAATAAAAGTAGGTAATTTACTTGCATAACTCGTTTTTTGGACGTTCTTTTGGTTTTGGTGATTTTAAATGGGCCTTAAGGCCCCCAAACCTTCCACCATTTTATTTCTGCTTGCAGAACTTGTAAAGAAAATGTGATATTTAAGAAATATTTCTTATGAAGAAACGTTAACGACTCTAAGTTTTTCATCGTAATTGCTGAATACAGGCTATAGTCATAACCTTGTCCAGAATCAGAATTATCCAACAGAAGTGATTAAATCTTATGCGAGCAAATGCATCACACTCGCAGATAATGTGTACCGAGGTTTCAACCTGCACAGAATCTGCAGTTTTTTTTGTTTCCGACTTGCTCATTTTGTTGAGATGACACGTCAATTGGCAATGTTCTGTTAAAAGGGCAGTGAGTAAATAAGGGGGGGGGGGGGGGGGTTAATCCAGCAGTTGGTCCCAAATGTCTATCCCTTCCTTTGACTTGGATTCATCAGTGAACCATGATGGTGCTTTGGGATGGTTTAACCTGTGGTTGACCGTTTGGCGATCATCAATTTTCAGTTAGGTTTATTTGCCATTTTCCTCTCTTGAGGTTTTCGTTTTGAAGTTTTTAAGGCAACAAGCAAGCATTCCCTTCGTACCTCCACACTTACACTTCTAGTCCCGCTGTAGTGGGTGCCAATGGCCCCTGATATTCAAAAAAACCTATATATTTAAAAAATTTATGGGTGTTTTATGACACAAACTTTAATTCTTTTCATTGGCATTGGCATGCATTATGAAAACGCGGAAAATCATATTTTTTTTATAACAAGATCACATGACCTTTTGAGCCCTTTGGGACCGTCCGAATCGCATGCCTATAATTTTCAAGACTAAAAAATTTATTTTAACTATCTTGTGCTAAAAGGGCATGCAATATTAAATCAGAGAAAAACACCAAATTTTTGTGAAATTTGAAATGTAATTTTCCGTATGATTGGAAAGCGTGCAGGGGTTTGGTACCCGCTATTATTTGTTCTTCTAGGGTAAATATTCTCTCCTCCAAAAGGCATGCTGTATGAAATCGGAGACCAAAAATAGTCGCGAGCTCCCGGTGTATAACAAGAATTTTGAATAAATACACAAAACTTTAAATTCAAATATTAGACGTCCCTCAATTTTTTGCAACTTAGTGCCACAGGGGGCGCTAATACAGTAAAATTCGCTCATCGCCTATATATTTTTACAAAATTTTGTGCAACCTTGTACAGTACTATCATTTATCAGTCGTACATTTTTCGCGGGAAAATTCCAAGTAAAACCTTAAAAAATTGTTGATTTCATGAATTATTTTATGAGTTTTGAAACTTTTACTCACAAATAACTTAAAAACTTATTTATTTTTATAAAAAAGAATTATCTCATTTTGTACAAGCATAAATGGTAAAATGCCGAAAAAATAAAGCTAAACAAACTCAATCTCAATTAATAAAGTGTGTTTTGATTTAAACGGCAAATAATGGACATTGTTATTTAATTTATTCTAAGGTTTCTTATGAAATAAATTTTCGGTTTTTGTATATTAACATCTTGTTATTTTTGTCGTTTTCGGCGTTTTATAGTAGTGTCTTCGAATTCGGCCATGCTTCAGTCGGCTTTTTGTTCTATTCGGCTATTTAACGTTCGGCCTATTGACCGTGTCGGCCATTGCCCAAGTCGGCCTTATATAGTATTTTCCTTTTGACTATTTTCCGACATCGACCTTTTACCGTTTGGTTTTTATTATTTCAGTCATTTTAGTCCTATTTATAAGGCAAATTATAATGGTTAAACATAAAAATAAAAACATTCAATGTATCATATTTTCATGGAAGTTTTGTTTTTTATGGCACAAATTTTCTTACTATTTATCGCGCAATATTGGGCCCCTTGGTTTCATCGGCCCTTAAACATTGCTTAACCTTGGATATAGGAAGTTACGCTACTGACAACATGTCAATAATACTCACAATGTACTTTACACAATACACATTCATATTCCGTGTATCAAGAATAGTAAAAATAACTGACTGTCGTGTCAGTATAAAGTTGAGATTCCATTTCTGTTTCAAAAGTAGGGGGTGCTATTTGAAAAAAAAGTTGATGGTGGTTTCTTAAGAGTGGTCAAAGCCAATAATGCCATTATAGGCCTTTTTGATTTGTGTTTTATACCTTCAACCAACAGAGACATGGTCTGTAAAATGAATAGTGACACCCTCTATGTAGGTAATTTTTAATTCGAATAATAAATATTTTCGTTAAATCTATTAAAATTAAAAAGTTTGAATATGTTCAATAAAAAATTCATATCGATGAAATAATTAAAATTCAATGAAATAGTCTTGTCTAAGTTAAAGGTGTTGATGAAGTTACTTAAAACAGCTGAGTTTATATATGTAGATAAAACTATTATCAATTAAGTGGTAGCATAAGTCAGAATATGTCGTAATAATTGTGTAAACAAAGTTACTTGAATGAGTGCAGCAACTTAAAATAAAGTAAAAAGTTTCTTTGACAAAATATAGATCTAGTTAAGAAACTTAAATCCTCTCCAACTTCAGTATTATTGATAAAAACTTAACAAAACTTAAGAAAAATATAATTTTTGATTCGTATTAAAGTTTATGATTTGTAGGTATTATTTCCATTTTGTTATTTCATTAAATTTTTAATCAATCAATCGAATTTTCATAACTGGCGGTGTTACCTACAAACGTATTTGGAGAAGCATTCAGCTTGTTTGTTAACACGCATAATTTAACAATTTTTTAGAGTATTAACTACATTTTTTAATAATTTTTCATATGTTTTAATAGTAAAAGTAGCACTTATATAGTATAACGTACAACTTATTTTCGGACAGGAAATAAATAAAAATGTATACGATATTACCAGACAGAGGGAGTAAACATAAGCAAAAATAATATGCAAAAACAATTGGGGTTTACTTTTTAAAGAAAGTTAAGTGATTATTGTGAGACCTTCAACTAGCTTTTCAAGGTATTGGTAATATTCCTAAAACTAAATCACTAAGAATAGTTCAACTTTTATTAAAAATATTTTTCTCAAAAACTCATCGTTTCAAAAGTAAATTTTCTACACGATGTCTTGTTCGACACTACGCAAAGATAGACTCTAATTTTTCCTGTAAATAACAAAGACAAATGAAAGTCGCATAGGTACGACATATTTTCGGATGATTCAAGCACTGGGGGGTGGTCGGTTTGGGTGCACCTCCTCATCATGCGAATAATTGAAATAAAAAAAAAATTTCGTTAAACTAATACAATTTTTATGTTACTTTTGTCTAAATTAGTAAAGTAGAAACAGTGCTTTAAAATTTCTCGATTGGTATTCGCCCTTTTTAACCAACTCGTTGGTTAAATAACTATTAATTCTTTTTTCTCATTTTGATCATTATAAATATTTTTTAATGCTACCAAAATTTGGTACAACAATATAAAGTAGTTTTTATGAGTAATCCGCGAGCCTAAGCATACTTAAAAAATTACTCTTAATGATACCTCCATCTTCTTTGTCAATAATGAACGCAAAGAAAGTGTCCATGTCTACGTTCTCTCAAAATGATTATTATTACAATTTTACAGTAATTTTCTTCACAGTTAATAGATTTTATATTAAAATTTCTATGTCCCAAAGACACGAACAGTTCTTGGTCGATGTTCAATTGTCTGACTGATTCTCTCAGTTAAAGGCAAAACTGAAAATATTCCAAAATGGGTTCTAGGTAGTATAGTGATAATGATAATATGTGCATTATCGATTCTCCCAGTTAAAGGCAAAATTGAACATATTTTAAAGTGGGACGTAGTATAGTGGTTATCACATCAAGCATGAGATTTGGTGGAGGTCCTAAATTCGAATCCTGGCCAAAGACAATTTTACAGTAGTTCATTCATCACAGTTAGTCTTTATACTAAAGCATTTTAATTAGTTAAATGCAACTTTACTTTAATTGTAACAAGTTACCGAATATACCAATTGTACAGTAAATTTATTTTTTTGCTCAAGAAATCTTCCTGATAGAAGGAATAATAAGTGAGTGAAATTAAGGGCTACCAGAAATAAGGCCTATATTTTAAATCTTTAATTTTTCCTGTTTTCTACACATTTTAAAAGCAGGTGGCGATCAGAAAAAATAAGGTCATTTTTAATTGAGTAACAGGGTGTTTTATTATTCTTCTTTTAGGTAACTTTACTTATTGAATTTAAAAAATTGTTTAAACAAAAGTATAAGTGAATTAATTTAAAATTTATGATACTTAGACTTACAAAAAGGATTGGCTTTTCTTCGAACTCTTTAATATTTATAAACAGTTAAAATACCTTATTCTTATTGCCTAACTTAACATTAAAGAATTGCTTCTAACTGAAGAACAACGAGTTTTATAAAAAAAAATGATTTCTAAAAAAGTTTACTCAAATTAATTGTAGAATCCAAAAATATAAAAATATAAGAGTGTTGCTTTTAAAAAACGAAAGTTGGGTGCCGTACCACTAATAAAACTAAAACCCCGTATATTAGAAATATGTTTAAATAGTAGCTTGTTTAAATTGAACAAGCTTTTAGGTAAACTTTTTTTTAATACAATAACTATTTTCATACATTATTTTTTAATTAGGAACGTGATTTTATCGTACGTAAATTTATAATGTGTATAATATGTTCTTATGCATAAAATTATAAAGATATAATTATCCTTTTAAAATTTCAAGAAAATTACTAAATAATCCATGTGTACTAAAATTAAAGCTCTTCAATAATTCAAAATAAATTTAACAACAACCCGCTCTTAAAATTATATCGTTCACGAAATTCCACTTTCGGTCATTAAATTTTAACTAATCCACGCGTTTATTTCAAAACAATTACGACAATTTTAAGTTAAATAGCAACGCTATGCAATTTTGGTTAGTTAAACATACGCAGTCTTTCCGCAAATTTATTTGTTGAATATTTGATAGCGGCAGCGACTGACCGTTGTTTGTGCTGAGGGGGGTGGTGTAGTAGAAGGGGCTTTGCAAGGGATCTCAACGACTAGGTCAGTTCCCTAGGGATTCAGGTCTAGTAGGGAATTCTATTACACTCAACGTTTACAATTCGGCGGTCATTACGAATCAAGAACTCCGTCTAACTTTGATTGAATGTGAAAAGCCTCAAAACCAATAATATTGTTTAAGTGAATAAAAACACGTTCACGTTTAAAATTAATATAATTCAAAAAACAATTCAAAAATTATAAATATTATATTATAACATGATGATTTATAGGGTTACAATAAATTATTTTAATTTAAAAGTTCTGCATTTATTTTAATGCATAAGACCAAAAGAGGAAGTGTTTATGCCTAAAATTTCTTATGCATCATTAGTACGAGCGAACTATTGTAATAAAATAGGACTCTTTTTTGTTATCTTCTACGGTAATCGCAGCTATACTTAATGTTGCTTCCCGTTGTCCTCGCTCTTCTTTATGTGACAGCAAAAAGGACTATTAATGATCTACAGTATTGATATATTTAAAGAACAAAAAGTATATGCCTTTTTCTTATAAAATTTAATTAATTTCAAACCTAAAATGTACATTTAGGTACCCACTAAATTTCACAATAAACACAAAAATCAATAATAATGAGATTATTAAATATTTGTATGCAACGTATAATATCTAAAACGAAAAGCTCAAATACGAAATAGCGAGGTTTAAGCCCGGCGCACCCACCACAGTGGAAATTGAATTGATTTGGTTTCAAAATGATAAATAGAATAAAATCTTGCAGTTTTAAAAAGCTAAGTATCCATGTATCATTTCATAGTATTATTATCAATTTATATACTTATATTTTATCAATTTGACTAATCATAAATAGTTTTCGGCTGAAATAATCTAAAAGTCTTGATTCACATCGTTTATCATGTTTTTTAAATACAATATATACCCAACGAGATTTTAAAACTAACCGTAACTACCGCCTAATCCTAATTTAAGATATAATGCATAACTAAACCCTATTTTTTAATTGATTTATTAAAGAGCATCTTCCTAGACGCCCGCGATAAATTTTCAGTTGGAGGTAATAACAGAGAATAGAAAATCCATTCCACTTTTCTTTATAAGCGAATCACCAATAATTAATACGAATCGCTAGAGGGCGCGCGAGTTTTTAAGGAAAGATTGTATTAAAACATGAAATCAAACATTACGTGCACAAGGATATTTCTAGTTTCTTCTGAAAGATTTTCATTTTTTTTCTGATTTATAAACTAAATTCCTTAGACTACAATTAAGTGGATATTTACCTTCTGCAACCTTACGCTAACTTAATTAGAGGGATCAAAAGTTAAGATACATTTAGGTCATTATATTTTGTTTGTACATTCTCGATTTTTTTTTAAATTAAGTTTTATGACTTTAAAATTTTCTATGAAAAAGATTATAAAAAATATTGTTCACGCTAACATAGTATGTTAACACACTTGAACCACTATATTTGCCGTTTAGGAAATCACTCTTAAGAGGGGAGCCGCAACTCTTTTAAATGTAAATAACTAGAAAAATAGATTACAGAACAACTGTCGATATTGTATTTTAATCGAAAATCTAAAATTTGATATTAGATCGTTTTGTCATTTTAATTTATTTTTTTTCAGTGTTTTAATTTTTATATTTACTTAAAAATTAAAATAAATTGATTGTGCTAAACAATTACTTTGTAGCAAAGTGCAATTAATCGCTCGTGTGAACTTTCGTCTCAGGATCAACTCTGTAAGAGTTTTAGAGAAAAACGTTTTTGTATAATAACTATAAAATATAAGCAATAAAATAATATTAAAATGTATAACTTCTAATATTATTTTAAATACATAATTACTTCAGGTAAAGTAGTAAACAAAAATTTTTTGTTCAGTGCTTACTAAAATGGAAGGGGAAAACCGGCTATAGACAGTACTTTTCAATTGCGTCTTCGTCTAACAACACTAAAAGCATTTAGTTAATGTATAACTAAATAACTAAATGCACTTACTTTTATAAGACGAAGACGAAATTGAAATCATCGTCTATATTAAAGTTGAAATTCCAGCTAAAAAGGTAAGGATTAATGAAATAGACTATAAGTCGCAAATAATTAAGTTATTCAGTCGACTATAATGTTCAAATGGAAACAGTTTATAACGGAAAATGGTCAATATTAGCTAAATTCTGCTTGAAAATAAACTACCTAACACCAATAGGGCTGCAGCCTAGGGTCCTCTTTATGAGGGCTCCAAAAAGCTAAATTGCAACTATTTTTTAATAAAATTTAAAAATAAGTGCTAATATTTAGGGATGAGACCAAAGATTCCCACTACCGCGTGTCTAAACAATTGTGGAGTGTTTCCAAATAATATAAATTTTTCTGTTTTTGTTTTAAAACTACATATTTCTAGTTTTTTTAAATAAAATATTTCATTATGTAATGTATCTACCTGCCAGACCGCATCAAATCTATGAAATACAAATATTAAAATTAAAAACATTGGAAAATAAAATACTGATAATTATCTTTTCTAAACCTTCGTTTTCCATATTTATTATAGCAAAACTTTTAAATGGTTTTAATTTATATTAAAAATAACCTACGAATCCAATTAATCATAAACTATTTGAAATTACGTGGATTGTTTACTTCCCCCACTTCTTTGGAACAACTTACTCCAGATTTTAGGTAGGTGCAGCAAGGTTAAGGGGGGCTTCAAATTGAGTAGCTCAAGCTCAAGAACAGATGTCCTTATCAAAAAGAACTGGAGTAAAGTGTTCTGGAGTTAAACAGAACAGCTCCGGAGTGTAAAAAGAAAGCGGCTCAGTTTTGTAGTATGACCCCCCTAAAATCCGTACCTGAGGTGGAAGTTTGTAACTCTTACGAGTTGATTTCGGTTGGGAGTTGACTCGTTAGATATTTTGTGTCTCTCTCTTACAAATAAAACATTCATAATGTGGAAACGAGACAAAATTCGTAACCCTAGTAATGCAGTAAATAATCCACCGTTCTCGGTACATTAGGAGTTACAAACTTCCACCTCTGAGGTGAAATTCTGTAAGGTCTAACGTACCGAAAACGGTAGATTGTTTACTTCATTTCTATGGTTACGACTTTCGTCTCGCTTCCACGTTATGACTTTTATGTGTAAGAAGGAGATAGAAAATATCTAACGAATCAATTGACCACCGATATCAATTTGTTGGCTTACAGAATTCCACCTCTAGGCATAATTCTCAAATATATTTCAATTGACTGCAAAATTAATTCTAGCGCACTTAGTTATTTTTTATAAATACTTAAACATCACTTTACAGCTTCAAAAAGTAAAATAGTGCAATTTTTACAAATCTCAATTTATTTAATGTTCTTCTTAGAATTTTTCAACAAACTCGAATTTATTTTTTGCAGAATTTTCTAATTTATTCAAATCGACTGCAAAATTAGTTCTAGCTCACTGGGTAATTTTATATGAATTTTTAAAAAACATTTTATTATTTCAACAAATAAAATTTTATAAAACCTCATTTTTTAAATTTTTTCCTAGTAAACTAGAGAATTGTACAAAAAATTAACTCGAGTTTGTTGAAAAACATCCAAGGAGAAAATTGAAAAAATGAGATTTTATAATATTTTACTTGTTGAAATAATAAAACGATTTCACCTAGAAGTTTTTCTGAAAACAATGCTTATTTTTTGCAGAATTGTTTAATTTTTTTAAATCAATCACAAAATTAACTCTAGCTTGCTTATATATTTTTAAAAATCATTTTACTTCTTCAATAACTTAAATAGGGCAATCTTTATAAAATCTCAATTTATTTCTTTTCGAACTTTTTCAACTAACTCGGGTTTATTTTTTGCAGAATTCTCTAATTTATTCAAATCGGTTGCAAAATTAATTCTAGCTCTCTTATTATTTTTTTTTAATTTTTTTAAAACTCATTTAACAATTTAAACTTTAAACAAGTAAAATAGTGCAATTTTTGCAAAATTTCAGTTTTTTTAATGTTTCCATTAGAATTTTTTAACAAACTCCGATGAATTTTTCCATAATTCTCTAACTTATTCTAATCAACCGGAAAATAAATTCTAGCTTACGCGTTTTTTTTTAATTTTTTTAAAATCGTGTTGCAGCTTCAACAAGTAGTGCAGTTTTTAGAAAGTGTCAATTTTTTTATGTTTCCCTTAGAATTTTTCAACTAACTCGGTTTCATTTTTTGCAGAATTCTTTAATTAATTCAGATCAATCGCAAAATTAATTCTACCTCATGTTAGTAATCTTTGAAAGTCACCTTACAACTTCAAACAGTAAAAGAGTGCAATTTTTACAAAATCTTAATTTTTTTAATGTTTCCGTTGGAATTTTTCAATAAACTCGGATTAATTTTTTGTAGAATTCTCTAACTTATTCCAATCATTCAAAACTTAAGTTCTAGCTCAGATTTTATTTCTGGATGAACAGCGACGGATTTATATACGGTCTAATAGGGCTGCAGCACAGGACTTTATCTCTTTTTGGGGCCTTCATAAACCTAAATTGCACCTTAAAAAAAATTAAAAAATAAGTGCCAATTTTTCGAGATGAGACCAGTTTTGTAGTATTCCGGGCCCCTCATAGCAATTTACATGGAAACAAACATGATTAAGATCGACATTTTTAAAGTTGCTTGGTGTAAAATCTCCCAGTGTATACAGGGTGAACAAAAAGTTCGGCAATGCCCGTTTATTTTTGAAACAAAGCATTCTTGTACACCAAAGTGGGGTGGTGCTCCATCCTGTTGAAACCACGAATTATTAAACGCATCGCCAGTTAAATTTTGTAGTATTGGAATCACACGATTTTTTAGGAGCTGCAAATAACCTTACGCATTTAAATTACCAGGCAAAAAATGATCCAATAATTCTGTTATTAAATATTCCCGCCCATACATTTAATTTTTCTGGATAGTGGTTGTGATTTTCTCTCATCCAATGTGGATTTTCATTATTCCAGTATCATTATGGCGATTTACGAAACCATTGGAACGTTGCCTCATCCGAAAATACAATCTAATTGGAGAAATTATTACGATCAAGCCTCCTCAACATTTCTTCACAAAATTCGACCCTTCTATCAAAATCATCTTCTGATAGTTCCTGAACTAATGTTATTTTATAAGGATAAAACTTATACCGTATTAAAACATTTAGAATTGACATTGGCTTCTTGGGCAACTTTTCTACTTGAAGTATGTGGATTTTCCACAAATGATTGAGGTATTTCCAAGTTTATACCGTTATTGTTCACTGTCTTTGGTCTTCCTGTACGCGGACAATCTTTTACACTATCTGTTTCATCTTCTTACAGTTCGCATAACAGTTAACTTTGAAATAGGGACACGATCGAGAAATAAATTATTAATCGCAGTAGCAGCTTCTTCATAACTCCGGGTCTTGTCTCCACATCTTCGCATAATTAGAACTGTTATTCTCTCTTTCTTGATTAAATGCATTTTTAAATATTAAAGCAATTGATTCCGCTATTTTAAATTGGTTTAGGAAGTTAAACGTCTAAATCAAGAAAAACTAAAACGCCTTTGATAAATAAATAATAACAATTGCATTTGTTTTCTTTACAGGCTTTGTAAAAACAGATAGGGTATGCATAAACATTCTCTCTCTTTTTCGAATAGGAATTTAGTTTTGTAGGATTACACTATAAAAATGTAAATTCTTGTAACTTCTAATCTATTTACTTTAGAAAAATAAAAAAATATGACCTTTAAACCTCTAAAAGCAAGCTATAATAATATGAGTTGTTATCGCCTGATCTTCAACTTAAGGTTCAAGGTCATGACAATATTCTCAAATGCTGCGTCACTAAGAATGGTACACCTTTTATTTGAAACATTTTTCTCAAAAATGCTTAGTTTCCAAAATAAAGAGGCAGTGCCGAACTTTACGTATTGAAAATTTAAGCCCTTCTAACTTCTAAATTATTTACTTTAGAAAAATAGAAAAATATGTCCTGTAAACCTCTAAAGGCAAGATATAATAATAGGCAATAAGGTAAGTTCTTATCGTATGACCTTCAACTTAAGGTTCAAGGTCATGAAAATATTCTCAAATGGTGCGTCACTAAGAATGGTACAACTTTTATGTTAAACATTTTTCTCAAAAATGCTTCATTTCAAAAATAAACGGGCGTCGCCAATCTGTTTGTTCACCCTGTATAAACATTTTTCGGTAAGGAACTTTGAAAACGTCGATTTTGACCATTATTGTATGATGTTTGTTTCCATGGAAATGCCATAATAAATTCTCTTTTAATATGAAAGCAGTTCGATTTTTCTTATTTTTGAACTTAAATAACTTTATTAGGAAGATAGAAGAAAAATACGTAACACTTTATTATTCCAAATATTATGTATAATATGTATATGATTTTTTTCAACACATTATAAATCACCCTATACAGGGTGTCCCGTTCGTGGTTCACCAAACGTTAAGGTTATAAAGTAGAGCAAATTTTATCAAGAAAATACCAAAAAAGTAGGTGTTCTTTTTTTATGGTTTGAAAGTTGCAGGGGTTTGAATTTGGCATCGCCCGTTTTTGCCAGAAATCAGTAAATGATCAATAGTTGCTTAATAATCAATTTTTATAAGCAAAAGTTAAATTTTGATGACTTTTGAAACAGTTGTATTATTAAATAATAACAAAAATGAAGGCGCACCTCAATTGTAACTAACTATGCTTAGAATCAATTCTCATAGGAGTAAGTTTAGAAAGCTCTAGTGAGTGCATAAAAAGAGTTTCAAAATTTTTCATAATTTCTAGAGAATTTAACGAATTTTTAGAAAATTAAAAAAAAAACACACGCCCTTAATAGGTCATATCTTGGAGAAAATCTTCAAAAACTGCTAAAAAAGACAATTTTTTCTGGATTTTTTTTTCTTTTCGATTTTTTTTAATACTTGATAAACGTTTTGTGTTTTATCATTGTTACCAATGGAAAGAGGATACTTTTAGCTTTAAAATTATATTTTTTAAAATCTTTTTACTAAGTTTTTAAGCCGCTATTGATCATTTACTGATTTCTGGCAAAAACGGGCGATGCCAAATTCAAACCCCTGTAACTTTCAAACCATAAAAGATAGACCCCTACTTTTTTAGTTTTTTATTAATAAAATTTGCTCTACTTTCTAACCTTGACGTTTGGTGAACTACGAACGGGACACCCTGTATAGTATACAAGGGCTCCTGGAATTAATCGGTGTTCCGCAATTTATTTTCCACCAGAATTTAGTTTGGATTCTGACCATTTTTCGTTTTAAAGTTGTTCCATTTGAACAATATCTTTCTTCATTATTCATTAGATACACTACAGCACTGGGTATACAAAAGAAAACTCTTGTTCTAACGAATGAACTATAGTTGTTCTTAAAATACTGACGTGGCAGTTTATTTGAAGAAATATAACAATTTAACATCGCCATCTCCAAATTTCAGCGAAATATGACGGTTTTAGGGAAAATGACAAAAAAATAAAAGGATTTTCCGATTATCAAATTTTAAATATTGTATATTTGAAAAAGCTGATGTTTATTAAAAAGTGTTACCGGATTTGAATTCAGCGTACATATATATTTGAATTGCATTTCAGTTTGCTTTTAACTATTTTTGTTGTAGACTAATGTCATTAATGAAACTTTTAAAATTAAAAAAATAAATAAATTACTAACAATTTACTAATTTCCAGGCCAGGAGTTACAATGAAATATTTGATCCTGCATCACTGACACCTAATTTCATCTATTTTTTTTCTCGCACGAATTTGCTTCAGTACTCGGTGGATTTATACTCACTATAATGTTTTAAGCGCCCGAGAGAACCCAAAGTTATACGATACGCTATTAAATCTATTTAATTATTTATTGTAGGTAAATTATTTGATCTAAACTCAAAAGTTCAAAAATATGCTTGTTAATTAAACTGAACCAATAAAATAAAATGTACTTACAGTTTTACATAATTGAAAAAATGAACATCTTCTTCAATGCTAGCTTATATTTCGTCTTTCCACGCCCTTTCATATGTTTTATCCACTTAATACATTACACAAGTATGTGGCTTTCAACCTTTCCAACGATCTCAACCACATTTGTCATAGGATCCCGTTTATATTACACGCTACGTGATAATTCGCTACTCTATCTCTTTTTTCCGAATTTCATCCCCTTTACATATGAGAAGAGTACTTCTAAACTTCTAAAGCGTTTAACTTATATGAACCAAATTTTCCATAGTTAACTTTCAGTATCCTGCGGAAATTACGTAGATTAAACTTTTGATTACTACAACGGTCTTGTTTTCATATTTTCTTTAAGAGAGGTTTTTAAATAATAGGTGGGTGAGCGGTCTGTTTTAGCATTAACACAGTCCCTATTAAAAGTCCCAGGAATTTACTAAAAATTTTAAAAGTGTAATTTAAAAAAGAAATACCTAAGTATTTTTACAGTTATAGTTGTAAAACCACTGTATACTGTTTCATCGACATAATCTTTTCATCGAATGCAATTTCATCGACGTTCCGTTTTATAGACACGACAGTTTCATCGACACAGGCATTTGATCAATATCGACACAGACATTTCATCTACATTACCTTTTCACCGACAACAATTTCGTCGACACTACCTTTTCATCGACAACCATTTTTTGACAAGCACGTTTCATCGATACAACTCTTTCATCGACAAACCTTTTTCACGACAAGAACCTAATTCTTCGATTCTCACTTTTTCATCGACTTACAGTTTCATCGACACTACCTTCTTATCGACAAAGACATGTTCTATCGCCAAAGCTTTTGGTCGTCAATATCATTTTATCGGCACAAACGTTTAAAAATATTTTTCATCGACAACCGTTTCATCGACAAACCTTTTCCTCGACAAGGACCTTTCATCGATACTACTTTTTCATCGACACTACCTATTTATAGACAAATAAATGTTTTATCACCAAAGTCATCAATATCGTTTTATTGGCACAAACGTTTAAAAATATTTTTCAATT
Organism: Stenus bimaculatus; assembly: GCA_963971135.1. Lineage (NCBI taxonomy): Eukaryota > Metazoa > Arthropoda > Insecta > Coleoptera > Staphylinidae > Stenus > Stenus bimaculatus. The sequence continues at coordinate 55,163,845 of OZ020180.1, read as the reverse complement.
GTTCTATAATACTATAAAGAATAGTTTAAAAAATTACGGCAGAACCTTTTGCACGATTTATTATTTTGTTGAATAATATTCATTAGTTTGTTCGGGAAAATGTGAAAAGGACGAATGACGAACTCATTTTTTTCTTAGTAATTAAAACAATATATTCGTCATTTATTACCGTTTTCACATTTTCCCGGACATTCTGAAATATGTATATTAAATATCTGTATTGATAAAACGATATTGGCGATGAAACACGTATTTGTCGATGAAGCAGTCTTGTCGACAAAAAGGTATTGTCGATGAAACTGTAGTCGATGAAACGAAATTGTCGAAAAAATGTTATTGTCTATGGATTGTTTGTCGATAAAAAGGTAGTGTCGATAAAGAGGTTGTCGATGAAAAGGTAATATCGATGAAACGTCTGTGACAATGAAACGTATTGTCAAAGAAAAGGATTGCCGATGAAAAGATTATGTCGACGAAAAGGTTATGTCGTGAAACGTTTGTGTCAATGAAAAAGTTGTGTCGATGAAACGTTCTTGTCGACAAAAAGTGTCGATAAAATAATTGTAAGAGTCGATAAAACAGTTGCGTCGATGTAAAGGTTATATCCATGAAAAGGCAAAGCTGAAAGCTGCTTCTCACGAATTTAACCTCATTTTAAAGATAATAAAAAAATATATTATTCCAGCCATAGTATAAATTCATAATATTTAACTATTAATACAAAACACGTGTTTTTCATCAAATTTGCTGATGTATACAATTTATGCATCAAGTCAAATGATAATTTTACAAGAAAACAAATGAAAAATAATTATGTTTAGGCCTTACGTCTTCGCAGCGGCTATAGGGTTAATTGATAAAAAATGTTTATTCATTTAATTATTATATAGGTACACTGTTCTTTAAGGGTTGAATATAGGTAAGGGGTAATTTTTCTATAACTGAAAAAAAAAATCGAAAAATAACTTTTCGTTGAACCGTCCTGTATATGATTTATTACGCAATAATTTATACGCTTATGATGGAATTTTGAACATCTAAGAGAATATCCTTAATAAAGTAAGCACTATCCGTATGCTATTTTTGAATTGATTTAACTCCTACTTAAAACATAATACATTTGCGAATTATTTTTGTATAAATGGGAAGCAGGATAAAAAGCCTACTGACACAAACCGTCAACCTAGACAAAAAGGGTTAATGAAAATACAAGAAAAGGTCGACATGGACAAATTGACGACGCGGACAAAAGTCGAACTACAAAATACCGAATTAGATAAAAGGCCCACATGGACTAATAGAAAAAAGGCCGAACGATAAATGTCCGAAATGGAAAAAAAGCTAAATGGCCGAATGGACAAAATGCAAAACGATGAAGGTAGGCTTAGACATAAAGGGCTAATGATAAAATGCCACACGAATAAATTGTCGACACTATAAAACCGAGGATTTATTTAAAAAGAGTTGGTTAAATTAAATAGTATAGTAGGAACCGCCAGCAAACAAGAATTGTGTTTTGCTAGCGACATTTTGGACGACGAAATCGCCGAGCGGAATACTTTGCTTAGCAACGTGCAGCAAAGTGTGTGTGGCATCGTACACGACACGTTGCTAACCAAAAAGTTTTCCGCTCGGTGATTTCGTCGTCCAAATCGTCGTTAGCAAAACAGACCTTAACTGGTATTGAATCAACTCACCGTCTCTGAATTTTCCTACCCATGCTGGAGAGTTGTATTAGTAGTAGACCCTACTACAACCCTCTAACCAGAAGTAATCCATACTACAAGCCTCTAACTAGTTGTAGTCCATACTACAACCATCCAGCATGGGTAGGAAAATTCAGCGTCGCCGATTTGATTCAATGTCAGTTAGGTTGTAATTCTTGTTTACTGGCCGATCCTACTATACGTCCATTCTGTTAACCCCGTTAAGCTGAAGTCATTTTGAATAAAAAATCTCCATAAAGTTGGATAATAAGAATTCTTTATTTTTTGATATTAATAAAAAATCTCCATTAAATTCAAAAGTTTTTGAAAAATGTCACTTTTGTGTTAAGTTGATTTTGTCGTTCGGCTCACTTTTCTTCGACTCTTGATCATTTCTCGTTCGGCTTTATTGTATATTTCTATATTTTAGCAAAATCGGCCATTTACATTCGAACTCTTTTCTTTCGGCATCCTGTCCAATTTGACATTTTATCTTTTGATTTTTTGGATTTCGGTTTTTTGACTAAGTCAGCCTTTTGTCCAATTCGGCTTATTTATTTCAGACTTTTATCCCTTTCATCAGCCATTAAGTATTCGGTCTTTTGAGGTAGATCCATATTAATGATTATACTACAAATTTCATAGACTTTTTGGAGAATTCCATTTGTTAATACAAACTATTAAAATGAAAAATACAAGATTTTGAGAAAGTTCCGGGAAAGCAAACTATTATGTATTTTTTACTAAAACCGATTATAAAATGAATTAACTTATTTGGTTCTGCCTACAAAATAAGCAAAGTCACATATCAGGCTAGTAAGTCTTTTAGAGCCTTCGGCTATTTTCGTGAACAATACAGAGTTTAACTTGAAAACTGGAAGATTACTTTGAGCATTTTACTTTGGGTCTAACCCAAAAGGCCGAATTCTTACAGACCGAAAGGATAAAAAGGCCGACATAGACAAAATGACTAAAGCCCGAAAGAAAAAAGGCCGAATGGTAAAATGCTGACATGGACAAAAGGCCGATGTTTTCAAAAGACAGAAAGAAAAGAAACCGAATGATAAAAGGCCAACTTGGATAAAAGGCCGACACGGACAAAAAACCGAATGAGAAATGAGCGAACGAAAAAAGGCCTAGACGAAAATATTTTCGAAACTAAAGATTGTACGAAATTTCCATTTCTTGAAAAGTTATGGCATTTTTGAAAAAAAAAAACATATCGTTAACCTATTTATCAGGTACTAAGGCATCGTATACTAACTTTTTATTTGAAAAAAATTATACTAATTTTTGAAATTAAAGATTTTTTTAACTTTTTCTATTATACCAGGTTTTTTTCTATCGGCCTTCTGTCCGCGTCGGCCTTAAAGCCAATTCGGTCTTTTATCGTTCGCCTTTTCTCTTTCGTCCTTTTGTTCACGTCAGCCTCTTGTCTATGTCTCACTTTTACCATTCGCCCTTTTCTCCTTTGGCGTTTTGTCTAAAGTTGGCCTTTTGTCTACGGCTGTCTTCTGTCATGCTTCCCGCTCCCTTTTAATGTAGTTAAACCACGTGATTCTTACGAAGTAGGTTCCTTATCACTCATGTAATCTATGTTTTACCCCATAAAAACTGAAAATAATAATAATAGACTTTTTAATACACCAGAAAACCAAATTGCCAGATTTTAAAATTAAGCACTTAGATCTAGCAACTTCCACTTAAGAAGTTAAATTTGATTTAAAATAAGGTGGAATAAGAAGTTATTCTGTAGAATTTATGTTGCATTTTAATATTTATAGGTAATTTGTGCCTTCCAGCTAGATTTTGTAGAGATACGAAAAATGCCAAATACAAAAACTCGAGGCATTTTATTTTAATTTCTGATATTGTTTATTTCATCAATTAAATTTATTTTATATTTACCTTTAGTTATCTCTCACAAGTTGAAGAAATTATAAAATTATAATACGTTAACAGTTGCAAAAAAATACATCGTAGAATTGGAAATAATTGGAAAAAGATATTTTTCGCATATTATATTTAGATACCATTTATACATATGTAGATGCGTCTAGATATAGAGCCTATTTATAAGAAAAATTGCTGAAATATTCCCAAAAATTATATAAGTAATTAAAATAAATAATGTAAAATCTATAGTTTTGTATTTTAAGATATTTTATAAATCAGCATGATAAATTAACATTACTTAATTCCACATTATTTTTTTTTATTTAAAAATATTACTTTCTCGTAATCTAGTTCTTTTATTTCATGATGTATAACTGTTTAACTGTTACTTAAAAAAACTTTGCATTCGTTAAAATATTGATCAATTATTGCAATTCTTAGTGTACCATTTATCAGGATAGTAATTCTTTTCTAGCTTGGAGATAAGATTTGTTAAATATATTGTGAATAAATATATTATTTAGAACATTGTACCTAATATAGTTTTATTTATCCATTTATATCATAGTAGTATGTTTTAACAGCCTTTTTATACCTATATTTTAAATTGAAGTTACCATAAAAGGCAAAAGGATAATTAAAAAGTTATAGCTTTTACAACGTTCTTTACAATTATATATTTTGTACAAATTTTCATGTTGGTATTTTGCAAAGCAGCTTCATTATGCCTATATTTTAAATTGAAGTTACCATAAAAGGTAAGAGGATAATTAAAAAGTTACTTATAGCTTTTACAAAATTGTTTACAATTATATATTTTGCACAAATGTTCATGTTGGTATTTTTAACAATGTCGACAAAAAATCGGTTTTAACTTTGGATTTTCTTATCGATAAATTACACGAGAAAATATTCTCTTAGGGAAATGTTGTATTTCATCCTATGCAACTTGACATTCGGGCGGTTTTTGGTTTGAAGTAGACAGCCATATTTACAAATAGACAATAAAAGTGAAAGCGGCAAAATATTTACAAACATAGAAAGTTGACGTAAATATCAAACAATTATACATATGATTCTTTCAAATTTATTGCTTGGTAATTTTCTTGGTTGTTTAATCATGGGACAAATGTTCATTAATTACAACGAACTGAGATGCGAGTGAAATTTAATTATTTAAAAAATAATAATTCCGTATTTTAATCTAAATTATTCATTTGAAAGTTCAATACTCAATTTTAGTAGACTCTTTTGAAGTGGTATGAAAGACTTCTGAGTTTTTTGTTCAGATTATCGATGTGCTCACTGAAGTTAAGTTGTTGTCTATATGTAAGCCCAGATATTTAACACTGCTAACCTCTTTTAATTTTTTATTATTTATAAGAACTCTTTGATTAGTTGTATTGTACGGCTTAGTTATTATTGAATATTAGCACTTACCCTCATTCAAAATCATTCTGTTTCGGTTCACCCATATGAGTATTTTGTCGATGTCCGATTTTAAGCCATCAAGGGTTGGTTTAATAAAGTGCCTTTGTAGAAGAGAACTATATCCTCAGCGTACAGAGATAGCTTTCCCAGAAGTCCGATTGAGTTGATGTCATTTATGTATAAGTAATAAGAAGAGGAACGGTCCAAGAGAGGAACCTTGGCGTACCCCTGTTTCTAGCGTGAGAAAGGTGCTGTCTTCATTATTTATTCTTAGGAATTGCTTCCTGTCATTGATGTAGGTTTTCAGTATATTGAAGAACTTGTGAGTTATTCCAAGGTTTTTAATTTTACAAAGGAGTTTTGTGTAGTTTGCATTTTAAAGTCCAGAAACATTGCACTAACGATGTTCCCTTGGTCCAGATTAGTGTGGAGAAATTCTACGATATTGGTTATTGCCGAGGTAGAGCTCTTCTGTCTTAAGAAACTACTACTATAATATTCGACTGACATTGGAGATACTAGACCTAAAAACAACTCAATATGACCAAATTCATGTATATAAAAAATACTCCCTTGAAGAGTTAGAAACCTTTAAAGTTGATTTAAAAAAAATGTTTTTTTTTTAATTACACCCAAAGTAGCAAACCTTGTTTTTAATGAAATTTTGTATACTTGCATTTTAATAGTAAATGAAAATTTGGAAAAAATTTAACCATTTCCTGACTTTCATAAGTGGTGTTGAAGGCTAGGAGAAAACATATGAAACATTTTTCAGGCATACAAAAATTTTATTTAAAAAGTATTTACTTTTGTAGAGAATTTCAAGAAAAATATTTTCTGTCTTATAACACTTTGTAAATTGTGCAATTTTTTCAATTTAAAAAAATGATTTAGTAAACTGTAAGAAAACCAATCAACATACATTTTTATTAAAAAAATATTTTAAGCCCAAAAATTACCATTACACTCAACCTTTAATAAATATTAAAGTAATCATTAAATATGTGAATATAAATTTAAAAATTATAATTTTTCCTATAGGAAACCCAATTGCAATATTGTAGAAGTTGCAGCTTGGTTATGGTTTTAAATAATCAATTTTAATAAGACGCATAAAGGATTTCATGGAGGCCTCGAAACTTATTAACATAGCAAAGCATAAAAAACTGAACAGTTGTAAACTGCCAATACCTTGGTGTTAACTTTGTACTTTTCGTTTTTGTTATTGTTGACATTTGCAGATTTGCATAAGCTTATTAATTTTGGATATTGAAAATAATAGTATTTTATTCAACGAGCGAGTAATGATAGCCATTACTAACGAAGGCTGAAATTGCGACACGAGCCGGTGTCGTAACAGGCCTGAGTGAGTAATATACCTATTTACTCGCGAGTAGAATACTATACATTTTCTATGACTATTTGGTAAACGCAAAAATATTTTTCTAAAAAATTAGGTTATTTGATGCATTCATTAATTAATAAAAAAAGCTTGTATAAATTTTGAGTCATCGCCAGTAGCTCAGTTGATTGATACGTCGACTGTGGATCCAAAGGTCACGGGTTCGAATCCCGATCACTGCCGATTTTATTTTTATAAGTTGTTTGAATTTGGTAACAGAAATAATAGCTATTATTGCTTATCTAGAAACGAGTTCATAAAGTACTGTGAGCATCCTAAATTATTTGCGTTATTTGTATTATTCAAGTTAAATGCATTTTCCAAGTTTATTAGTTAATTGCCGAATTAAATTAATACGATTGTTAAAAATATAATGTTTAATACGTCCTTGGCGCAAACATTAAACCTAAGCACTTAAGCACGTTTCGGGATGAGTCAGGATAGCGCAAGCAGATGTGAACAATAGGCGATAAATAGTAAAAATCCCATAATCATAACTTACAATTAAGGAATCAAAGTATAAAAGCAGGAGCTCTAAAAACAAAAGGACTTTTTATTTGAGTCTCAGTCCGAGTCAACAGTTTCCAGAAGTGATCACCAGTGTTGTGTTAAGATGAATTCCTGCAAGTGAAACTTAGAAGAATCCAGACCAAGATGAAGTTCCAGATTAAATGGAACTTAGAAAAATTCTGCTTAAATGGAACTTAGAAGAGATTGATAAAATTATTTAATAGTAACACTGTTCTTTGGTGAGTTAAAACTTAAATAAGTTTATTATGTTGCGGTTTGAATTATCCGAATTATTAGACTTGGAATTTGCTTAGTTAAGTGTATTTTATATATGATGTTGATTTGAATTATTAGTAATGTTTGATTTTGATTTTAGTTGTAATGTTTAATTTTGATTTACTTTTAATAAATAGTTTTTAAGTGTAAATTTAAAATGTCAAACTCAAACTCAATTCATGTATAATTGCCTTTCGCCTACTTTTGAATTTTGAAGTAATCCAAATCAAAAGTATTAAAGCCTCCCTTTCACAATAAAATCTAGTTTAATGAGCGAGGGCAGTTTACAGTACCCATTATACCATAGTCATAGAAACAATAAATTATGTAAATTATCACAAGTACATAATATATATGTACTGAAAGTTTACAACTGTTCATTTTTTATGCGTCTTATTAACTGTCCCATTTTCCGTAAAATATTTATCAAGTGTGAAATGTGGTATACAGGCTGTGTAAAGCTAGGATGTGGATGGGAACGGGAGTCTGATTCAAATTACGACGTTACTTTTTGTTCTGGTTCCTTCTAACATTTATAAAAGTCAAGTACAATATACTCTGGTTTATTTGTATTTGTTTTAGTGTTAGAAGGAGACAGGATAAATGGTAACGTCTTAATTTGAACCAAAGTCCGGTCGCCATCCATATCCTAGCTTTACATAGCCTTTATCAATATTCTCAGAAAAACACGCTGATTCCAAATATGTGTAATTTCAATATGGCCGCCATAAGAAAAAACAAAGTTTGGATTATTTCCTGCCAATCCAGTGACTTAAGAAAAAATCTGATTAGCTTATTAAATTTTAGATAAAAACCCAGCTCTATGTTCTTAACAAAGTTTTTTGGTTTGGCCTATAATAAAGAAGTTACAGTAATATTTTGACAATGGCACATTTTGGTTTTTTCAAGATGGCGCCGAAACGATGCAAAATTCAACTGTTTTGTCAACGAATTATTATTGAGCATACAAATATGCACTATTTTGTCTATTTAACCGACTTTCTATCTCCAATAATAACGAAGATAAGCCTCAATTTGAAACTGATTGTTCTCAATTTGAAGATGATAAATCTCAATCAGAGATATGAGATGATAATTTTGTAACGCCCTGTATGTTGTTTAGGAGCAGCTTTTACCAAATAAAACGAAAGCGCTTCTGGTTAAACCGCCAAAACATAACCGCAAACCATAACATAAAACATAACCCTATTTAAACTCGTATCTAAATTATTTTAGTTTCTACATACTAGAAGAAGAATAATAAGTTTCTATTTACAAATTTTGAAAAATGTCTGATAATGATAAACGAATGGTTTGCAAATATGGTACTAAGTGTTATCAAAAAAATCCAGTTCATCACCAAAAGTATAAACATCCACCGAAAAAACCAATTCGTTTAAATAAGGTAAACTTTTGGTTTCTAAGCTTGACCACCTGTTTCCAATCAATGTATTTGTAAACGGTGTTATGCATTAATCAGGATATTAATATAAAAGTATGAACCGTAAATTCACCCAACTATAATCGTAAATTACTATAATTATTGTTTAGCGCCCACGAAATCATTAATTAATTGCAATATTAATAATATTATGATTAATTAATGAAGAGATAAACAAACATATTGAAATGTAATTTGTATGTGATAGTTTAATTTATTTATTGTATGGGCAGAGAACCTCGGGTTGGTCAATATAATTTTAACGTACAATAATATCGCCCTTTATAGTCTCAGTAATATTTTGCGTACCTAAATTTTATTTATTGGTAGTTTCACCCAGAGGTAGTTTCATCTGAAGCGGCAGTATTCAACCTAAAATCATCAGTTTTGCAATCTTATTTATTTACATTTACCAACAGCCAAAACAATCGGCCAAAAGCGGTAACATATGATAAAATTAAAATATTTATGAAACAATTAAAATTAATAGTAACGTTACAACTAATTAAAAGATGGCAATGAGCACGCAACACTAACAAAACAGATATAAAACAATTGATTATCCTTTGATCTCATGAGAAATAATTAAGTATTTTATCCTTAAAATTATGGTAGTTCAGACCTTGTGACCTTACGATATAAATATTTTTTATTGTTTTAATTTCGTTATTTACCTCCTTATTCTCTAAATTGTCGTTAATATAATGATAGTCGTTGGAAAAATTTAAAAGTTCCAAAAGTTGAGCTAAAAATGTATTCTCTATCGCCGCTTGTTCGTAATTAATAATTATTATGTAGTTGAACAAATATGTCGTTCCTAAAAGAGTGAGCTTTTCTTAGAGAATAGCAAAACGATACCCTTTAAATAACAATTATCGTTTAATATCGACTCATTCACTTATCGTTAAGCGTTAACAAATAAGGGGGTATATAACAAATCTGACTGACGTCTCGTACAAGTGGTTGCTTATTTTTGACAAAGATTCTCACTTTCGGGTTGCTGCCTCGGTTCCTGTCAGGTTTGGGGGAGGCAGCACATTTTTTTAACAATTTACTTAAGAGGCTTTTTTTCGAATCGATTTTTCTTTGCAACACGATTTCGACCATATTTTTAAAGTTATAAAATTCAAATTACTATGTTTCTTAAGATTTTGAAATGCCAAAGAAGATGCGTTTTTTAGTTTTTTAAAATTTTTATTGTTTTAAAAAATCAGTAAAAAAAAATTTAGAATTTTAAAATACAAAAAAACTCCAAACACATCTTTTAAATACATTTATTTAAAAAATAATAAAGATATCGTGTTTCTATATATTTCTATATATATCTATTTTACTCGCTTTACACATTTTTCAAACAGAATGTTTATGGTTCATTCTTCTTTTATAAACCAACATTTTTGTCTAGCTCTTACCCACTGCGTGTTATAATTAAAAATATTGTGTTTATTAAAATTACATATTAATTTAGTATTTAGTTTCATTTTAAGTTGTATATTTATATCGCTATAATAAAAGAAATATCTATAATCCTTTAATAAATTGACTACCGTCAAATTAATTTCGCCTGATTTTATAGTGACCTTTTCCAAGAAGACATTTGAAATACTTTGACCAAAATACTTAGTTAAAAAGTATTTCAAATACTTTGTAATTGAAATACTTTATTTGAAATAAATAGTATATCTAATAAATAGTTGAGATTACGAAACTTTTCTTATTTTATATAAAACCTACAGAAAAAATTTCCTTTTGTAGAATTTTGAAATAAGAAAATATTTTCAGAAATTTTATTATTAGATTTATTATTAACAACTACAATAAGTAAAAAACAAACATATTACAATATAAAAATTAATCAATCAGGCAGATAAAATCTGGTTTAAGTTTGATTAATGTAAAATAAAAAAGATAAAAATTAAAGTATATAGGAAGAATTAGGATATGAATATAGAAAAAAATAAAATGATTATTGTATTTAAAAAATAATTATTATACGAATAATTAAGGCGATAGTCGTTAAATTTGAGCGCTTGATTTTGAAATTCTCTTGATATTTGCGATTTTGGTCATAACTTTTTTTCCAGTGGAGCTTTTTTCAAACCTCTTTTTTGGTATAAAGAAGAGTCTTCTGGCTACCAATTTCTTCTTTTTTGTTTTAGTAAGTCAAACCAAATAATCATACGGCAGCAGTAAAACGGGCTCTTTACAAAAAATGTTCGCTTAGCGGCTCTTTGAAACTTTCTAAAAAACTAATTGATATAATATTTTTTTTCCAACGCTAGAAATAAGTTAAGATATAAACGAAGACTTTGATGTTGCGTTTTTTGTTTTAAATATATTTTTAAACTATTTACAGCATCCCAAAAATTAAGTAAAATTTTAAGAAATTGGCGATGGAAAAAAAATATTATTTCAATTAGTTTTTTAGAATGTTTGAAAGAGCCGCTAAGCGAGCATTTTTTGTAAAGAGCCTGTTCAACCCATTCAACAAAAAACCCCTCTATAGCTCTATATTCTATGAGGGAGACTTTAGTGCTTTCGGCTCTCTCCTACTAAAACAGATATTATATAAATATCCTGTAATTTAATTTAATTGAGATATTTTTATTACAACTCATGACATTATGGAATTTTTGTTTGTAACTGTTTTTAAAATAATATTTTAAATGTTATTTGTTTTATCAGGAACAAGATAGTGAGCAACAAATTCATAAAAAAATAAAATTAGATGATTCTTTACTAGAAAAAAATTCTAAAGAAAATGAAGGGGTTAACCCTATCATTAAGATATCTAACGATATATCAGATTCAGACAGTGACTCACCAACTGAAACATCTAAACCAGAAAGATCTCCTAAAAATTTATCACCACGAGAAGGTGAAATTCCAGAAGAAATAACAAATAATGAACTAGAATTAAAATTTTCACCCAAATTGAATGATGATAATAGTCAAAAGGTTACCAAAAAAATAATACCAAAAGATATTGATCCTAAAAAGTTTATTGAAGAAAAGTTTTTAGTTAAAATGCCAGATGATTTTTATGACTTTTGGAAACTATGCACAAAATTAAATTCTAGTAATCCTGAATTGGCCTTTAAAGAAGTTGATTTAACATTGGTAGGCCCTTATGATGTTTTAGCGGGTAAATTCTGTAATATTGAAGATAAAGACGAGGATGAATATTTAATACATTGGAGGTTGGTATCAATATTAAGTTTTAAGCTTAAATTTTTAAATAAATTATGTAAGAAACTAAAAATTTGTATTTTTTGAAGATATTATTATGATACACCTGAAGTTCAAACTGTTCTAAAAGGAAGCGATTCAAAAGGTTATCATATTGGTTATTTTCGTGATGATCCCAGTGAAGACCCAGTCTTTCTTGTTTCAAATTATGCTCAAGTTGATGGTACCTTTGAAGTCATGGGATCCCACATATTTACTGCTGTAAGGTACAAAGAATTATAAGTACATAGATATTTAGTATGATAGTTTTTCAAATAAATTCTATATTGTTAATAATAGGCAATAAAGTTTTAAATTATTACTATGGTAGAAAAATGGCTAGAAATTTTCAATGATTCTTTTTTTTTTCTTTAATATCTGCTTTTTCTTGAAAACTCGTCTTTTTAATTTTAGCATTTATTTAGGAAATTTCCTTAAAAAATGTAATCCGTTTCAAAAAGTAAAAGTGGACAAACTTCAAACAGCTATTAAGAATGAAGCTAAAGTACTTGGCATAGATTTGATTAAAGTAACTGATAAAATGAGAGAACGTAATAGGAAAGTGGTAGCAAAGGGTTTTTATAAGATTGGTATAGTTGTACCATACAATAAAAAGTAAGTAATATTTTGATTTATCGAAATTTATGAAAATGAAATAACTTTTTTAGAACACAACTTGGTTATCGAGAACTATCATTAGATAATGCAGATTTGAGGAATTTGCTTTATAAAATAAAAGAAGCAAGTGAAGAGCAAAGGCATAAATTTATTGCAGACTTACAGCCGGTTTTAACATATGCTACTCTTGCAATTGATGAATGTGATTTTGGTACTGGGATTGAACTGGGGTTGAATATACATTTTTGTGGGGTGGATTGTTTGGATAAAAATGTATCTATGAGGTTTTTACAAAATTCCTATAAATTACTTCAAAGAAATGTTTTCGCTAAAATTGCTGGGGCCCATTTGAGTTCTAGAAAAAAAGGATGTAATTTAAGTATTATTTAGAAATTCAATTTAGTAGTATACCTATATGTTATTTATTAAATAATTTTTAACATTTTTTCAACACTCAATAAAGAAATACCATAATATCACCTTTACGTGTGTCAACTTGATTGACATAATGAGGTTCTTTATTGGCTTGAGGCCTATAAAGGAAATCACCATGGTAACGATTTCATTATAGGCGCCAAATCATAGAAAACGCCCATAATGATTACGTAATAAAATAATTAGGGTACGTTCCACTATGAACACTAACGCCCGCGACCGCAAAATTTCCCGTCCCACTAGCTCGAAACGTTGCGATCGAAAACTCAAGTGGAATGACTATGCATTGCGAATGTGTAACAAAATTCAACCTAATAATCCGTTATATCAATTTGACTAACGTGGCTGTCAACGCTTTAATCAATTTAATTTAGTAGTATAATATACTCTCTTATCTATGGCTTTAATCGTTGCAAACAGTGGCAAAAAGAATACGTGATCGGAAAACCAATTACTTATCAGACTCGGAAAGTCCATGCAGTTCTGATGAAGAATGGGAAGTTCTCTTACGAAAGAGAAGAAAGCGAAATTATCGTCTACGAATTACTACTTATGTTAATGTGGTTACAAGTTACACAAACCAAGAGTTTAAAAGTAATTTTAGGTAAGTATTGATACTAATAATTTTAAAGGCCTATTTATGCAGAGATGTTTAAGGTGATAGGGAGTCAAATAGACCGGGAGCTCGCGACATTTTTCGTCTCCGATTTCATACAGCATGCCTTTTGGAGGAGAGAATATTTACCCTATAAGAACAAAGAAAAGCGGGTACTAAACCCCTGCACGCTGTTCGATCATATGGAAAATTGCATTTCCATTTTCACAAAAAATTGTTTTTCTCTGATTTAATATTGCATGCCCTTTTAGCAAAAGATAGTTAAAATAAATTTAAGTCTTGAAAATCGTAGGCATGCGATTCGCACGGTCGCAAAGGGCTCAAACGGTCATGTGATCTTGTAGTAAAAAAAAATTTGATTTTTCGTGTTTTCATACTGCATGCCAATGAAAAGAATTAAAGTTTGTGTCATAAAACCCCCAATAAAAAAATTGGCATGCGGCCCCCGTTGGCTCAACGGTCGAAAAATTATCAAAAATTTTGTGAAAATTTTACGTGATTTCTTATTGCATGCCATTTTAACTATGGGTTATTAATGTAATGCTTTGCTGTATAAAATAATTGGCATGCAGATTAGGAGGTCCTAAAGCAGAGGCATGCATCGGAAAAGTTGCAAAAAAAATTGGTAATATTATTTTTGTGTTTTGCAAAATAATGTTGCTCTAAGCTCAAATACAAAATGGCATGCATATTGCTGGAACGTAACATTGAAAAAAAAATCAAAATAAGTTGAAAAAAAATCAAAATAAGTTGAAAAAATGTATGCAACCACTTTTACGAGAAGTCCGTAAAAGTGGTTGCCAGTTTGTGAAAATTATTCCCACTTTGAGGGTTGCTGCCTCGGTTCCGGTCAAGTTTGGGGTTGGCAGCACATTTTTTTTTATCAATTTGTTCAAAAAGAGGTACCGGAAGTGGTAATTTTTTAATACTTCGGTTAAGTTTCAGCACATAAAAAAGATGGCACACTCTTGAGTACATAAAAAACTACTGATTCGACAAAAAACCTGCCTATACCCATGAGATTAAATTTTTATTATTAAAAACTTGTATCAAAATTAAACAATAATTCAAAAAATATAAAATTAAAATATTTCCGCATCATCCAATACTTCGTCATCAATACCTCTGTCAGAAATCAAGAAGAAAACACAAGAGCTTAAATTGTATCGGTAAAATTTATTGAATAGAGAATTAAGAGTGCGTTGCTGTCAAATTCATGAGTTAATTGATTTTTGAACAATTTAGGAATCTGAGGTGGGATTTTATTTCTCTGGCGATATTTATCACTTCGCCAAAACGTCATGGTTTTCCGCCAATACGTCATGACTTCCCGCGTCAAGCGATAAATATCGAAATCGGTATTTTGTTTCTCGAAATATCGCTATTTACATGCGGTATCCCATGGATACTTATCGCCAGGAGTAATACAGGCGAAACGCGTATCGCCTCGTTCGTTATCGTACACATAACCTCAAAATTTAAAATTTGTGAAGAAAAGTGCAAACAACTGTAAAATGTATGGAATGAAGATACTATGAAATGTAATTATTATGCATATTCAAATTAATATCTTTTCGTTTCTATAAAGATTTTTTTCCAAAAGTGTATTATTAAAAGATTTTCAAGTTTGAGGCAATTGAGGATGGATAATATGCTTTGGGAGGAGCAGAAACAAAAATTAAACACTGATGGAGAGACATTAAGACTGTAAAGCAGTTGAAAAAGGTAGGATACAAATTTTAGTCTCTATAATACCAAAATTTAATATTCATTCAGACAGAGTTAAAGCAAAAATGCTAAAATTTAACAAAAATTGATATTGAACAGGAGGATATTGCACATTGCACAATTGCATCCGAGTCGGTTTGGGAACAAAATTTTGGTAACAAATTGTGCCCGTCTAAAACGGCCTTTAGGTTTATACCTAAGGTTTTTTCTCTCACCGGGTAAATAATAGAAAGTCATAAGTTACAATAGGTAGGTGTCGAGTGTGGTTTGGTATTGTTTAATGGCTTTTTTAAATTTACTTTTAGTCAAAAAACCTATAATTTCCAATAATGGAAGACCGAATATGTTCCCATTTTAAACTTTATAGTTAAAATCCATGTAACAAATAAGTCAGGCTATCATCGGACTCCCACTCAAGCATGGGACCTTAGTAAGAACGATACTAAAAAGGTGACTTATTCGAGACTCAGACTAAACTTGTGGTTCTCTTGAGTTTAAAAGTAGATCAATATATTTTTTGAGATTACTTTATAAATACAATACCATTCAAGACTAACCGATGATTTTCAAAATAAAAAGCTATAACGTTTGGTCTAAATCGCCCTGCATTAAATAATAAAGAAAGCAATTTCTAAAGATGGTTTCAAAATGATTAATTTGTTCAATAGATTAAATTTTGAAATTTAAGGAATTTCCTTATTTTTCAACACAATATGTAGAATTTCAATATTGGCACGCAGGCAGGATTCTGGGTGAATGTTGTCTTTTCCAACAAAAAAAGATATAATAATCAAAATTATAGAAGTATATTTTTTAGTACAAACTGAATAAACATGTTTATATAAATAATAATGTATATTAATTTTTTTAGACCCTAACCATAGATGCAACAATCTGGATGAGCTTGGAGTGGTATTTTTTCCTTTTGATGTAATTATGCTCAAGATTTTTACCTGGATTACATATTGCCATAATAGCACATGAGTAAAATCAATGCAACTGATATAAAGTTCATGAGTCGACTCAAGTAAAGTCTTCCCAACATAACATACCTATGTTTTTTGTTAAATCGGTAGTTTTTTTATGTATTCGAGAATGTGCCATCATCTTTTTAAACATCAACTCCGTTATAGAAAATAAAATTGAAAGTTGTACCAGTCAGTTAAGAATTTTAAGCAAATTCATAGAAATATGTGCACAAGTTTCAGCTATGTGATGTTGTATAGTGAATTTGGGGTTTCAAAAGAGGTACCGGAGGCATTTTTTAATATTTCGGTCAAGTTTCAGCAGAAACAAATGATGGCACATTTCTGAATATAAAAAAACAAGAAACATCTCTGTCTTATGTTAGGGAGACTTTAGTGCAGTCGGTTCTCCTACTAATAATTCAAGGAAAGTTTTAATTTTGTATAAACCTAAAAAAGAAACTGTAAATAAAATGATTTGATTTTATCAATTTCTTGGTATCTTTCTTGGTCCAAATGCTGAATAGCGCATCCCGCAAACGTCTTATAACACGGAGCCTTTGTGATATTTAAAAAACATAACCGTTTTAGCTGTCTTGATAAGCCCATCTTATTTATTTTTACCCTTTTGAAAATGAAATTATAGTATCATTCATTATGGTGATAAAGGGTTTGGTTAGTTTAGGTATAGTTTGATACTTCTTTTTACGGTAAAGGTTTTTAAATTATTTATTCTGGTGATACGGGGAGGTTTGGTTAGTTTCGTTAGGTACAGGTTGATACTTCTTGAGACGGTAAAGGTTTTTAAATTATTTATTCTGGTAATACGGAGGAGATAGTTTAGGGATAGTTTAGTTTTATTTTTATGTTACTTTAGTTTTTATCAATGTTACGCTACTTTTTTTTGAAACGGCAAAGATTTTTATAATATATTTTGCCATTTAGTTAGGTTTGTGTTAGAAAAATATGGTTATTTTTGGCTAATAAATATAAATTTGAATAAAGTTTTGTAGCCGCATGGTGGCGCCATCTTTCGGAAACGCGTTTTATTAGGGAATGCGCTATTCAGCACTCTCACCCCTTTCTTTTATTGGGCCATAATGTCTCACATCATGGGGACATGTTGGTCACAATAAGTCCTGCTACTTCATTGATAGCCAGTGATAGCTGAGCTGCGACAGTTTAATGCCATCTCTTTTAACTACCCTGACCAAAAAAAATCATCGCTGTGAAAATCTTTGTTTATTTTGGAATCTTGTGAATGTTTGCCTCAACCTCTTGTTGATACGAAATAATTGTTTAAATCTAAAATATCTCTACCACTTTGTATATCCATTTTATCAATTCTAATGCTCAAACCTCCACCTTCTAGAAACTTCTTAAGCTTTTCCTTTAATTTAGTGGTGTACTTTGTTTTACTTTTGGCTTTCTTTTAGACCTTACAAAAGTGATGCTGGTCAACAGATATTTTTCCTAGAGACTACAGGAATTAGCATTAAGAAGAAGAAATGTTTTTGTTGCCAGTTCGAGTAAATCAGAGTAAACCGCAAACTTTAAGATTTATTTTTACCAGTAGTCACTTCTTTATTAACTGTTTAATGTGTTAATTCCTGCATTATTTAGTAAAACAGACTGCTTTAATGGTACGATACAATTTTTATTAGAAATTTAGTAGTTTGTCGATAATATGGCACCTCGAAGGTTGAAGAAATCAATTTAACTTTATAAAAAGTACTTTTTCCTCTGGAAATAACGTCTCTCTTTTTCGACTTCATTCACTATAGGTAAAAACTTAGTAATTGCACTATAAATAATTAAATTACAATTCACAAACTTGCGTTGCGTTCACATTATGTATTTTGTAAAACTTTTTTGAGGTTATGTTTTTCGTTATTTTGATTTCTTGTATTTACATTTAAACGACGTGAAGTTCGCCCGTATTCGAAAATGTATAGAATATAGACAAAATATCATCGGCAACGTCGCTTGGCGATATCTCGATTCATTCCGCTTCGCAAGGCGATATGTTAGGAAACAAAATACCGATTTATCGAACGAGGTGATAAATGACTGGCGATACGTATCGCTAGCGATATTTATCACCAGAGAAACAAAATCCCACTTCAGATTGTTTTTCAAATTTTGCACTTATTTTTTATTTTTTTTTTTGCAATGTTATTAGGATATTTTATTTATTGAACCCATAAACCTATTTGATTGTTAAATACGAAATAGCATGCTAAATGATATCACGGAACATACATTATAAATTTTTAACCGACTTATGGGCAGATTCTGGTCAAAATTAAAGGCCTTTAATTTAAAACAAATAATGTATCTATGGTTACCTTATTTGTTTCTACTAAGGGCGCGTTCCAGTAATGAACACTAAAGCCCACGACGACGGCAAAGTCGTTCTACATAAGACCGCGATTTTTTCTTTCGTGCATCGATGGCGACCGCAAGAAGCCCACAACGACCGTATTTATTCGTGGATATATGTGGTTGTTTTTGAGCTAGTGGAACCGGAAAATTTTGCGGTCGTGGTCGTGGGCTTTAGTGTTCATTACTGGAACGCGCCCTATAAGGCCTTTAATTTTGACCAGAATCTGCCTATTAATTAGTTTTTGCACAATTTTTTTTAATGTTGGGATCTAACAATCTGCATGCCATTGTTTATTTCAGCTTAAAACGACATTCTTTTGCGAAATACAAAAATGCATGCAAAATAATATGACCGAAATTTCTAATTTTTTTGCAACTTTTCTTATTATTTATAATGCGGTGGGATTCCTTGGCATGCATGCCATTTAAATTTAGGACATTTTACACTATAAAATTCACACTTACTTAATTTGGTGTTGTATAAGATCACGTCAAATCGCTTAAAATTTTCACAAAACTTTTCATAATTTTTCGACCGTTGAGCCAACGGGGGCCGCATGCCAATTTTTTTATGGGGGTTTTATGAGACAAACTTTAATTCTTTTCATTGGCATGCAGTATGAAAACACGAAAAATCATATTTTTTTACTACAAGACCACATGACCGTTTGAGCCCTTTGCGACCGTGCGAATCGCATGCCTACGATTTTCAAGACTTAAATTTATTTTAACTATCTTTTGCTAAAAGGGCATGCAATATTAAATCAGAGAAAAACACCAATTTTTTGTGAAAATGGAAATGCAATTTTCCATATGATCGAACAGCGTGCGGGGGTTTAGTACCCGCTTTTCTTTGTTCTTATAGGGTAAATATTCTCTCCTCCAAAAGGGATGCTGTATGAAATCGGAGACGAAAAATGTCGCGAGCTTCCGGTCTAAAATGTTGAAAAAACGACGTACTTATCTTTCACGAATTTTTTAAAGTGTTTCGAATTGGAATGTCAAAAAAATAAAGAAATACCAAACTAAAGTTAGAATTTTACATTTATTTGCAATTTTTGTTATTTATGTATCTACAACTATATTTGTGTAATTTTGCAAGAAAAACTTCTATATTTATATTTTTGTAAAACTACGCTTATATAAATCTAGATACATGAAAAACAAAAATTGTATATAAAAGTACAAGTCTTACTTAAGTTCGGTATTTAAATATTTTTTTGTTTCCAATTCGAAACACTTTAAAAAAATTCGGGAGAGATAAAAACATCGGTTTTTCAATAAATGACTTATGATTTAAGAGATAAAAAGTACTTGGTTTAAATGAGACCGTTTATGCACCAATTTTAAGAACTATAGACTGAACTTAAGATTTAATAGGTGGTCTTACTAAAAATAAATTTACCTGAAATTCGCTGTTTTTCTTTTCAATTTTGATTTAATATATTTAAAAACAAACAAAATATGAACTTAAAATACTAATAAATCAGAAGAAGTAAAAATTGAAGGGAGATGCGCGTCCTTTCCGTTATTTAGATTAAGTGTTAAATCTGGGTAAATAAATCCTTCACTATTCTTAAATGATACGTGATAAATGTTAAATTAAATCTTAAATTTGTCTGCATAAATAGACGTTAAGTTTTAATATTAAAACAAATCATAATATATTTTTGTTTTTGTTTCGGGTGTCAAACAAATTTTGATATTCTGCTAAACTTTCGGCCGAACGATTCGGTCGGTCGCACCCGAAATTTTCTCTACTAGGTACATGGCAGGAGAAAATAGTTCGGATGGTCGGATTCATTAAGGAAAAAAAGCAAATTATAAACGAACTAACCTTAAATACAAATTACGATCTTTATTAAATACAAATCTTCAATTAAAAGTAAACCACGTCACTTAAAAATAAAGTTAAAAAATGTTTATCAAAATTTTGACCACTCTTTGAAAACCTTT
Source organism: Stenus bimaculatus (assembly GCA_963971135.1). Classification (NCBI taxonomy): domain Eukaryota; kingdom Metazoa; phylum Arthropoda; class Insecta; order Coleoptera; family Staphylinidae; genus Stenus; species Stenus bimaculatus. Next base: position 55,143,252 of record OZ020180.1, on the reverse strand, counting down.
AACGGTTTTTTGTGATATATTTTATTTTCTTTGTTCTTCTTTACTTGTCTTTCTTAAATCCAATTTTTAAATTTTCTTTTTTGTACCAATCATTAACACTAATTTTGAAATTTTCGTATTTTGTCCTTTAACTATTTTTACAAAACACCATGATTATAAATAGAACAAGGAATTAATATTTGTATCAATTTAAAAATTTGTAAATTGTCTGAAAATAATGTAACTGACAGCAAATTTCACCTGATTTAAATATTTCGAGAATTTTCATTGGTTGGAATAACACGGCAACACTGTTACATAAATCGAGTGGAGAAATCCGTTCCTACCCAGTAAACCAATTTGTAACTTATATATAAAATACACATAGATAGCTCGTAAATTCTCCTATGTAGCTAATTTAACGTAAAATATATGTATATTTTACATATATAATATTATATTATTTTCTTTATGTAAATAATAAGTAAAATTTATAATGTGTTATTTATATAGAATTATTTACATATACAATTCATAAGTTCGTATATGTGTATTTTATATATAAATAATAATTTATTATTAATGTAAAATATCGCCTGTGTTATTTACATTAGACATTTAATGTAAAATATACCTACATAAATTATTTACATATATTCTTTATGTAAATAATTCATACATAAAATATAAAATAAAATAACTTATTAGAAAAATGTATGAAAGTTGGGTTAGAATTTATTTATTTTGTTATAAATAATTTTAACTACTTAATTTTTATATTTAATGTCTTTATTTTGAATATTTTTAAAGTTTAGAATTTTTTCTTAATTTTTTAAATTATGCGAGAAGGGTTAAAATTTATTGTTTATTTTGTTATAACTTTTTTTAACTTGACTAATTTATATTTATGAATATTCAATATATTTATGAAAATAATATATAAAAATTCTGGCCAAGGATATTATGCATAAAATAATAAAAGCAAAATATACTGCAAAATTGCGCTTACCAAAGAAATCCAACATTCAACACCGACATTATTAGAAAAAAGTTGAGTTATAATTTATTTATTTTGTTAAAAATAATTTTAACTACTTAATTTTTATATATAATTGAACTTCTTTTAACTTCACTAATTTATTTTTAATTTTTTTTTATTTGTATTAAAACAAATATAATATATGTGGAATTGCTTTAAAACAATGTTTTTGTGTCTTCATTTCATGAAGCCTTGATGGTCGAACGGTTAGGTGGCTTGATTCGACAATTTGCGACTGCAACGACGTGGGTTCGAATCCCGCAAATCCCACTTTAAGTTTAACATGGTTCAAGTTAAGATAATATTAATGAATTATACTTGTGATTACTTACTAGAAATGGCCTGGTAGCAGCTAATTACTACATTGTACCGTCCAAGCAAAAAAATTATATTTTTTGTTTTTATTTACTTATATCTGATATATATTTTATATATAAAAATTTACATAATTTACACATAATAACCTATCCCCAAATATGGCTGACATCCTGACATGATTTATCCCTAATTTCTCTCTAGATTTTACATAAATTTTCTTACATGTTATATATATTTTACATAAATAATACCTCTTTTGGTTTACTGCCCAGTAAACCAATTTGTAACTTATATATAAAATACACATAGATAGCTGGTAAATTCTCCTATGTAGCTAATTTAACGTAAAATATATGTATATTTTACATATATAATATTATATTATTTTCTCTATGTAAGTAATAAGTAAAATTTATAATGTGTTATTTATATAGAATTATTTACATATACAATTCATAAGTTCGTATACTGTATATTTTATATATAAATAATTATTTATTATTAATGTAAAATATCGCCTGTGTTATTTACATTAGACATTTAATTTAAAATATACCTACATAAATTATTTACTTACTTATATTCTTTATGCAAATAATTCATACATAAAATATAAAATAAAATAACTTATTAGAAAAATGTATGGAAGTTGGGTTAGAATTTATTTATTTTGTTATAAATAATTTTAACTACTTAATTTTTATATTTAATGTCTTTATTTTGAATATTTTTAAAGTTTAGAATTTTTTCTTAATTTTTTTCTGCAAAATTGCGCTTACCAAAGAAATCCAACATTCAACACCGACATTATTAGAAAAAAGTTGAGTTATAATTTATAATTTATTTATTTTGTTAAAAATAATTTTAACTACTTAATTTTATATATAATTGAACTTCTTTTAACTTCACTAATTTATTTTTAATTTTTTTTTATTTGTATTAAAACAAATATAATATTTATTTAATGTGGAATTGCTTTAAAACAATGTTTTTGTGTATTCATTTCATGAAGCCTCGATGGTCCAACGGTTAGGTGGCTTGATTCGACAATTTGCGACTGCAACGGCGTGGGTTCGAATCCCGCAAATCCCACTTTAAGTTTAACATGGTTTAAGTTAAGATAATATTAATTTATTATACTTGTGATTACTTACTAGAAATGGCCTGGTTGCTGCTAATTACTACATTGTACCGTCCAAGCAAAAAAATGATATTTTTTGTTTTTATTTACTTATATCTGATATATATTTTGTATATAAAAATTTACATAATTTACACATAATAACCTATCCCCAAATATGGCTGACATCCTTACATGATTTATCCCTAATTTCTCTCTAGATTTTACATAAGTTTTCTTACATGTTATATATATTTTACATATATAATACCTATTTTGGTTTACTGGGTGGGTATGCAATAGGTGAATACCGATTTTGGTGACGGTAGTCGACCGAGAGAAAAGCGCAGCGGAGCCGAGAATTTTTCCTATGCGAAATGCTCCTGTAGGAACGAATTAGTAGAATAGGTCTCTAAATTGTCTCCTAAAATTCCAGCCCAAATATTAATAGAAAATTGGTGTTGATTTCGCCGACGGGATACAACATGAGGATTTTCATCATCTCAAATGTGACTATTTCGGCTATTAAAAAAGCCGTCCCTCGTAAAGCATGCTTCATCCGTAAATAACACGAAACTGCCAAAATTAGGTTGAACCAAATGCTGTTGTAACCACCAGCGGGAAAAATTGACCCGAGATGGATAATCTGCTGGACTCAACGATTGAACACGTTGAATTGAATAAGGGGGCAGCAACTGTTCATGGAGAACTCTCCAAACAGTTGTTTGCCTTGCACCCATGTTATGTGCAATGGCACGAATACTTGTGCTTGGTTCTTCCTCTGTACGGTTGAGCACTTCTTCCTCAAATTGGATAGTGCGAATTGATCGTGGACGACCAACAGCTCTACGAGGTTCGACAGATCCAGTTTCTCGAATACGATTATGAATCCTAGCAAAGATAGAAAAATGCGGTTGACGACGTTGAGGAAATCTTTGCTTGTACAGGCGCGCAGCTCTGAAAGAGTTACAAAGAGCTTCCCCATAAATGAGATGCATATCAGCTAATTCCGCATTGTAAAAATTCACCATTTTCGAAAGTAATTAACTTTAATAACAAACGTAATTGAATTTGTAAATTAAATTTAAAAAATTTTGTCTCAACCTAGTGACTTAATGGTTAATTTCCGGATATGGGTTTATCAAGGGCGCGTTCCAGTAATGAACACTAAAGCCCACGACCGTAAAATTTTCCCGTTCCACTAGCTCAAAAGGTCACCATTCAACAAACAACCACGGAAACCCACGAATAAATACGGTCGTTGTGAGCTTCTTGCGGTCGTCGTGGGCTTTAGTGTTCATTACTGGGACGCGCCCCAACAAAAGTTGCTTGTTTTGGTGTCCTGAACAACCCCTTTCATTATTATGCATTACTTACGGAACACCCTGTATATTAATATAGTAATAATAAATCCAAGGAAACTGATTTATAACTGCATGGAAATAAATTTTTCAAAAACAGGTTATGTCAAGGTAGACCTTTTCTAGCTTCAGCAAATAGCTCCCAGAGGGCGTATCCGATCCCCTCATGCGCAATTACAAAAACCTTTCTAGATTGACTTGTCTCAACGTTTCTGTGTATGATTTTTTAGGTTATGTTATAAAGTACGTCGTACTTTTACCCAGTGCTGGAAAACCGAACCGGAACCGAACCCTGGAACCCCGAGAACCTCGTCAAAAATTGAAAACCGGAACCCTAACCCTTAATCTAAAATCTTCGGAATCCGAACCGGAACCCTAACCCTTAATCAAAAATTTTCGGAACCTAAACCGGAACCGGAACCTTTTAAAAAATATTGGGTTTTGGGGTTCCAATTGTTATATCATATCGACTATCGACCACTTTATTTTCGATCTAAAATTTTATTTTGATGCAGCTCGCACGTGCGCGTTTTCTTTTTATTGTGCGAGCAGATGCCTGATGTTTTTATTTTTCTTATGGGGTACGATTTGCGGGTACGTCTCAGTCTCAACTTCAACTCAAAACCAAAACCATAAAGAATAAATTAGATTGTCTATAATTTATAAGCTTGGAAGCTAAGAACATAAACACCTATATTAAAATCTGGAACCGTTATTTTGTGGAACCGAACTCCGGAACCGGGGTTCCAATTTTATTTCAGAACCGGAACCGAACCCTGGAACCCCGGTTCCAAACTTTTTTTTTTGGAACCTAACCCGGAACCCAACCTTTTCAATTTTTTTAATGGAACCTAACCCGGAACCGAACCCTTTCATTTTTTTTAATGGAACCAAACCCTTCGAAAATTTTCAGGGATTTCCAGCACTGCTTTTACCCAAAATCGTTCAGGAATCCCTACACTCTGAGTGTACTTCGATAATGACGTCATAACACACTACCCAGAGTACACTCTACGACTCTACCCTCACACAATGTTCCTGAACGGCCTCCTGGTTGGGTAAGCAAACATCATTGCTTATCTATAAACATGTTCATAAAGTACGCATTATACAGTAGTCATAGAAAAATGATTTTTTGCGTAATAAGAAATTGTCCATCTTACAGAATTCCATCTCTGAACAGAAATTTTCACTTACGAAAACCGGAACGAAAAGCTTTATATCGGAACGTAACTATACAGGGTTTTCCTTATTTGAATTAATTTGTTTCAAATTTTGAAAATTATATTGATGTTAACAACGGTTCTGGTTTATAAAAGGCATAATTACTGAAATCCCACTAATCTTATCAAAATTTAATAGGTATACTTTTTTATGGTAAATTTAATGAATATTTTAAAAATTCAAACAAAACTGTACAATTTTGCAGTAGCGTACTAAATAAATTCAAAAAAAGGGGGCACTTTGACCGGTTTCTAAGCCACTAGATTGTTAATTAAGACAAAAGTAATAGCCAAAGGTGGCTATCTATGAGAAATTCTTATTTCTAAAATTTTATTAATTTTCATTTAGCCGTTCCAGAGAAAAGAAATAAAAAGTAAAAATAAATTTGATCACTGTATCTCGTTATCAGTTGAGTTTTGGACAATATTTATATTAACCTTTTGTCTTATTTTTACTTATAGTATAAGCATACGAAGCCGTGACCACCATTCTAGCTACGCCCTGTATAAACCGAAATTTGGGACTCTAAAAACTCTAGCAGAGGTTTTGCGACATTAAATGTATAATATAAATTAAAAAGGAAATTAGTAGAAGCATTAGGTTTACAAAAACAAAAAAATAAGCTAACAATAATTATTACATTTATTGCAAATGGACAACAATAAATACATTTTGTGCAACAGAAAATATTCTAATATAAGTATTTTAATACTGTATTTTATAATATAGTTCACACTAAAGGATTCAATTTGAGGTTTATTTCCAATTTAAATCATTTTTACAAAAAAAATCTTATTTATAATTAAATTAAAGCAAAATAGCATTGTTATTAAGTAAATTTGATTATAATTAAAGCTTTTTATACAAAAACAAGAACGTTAAAAATAGTTTTGTTAAGCATTAAGTTTAAGTGGCAGCGCTATTTTTTTACATATTCGCATTTTATATATTTAACAACGCATTCTAAAATATCTTTATTATTAATTATAGTAACTGATTAAATCTCCACAGCTTTAACAAATAAATTGGTTTTTAAGAGAAGTACAGTTGAATTTAAAAGTTGTTTAGAAACCATTGGGAATTCGCATTCGAAGTTTAACTTCAATCGACACAAAAACAATCCCTTCCTTACAACTTGCAACTTTTTAGAACAAATCTACTTAGAGATGCATCGACAGAACATTCAAGATTCAAGGAACAAACATGCAAAATGTGTTAAATAAATTTTTGGTACATTTAAACTTTATAATGGTTTATATATTTTAATAAGTTAAATCCATTATTGAATTCAGATAATGGACCTACTCAATTATAAATAAACGGCATTTAACACGTTTTGCATGTTTGGTCCAAATTCTAATAACAAAAAATGAAGCTCTATTTATGCTGAGGGATTTAAGACATAAGATTTAACATGTATGTGCTTTAAATAGAACCGTTTATGCACCAGATTTAAGAGTTATGGTTTATGACTTAAGATTTAAAAGTTGGTATTTAAAGCACATTCTTTATATCTTAAATGATAAATTTTAAATCTCAAATGATAAATTTTAAATCTCATGTCTTAAACTTTTGAGCATAAATAGACCTTAAGAAACACGATCGTGACAGTTCTCAAATCCTATTTTTTGTGTCAATTTTTATGTCAAATATTATCATTGTGCGCCAACCAAAAAAATAGTTTAGTTCTACAAAAAGATAAGGTATTTATTAGAAATAATTTCCCATATTATATTAATTTATTTACAAGGGACACGAGTTTTTAAAAAGTCCATTTTATAAAACTTGAATGTAAGAGTTGTGTAAAATAAACTCTTTTTTTTTATTCAAAAAATCATCTTCCGGGAAATTGAAATTAACTAAAATTTCATATTTTTTAAATTGTTTTTTTTTGGTTGACGCATAGACATTTCGAAAAAAAATAACCATTAACAATTCCAGAACAAAAGAGATTTTTTATTACAGATATAAGATACAATATAACAACTAGTTGCCTGAGAAACAAAATTTTACTAATTTCATCTTCCATTCTTTATTTTTACGAATATGTATTCAGTTAATTAATTTACCTTTTATAAAAAAAAGTAATTGAGGACCTTGCTGCAGAAAGGGGGCAGCTCCTTTTTCGTTCAATTTTGAGTTATTACTACTACTTAAGTTAAAAAACAATCTATTTGGCGCAAAAAATAAACAGACCCCTATATTCCTTATTTATTATCAGGACCTATTTCTATTTATTTCTTGCACCAAATAAATTATATTGTTTTTTAATTTAAGTAAAAGTTAAAAGTATTACCTCAAAATTTTTCGAAAAAGGAACTGCCCCCTTTTTGGTGCAAGGTCTTCAATTATGTAATTATGTTTAAGCCAAATATTTGTCTCCTGTCTTTAAAATTAACATTGCAGTTTATTTTCTTTGTTATTGTTTGTTTCTTAAAGACTTAATAAATAATAAGCAGTTTTTATATAAAAATTTAAACAGCACCATATAGTTTTATAACTTATATTAGTTAATATGTATAGTTAAATAATCTTTTAATAGTCTTAACAAATGGTTTATAAAATATTAGCAATAAATTTATTTTTAACAACAATTAAATGTGTAATCATTTATGCTAAAAATATGTATTTTAAATTTGTCACTTTATGCTTAACCCTGTAAAATTTCCTAAGGCAAAATTATATATTTATTATTTTATTTAAACGTTTAAAATAATATATTAATTATTTCTGGATAAAATTAATTTTAAAATGAAAATGATAAATGCACTCTAATATCTAGTATAGAAAATATTGGTCTCATTATTAATTTATTTCTTTAAAAACTGTGTTATTTCCAGACGTTTGTCTTGAATAGACAATTTTTTTGTTCACGCTTTTAACCTCTCGTTATTAAAACATCCAGCATATTTTAAAAAATTTAAAGAAGGCTAATATTTTTATCTCTTTTTGAATTTTTAATAATTAAGCAACTTTGTAACATTTAAGAGTGCTGATTCCTAAACGCCAAATATAGTGGTATATGTTCGCCAACATGTACGCTAGTGTAAACAATATTTTTTATAATTTTTTTCATTAAAGAATTTAAAGTCATTGAACTAAATTTAAACGGATGAAAAAAAAAATCGAGAATGTACAAAATATAATAACCTAAAAGTACCTTAACTTTGGACCCCTCTAATTAAGATTGCAGAAGGAAAATATCCACTTAATTTTAGTCCAAATCAGAAAAGAATTTGAAAATCTGCTAGAGGAAGCTAGAAATATCCTGGCGCACATGTAATGTTCGATTTCATTATTTTCCCCATTTTTTCTCTCAAAGTCGCGCGCCCTCTAGCGATTCGCATTAATTATTGATGATTCGCTTATAATTTGCAAAGAAGCTCTAGAAAAGTGGGATGGATTTTTTGCTGTTATTATCTCCTACGGAAACCTTATCGCGGGCGTCTATGAAGATGCTCTCAATGCTCTTATTAAGTGAACGTAATCTCCAGTTAATCAAAAATCAAGATTGCTTTGAAAAAAACGGACCGAGTTACTTTTTTGCTTCGAATTAAAAATTGGCGTTTTAATTTCAAAACGGACACCAAGTGCTTAAAAATAAAAACCTTTACAACTATTAAAATATTTGGTAAAGTAAATATTTATAATAAAACATATTATGCCTACATTTCTTCATTATTTGAAAGCACTATTATAAACCTATTTAATTATATGAATTGAAAGGATATGAAAATTCAGGGCGTCCTGTAATGTTCTACACTTTTGTTTGTTTGGAGATATCCAAGCAAAAATCTACAATCGTGTCTTGGATTAAGAACCCCAAAACATTCTAGGACTCCCTGTATTAGGATTAAATAGAAAAGGGGTTTGTTTTATGTCACATGAAATTAAATATCAACATATAATCTTTATAAAGAAACAAAAGCTATTATTTTTTTAAATTAGGTAAATTATTTATTTCAAATGTAGTTACGATTTATTAGTTAAAAATAATATAATTTTGCCTTTAGTATGGGTGTAAAGTCAGGGAATAGAAAATTTGTATAGATTGTTTTTACAATAAACCTACCCGAACGTTTTCAGTCTCTATAGTTTGGATATGTAACACACAACTAATACAAACGATACTTTTTTATCAACAAATAATCTATAGCTTTACACTCCTTCCCACAATACCAAGCTTGGGAAACAAAGAAAGTGGTTAAGTTATTAAATAATTATATTTGGCACTATAAAAATACTGTCGAGTAGATAAAAATATTTGCGCTATAGATTATTGTTTCTTTGGCGGTTATTTATACCGTACTTTGCTAAATTCATTAATTTTAAATCAAAAACACCAGATACTGCTAGAAAAGCGTCTCCTGCGACCAAATTCGGTCTCCTGCAATGTTGGGTGAGGCACTATCAACTAATGGTATCGGCATGAGCCTATTTTTTCCACAATTTGCTCCCATTAGCGTGCTACTGGATTCGTCCGAATTAGCTGCTTTCTTCGATACAACCTCCACTTTTCGGCGATGGCAATCCTTACTACAGCATGGCTTTTCTTCATCTCCATCACTGTCAGTAGAAAATGGATCTACCTCATCATCCGTATCGTCGTAATATTCCAAATCATGAAAAACCGAATCTGATGCGTAAGATTGAACTTCTATATCCGGATAATCATTTGCAAACGACGTATTGCAACTACTTATTGAAGCTAATGGAGCTAATCGTTGAGATATTCCTTTTGGTGCTTCGTCGTATAAAGCTCTCTCACTACCGCAAGGTGAACCACCTGGTGTTGGGTTTATAACTCTAATGTCTATTGGGTAATAAAAATCGTACTGTTCTGGAAGAGGAGAAGATTGTCGCCGTCTCGTACGGCTTTTGTGCGATGGCATTGCTGGAAGGCCTATTATAACTGATGAGTCCCGTCTTTCTAAATATGAGCTCGCTGATGAAGAACATGTTATGTTACTTGGTCTTCTACCTGGCACATCAAGATGACTGGAAACAAATTACAATAGTTAATAAAAGTAAAATAATATCTATACAATTGTAAGTTCAATACCAATAAATATTTCTACAGCATTTAAAAAAATAATACAAACATTAATTTCAATTGTATGCCCCAGATTATTTCAATAAATTTAAAAAGGAATAAAATCTAGCAAAAGGTTTGATTCGTGATTACTGATTACATAAACTTCAACAATCATTTTAATTTTTTTTTGGTGGAAGCTAACTTTGTTTTCGAACAATATCACCTGAGTACATAAATATTTTCTAAAACTAAATGTTTGACACTTTTAAATTCAATTTTTTATTAAATAACTTATTATTATAGTGACTTTGGAGCAACTGTTGATAATTGAGAATTATAACATCTCTACCTATTAAGGTTGATTATTACGTAAAATTTGGTTTAAACATTAAATAAAGGCGTTTTTAAGTAGAAGTAAGTACAAGAATTGTTAAAGGATATCATTTTCTTTCCATGAATATAAATTTGTTAGTCAGAATAAATTATCAGTGACGTTTTTTACAGTCGCCGTGAATTGTGTGCTTTGAAGCTTTGGTAAAGAAAATAGACGCTTAAAGGTCTTTTTAACTTCTGAAACTTATAGTAAAAATTGATCTACGTTCGCTAGAAGATCTGAGACAATATGTTTGTCTTTTTTTAATTTAAACTAACCACTAAATCAAGATTTAAATTTACCTTGTATAACATGAATAAATATCGTCATAAAGTTTACTATCATCTGGAGGCGAATCCTCATCTATAGAGCATGGTAGTTTTGAACATATTCTAATGGGAGGTTCAAGCAAACTTGAGTACCCTCCAACAGAAGAAAATCTGGTAGTATTTCGAATCCAACCTGGACTAACGCTTGAAGTATCTAAACTTCGGCGTGGACGTCTCGTTGGATTTAGTTGTTCGTATGCAGTAGCTTCCAAAGCTGCCGCTATTTGCCTTTCTTCCTCTTCAGCTTCAGCAACTGCAGCTGCTGCCAACTTCGGGTCCTCTAACGCCTTTTCAGTCTTCGATTTTGATTTGTAAAGTACCAACAACACCATTAATCCAAAAAATCCACCTAGTGTGGCAGCAATTCGAACACCAGTCATAACATCGTAAGTGTTGTAAAAATCTATTCGCTCTTGTTCCTTGCGAGTTAAATTTGGTGAGATGGTTTTAGATGTCGATTGAATTGTATATGTATCATTTTGACTATTATCCATTACGTCTATTGAACACCTGAAATATAAAAAATGTTAGAATGTTGCTACTCGAAAATTGAAACTTTCTTTTATTTCATTCTTGCAGATTTGTATGCTAAAATTAATAAATATTTTGTTTCCCAATTAGAAGTACTTTAATTTTTTTAATTGATTTTCTATTTAGAACCTTTTTTTTAACAAGATTAATTTATTAATAGAATAAACTCATTAAGTGTTAAATTTTATTTGTTTAAACTAAAATCAAAACCATGCTAATGAAAAAAATAGGCCCCTAGGTTGATTTGCAATATTCCGGTTCAGGATTAGTCAGCGTGAGGTTGCAGAAGGTAAATATCCACTTAATTGTAGTCTAATTTAGTTTATAAATCAGGAAAAAGTATTAAATAGTTTCAGAGTGTCTCAATTTTAATTACCAATTACCAAAAGTGTTTATTTAATAATTGCATCGCTTGAAGATGAGGACACTTTCTAACCTCGAAACAACTAATGTGTTTTAAAAAATAAAAAAATGGAAAAGCGAATCTTTTTGGTTTTATTTATTTACTCCCTTTGTCCTAAATTATGGTATACATTTCTTCAAAATCCTTCGATTATTGAAATTTAAAGAACTTAATGAGTTTCAATCATTTCATGTTGAAAAAAAATATATTCTAAATCCTTTTATAGTTGTCCTTGCACATAACAAACTTTGGTATTTTAAAATTTTGGTATGAAAAAAAAAAACAAAAAAAAAGCAGAAAAATATATTAGAAGAGAACGAATTACTAAAAGAAATAATTAGAAATCATCAGCGTAATGGAATTTTAGAGTTCTTACTACAACATAAGGTAGAGAACGAATTCTAGTGAAAATGCTCTTGCCATACCCTGCTATTTAGTATAAATGTATAATTTAGTATTAATTATAATTAAGTTAAAGGTGAGTTTCAATAAAATTTATTGTATATACCGTAATTTTGGGACAAAATAAAAACGGAAATGTATACCATAATTTGGGACAAAGGGAGTATATGATATTTAAAGTTTTTCGAGATTTAAAGTGGTTCTTAACGTCTTAAACCTCACAAGAATGTTTGGCAAAACTTTTAGTGTAGCTACTATCTCCTGAAAGTTTTAAACAACTATTATACCTGTCGAATCGAAAGTTTCAATAGTTTCCAATTCTCTAGTTGAACTTAACGAACTTTTAATACAAAACGATTTAGGGATATCGAGACGAATATTTTTCCGGAGGTCCAAAACGACTTTATAGTATACATAAAAAGAAGCACACCTAAAAAGGTAAACACTAAAAGAAAATAACAAAACATGAAATTAGTATAGAAAAAATATTTTAAAAAAAGTTGCTTAAAATTTAGAGACTAAAAACGGATCGATTGAAGAAAGGATCATGTCTTGAAAGATATTATTGACATATGGCATATGGGACTCAAAATTAATAATGCGGGGCTCTATCGTATTATCCAATATGATTGTGTACATAGAAATATGATGGAGTTAACAGTTAACTTTCTAAATATTCATTAAACTTTATAATTTGGGATTTTACACCCTCATTGTCGGATTCGAGATCGAACAGGTTTATATTAGGGAATGTGTAATCCGTTATGATTTTGTTTGTTTTGAGGTGAATTTATTGGAATTAAATCACATTTTAAAGCAGAGTTTATGCTCAACTAACATTTAACAATTAAGAAGATTAATGCAATATTTTATGTTGTGTATTCGGTAGTGCCTTTTGTTTTTTATCATAAAAATTTTTCTTCCAATGCTTTTTTAAGTTTTCTTTATTTTGGTACAATGTAAAATCTTGTGGCTATAATTTTTTGTAATGATTGTCTTTGTATTGTAAAAATTGTGAGATTTTCCCTATTTTCTTTAAAAACAGACCTCAGTAAAACTAGAACTTGTTTTCGCATCAAAGTTTATTTAAAAAGATACGTACCCTAAGATATGTTTTGTATTAAATTTAATACATAAATAATGCTTTATAACATCGTTCCAGGCGTTCGAAGTTTTGCAATTTTATGGCACTTTTAAAAATCACTCTAGATAAATTGTAACAAAGAAAATATGAAAAAAAATTATAATCATATAAAGATTTGTGAAAACCGATTTTGGTTTTCTTGATTGGTTTTCGCTGTATGTACTTTGTCTTTGAAATTAACAAAATTTACAGTGAAATCGCCTATACCCAAAATATAATTCCACATTTTAGATTAGATTATTATGAGTGGTTTCTGCTAATTGTTAGTGGTTAATTTTATTAGTTAAATAAACTACATAAATGAAAGAAATTCTCCAAAATTATAACTAGAATTTAGGCCCTTTATCGGCGAATGGAATTAATTTAGGAGCTTGAATATTATTATGTTTTAGTAGTGGTTGTAGTTCATTATTTAAATATAAAGAAAAATATTGGCCCAAGAATCAGACCATTCCAGAACTTCTGCCCAATATTTATAATGTTAGTTTTTTGAACTCCGGAAGCGTAGTATGTTGGTCAAGTACGTAGGCAATATGTATACATTCAACATATAGGGTGTGGGAAAAGTCCAGCATAATTCTATAACTTTTTACATTAGTTTGATCAAAAAATGTTCAATATAAATGTTGTAAGGTCTAAGAATTGACATTTATCTGTGACTGATAATGTTTCTCACGTGACTTATGTGAGCACCTGATGAACCTTTAGCGTAATTGTAATTTTTCCAATTCACACAAATTGCAACTTAGTATCAAATTCAATCAAATATCAAGCGTGCGCTATCTAGAAACATCCTGGGCATGAGTCATCAATATTATATGTAAAACTTCAGAAAGAAGAACAAGCACGTAGGACCACACTCATTGAAAACTCATAAAAATTCAGAAATGAATCACTGATCAAACGCAATTTCGGCAATTGCACCTAAAACATTCACACGCTAAAAATATATTAATTGATTGGAAGGGATCTAAAATCAATATAAAATGAGGACCTCCAGACTCCAAAAATCATTCAGATTTGTTGGTACAAGAAGATTCAGAAGTCCACCGTCCAGTTCCAGAGCAAAAAAGAAGAAGTCGTTCCAGGAGAAACACCGAATTCCGGAGCAACCAAGAGCAGCCACCAGGAACAGTCTCTAGAAACAGCGGAGAAACCAGGAGCAACTTCTCAGTTGCAATATGCTTACAATAATTATGTTCCTCGCTTGTGAGTTTGATTAGTACCGACAAGAAAAGTACTTTATTTTGAGTGAATTGGAAATAAACTACTGTTTTGTTTATGCGCGGCTTACACTGAGATAAGAGTGTCAAGTTTGTAATCTCAAATGGAATACTTTTTTTAATAATTTGAATATCGGGCCGACACGAAACTAAGGTAACTCTTGTCATTTCTTTATTTATGAAAATATAAATTAATTTTTTTTCCAAAAAAGTTAATAAACCCTACTAAAATTACTTTTAAATAATACAGATAGATAAAATAAATAATAATTTATGAAATTCGATTGAACGTTTTTAAGATATTACTTTTTATAATTTTCGAAGTGCACTTTTTTGCTAATATTTATCTTCATTTTTTATGGCATGATAGATAGAGATTTTTTTGCCGATTACTGTGATGAACATGAAGGTATGAACCTCTCCCAAGTTTAATAATATAATATTGTAAGTAACATATTTTAAACCTCACAATGTTCAATAATATGTAAAAAAAACTAGGGTGTTACATTTAAAATAAATTTGGTCGGACCCGCCTCTATTTAACAATTGAGTAATTGACGATGATTTGGTAAAATGTTTAAAACAACTTGAGAAAGGATGATTCATATTGCCAATTTAATGAAATAATAATTTATTTTAATAATAATAATGTATATTTTTTCCAGCGAACAAAAATGTGTTGCATCCAAAACGAATTCTATTGAAAATATGTCAGAGGAAACTAGAGATATCCTGGTGCTCGTAATGTTAATTATCAGTGATCCCTTATAACTTACAAGGAATATCTAGAAAAGTGGGATGGATTTTCTATTTTCTCTTATTACCTCCGAAAGAATCCGATGGGAGCTTTACCAATTAGCCTAAAGATGTATAGACTTATTGTAGCAAGCCTAAAATATACCAGGCTGACTAGAAAGTCATAGATTATTTTCCAATCAGCCAGGCGCATTGCGAAATGACGGCTTTCTTTGCAATAAGCCGGATTTTTCAAATAGCCTACGACACTTACATCATAATATATCAGCTTTTGTAACAAGTACAGAAACCGATAATATTTTGAGAAAATAAATCAAGAGCCAATAGAATTTTTATCAACTAAATTCAGTGAAGAAAACATATTAACGTGTTAAGTAACATTAAACATTGGATTAAAACGCGTGAATTACGTTTAAAAAATCAAAGCGTTTGAATAATATAGTTTTCCGCGTTTATGTGAAAACACTGGAATAAATTACTTTTATATTCAAGATGTTTCCTCGAAGTTTCCAGAAATATTTTAAATGAAGTCAATAACTTATAAAAAAGTTATACTCGTAAGTACAATAAAAACTACATTTGCAAGTCATAAAATACCTACAAACTTTATTTGGGAGCGTTAATGGTGCGTTTTATTTATTTCAACTGAATCTAAAAGATTATAAATTTCAGGTTTGAGCGAATGTGTCGATTCTTGGATACATCTCTGAAGTGGAAACAATTATGCTAAGCGTATTATTTTTGTTTACATTGAACTCTGTAAAAGGTGTACAACTGATTAAAAGAATGTTTAAAAATTATGATAGTAATTTACAAATTCTAATGTGGTTTAATATCTAGATTAAAGGAATTCTTCGACAAGGGCATTTCAGCATCGCTACTGTTTCATCCATAAAACCATTTCATTAAATGATACCATTTCTTTGACAACATCGACTATAGTTTCATTGACTATTGTTTATCGACATTTTCAACGATAATTTAATTTCATCAAAAAATGGTCCAATTAAGCGGCTGTTTGGACCGAATAAGCGGCATAATTTTACATTATATCCATAAATTGGGATCGGGACTTTATATTTTGGTCCGAATAGCCGGCTGGTCCGATTATCCGGTGGTCTTATTAAGCGAAATCCACTGTAGTAGTCAAATCAAGTCAAATTTGTTTTTTTTTAAGTTGGTAGTACGTAAATGTCAATCAAAAATGATTAGTTAAATGCACAATAAATCTTTAATAACTGTTTCTGAACCTCAAAAATAAGTTGAAATGAATTATTTCCTTGAATTTTAAATGTTTAAAGTTACTTTAGATGAATTTTGAGTACTTAAGTTAGTTAAATAGTAAATTTAAAAATGCTGTAAATAAACTTCCCAACATTTTTATTTAAAATTGCTATAAAAAGTGCTCCCCGCTACGCGGCTCGCGTTTTAAACGTCGACTCGTTAGAAAAAACATGGCTTAAGAAACTCGTTATTTAATATACTATTATTTCATTATTCCTACACTACTCCCCTATAATTTGAAAAGCTAAAATTCTATATGAAAATACATTCAATTTTAATGGCAATAAGTAGCGCTTTTTTTAAATTTTTATTACAAATGCCCAAAATTTAATTCTTACCAACGAAAAGTACGCATTTTTTACATTTTGTCGAGTATATCCTCCTCAAGTCAAAATTGCAGTTCAAGGTAAAGTCGTCAATCTTTATTAAATCAACTTTGCTCAATGTTGATTTGATAGAATAGAAGATTGTAACAACTGTATTTGGTTCTTATTGGCTGTTAGAGACTTGACCTTTACCCTCGATTCAATTATTTATTTCAATCCAAACGGTAGGAGTTTTGATCGAACAGAGGGTAGGGTCTAAATTTGTAAAGGGACAAATGTCAAAGTCGTCAAAAGGCCTAAAAAAGTAGTATGTCGTGGCAGTCCAAAAAATATCTGTAGTATGATTTTGACCCGACAAGTCTTATCCCTTAAAACGAAAGAATTGCTTCTATTTTTCCATTTTTTTTCTAGAGAACGGTCATTTTTTAGCTTGGATCTTCGGCGATTTTTTTCGCCATTTAAAAAATGCGCTCTGTTAACTAATAGAGCCATATAAATTTCAAAAAAGTACATAGTGTTGTGTGCCCATCCACATGTACCATGTGTGTTATCATAAACAATATGTTTATTAACATTTTTAATGTTTATTTTGTATGTAATTTAGTTCTAAGTAATTTGTATATCTATTGCTTATATCTATTTCCTTAATCCTTCTATGAAATGTCTACCTTCCACTTCCTTTACAACGACCTTGTTCCTGGAAGATTATATTAAAACCATTTAGTCTTAAATCCCTAAATTAGGTATTTCTAGTATTAAGCAGAATTTTGAAATTGAACATATTTAAGTACCTGTGAATTTAACCAATCAGAGAGATACTACGAACTACGAGACCATCGACTACGATCACCCTTAAAAGGGCTGCACATGCAGATCACACTCAGACACATTTCTACTCATTATCAAAATACACATTACATTACTCTCTTTCAAGTTACCAAGTTCCAGTGAACAACATTGTCGGTTAAACCTAGTGAATGTATATTTGTAAAACCAACTGTTAATATTTTTCTCCGAATAAACTTGTTGTATAGTAGTTAAAGTTGTTTCTTTCAAATTTAATTATTTGTCACCTTAACTACGACGCCTATCGTCCTGACCGAGTAGGTACACAACAATAGAACTTTCATTAACTACTAACTTGGAGGAGAATGCATTAAATACCCTTTCAACAAAATTTTATACCGTTTATTTGATTCAGCTCGATCTTTATTTATTTATGTAAATCTATAAACTAAGAAGAGTTTTCGCCACACTCCAAAACAATATAGAAACAATTGCCAAATGATGATGGTAACTAAAAAAACGTTGCTACACTACTTATCGAATTGTTATACTTAGTAATAATTAATTTGTAAATCGACAGAGAAGTTTTAGTCAAAAACTTCATACTAATCTTTGGAGGTATTTTTTACACGCATTAACAAGGGAAAATTTATATTTGGTTATAAAATTACACAGTGTTTTGTATTTTTCCTCAGCAGCTTTTTTTAAATATTGATGACACGTTTTTATGTGAATCCCTAACTTATATAATATTATACGAAAATTACTCGGATAGCAACTTTTTTCTTATAATCAACGGCAAAATTATAATACACAATGTAAGAATTTTAAATAAAATGATTTCAGATGAGTAATTTTAAATACACAACAAAAATAACAAATAAACAGTAACAGCGAACATATTGAAAATGAAATGAAATCGATTGTTAACTTTAAAAGCTCAAATCAAGCCTGATAAATATTGAAAATGTCGTACTACAATACTCGCTGACCCAATTATTTTGGTACACATCCCCAGGCAAGAGAGCAGAGTTTCTAAATTCCCTCTGTCAAGAGTAAAGAGAGGTGTTTTCGTAATCAATATTTGTACTATTTTATGTATTAATTCCTTTTCATGTATTGTAGTGTATTTTTTATCCGGTATCCAATTTAAATGTAAAAATAGAAAAGATAACTAAAACCGGATCGAATAATGGAAGGTCCAAACGAGTATCTTGAGAATTCACCGGGTTGAGTGTTAAAAATTGAATAAATAGACCTGTTTTTCTTCGTTAGAAAGTATAATCTATAAAAAAAGTAATAAAACCAAAAGACCAGTACATAAGAAATGAAAATTGGGAAACACATTTATAATTTATTTAATATTTAAAGAATATTAAAGACTTTTTCATAATTTTTACACAAGAATATATTTTTAAAATGAAAATCCCTTAAATGGTATAATTTCACTTGTATTTTTCCGATTAACATTTTCTTGGTCAGGTCATGTTAATATTTATTTATTCACATTTCTGAAACTCAAACTTTTAGTTCTATTAATTTGGCCACATGGTATACAACTCTGTTGTCCTTCGAGGTTTGTCAGATTTTATAGAAAGTTTATAGACAATTACTTGGTATTCGTTCTGTAGAAAAAAAAATTTAAAACAAACTTAAAATGTTTGTAAATAAATCAATAATCAAAGTAAATACTGTTGGCGAAAGGCAAGGGAGCTTGTATTTTTGGAAAATAATAATAATATAAGTCTCATGAATATACAGTATTGGAAAAAACTAGATACACTTTTTTTGTATACCAAATAATTGGCTATTTTGTATAAACAATGAAACATTAATGATTAAGTTATTGTTATTATAGTTTAAAGTTCCTTTAAAATAATACATGATATAAAAATCTTCCGAATTTTACACAAATAATTTTGTAAACAATGTTCAGGTTTAATTAAAATATGACTCGAGAAAACTAGAAGAACTTTTTAAATTGTAAAAAGGCATGAAGTACATTCAAATAAAAACTTGTATTCAGAATTAATAACTTAAATATTCCGCGAGATATTGCGGTATCTTTGGACCTAAAAGAAAGGGTAATTCATGACTTTAACTATGGCGTTAAGCAATAGTGATAGCAATCAATTTTTTTTAAATAAAAGCATTGTATCAGATATAATTAAAAGATGTAAATCAAGGGGACATATCCAAACTATTAAAAAGTCTGGACGCCCTAGAAAAACTACCCCAGGTGTAGATCGAATTATCTAAATATCGGCAAGAATAATCCATTTTTAACTGTGGCAATATCTACCACTCTACGAGATGTACCATAAGAAATCGTTTGATAGTTTTGGAAGATCTGCCAAAATGCCACTTCTTTCAAATAAAAATCGAAAGGTCCGTCGCTTTCGCTAGACAGTAATTTGCAATGGACAGTGAATTGCTCGAAAAAATTGAGTAACGAACACAAATTGAATTTATTTATTAGCTATGGATGAAGTATGTACGTGTCCAAGGGGTAAAAGACTACACCCAAAATACACCAAAGTGACTGGCAAACACGGTAGAGGTTCTGTTATGGTATGGGGCTACTTTTTCGGATATAGGATGGTTCCACTTCATTGGATAAAGGGAAAAATTGACAGATTTATGTACAAGGATATTATGACAAATATTATGGTATCATATGCAGACGAGAAAATGCCCTTACGACATTTTTCCAACAAGATAATATCCCGAAACATAAATCGAAACTCGTATGTAAATGGTTTCAAGATCAAAAGATTCAGTTATTACCTACAATGGCCATCACAAACCCCATAGAAAATCTCTGGGATCATATGAAACGTTCTATACGTCAAAAATGTATAAAAACGTAGCAGATCTGTTTAGTGCTCTGGAAATCGGTTTGGGCTCAGGTACTTCAACTCAATTGACCACTTATTCAAGTCTATGCCACGAAGATGTGCTCAAGTAATAAAAAACAATGGTTACATTACAAAATATTAGTAAAGTAATAATATTCGGATAGAATTATGTTTAATTATATTTTACAAGTAAAGTTCATCTACTTCTTTCCAACGCATCCTGTAGGTTATTACAAAATCCTTAGATATCTAGCATTACTTAAAAAAATTGGTGATAAGTGATAATAAATGTTTTTTAGAATTCAACAAAATACTTGACGTTCTTCTTTCTTTAATTAATGGTAGATTTATTGTCGTGATAGGAGAATTATGAATAAAAAAACCTCTTCTAAAGATTGTTTTGATTATTTTTATTTGTTTTGGGTAGTTAAATGAAAACTGAAATTTTTTTAATTTTTGGAAAAGTAGATGAAAATAAGTTGAGCGATTTGAAAAATTGGAAAAATTGCCCGTTTTTAATGAAAACCTGAAATAAAGGAAACACATAAATACCGCTTCTCAAAAGGTGTTATCGACAGTTTCTTTGGTATTCGACCATATTTTCAATAGATATGTATGGTAGAATACTGAAACTGTGTCAATGTTAACATTATCCGGTGAATATGTATATCAAACACATCGGTGATAGATCGGTTAGTTTAGTTTACATATATTTTGGGCATAAACCAAGTTGTTGACATTCACACAATTTTGGTAGCGTAGCGGGGACCGTTTTAACCAACGAGTTAGAAAAATCCCTTATGAAATGAATTCCTTATACTATCTTTTATATTTTGCACTTTGTATATCATCTTAACATAAAATTCAACTTTTCAGATGTTGGGGAATTTTGGATTAGTCGATAACACGTTTGGTAATCTGTGGTTTGCTAGCACTGATTTTATTAATGTCACTATTTAACTTCATTTTAAAATTTACTAGTCTTCTATATGAATAGAAGCGAATCACTCCTAGAATCAATAATTTCCAAAAATCAATAATTTATTTATACCACACATTTTTTGAGGAAAATTCCTTTTAAAAGGAGCAGTTGAGTATATTTCAATTTTTGATCTTTATTTAAAAATAAAATTAATTTTGTAAACGCCTCATTTTGTAATTTAAACAAAAATTAAATTTCACTTCATAAACATAGGTATCTCTAATGAAATCAGGTTTACTTGAAACAAAGACAGTAGTCACTAGTGACAAGAGTCAGCGAGGGTTAAATTAGCAAAAAACATGCTTCATTTGTTATTTACAAAGTGTTAAGTTTCTATATTTTTTCATTGTTTTAACTTCTTAGTTTTTATTAATAATTTGATCAAAGAACCTTATCGTTTTCTTATGTGTTTTTGGGCAAAAATAAATAAAAAATACCGCACTCTTCAAAAGAACTGAAATACTCCTAATATTAATTATATACATACTTAACTTCTTTAATAAATCTGCCTTATAAGTGGTTTTATAAAAGTTTACATTATTTAAAAAAAATAATATTTAACTCGACAATAGCGGATTCTAAAATTAAATTCTGATAAGATTGATTGATATAATAGTAGGAGAGGTGACTGCACTAAAGTCTCCCTGATATAAC
The DNA here is from genome assembly GCA_963971135.1 of Stenus bimaculatus. Lineage (NCBI taxonomy): Eukaryota > Metazoa > Arthropoda > Insecta > Coleoptera > Staphylinidae > Stenus > Stenus bimaculatus. The sequence continues at coordinate 55,121,125 of OZ020180.1, read as the reverse complement.
ATAGATACGTTTTTTGTTGAATCGGTAGTTTTTTATGTAGTCGAGAATGTGCCATCTTTTTTATGTGCAGAAACTTGACCGAAGTATTAAAATATGACTACTTCCGGCTTCCGGTATCTCTTTCTGAACTGTTTGTCCGTTATACAATATAACTCTACATTTGTGCCAGTCGATGAAAAGTGTTAAGCAAATTCTAAAAAAATGTGCTGCCAACCGACACCCCACTCCCCCACACTCTGACAGGAACCGAGGCAGCAACCCGGAAGAGGTAATTATTTTCAGTAGTAGGCTGGTCTGACGTCATTGGTTGTGGTTGCCTATTTTTTGCAGGAAAATTTAATTTCAATCGCTAGTATAAGTGATGGTAACATTATACAGGGTGGCCCAACGAAAACGAAAAGATTGAGTATTAAAATAGTAAATAAAATCAATCGATTAGTTTTAAAGATATTTAAAATTTAACATGTTATATTGTGGATTTTTAATTTGAAATATCTTTAAAACGAATTGATCGATTTTACTTTTGCTTTTCGTATGTTACTCGAGGTAAAAAGATCTTTCCAACGAGGTATTACTTACCCCACCATACCTATTATATTTTTAGGGGTTGTGACCATACCGCACAGGGATGAATGGATTTTTGCATCATCTCTATTCCAAAATATGTCCCCTTCGAAATCCAAGTTAACCTGTCCGAGCGTTTTTGCAAATTTTTTCATTTTTACTATTTTAAAACTCAATCTTTTCGTTTTCGTTGGGCCACCCTGTATTTAAATAAAATGGAAGGTTTTAGCATCGATTAAAAAAATACCATGTTTATTTGAGCTACTTAAAATCCATGTGACGTCATCGCACAACGAGCCAGTGACGTCATCATATTTTTTTAAATGGAAACCCCCAATTTTAAGTAATCAAATTGAAAGGGTATTTTAACCTGGATACCCATGCAAAATTTCATTGACTTATCACCATCCCATCCGAAGATATGGTAAATCCAAAATTGCAAATTAAATTGAGTCGGAAAAATGGAATAAATTCCTGAAGTCAGAGACAGTTGCTTTAAAAAAATGGCTGGGTACATCAAATAATGTTAATAAGTGCGGAGATATTATTTAAAATTTATGTGACGTCATCGCGCAACGACTCCGGGACGTCATCGTATTTTTTTGCTTAAATGGAAACCCCCAATTTTAAGTAAACGAATTGAAAAGGTACCAGACCTGGATACCCATGCAAAATTTCTTTGACTTATCACCACTCGTTACGTTTATGGGAAACTCATTTTTTCGTATAAAATTATTAAAAAATAAGAAATTTAGAATTTAGATCTGCAGTCAAAAAAAAATTCCAAAAAATAAAAATTCAGGAGTGAAAAGGTTGAAGTTAGTCAGTATATCTAGATCAAGCAATTATTTTATGGAATAATATTGGAACATAACAAATTATCTGTGTATAATTAGTTTTATTAATTTGACAATTTTTGCCTGAAGATGGTCCAATTGCAACATGTCGCAAATTTCAACCTATCGATTTTGTTTTATTATAAGTAGTATCCTTTTGATCCATCGTTTTTAATTAAATTAAAACTCCTATTTATTTATTGAAAAACGTTAAATACAAATTAAGAATTTACCGTAAAAACTTTTAATACTTATATTGAGAAAATTTCTAGAAATCTTCGATTGAACAAAAAGTATTTGTTGCTATACCCAATTCCCACTTTTTCATCATTTACACCGGTTTCCATATACGTTACAATACATTAGTGACTCGTACTTTAGCATAATGAAAATCTGCATTACCATACTTTAGCCTAAACGGAAAGTAGTAAACCGGAAAATGGCATAATCCAGAAACCGGAAAGTAGCATAACGTACTTTAGCATAATGAAAAATGCCTAAACGGAAAATAGCCTAAACAGGAAAATGGCCTAAACGGAAAATAGCCTAAGCGGAAAGCAGCATAAACCGGAAAGCATCATAACGGAAAATTACCTAAACGAAAAATAACATAATCCAGAAACTGGAAAGTGGCATAACGCATAGCACAAAGAAAAGCAGCATAACAGAAAATAGCCTAACCGGAAAATAACCTAAATGGAAGGCAGCATAATCCGAGTTAGCTAACTGGTTTGATGATTTAATTACTTGCTGACCGAGTTTACGTCCATTTACAAATAGTCCAAATTGCCTATGGCGATTCGATTCAAATTAATTTTAAAATAGGCAACCACTGGCAATGCACTACTAGCAAGACAGCTGACTGGTTAATTTACCCCTCAAATTAAATACTGAGCAGATTTCATCCATTTTCAAATAGTACGAACGATTTTTTATTGATATATTCACACCTTGTCCCTTGCTGCTCAACGTACCACTTCCAGGTCGACTGACTGAAGTGGGGGTAATCAGTGAATTATAGGCAACATATTAAGGTTTAGCCCATTTACAAATAGTACAAATTTTTGTGACGCTAACTCTCAAACTATAAGGTCTACTTATTCTCAGAAATTTACGACCCAAAATTTAACATTTAAGATATAAAATATATGGTTTAAATAAGACCAGTGGGCTTACTCTTGGGCCGGTCGAAATCGTGTCGTCGACGACTTTCATCATTCTGTACTTTTCATTCACATGAAAAAATAAGAGTTCTAGTCGACACGATCTCGACCGACCCAGGAATAAGCCATTCGGATTCGTTTTTAGATTCATTTTTATATTCGTCTTTGCATTCATTTCTTTTTTCTAAAAAATGTATATTCGCAGTTTTTTCCAGTTTTTTAATATAATAGTGAACAAAGAAAACTATTAAAAAGTTTAGTTTTTAGTAGGGTCTGGCATACAAAAAAAATTCTCTTAATCAAAAAATGCATACCCGCAATTTTTTACTGTTTGTTGGTATAATGGTAAGCAGTAAAACCTATTAATAATTTTACTTTTAAGTAGGGTCTAAAATAGAAAAAAAAAATGAAAAAATCGATAAATTATGAAGTACATTCTAATGCAAACTAAATACAAATGGACCACAATGCTCAGCGCTAAAATAAAAATACGTCGTTAGATGTCGACCATTATGATAAAATATGCCAGCATAGGAATGGATTCCGACACACGACTTTTTCTTTCAGCGCCAGCGTTGCCGATGTTTTATTTTCATCTTAAGAAGATAGTTGGTGAACTTAGGTGTAGGACTTTGCAATGTACATTTCGATTACTTACTTAAAAGAAACAGAAAATACGAACCATAGTTCATCTTTTGACGTTTTTACTTTTTTTATTTATTTTTTTTAATTTTCACTTTTTGGTTGGGTTGAAAACTTCCAAAAATTTCCAACTTTTAGGCTCAATTTACAACCTTATTATGAAACTATTTAAAAAAATTAAAAACTTCATTTGGTAGTCGCTTTAATTTACTTTCAGGATTATTTTAGAAAATTCGATTAACTCTTAATTAAGTTATGAAGTATGAAGTTATTATTCCAATTATTGGCATCTCTTTCGCACTGTTATTTGTTTCATACGCACATCGCATTTCCAAGGCACAGAGAAATCGAAGTTACAAATTTTACTGACTATCCTCTTAACCACTGAAAATGTAAGGATTATTTAATCCGATTTCTATGATCCGATCTTACGATTTATGTTTACAATCTTGGTTCTTTGTTAGAATTATAATAATTTTGTTTACGTTTGTGAGTGAAGCTACTAGAAAAATGTCTTAAATAAATTTCATAAGCATAACGCAAAATAAAAAACTATACTGAACATAAAAACTTAAAACATAAATCTTAAAAAAAACTTGAATCATAATTTACACGATTGGCCTGGGTAAAGAGCTACTTAGAAGGAAGGTCTCAATGTGTATCATGGAATAAACATTTTCCAAAAAGAGCGGTACCTAGAGGTGTTCCTCAAGGGAGGATCTTGGGACCCGTTCCTTTTGTAATATAGAAGTGGGAAAAACTGTACAATACCCTGATGACATTTCATATATCATTAGAAACAAATCGAAAGACAAGATAGTTGAAGATGTTGAAACTTGTAAAAATAGTATTCAAGAATGGGCATCTATCAACTCCTTGGTACTCAACACAAATAAAACAAAAATTATACAATTTTCTATAGCAAAATTACATAATCATATTAAAATTTAATTTTGTAACGCATTGTGACCACCTTACAAAAAATGTTAAGTAAAACATGTTATACTATAATTCGACTACGAGAATCTGTTAGTTTGGATGTTTTAAAATTATTATATTATGGATACGTCCAATCAAGATTAAGTTATGAGTTGCTTTGTCGAGGAAACTCAAATACACTTATAGCAAGTGTATTCTTGGCTCAAAAGCGTATCTTGAGGTGCATGATGAAAGCAAACTTCATGTCGTCCGATATCTAAAAATTTAAGCATTTTACCCCTACCTTGCTTATACATTAAAGAGTGCCTACTGTTTGCTAAGGAAAATCTTAATAATTATACAAAAGTATCAGAAATAAATACTACGCACAATACAAGATTAAGAGTTAGAAATATTTTTGTTCTACCTCAGCACAGAACACAAATGTTTCATAATAACTTTAGTTACTTATCAATTAAACTATTTAATTTATTATCTGAAAATATAAAATCTATAAATGGTACTTTATTTAAAAAGAGAATTGTTGAAATCTTAATAAATCAATGTTTTTATATGAAAATAGCCCATTAGTAAGATAAGATACAGTCGAACTTCCATAACTCGAACTTCTATAAGTCGAATTTTTCTATAACTCGAATTTTGTTTGTGATGTGTTTGTAAAAATATTCTTTTTTAACGTTTCGAAATAATTTCTATATCTCGAATTTTCTATATCTCGAATTTGTTTTAAAGTCACTTGTAGATTTGAGTTAGGGAAGTTTGACTGTAATTATAATTAGATAAGTTTAATGTAATATTTTTTTAATGTTTTGCAAATACTTTTCGTATCATTTCACATTGACGTACCTGTATATTACTTTGTAATCGAAAACAAGGAATACAGTTTATTACACTGGTAAACAGTGGTTTTGTTGCATGAAGTATTATACCTAATTCTTAATGTATTTGCCTCACTGATTCTAAATTTAAAGTCCATTTTGATATGCTACAGCAGCTCTAGTTATTTAGATATGAAGGAAATGAATTTTTACAAAAATATATCCGTTTCAAGCTAAAATCATTTATCACATAAAACTACTTTGAACAAAACTTTATTTTATGGTATTTTCTTGCATGAACCGACTCAGGAGTACTATTCTAAATACTCCAGCAGTAATCAGCCATCATATATGGATTCCATTAACCCTGGTATCGCTTTTCCAAAGTGCGAAAGCGTTCTCCTTGCTCTTCACTTAAATCGCCCAGATTTTCAGGGAAATGATCTAAATAGCTGAAGAGGAAATTTAGTTTAATGCTCATGTTGCATCCAATCTCTCATCATCATCACAATCTTCTGAAGATGTTTGAGTTATTAGATAGGACATACTTGATTGGGACTGTGGTACTGACTAGAACACACTGAACTCAAAACAGGTCTAATAGCAGATTGCAACCTAGGATAAATCCACTTGGATGGATTTTTTATTTATTCCCCTAATAATCACAACACAAAAATAACAGTCATCATGATGATTTGATGGTTCTCGCCAGATCATTGGACTTTTGTACTTAAAAGTGGATCTTTTTTTTATTTGCCCATAATCACAAAGACTATGCACAGCGTTTACAAACAAAAGTGATTGATATTTATTTCTAATAGCTCTCCAAAGCAGTCCATATAGTTTAACATTCACATTCAAGCGATATTGTTTGAACATGTAGTCACCACAAATGAAACAAAAAATATTTGGTTTGTTTACACAAGTTCTTCTGGATGACGACATCGCGATAGATTTATAAAATCTGGTTAATTACTTCTCCCTTCGTAAAAGAATGTCGATTAGAAGTAAAATTCTTGGTCTAGGAGATACTTGTATCTCAAATACTCCAGTTGTTAGATAAAAAGTGAGGTTAAATTCTAAATCAGCAACGTGAAATTAGTAAGAATCAATTAAAAAACCTCATGCAACAGAAAAAAAGTTCGATTTTGTTTATCAGTGCTATTATATAAAACATTAAAAGTTAAACCACTAAGCTACCTTGGATTATTCTGTTTTCCGTTTAGGCTGTTTTCCATTATGCTGCTTTCTGTTATGCCAAAGTACGTTATGCCACTTTCCAATTTATGGTTATGCCATTTTTAATTTAGGCTATTTTCCATTATGTTGCTTTCCGCTATGCTAAAGTACGTTGTGCCACTATCCGGTTTCTGGTTATGCCATTTTCCATTTAGGTAATTTTCCGTTATGCCGATTTCCGTTTTCTGGATTATGCCATTTCCGTTTAGGCTATTTTCCGCTTAGGCCAACTACCTGTTTAGGCTATTTTCCGGTAAGCTGCTTTCCGTTATACTAAAGTACTTTATGCTACTTTCTGGATATGCAATATTCTGGTTATCCTACATTATGCAACTCTAGTGTACCATTTTATTCAATAGTAGATACATACTTAATTAAAAAAAGTATGCGGAACTAAGCCGATAACTTAAAATTGTAAAATATTATGGTGCTTTGAATTATGTCTATTATTATTATTATTATTTTTAATTGGAAGTGGTAAAACTTTTACCGAAACTACTATACTTCTTCCAGAAGAAAATATTGAAATATGCTTGGAAAAAAGTTGACAAATTTGGATTTTTGGCAAGATATTTTCTTTTCATCGTTAAATAATGATAACATGATTATTAGCGAGCCCACCGACATCGATGATGCCTTCGAGATTCTTTATGTGACATTATAAACTAGTCATTCCGGAAAGTTGATGAGATTTTGTCAAATAAAATAAGATCATTTTTGCAAGTAAATTTCCGCTTATGTGGTCAACAATACGGTTTCAGGGTAGCACCTTCTACGGAGGACGCTGGTTTACAATATACAGGGTGTTTCATTGAAAACTTCAAATGTCGTTTATTTCATAACCAAAATTTTTTTCAATAAATTAACCGAACACGCCGACTTTTGTTTTCAGGGGCACGCATTATAAGACCGATTTAAGCACTCTCACGTCACTCCCTTAAGCGGGGGGCATTAACCCCCTAATTTCTCAAATGGCAACAGGGGTTGAGTAATATATCATTTGAAAGCTGCTTTTAATTAGAATTTAACGGTATAGATTAAATAAAAATTGATTGATTCGTTTTAAAGAAAAAAATAAAAACCTATTGTAATACTCAAACATAAAGTTTGCAATAAAATTTTTTTTTAGTTTTAAAATAATTTTATTTTTAAATAGACAATTAAAGTAAATGTTCGAAATGTTTTCCTGAATTTTCCAAGCAGAAATAGAGACGGTTTTCAAACTCTGCGCGAACATTTTGTAGCATTACTGGTGTAATATTTCCACATTCATTTATGATCCTTTGACGAAGGTCAGCTAAAGTATCAGGTTGGTTCTGGAAGAAGATTTTTTAAATAGCCCCAAACGAAAAAATCCAGCGGTGTGAGGTCGGGTGAGCGTGCTGGCCATTCAATAGTACCTCTACGGCCAATCCAACTAGGAAAGGTTCTGTTTAAATATTGACGAACTGGTAACGTATAATGTGGCGGAGCACCATCCTGTTGAAAAATTATCAAATTTTCGTCCAGCATATCATCATTTTCTAAGACGTATAATAATATTTTGCAGCATATCTAAATATTTTTCGCCTGTTAAGTTGCCATCAATAAATATTGGGCCTATAATATGGTCCCCATAAATGCCAAGCAAAACATATAATTTTTCTGGATACTGACAGTGCTCTTCTCGCATCCAATGTGGATTTTCCGTACTCCAATAACGACAGTTATGTTTATTAACTTCACCCCTCAAATTAAATGTTGCTTCATCAGATGTTTTGTAATTGGTTTGGAGTATTTGATAGTCTATTAGACATAACTTCACAAAACTCTGTTCGGCGATCAAAATCATCTTCACTTAATTCTTGATGACAAGAAAATTTATACGGGCGATATTTTACATTTTTTAAAATTCTCCAAACCTTGCTACTTTGAAGTCTTGTTAATGTAAATAAGTTTCTTATGGAAGTTTGCGGATTTAGAGATGTTTCGCCTACTAGAGTCTACTTCATTTGGGGGGCCGCCAGTTCTTATTTTATTTCCTACTGAACCCGTTTCACGAAATTTATTTTACAAATCTGAAACATATCTTGCAGATACATTTTTATCTGGACGAAGATTATTAAAACGAGTAGCTGCTTTCTTCACCGTATAGCATAATAATCTCAACTCGATCATCCTTAGAATAAACCATTTTGAATGGTTAGGAGGTAATAAAGTTAGTGTAATCTATTTAATTCGAAAACTTGTAATACACTAAATTAAATTATTTCAATTTTTAAATCACATTTTAATTAGATTTAAACACCTGTCCAATCATGTGGATAACATAACAAAGAAATTTATTTATTGTTCTTTTGAGTTTAAATTTTAAATTAAATTATTCATTAGAACCAAACGAGACATCTTACCTTCAATTTTTTATTCAGTGTTTAATAATTTGCTAATTGAAAAAAGATTTTTTGGGTTAATTTAACATTTTTTAAATTTATTTATTGCAATGAGTTTTTAATTGTTTTCTTTAAAACGAATCGATCAATTTTAATTTAATTTATACCGTTAAATTCTAATTAAAAGCAGCTTTCAAATGATATATTACTCAATCCCTGTTGCTATTTAAGAAATTAGGGGGTTAACGCCCCCCGCTTAAGGGAGTGACGTGAGAGTGGTTAAATCGGTCTTATAATGCGTCCCCCTCAAACCAAAAATCGACGTGTTCGGTTAATTTTTTGAAAAAAATTTGGTTATGAAATAAACGACATTTGAAGTTTTCCATGAAACACACTGTATGTATTTGGGACTGTGTTGATTCTGGTAGATTAATAGTCGGACTATTTTTAGAGTCTAAAAGGTCATTCGACACCCTTAATCCAAAAATATTAGCTCAAAAATTAAATTCCCTTAACAAGAGGAAACGCTAATAACTTGGTTTCGTCCTTTTTGACAAATCGGACTTCTAAAGTTATTATAGATACATCAAGCAGCAAACCATTTTTTTAGACCCTTTATATTTTATTCGTCAATGATTTACCTACATTCCTGAACAGATTACGTATCTTTCTCATAGTGAACAATAATAAAACAGATTGTGCGCAGTTTCTTGAATCACTGAATATAAAAATATCCAAATTATTAAAACCTGCAGTTCCACTTAAGTACCTAATAGCGGCACATATTGACAAATATTTGAACATTCAAAAGCATATAAACCAAATTTGAAATTAAATAAAGTATTTTTTCGACGAGCATTGAGTAATACGTATATTATTTTCTTTCCTGAAAAGTAATGCTATACATTATCAACATATCTTACCGCCACTGTTTTGCTTTCCCACGCGCATTTTGGACCAATCAGAAAGGTATATTTCGTTTCCGACACAATTTTTATAATTTTTTAAATGCGTTTTTTGCAAATATCTTTATTTTTCAAATGGCATGATAGTGAAGCCATCCCCTATTTCGTTAGAGGATTTTTTTTTCGATTACAGTGATATCTAGCATGTAGGTATAAACCTTAAGTGTACTTATTAATTTTTTTTAAATCTTTTTATTTTATCAATCTATCAAGAGCTGTTTATAAATAAGTAAGTAAACCTAAGGATTCTACCTGCATCTTGGGTATCAAAATAATCGAAAAAATCTAAATGGGGGATGGCCCCACTATCATGCCATTTAAAAAAATAAAGATATTTGCAAAAAAACGTACTTTAAAAATTATAAATAATTATTTCTCAAAAACGGCCGAATAAAGTTCATAATTTATAATTTATTTTACCTACTAAAGTTATTTAAAAGTAGTTTTAATAGATATAGATTTTATTAAAAAAAATAGCAAAAAAAAATCCAAAATTTTTTTGAAGGTTCAGAAAAAACATTTTTTTGTCACAAATAGTGTTACATTTAAAATAAGAAAGTTAATGTCATTTCCGGTGAAACCGGAAGTGAAATTGAAATTTTTTAGAATACTCATTCCTTGTTGTCCTTAAAATTTAGCTTATTTGCTAATGTTTTCTCGAATTAGGAGAAAACCTAACCAAATAAGTGATTTTAGTAGTTCAATAGATGCATTTTCATATTCCATATAACATAAAATTTCAAAATTTTTATTTTCATAAATAAAAAATTCACAGGGGTATGTATTTGTGGTTTTAAGTAAAGCATATTTGATTTGATTGCCTTTGAAATCAGTAGCTTCTATTCAATAAAGTAAAAAAGACTGTTTTCCCAAGACATCTCAGGACGGAAAGCCTTTATACATCTCAAAATGTTGTTTCGATGATATGTTCAAATCCCCAAAATTAAAAAGATCGCTCAGAAGTTTAGGTACTTGTACTTTTGTAAATGTGCTAAAAAGCACCAAACTAAACTAAAATGCATTTGGTAAATTTTAAAATTCGATATTCTATCTATAAATTGTCCGCAGATTGTTTTATACTCATCATTAGCGATTAGCGATAGACAGACTAACGCAGAAAAAAGAACGAAACAAAAATGGTCTTGGTTTAAATAAAATGGACAGAGGTTAATTTACCTCTGTCCATTTTATTTACCTTTTGAAACGAAACACTTTTTTATTGAAAATTGTTATCATTCAAAACATAAAGCTTAGTACCACTTTTATCTTTCGGCCTTTTGTCCATGTAGGCCTTTTATCGTTAGTCTCATTCTCATTCGACCTTTTGTTCAATTAGGCTTTTCCTCTTTCAGAATATTTTTTGTCAACCATTATTTCAGTTCGTCCTTTTGGCCACTTATCTACGTCGGCATTTTTTTCCTTTCGGTCTATTGTCTATTGACCATGTTCCTTTCTGCCTTTTTAATACAAAAGAATACAAACAAAAAAGTCGATGCTTATGAAATGGTTTAAAGAGAAGTGGTGGAATTAGACAAAGTTTTAATAGAAATACAGTCATTCACTTAAAATGAGAAATAGGAATAATTTCATCCGATTCAGATGTCATAGGCATTCATTAACAATACAAAATATGTCGATAAGTTATCTTTATCTGCTAGTAAAATATAGTTTTGTTTAAGATATACATATATACAGTAGTGGAAAAAGTAGAACAACTTTTAATTTTATTTAAATTTAAATAAGTAAACCTTGAACAAAATCCATTGGCTTGAATTAAAGTACTCTAAAAAATATTTACTATTACCAATTTATTTCGACATTGTAACATGCATCAAGGTTTTATAAAAAAATGTGATATGTGTTGGAAAAAAGTAGAGCAACTTTATTATTTATTAATACAGTACTTCTTAATAATATTATTTAATTAGGTACTCCTAATATTTTGTAAAGTATCCCTTATTTTTAATTACTTCGTGGCATAGACTCGAGCAAATGGTCAATTTAGAGTTGTGTTATCTCTGCCCAACCATTTTCTATAGCACTAAAGAGATCTGCTAAATTTTTATACGATTTGTGCTGTATAGAGTGGTCAAGACTATCCCATACATTCTCAATTGGGTTTAGGTCGGGAGATTGATATGGCCAGGGTAGTAATCGTATCTTTTCATCACTGAACCACTGATACACCAATTTGAATTTGTGTTTTGGGTCGTTATCCTGTTGAAAAAAGTGCTGTAGAGGCATTTTTTCATCTGCATAGGGCACCATAATATTTGACATAATGTCCCTGTACACAAATCTATCAATTTTTCCATCTATGCGATGAAGTGGACACATCCCAAATCCTGAAAAGCAGCCCCATACCATCACAGATCCTCCACCATGCTTGACAGTTGGTCTTGTATACTTTGGGTTGAGTCTCTTGCCTATTGGACGACGCATAAACTTAATTCCATCACTATTAAATAAATTAAACTTTGATTCATCACTAAAAATTACTTTTTTCCAGTTATTTATAGTCCAGTTCAAATGCTCTCTTGCAAATGCGAGTCGGGCTTTCCGATTTTTGTTTGAAAGAAGTGGTTTTTTGGCAGGTCTTCTTCCAAACAAATTACCTTCAACGAGACGATTTCTTATTGTGCATGAAGTTATAGAAATTCCCATAGTTTCCTCAATTTGTGCCTTAATACGACCAGAAGAGAAGAAAGGGTCGATTTTGGTGATATTTAAAATTGCGCGATCCAAACGTGGGGTAGTTTTTTTTTGGCCGTCCAGACTTCTTAATAGGCTGAAGATGGCCCCTTTTTCTAAAACTTTTATTTACACGCGATACAACAGATTTGTTTAACGAATATTTTGTTGCTATAACTGATTGTTTTACACCATTTTATTATAGTCATTTGTCACTCTTTCTTTTAAGTCTATTGATAAGGGACAACCGCGAGCCATATTAACAAAGTAATACTGATCAAACATTTTCATTTTAATTCGATTTAAAGCCTGTTTAAAATCTTTATTAGTAAAAGAAAAATAAGTTGCTTTACTTTTTTCCAAACAATAAAGTTATATGAATTATCAATTGAATTTCCAGATGCTTACAAAATTATTTATGTACAATTTTCGGGTTTTACAAATAATACGATGTCTAAATTTTAATTAAATACAAAAATTCATTGCAAATTCGCGTTAAAAAAGTATACAGTATGATTATTTATTTTTGTATAAAAAGTTGCTCTACTTTTTTCCACTACTGTATATTTTTCTAAAAAAATTCTGGTCTTTTGTTGTCATTTGTCATCAAGATTTATTTTGTATTTTTGATTGCATTCAAAAATGATAATCTTTGTATAAATCAAAGGATTAAATTCATTTCAAGATTGCTCAACCCATTCGAAAAATTGGTGTGTTTTAAGTACAACGAAAACATTCAGCTAATCTTGGACGTTTCATTTTTCTATCCAATTAAATGTTTAGGTTTGAAATCTTAAAACAGTTGTATTTTATATCTGATAATTTATAAAAGCAAATAAAAGACAGCTAATGTTTTATACCTTCAAAATTCGTATGGGTCGAAGAGATTCATTTATGTCAATCGTCTTATCTACTTGCACTTCATTTTTTTATTTTTCATTGACTCTGATTTTCAGTAAAAAGCCATATTATCTTGCCTTGTTCATCTTTATAAGTTAGAAGCAATTTTTATAAAAATGTTCAAAACGTATACCTAGGTATTAAAATTTCATATACCTAGTTCGTACCTTCTGTAACGAATAACGAATTTGGAATTTAACAGGTAAAATTAAAATTAAAACTCTTCCTAACTTTCTAAATCATTTGTAGATGCTTATTTTAAATGAAAACCTAGATTTCTTTATAGTAGAGACAATAAGACTTTATGTTCCTAATAGTAGTAGTTAGTAGTAATTTGGATACATGTAGAAATGTATACCAGTTGCACATGGAAAGAAACTGTTAAAAATATTTTAAGAATAATTTAAAGAATTATTCAAAATACTAGTTTATAATCTAATGAAATTTATAATCGCTTTTAAATTTTATAACTATACTCTTGAAAAATTGCAACATAATTAGTAACTGGAAGTAGCGGAAATTTCGAACAAAACATTCTAGAGGGCTCTTAATACAAGTATTTCCTTAATTTCGAAGGCTACTTATATTTAATAATAGGTAAATTTTTAGGCAAAAAAGGCAATTAACGATAACTATGATCTCAACTGTTAATTGAATATGAATAAAAGTTAGTCATTTCAACCTTTACAACCACAAATGATTTCGAAACCTCATTTAATCTTGTAGAAGTATAAATGTCATTAAAAATCATAAATATCGCTGCAATAATTAGATTATTTTGCAGTTAAATTATTGATTTATGAGATTTCTTAAACCAATTTAAATATTTAAAATTATATACTTAATTGTATACTGTTTCTATGTATTTGAATATAAAAATAGAAATACCTTTCATTATTGGTGCACCATTTGGAACTCTCCAAAATATATGATCTCTTCATCAACAAGTAATTAAAATAATCTTGAATTATTATACATTTGTAAAACAAACATAAGTAATGAAATCACTTAAAATTTAAGGTTTACATATCTTGGATTATCGTCAGGGAGGTCCACATTCTAAGTTAATCAAGTTCTTGTAATAAAAACACTGGAAATAACAGACATGCTGAATTTAAACGCATCTATTTTTAGTTATTGTACACAAATTCCGATCGGAATTTAATATTAACAAATTCTAAATATAAAAATAATACTGATTAATTAGTCTCAGAATTTAAAATTCGGTTATTATGTAGTTTACGTAGCACCATCTTTTAATTGAATACTTTAGTTTATTACATCTGCACGTTTGTTTTATGTTTTATTTACATTTAATTTGGCATATTATTTTTTCCAATTATAGAATCACCTCCGACATGTTGGCCATAAGGTTCACAACTGCTGTCGTCGGCGTCAAGACGCAGGCGTCGTGTCGAATCGACGTACGGTATCGTTTGGTAAAACATGACGTATCTATCTAAAGTTTAGAAATTGAAAACTTATTTTAATGTAATTTGAATATAATGAAATATTTCACCTACCACCTTCTACATCTATACCTTTGTGATAACTAATTAATAATTGTTTATCTAAAACTTTATAAAAAAATAACAATAGTTATGTAAGTAATAAATTTTATTTATTTTTCCAATAAGAAGGAAATATTCCTAATAGTTTTTTCATTTTAAATAAAAAATACTAATGATTTGTAAATTTTTCTGAAAATATGTACATATAGATCCATACTCGGAATTAATAGAATTGAGTATTTGGAATTTTCCCAACTATCGCTTATTAAAGGCGAAAGGCAATCAAATTCCTGACGACATCCAAAACTCGAATGAATATTATTATTTGGTTATTAGTCCGATAGAATATTTCGAAATTCCGATAGTTAACCGCCCATAAAACTCGAATTACAAACACTTTATTTCGGAACAATTTACCAGTTTTTGACAGAATTTTTAGACCAATCGCATCAAGTGTTAACTTAAAAACACTAAAATTTGAATAAAACCATCAAATATAAACTATTTTTAATGAAAGTGTCTGACATATTACTAAACACAAGTTTTTGGTAAATAATAGTGCATGCCATTTAAAACATTAATGAAATAGTTTTTTCTTCAAACTAGCATGTTTTATTCGGAATAAGGTTAATTCCCGATTACCTGTTTTTGCAAACACTGATATCCAGAACCTTCGTAATAACTACTACTCGTTATATGGAAAAGTTGCTCCTTTGCCGCAATTAAAGCTTACCCTGTATAAAAGTCTAACTCAATCAAAGCACGAAGAACTATTTTAGACACCATTATATTCAAAACTGGATCTACCTTAATCATCTTTTTACTTTATTTCATATTATCTACTAAGTACTAATTTGACATCAAGGTAATAATAGGCAATGCCGTCTCCTGTCCAAAACTCCAATCCTCGATTACCTTTTTACAGCATCTAATCTCAGTGTAAGGTTGTGTGAAGAATAATGTTTAACTCTAACGGAAGTTCAAAAATTGCACAAATTGCAGAATACTTTACTTAGCAACCTGATGTTAGCAAGATTATTATTAAATATGTAGATGTTTTGTTAAAAAATTGGTGACCATTTAAGATCCTGTATTTAGATAATTTAATTTTTTTGGAAATTAATGTATTCTAATTTCTTATTTTGAAAATATTGTCAAATTCAATTCACAATGTTACTGACACTTGAGTGGAAACACTCTGAACATTTCGAATTAGAATAATAGCAGGTAAATACGGTATTGGAAAAAAAAGTAGAGCAACACGTACATTTTCTTAATATATAGGTTATAATATTCTGTAATAAATAACTTTAATATTTCAATATATGAATGCTTTAAATCTACATTATTTCGTAACTTTTTTATTAAATAAAAATAAAAATTGCAGTTTTAGACCGAACTTTGTTATCCAAAATACTCCAAAGGTTTTCAATTGGATTTAAATCCGGAGATTGTGATGGCCATTTCAATACATTAATTTTTTCTTCAGCAAACCACCGTTTTACAAACTTTGATGTATGCTTCGACTCATTATCCTGCTGAAAGAAGTGACGTAATGGGAGAGTGCTGTCAGCATATGGAACCGTAACGTTCTCTAAAATATTTTTATACACAAAACGATCCATTATGCCATTTATACGATGAATGGGGCCCATTCCGAAACCAGACAAGCACCCCCAAACCATTACAGATCCACCATAATGTTTTACTGTATGTCGAACATATTTGGGATGTAATCTTTTGCCCTCAGGACGTCTCACATATTGTATTCCATCACTACTTATCAAGCTAAACTTTGATTCGTCACTGAATATTACCCTATTCCAATCTTTCAAAGTCCAATTAATATGGTCTTGAGCAAATTTAATTCGGGCACGTCTGTTTTTCTTTGAAAGTAGAGGTTTCTTTGCTGGTCTTATAGCTATAAGATTGTTGCCACTTAGTCTATTTCTGACAGTGCCTGATGTAATATTTGAAAACTGATTGTTACCAAATTGGGCCTTAATTTGGTTTGAAGATAAAAATGGGTTTTGTTTTGAAATATTTATAAGCGCTCTAATCTACGGATCCACTATGATTATACCTTTTTATAATTCTGGATATAATGCATCTATGCAGCAAATACTTTCTATAAATATCAGCTTGTGACAATTTTTTTATTAAAATCACTAATTATCAAAATTTTAATTTCTTTTGAAATTTTTATTCCCCGCGGCATGATGTATAAGCATAAACTAAGTATTTGGGTAAAATGTGAAATAAAATTTTTCATTATTTTGTGTATTATAATAAAATGTTGCACATATGTTTCTCTACTTTTTCCCAATAATAAAGCGTGAATGATAAAAATTCTTTAGAAATATTTAAATTTTCAAAGAAATTTATTTTAAAATCAACTTTATAAATTCGATACTAAATACTGTGTGTTAAAATTAAACATTAGTTACACTATTTTTGAAAATTAAAAAGAAAGGAAATGTTGCTCTAGTTTTTTCCAATACTGTACCTTTCACGGTTATGACGATTAACGGTTATAGCGAGGAAGATTCGAGGTTCCTTGGTGCTTGTTATAACCAAGTTCAACTGTATTTCGTATTAGATAAAGGGGTAATTTATCGTTGGTGAAAACGGGCATAAGTAACTCGAAAAAAATAAAAACTATATTAAGTGGGTATTCAGTTTGACCTCTTGTTGCTCAATTCGAGGTATTACTGAAATGAAAAAATTGATCCAGAGTAAGCGCTTTATTTAACCGCAATCCAAAAAAATAGCACTAAACCTCTTTGCATTATCGGTGTATCAATCGTTATAAGATCGTGTGGTTTGGGTATGAAAAGCTTTTCTAAAATACGTACTTACTTCTATACTACACTTTAATTTTTTATATACAGAGTGTGTAAAAATTCCTGTCTATAACTTGGGTGGAGCATTCTTTGGATAAATATATTAGCGTATAATGTTAATACGAAAATGTTGGATTCATCTTCATAAGCCCACAATTGCCATTTAAAGAAATTTTAAGAAAACTTATTTATTGAAAATATGAGCATTATTATCTAATTTGTAAAATTTTGTGTTTTCCTAAGATAAAATGTAATCAAATTGATAAAAATTCCTTTTTTGGCATTTAACCATATCATATGCAGTAAAAATTTATCTTTCTTTTCTTGTTGATAAAAATCAAGTATTGGATGCGATATGCTTTGAATAAATTGCATTTTTCTACCAAAAATTTTCAACTTTGATGCCCTTTTGTAGCTAAACGAAGAAAAATATGCTACATAAATTATAGGCACGTATTTATAATTTATACACACTTTGTATTGATGATATTTCTGAATAAAAACGTTCATCAAACTTGGTTTTTCTATCGTAAAATGGTTGGTTGCATCAATTTATGCGCCAGCACTAACGTTTTACCGCCCAAAGTCCATCTCACAATTAGCTTTTTGTGATTGTTAAGAATTGCAGGGTCAGGTTAGGTTTCAGCTGAATTTACAAAACTGAAATTCGCACCAGTCCGATCGCTACCTGATTCTTGGGGTGTATCGTGTAACGAAATAACGATACTGAATACGTTTCTCGTTTCCATAAACTGCCCAAGTTTTGTTGGAAGATAAAGCTGGATGGTCGTCGTCTCTGATGGTCTATATCTATTGTACATATAAACATGTACAATGTACAACGGAAATAATAATAAAATATTTGGGGATTAACCAAAAACCAAAAACATTGGTCATTGGTTGATTCTAAAGATGTTGATTAGGCAAAGTTAAAAATGACAGTTCTTTGCTCTTTAACCTTACTAAGGTAAAAGTACCAGTAGTTGACCAATTAAAAAAATCTTCCAAGTAAAGCTATTTGAAGTATAGTATTTTTTTTTCTAAATTTACGATATAAAAATTTTAATTTTTTTTTATAAAATTCAGTAACTGGTTTAGAAGTTGAACATCCTTAAAAGTAATAAGTTAGTAATTGACCCTAAGTTAGTTAGTTTATTTTTAAGAAACGGGAACTACGCAGCGAGTTTTAAATGTTCCTTAATTACATAAGAGGTCCAAATCAGGAACAGAGTATTGCGAGTTTTACTCACTGAAATTGAACGTGCACCGTAACTAATCAATTCACTCTGCATACCAGTGGCGTAAAATTTAACCGCTACATGTTCGGCTTCTCACATTCGGTTATATGTATAAAAATATTAAAATATCATCTCCTACAGAAACCTTATTTTTGACGTCCTAAAAATTGGTTAACTACTGGTGTACTGTCAACTACTGGTGAACAACCTCTGAGAAGAGAGTGCCAATATAGCTTCAGAAGAAAAAAATTCATCAATGGCAATTGATTCATTGATTTCTGAGGTTGGAATTGAAAGCAAAGAAAAGGTATTAGAAGCACAGTTCTATGATGCTTTTGGAAGCTTTCGACTGTATCTCACGAAATTTTAGTAAATAAAAGTGAAAAGTATGGCTTTAGTTTAAATAGTCGATGTCTTCTATTATAGAATCATACCTTGAAGAAAGAAAACCGCTAGTAAATCTTGAGAATAGCTCCTCAGATATGCATGAAATAGAGTATTTGGTACCACAAGGTTCCATCTTGGGACCCTTACTTTTCCTCATCTATATCAAGATATTCCTAGTTAGGAGAAACAAAAGCGATACTATTTACCGGTATCGTCGGTAAACTATTTACCGACGATACCGCAATTATTAACAGAAAACCGGATTTAGAAGCTTTAAATAAATCAATGATAGAGACGATCGAAGCTGAAGAATGGTCCACATTAATCCGTTTAACATTAAATAGGGATAGGGAAAAATCAGGAAAGTTGTCATTTCAAACAAAATCATATAATCTCTTGGGAAAAGCATACACTTATCCTCTCAAATAAACTTTCAAAATCATTGTAACTTATAAGAAGTTTAAAGATTATCGTCGATTTAAATGTATTCTTGGCCTGATAACTTAGTTTATTTGCCCCACAGTTTAAATATTGTATTTCAAATTAGGAACACTCTTTTCATGCAACTAAAATCTTTAAATTGTAAATAAAAACTATTCGCATAAAATCCCGATAAAAATAGAGACGATGTTAGGGAAGAGTTTGTCAAAAATAGTATCCTTACATGTCCAGCTACTGTTATTCTCTGCTCTGCGAAAGGGAAAACTTGGAAAAATATATGTATAAGCTTTCACAACTATTCTACACGATTTATGCCCAGTTTCTGGTTAAATCATTTAAGTTTAAGGTCTTTAGATTTTAATTTGTTATATGGGTTGTAATGGAGAGTTCCCAAGGTTACTTTATTTATTTCTAATTAATAGGTCGATTCTGATCATATCTGCAAGCTCTTACAGGAGATATCAGATATCTGTAACGTAACCATGGAAACCGTCCATTACAACCCATATAATAAACCTTAGGTACAGTTTTTCCTGTAAGGACTTACAGATATGATCAGAATTGCACCACAAAGGTCTTTAATTTTGACCAGAATCTGCGTATTAAGGAAAATTTAAAACAAAAAGTACTACATTTAAACTTAGACCAAAATTGCATAAATTATCATGGTCCAAAATTATTTAATCACCTTCCAAGTGTTACAAATTTTATAAGAGAACTACCTCGAAAACAATTAAAAACCTATATTAAATCCGTTCTCATAAAACATGCATTTTATTCACTAGATGAATTTCTAGATTTCAAATTAGACTGTAATCTGGTAACGGTATCATGTATTATAATATTTATCTGTTGTCTTTTCGCTTATGTATTTTTTCTGACCTGACGGGTGTAAGGTGTAAAGTTCTTGTAGTGTTAGCACAAATAAAGCTATTATTATTTTATCTTAAACCTTTACATCTATAAAATAAATGTTTTACGAGCCAATGGGGCATAAATTTCAAGTGTGCCAGATGAGGATGCAGGCAGTTTGGTGTCTTCTTTCTGACTACAAAATAATGTATGCGAAACTATGGACTCAGCACTAAAAGTCCGATTCAAAAGTATAGTTATGTGCAAAATAATGTAATACAAAATATCCTTGAAAGATCTCTAAAGTAGGTAACATTAAGAGCTAAGAGCATCTTACTAGACACCCGCGACAAATTTTCCGTTGGATATAATAAAAAGGAATAGAAAATCCATCCCAGTTTTCTGAAGCTTCTTTGCAAATTATGACTAAATAACTGATAATTAATGCGAATCCCTAGAGGGCGCGCGAGTTTGGGAGGAAAAATTGTGAAAAATCATGAAATCGAGCATTAGTTCTGCAGTCATAACTCAAGTTTCCCTCGTTAGATTTTCAATTTATTTTCAGATTTATAATCTAAATTGATTAGGCTACATCCTGCCAGAGAGTTACCTTCTGCAACCTAGCACAAAATTAATTAGAGGGGTCCAAAGTTAAGGTACTTTTAGATCATTATATTTTTTTTGTACATTCTCCAATTTTTTTCCTTCTGGCAGGAATTAAAGAAATGACTTCTAAATCATCTACAAAACAATTATACAAAAATGTTGTTCGTACTAGCTTTTATAACTGCAGAACTAAACCACTATATTTTCCGTTTAGGAAATTGCTCTTAACAAAAACGTATTTTCGCAAACCATCATTGTACCATATAGTAACGCTCATCAGTGACTGACTCGGTATCGCTGGATTTTTCAACAGGCCTTACAATTGTCAAATTTTTCGTGCGTTAGTCAAGAGCTATGTTGCCTAGTGGAAATGGAGGCACTGAGCTACTTCATTAATAGATCACCTTTTCAGCAGGAATTCAAACTAAATTATGGACAGTACTTTAAATTTTTTCCAGCTTTTTTATTTCAATTTATTTGTTTTTATTTTTGATCGCCAATGTTCGTTTTACTTTTCATTATTTTCAAATGTCAATCGAAAAGCTTAAAAAATATGGAGGAAGAACGAAATGCGAAATTTTGTAACTCTTCGGGTTTCATAGATCCCAATGGTGTGCACTTTAAAAGTGACCACCCTGTATATTATTCTACTCTTACATTTTACTCTATATTTTCTACAATGTTATGGCAAAAATTGAAGTAAAATAGCTTCCGGGAAAAAGGAAGATAAGTTTAGATTTGAATGAATAATACATTAGATGTTAGTTTTTTTTATTATAACAATAAAAGATCTAGCAAGGAACAAAAAATATAAAGAAGTATACTATTATAATTATAAAATACTACACATCAAACCGTACCTATTTATTTTAAGCATCATTATATTCCCTAAATGACTACCCAAGTAAATATATTAATATACTATTTTTATTATTGTAAAATTTAAGCCATATTAATATTTTTAGTTTGTTAATAACAATAGGTATATAAATTTAAAGGATTAAAAATTAAATAGTTTTTGTTATAATTTTCGAAGCTGTAATTCATTTCGTTCGTTGAAAAGTTACTTTAACTGTGTTGTGACCTAATTTAAAAGTGGTCGGCCCAAGGACTATGGCGTATTCCAAACGAATGAGATGGTTGAAAATCCAATATTATCTAAAAATAAAACAAAGTTTAATCAAGAAACTTTTAATTAAAACTAAAAACTATTCACATTTTGATAATTAGAAATTCAGTGTTCTAACTTTTTGATGTATCATGACTTGCAATGCATTGATTTAAGAAATAAATTCTAGAATATAAGAAAGTATAAACTAGTAGTAGTTACTAAAAGAAAGCTTATAGCTAAAATATTTAGAGTGTGTCATAGTGAAAAAATGGTATAAATAATAGTTAAGTAGCCATTGTTTATCATGAGGCATTATGCATTATTGCTAATAATCATAAGTTTATAAAATATTATTTTCAATTGATTTTATCGTACTATAATGAAACTCATAAATTACGTAGACTTTTGTTTATACATATGGTTTTACTAGTTATTTATTTTGTCAACTTATTTTGGTCGGTGCATAAAACTGTACGGTTTGAAATTTTGCATACATAAATAACTGCAAATATTTGTGTGCGAATAAGCTGTAGAGGCTGCATCAAAAACTATTTCTAACGCCCTAATAGCAATACTTAATTATACATGCTCGTGCATTATATAAAATATTCATTCCAAGTTTCTTAAAAATATTACTTACTGCAACTACGGTTAGGATCTTATTAAAATAGTAAGGATGTTTTATCTTTTCGCAGACACAATCCTTCAGATCCTAAATATGGAGAGTGCCGTATTCCAAATGAATACACAGGTGCATTCCTTAATTGTATCGTAGCCTGACAAATTAATTTAAACAATTATAAAATAATGAACATATACTATAAATATTATGATATTTTAGGGCTCGAAATTGTTGCTTTTCAAAATATTTCTTTAGCATTTAAATAATATAGACTTAGTCAATATTAACTTCCCACAACCCACAAGGGACTATCGAGTAATTTAAAGTAAGTAAACTCAATGTTCAAAATGTTGCGTTTACTTTATTCACACATTTATAGTTGTTATACTACTATATTTTAGAAAATTTAAAAAGTAACCTTAAGTTAAATTAATAATTTCACACACAATTTTTGTTATTTGTATTTAAACACTTAAGTGAACGCAGTTTGTGAAAATATAGGTAAATACCTACTGAAGGCCTAAATGACCTCAATGCATCAAGCTAACCTTAACTTGAAATCCTGTGGATCCAATATTTGAGATTATAATTTTATTTCTACATCATTGACTCATTTATCCACTGAGGTATTAAGTATACAGTCCTGAGGAATCAATTATGCCATTGGCCATAATAAACAAGCTAAAAGGTAGATTTAACTGATGCTAATTGGTCTGAGCGGACAGGATATTGTCCCTGTTCTGTTTTTGTTTCCAACCATTTTCAATTGAGTTGCAGTCGAAAAACTACATTAATGTTTTGTAAGGAAGATTTATTTTTCTTTGCTTTTGGTTTTCTTTCTAAAGTGGTCTGGGGTCTAATGGAAATGTTTCTAGGGTCTGGGGTTATAAAATTCATAACGTTGTGCCCAAACCGTTTTTTTTTGCCTTAAAAGACTGACCCGGTCCGGATTTCTTGAAGTTTCTTCTTTCCCACTGGTACAGAGAAATTACGATCCATCATTCCTAACGAGCTTATACCAAAACTCTATTCTATTTATTTACTTGCAATTAAGAGAACAAAACTCACAAAGCCCAAAAACACAACAGAAACAGACGTAAAATACGCAAATGTCCAAAAAATTAGTAAAAAGTCACAGTATTGTTTTTTCGACGTGAGTTTCTACTTTGTCCGTTTGGTGGAAAACCTGTAATAAGATCCGTAATATATGGCTTGCATTGGTCTGTTTCTCTAGTTACCCTATACATATAATATCAATAAGAACTTAGATATTTGCACTGAATTGACTCATAAAAAGCAGATAAAACAGTACATCAAAAGTACCCAGTGCATCCATGTCTGGCACATTCCCTACGGCAGTATCAGTCAGCCAAAGCACTGGAGCTTGAGGCGTCTTCAGCTCTTAAAACAAAATTCTTTAAGGGGTCTGGGGAGCTTCCCCTTTGAAGTAAAGAGTAACCTAAATAGGTAGACGGGTAGAAATTTCCATCATTCAAAGGCAGCTTGTGCTGCCTTATTCAGGTCACTTATCAGAAATAACATATAGGGCCAATTCAAAAGGTTTGAATCTTTAAACCGATGATGAAGTATGGAGATCAAGCATCCATGGACTTAACCAAAGGGCAGATATTAATTGTATTCGTTTACTTCCCAGATAAAGTAGAAAATGCACTCCAGTGGAAGACAATAAGCTTACGGAGTGATGCCACAGAGAAAGAAAAAAGCTAATACTAGGTTATGATGAGTACATATAATATAGGAAAGCACAGACATCAAGATTAGAAGTATATTTTAGAATATCACGATTACTCCAAAAACCTCTTGGTATCGTAAAGGGGGTTAAAAACCCAACCTTTATATATGCGACCAAAGAGGAAATCCTAGTTATAACTTTTTTGAATAGATTTTCAACTGAACGATCCAAAACCATTTAAAGGAGTGTTAACTGCAAAGCTACATACATAAGAACTGACTTTTTTAAAAACAAAGCGTCTTGTTCATATGACTTCATTATAACATTAAAACAATCAAGCAACCCGAAACAATCTTAAAATAAGAAAAACTCTTCTTTTACATTTTGAAGAAGGTTATACCTTTCCTAAACTTTTTAGAATCTGGTGAACCATGAACCACATATAAATTGCTTCATCACCATTAACTTATAAGTTTGGTTCACAGATAGATCCAATACAAATGACCTATGTTCAGAAGTGCTTACGAAAAAGATAGCAGGCAAGATTGTAAGCCCACACCCTTGACTAAAAATTAGTCTGCAAATCCCGTAACTTCTCAAAACAACCAGCATAGGCATACGTATGAGAGGAAATCCTACGTATTAGACATCAAATTTTTCGCACTAGGCCAAAATAATTAATATTTATTCTAAATGTCATTAAAGTCTGTATTATGTAGAGCATAAATTAATACACACGCATGCTTGAAAGTCTGATGAACGAATTCAAACTCTCTTGCCCTGACCCAAGAAAGATTCGACTTCGAGTGAAAGTCAGGTTTCTGTACAATAATACCTCATGTTCAAATGATTTGTAAATGCCTAAAAAAGTACAATGTCTTCCAGGGACTAAATTTGCTTTTTAAACTATTTACTGCTATTAAACATCATAGGACTAGGCTAGAATAACCAATTCCCCATCAATCTAAAGTATTTGGTAGATTATAAAATGCCTTTATCTTAAAAAATATATTTCATAACTATTACCTTTTCTGGTGAATAATTTCCAGGTCCAGGAATTTGAGTCGCATCAGAGGGTAAAGTATATCTTGAACTGATGGTGTATGAAGGCGACTGATTTTTAAGTGCTGTTGGGTTAACATTATTGTATGCCCCAGGTCCTGGATTCTTAGTTCTTTCATCAATAGTTTCCTTGTTTCTTCCAGAAATTGTGTAGGAGGGTGAAGACTTTTTATCACCAACAACAGATGGAATATTATAAACGTTTGGAGCTAAAAAATTAAATAATACATCAGAACCTTGAAACTCAAAAAAAAATATTTAGGAGTAAGTGCATTTATAAATTTTAACAAGAATTTATTATTGTAACAAATGCTCTTTTATTTTTTTATGATTTAAAAAGTACTGTCAAAGGCGCAAGCTTAATTATCAAAAATTTTTAACAAACCAGGTGTATCCATGATTTTTTCTAAAGGTGCCTTTATTCCAAAACTGTAGTGTGGAGTGGAGTCTATACAATCTATTGTGTAGGTATTCGGTGCTGTGTTTTAGAAAATAAAATAAAGCAAATAAAATGACTTAGCTTTTTATAGCAATAATGAATTAATGTTATTCACACCAAATCCTATTATATGGTTAATATTATACTTAAGTTGTCAAACATTAAGTTTTTACATTAGAAACAGAAATTTTTTCAAAAAATGAATAATTCACCTTTGACCTGGGTGAGTAGACACGATTTGTTAGTCCAAAATATCGGCAAAACTATGTTAATTGAGCATTATTCACCAAAGCAATAATTAGTTTTTCTTTAAGTAAATTACAAACCAGGTATATCGGAAGGTTTTTCAATGTTAACCTTAGGGCGTAAAGTGTATTTTGGAGAATTATCAAATATAACATCGGCTCTTTCTATGTGATAGCAGTTAGGTGCTGAAACAGAAGTGTCAACATTTGTTTGATAGATTTTTTTCAGAATTACTAACCAGGTGTATTGAATGGTTTCTCTGCGTTTGTTTTTGGGCGTAAAGTGTATTTTGGTGAACTATCAAAAATTACATCAGCTCTTTCAATATGGTAATTATTTGGAGCTAAAATAATGATTTGGAATTGTAACAAAATTTAAACTATTTACTTGTTAATTTTATACCCGGTGTAAGAGATGGTTTTTCAATATTTATTTTCGGACGTAATGTGTACTTTGGTGAACTGTCGAAAATTATATCAGCATTTTCTATATGATAGTTATTAGGAGCTAAAATTAAAAATATATGATTAAAAATTCTGTTACTATAAGTTTATAAGTATAAATATGTGCTTTTATAGTTACTAACCCGGTGTATTTGATGGCTTATCAATATTAATTTTTGGCCTTAAAGTAAATTTAGGAGAACTATCAAAAATTATATCAGCTCTTTCTACATGATAGTTATTAGGAGCTAAAATGAAAATTGCGTGAAAATATATGTACGTACATCTTTTAGTAAGTAAAATGTATTTATATTTGTATGATGTAATTAGTTACTAACCCGGTGTATTTGATGGTTTTTCGATATTAAATTTCGACCTTAATGTGTACTTAGGTGAACTATCGAAAATTACATCAGCATATTCAATATGATAATTATTGGGAGCTAAAATTAAAAATTAACATTTGTAACTTCTTTTCAATAATATTTTGTATGTTTTAGATTTGCTTGTACATAGTTACTAACCCGGTGTATCTGATGGTTTTTCGACATTAATTTTTGGCCTCAATGTGTATTTAGGTGAACTGTCAAAAATTATATCTGCTTTTTCGATGTGATAATTATTGGGTGCTAAAAGTAAAATTGCATATAAATTTCTGTTATTAATTGGTAATATTTAAGAACTAACCCGGTGTGTCAGAAGGTTTTTCTATATTAATTTTTGGCCTTAAAGAATATTTAGGTGAACTATCAAATATAATATCAGCATTTTGAATATAATAATTATTGGGTGCTAAGAAATTAAAAGTTAATTAACATAATTTGTAAAGGTTGATACTACAAACCAGGAGTAAGTGATGGTTTTTCTATATTGATTTTAGGGCGCAAAGTATATTTTGGAGAACTATCGAATATTATATCAGCTTTTTCCACATGATAGGTATTTGGTGCTGGAATTAAATAATTAATTAGAGTTTTTCAATGGACTAAATTGACTAACCAGGAGTTTCCGATGTTTTTTCAATATTTGTTTTTGGTCTAAATGTGTACTTTGGTGAGTGGTCAAATATAATATCAACTCTTTCAATGTGATAATTATTGGGAGCTACAATTTTAAAAATATAGTCCAATTTTTTTTAATATAAAATTTTAGCAAACAATATTTTTAAATTTTATATGAATAATATTTTTTAGTTTAGTCTTACTAAATTATTAACCTAATTTATAAATTATTGATGTATTGATATCTATAATAGCAGTTTTCATTTGGAATTGACATCTTGTAAAAATATTAGGTCATTGCGTGCTAACCCGGAAATGGCAGAAATGTGATTAAATCGCAAGATAACAATTTATAGTATAAGCTCGTGTTGAAAAAGGGGTGCAAGATGCCTCGTGCCAATAAAACCATACAATCTTTATGACTACGCAGTGCTATTTAAAAATTATCTAAAAATCTACAATTTTCTATTTTGTGTTCAGAATTTTTTGAAAATCGGTAAATGCGGTGTATTACCTAAAAGCAAATTCGTCCTATAATATAGGACATTTTATTATTACAAACCTGGTGTTTCGATTGGTTTTTCTTTATTGGTTTTTAAACCAAAGGTATATTTTGGAGCAGCTTCATGAATGCCTTGAATTGCCGGATCATAATCTCCTGGTGCAGGTAAGTTCTCAATCTTTGCATCCTTTGGACGTCCATGTAAACTCAAAGCTGGAGGAGTATCTTTACCTAAAAGACGGTACATATTTTCCTTTTTATAATTATATTCTTACATGGATATTGATATCAAATTTAATAAAGTAAAAGAATTATAATACCTTTTGAGCTCAAACCGGTGACATTGTATTGACCTGGTCCTGGTCCAGCACTATCAATTTTGTTATTGTGTCTACTTCCAAAACTAAATGCCGGAGCCCGCTCATTCCTAGATTCGGATGTTTTCTTACCTAAGTAAAATTTTTAATTTTTATTCAGTACGAGGTAATAAAAATTATATTAAACAAGCATTTTTTATTTTTTGAATTGATGAATTGTTTTGAAAATTGACAAGTACATTAGTATTTTAAGAAAATAACATTTTAGCATGTTTTTCTACCATATTTGAAAGGAAACAGGAATCAATTGGAAATTAGTAACTCCTAGGTTTTTTTGTATATAAATTTGGGATTCCCAAAAAACTGAAAAGATCTAGGAGCTAACGGAATAAAGGTAGATAAAAGGAATTATCCTTCAGTTGATTATTTTAGTTTTGTACGATTTTTTGTTATATTTTCATCGTGTAGTCAAAACTGCAAAAAGGTGCTGAACAAATATGTCGATGATTTGCGTTGTAGAAAAAACGATCTTCGGTTTACACGTCAGGACCCGTTTCGCATAATTTTTTAATGTAGAATTAAAACCGAGTCATGTTAATTATTTTCACTTGCAAAACGACGGATTTGGAACCGAAAACCCGGTGCCCATCGGATCTTGCGATATTTCATAATCTGCTTGGAAAAGGAGAACTCAAAAAAATTGCGCCACCAAACTCAATAGGACGGAAATTTCTGAAATTTTCCTGTTATTTGTCAAAGTGAACCACCTTTGGAATTTTTTATAATTCGCACGTCGCATTTGTTTCCAAAATGACACAACTTTTTTAGAAAATGGAAGAAACTGTTACAGTTAACTTAAAACAAAATATTATTTAGGTGATATTTTTAGAATACTAATATACTTCATTTTTAAACTAGGAGCGATTTAAATTTCCCGCGCTAAAATGCCAAAAATTTTGTCTCTGATTGATATACATCATATTTGAGTTACTAATGTATTTACATGTATAAATTTGTATTCTATATATAGAAATGGGGAATTTAATTATTTTTCTCGACATATTTGTCATTACAAAACCGAAATCTATTTGTTTATTTTTCTAGTAACTTTTATAGTGTAACTCTCTTTACCTTTAGAGCTTTAGAAACAAGATTGCGATGTACATACATTTTGGTGGCCTTTTCGCATATTCACCGGTGTATCCCAAAAAGAAGTAATCAGAAGAAAAATGTAGAAAATAGACGAGATTTCATCGAAAAAATAGTCAGGGTCGGGGGTCGGAACACTCTAGTTTTTTTTACTGGGCCTTTGAATTTTCTTCCCATAGAAAATTTCGTTAATTCAAAATTGTGTCCAAACGTTTTTCGAAAAATTAAGTTAAGAAACACAAATTGTATTGTATGTATTAAGGGTGGTTTCCTAAAAGGCAAATGTAGAGGTTTACAGGTGCCAATATACAGGGAGTGCCAATTTGAGTTGCATTACATGGGTACAGTGAGGTCCAATTAAAAAATAAGAACATTTGTGACATAAAAAATACTTTGAATACATTTTTTTTTAATTTTTATATTTTACCATTATAAGGTGCCTTTCTACGTTCTGGCCCTTTGAAAAGGTCGAAACAAAATAGGCCGAAAAATAGACTGAAAATGGCCCAATTGTACAAAAGACATGATAAAATCTCGAAAACAACAAAGTGTCGATATAAAAAACCGAAAATTTACTTTATAAAAAAAGCTAGATTAAATTAAATAACTATGTCCATTGTTTGCCTTTTAAAACCAAGCATTCTTTATTAATTTAATACGGTGCTTACTTTTTGAAATATTTTCAACTTCCAGGTGAGGTTGGGTTTGTTTAGCATTTTTGGAGTTGGAGTTTTGTCTTTCGTTTATTTTCTTTGGGCATTTTACCAACGTTGGAGTTTGGTCTTTCGCTTATTTTCTTTCGGAATTTTACCAACGTTGGAGTTTTGTCTTTCGCTTATTTTCTTTCGGCCTTTTGAATGCGTCAAGTTTTCGTTCAATTTGGTCTTTTGTCTTTCCTCTCTTTCTCCAATTCGTCCAAATATCGCCCGCCCGCGTTTCTTTGGGTCTTTTGTCAATGTCGGTCTTTTATAAAATAGAGTCAAAATAATATATTTTTACTTATGATATTTATTTTAATTTTGTTTATGATTTGTAGTTTTGTGAAGTACAAAGAACATTTAATAAACTTTATTTAAAAAGGTTTTGGTTTTTGTCCCCAAAATCATAAAATATTTTTTTATTATTAACGCGATTTTATTCTGTTTTAAATTTCGACTGTTTATTTCTAATTATTTCATAGAGAATGTTTGTCCCAAATTCAATAAATGGGGGGCCAATTTTATAATCTTGCTTAAGGGCCAAAAATTACTAGTTACGCCTCTGCATGGGTATCTTTCTTATTAATAAAGTTACAGATTTGGTTAAATGGGCAGTGTTTTGCAGTTTTTATACTTATTTAGACGCCATATAAAATTATTTGAATTAAATTAAGTAAGCAATGAGTTTTGTATAGGTCTAATTGTTTAAACAAATGACGATTTGAACTATTATTTTAGATTATTGTATATGATATAAGTCCATATCATGCGATATTGCTCATTTAGTGGAAATCTTTGTAAATGATTAACCAATCATTAAAACTTATTAATTCTTCCTTGCTGAACAATAAACCCATATAATAATATAAAGTGACAGCTTGAATCATCATTTGTTTAAAGAAGACCTGTCAAAAAGTTCCTTAATTTAATTAAAATAAAGTCAAATGTTTCATAGTCTGTTACTTCAAACATAGATTGTAATATAAACTGTTTATTATGAGAATCTTCCTAGACACCCGCGATAAATATTCCGTTGGAGATAATAACAAGGAATAGAAAATCCATCCCAATTTTCTGGAGCTTCTTTGCATTATGACCAAATAACTGATAATGAATGCGCGAATCCGCGCGAGTTTGGGAGGAAAAATTGTGAAAAATCATGAAATCGAGCATTAGTTCTGCAGTCATAACTCAAGTTTCCCTCATTAGATTTTCAATTTTTTTTTCAGATTTATAATCTAAATTGATTAGGCTACATCCTGCCAGAGAGTTACTTTCTGCAACCTAGCACAAAATTAATTAGAGGGGTCCAAAGTTAAGGTACTTTTAGATCATTATATTTTTTAGTACATTCTCCATTTTTTTTTCCTTCCAGCAAAAATTAAAAAAATTACTTCTAAATCATCTACAAAAAAAATTATACAATAATGTTGTTCGTACTAGCTTTTATAACTGCAGAACTAAACCAATATATTTTCCGGTTAGGAAATTGCTCTTATGAAAGTTAGAATGTACAAAAAAAAATGTATTGACCTAAAAGTACCTTAACTTTGGAACCACCTATTTAAGTCTAAATTCGGTATTAATTATTATCAGTGATTCGCTGATAATTTGCAACAAAGATCCAGAAAAGTGGGATGGTTTTTATATTCTCTGTTATTATCTCCGATGGATGAAATCACTCTTAACTTTAGGAGCATCTTCCTAGACGTCCGAGATAATTTTTCCGTTTCAGCGAATCATTCTGATTAATGCGAATCCCTAGAGAGCGCGAGAGTTTGGGAGGAAAAATTGTGAAAAATCGTGAAATAGAGCATTAGTTCTACAGTCAAGTTTCCCTCGTTTGATTTTCAATTTTTCTTTCAGATTTATATTCTAAATTTATTAGGCAACATCCTAGCGGATAGTCAGCTAGCACAAAATTAATTAGAGGGGTCCAAAGTTAAGGTACTTTTAGGTCATTATTTTTTTTGTACATTGTCCAATTTTTTTCCTCCGCTAGGAATTATAGAAATGACTTCTAAATCATCCACAAAAAAAATTATACAAAAATATTTTTTGCACTAGCGCATTTGACTGCAGAACTATATTTTCAGTTTAGGAAATTGCTCTTATAATATGCTTTTGAAAATTGATTTCTAAAAATATTTTAATGCCCAATCTTAAGAGCATTAAATATTCTACAATAATTAAGCCGATCAAACGTAAATTAGTAATTGGTTATCACGATTATTTTCTTAGGAGTCAAACATGTCAGTACAGTGTGGAAAATAAAATATTTGAAATCTTACCGTATAAGCATAATAAAATGACAATGACCAATTGTAGATTATTCTTTAAATTATTTTAACTATGATAGATTGCAGTAGTTTGTCTAATAATGTTTGATGCAAGAATAGGAAACTCTGCTCATTATAACTTTTAATTAAAGCATCGATAACAAAATAAATAATTATTTAAGAAGTTTTGCAAACACCAACCCAACGAATTTTGAAAAATTAATATAAATTATACAGTTTTGTATATGAAATATCTATTGTGGTGCCTTCAGATGTTCGCAAAGTCAGTTTGATAGGGTTTGTATCTGGATTTAACAATACATATAAATAATTCATTTTTTTAAGCGTTAATTAGAAATAACTTCAGGCAAAAAAAATATTAAACTACAATAAACAAAGTAAAGTATGCATGTATCATAAATTACAAGATTTACTCACCAATATAAGATGGTAATGAGACAGCAGCGGGACCTGGTCCATTAAATTCGGCAGCGATTGGTCCTCGTCTTTTTGTTGGAGTCCATGGTCGTTGTTGCATTTGAAATCCTCCCATTTTGAACCGCTTAAATCCTTTAAAGCACAATAGACTTTATCAGCAAAAGTTCGAATTGTATGTATGGAATTCCTAAATGCGAAATAATCCTAATTTAAAGAGCTATTTTGGGGAAAGTCGTGCCAGGCACAATCACTTGCCTTGCCATTTTACTTAAATAAACGCAAACCTCCAGAAATCAATATTTTTTTATTAAGAAGCCCATTAGTTATTTTAAGGTGATTTTGATTTAACTTTAATTAGGTATCATTAATATAAAGAAATGTATTTCTTTCTTGGTAAAAGTAAAGCATCTGTATCAACCTTTCTCCCTTTCTACTATTTTTAAATAAAAATACTTACGATACACCCACCTTTATATGTGCATTAATATGTTCATTAATAAAGGAAAAAAGACCTTCTCATTTCAAAACGTATTAGCAACTGTTTCAATGTTAGCTTCGTCAACTACTGCAAATATCTTTAACTTGTTAACATTTTTTGCTCTATTTATTCGTTTCATTCATATAAATGTAATAAAAAATGATCTTATTAAGTGTTATATTATGCAAATTATTCTATTAATTATTGCGCAGTAATCCTATGCAATTCTGTAATAATATGTAATTAGGTTCATGTGCTACCTACTAATAAGTTTGATTTTATAAATACTTAGTTATGGTATTAATTACTTAAACTTTTTTGGAATATTAAAAGGTTGTTTTATGAATTGGATTATTATGCATAGATTTTATTCCTCACGAGACACCACTTTAATAAATGGCAAGTGGGATGTACTCCTTTGGGATCCAAATTTTAACAGGATAAAAATTTTCCATCAGTTTGTTTTAAGCCCTAAATATTAAATGGGTATGGGTGAACCGTTAACACCTTAGGTATCATTTATCATTTTTACCCCTCTACAAGTTTTTTTTTGTCTTTACCTAATTTAAATCAAATTAATTTTGAAATTAAACACAAAAATATACAGGGTGACCCAGTCATATGCCCACGGTCTATAGCTTCTTTGCTATAAAACATATCGACTTGCGGTTTTCACCAACATATAGATACATGCATGCCCCACCATTTAAAAATATTTTCGATATATACAGGGTGTCCCATCATGGCCTACTGAACCAAAGTTATATTTTTTTAAATGGAACACCCAGTATATTATGACATTTTTGGATTCCTTATCAAAAAATAATTATACTTTGTATAAACTTTTATGGGTCTATCATTACTCGTTTTGCTGATATTTGCCATTTAAGCCAAAAAAAGATCAATTTGAAAAATCACTGCTCTAAAACAGATGAACATTTTGGCTTGAAATTTTGTCAAAAATTATTCAACATCGTCTAGTCTACAACTATCATGTCAAATTTAAGTTTGTGATATTTTTTATCAGGGTGCCTTATGAAACGCAAATTGAACAATTAAACGAAATTTACAAATGGAACACCCTGTATATTTTAACATCAATCGATGGCATTTTTTACAAGCTTTCTATTGATATAATGTTTGAATTATAGCTTATCAAAGGTTTAGGAGATATTAATATCCAAACTGAGAAACAGTGAAAAATAGACAAAATAGTGCTCTTGATGAATTTTGTTGAGGTTTTTTTTTATATTTGCCTATTATTTATTTCTGTCTTTCTCTATTTTGCTTTTTTTATAATGTTGTTTTATTTCAATAGTAGTTTTTGTTGTTTTATAACAAAAATAAAATCGAAATTTGCAATTATCAATTTTGATTTCTAAGTCTCAGTATGCTTTGAAAATTTAGCAACTGATGTTACCAAGGAAACCCTTACTTTGTTGAGTTTTGTTTTAACGGCTTTTTCTGTACTTTTGGCAATAACCAAACCCATATAGTGAAGAAATGGCAAATATGCTGTAAGCGCTTGGTGAAGCTGAAAGAAATCCGCTTCTAGCTATCAGAAGAGAGCGTAAAAACAAAATTCAACAAAATAGGGGTTTCCTTGGTAACATCGGTTGTTAAATTTTCAAAACATACTGAAATTTAGAAAACCAAAATTGATAATAGCAAGTTTCGATTTTATTTGTGTTGTAAAGCAACAAAAACTGCTTTGTAGTATAACAACATTATTAAAAAAGCAAAATAGAGAAAAACACAAATAAGTTTTAGGCAAATTAAAAAAAATCCTGAAAAAAATTCACCAAGAGTGCTATTTTGTCTATTTTCACTGTTTCTCAATTTGGATATTAATATCTCCTAAACCATTGATAAGCGACCATACAAACATTATATCAATAGAAAGCTTGTAAAAAATGCCATCGACTGACGTTAAAATATACAGGTTGTTCCATTTGAAAATTTCGTGTAACTGTTCAATTTTCGTTTTATAAGGCACCCTGATAAAAAAATATCACAAATTTAAATTTGACATGATAGTTGTAGACTAGACGATGTTGAATAATTTTTGACAAAATTTCAAGCCAAAATGTTCATCTGTTTTAGAGCAGTGATTTTTCAAATTGATCTTTTTTTGGCTTAAATGGCAAATATCAGCAAAACGAGTAATGATAGACCCATAAAAGTTTATACAAAGTATAATTATTTTTTGATAAGGAATCCAAAAATGTCATAATATACTGGGTGTTCCATTTAAAAAAATATAACTTTGGTTCAGTAGGCCATGATGGGACACCCTGTATATATCGAAAATATTTTTAAATGGTGGGGCATGCATGTATCTATATGTTGGTGAAAACCGCAAGTCGATATGTTTTATAGCAAAGAAGCTATAGACCGTGGGACACCCTGTATACAGGGTGTCCCTAAAAGATCTGTACAAAACGATACCATAACATAATTTGGTATGTGGGTATGTAATGGAATAAAAGTATTTCTAAATAATTTGTTTTTACTTTTTTATATTATGTAAGTGGTCAAAAATAGGTCATCGACATGATAAATTTCTTATAACTTTTTAATGACCGAACAAAAATTCATAGAACTTTATTTGTAGCTAAACAGTGTAATTATAAACTTTTTTTGCCTCTTACAAATTTTTTCTATCTCCTTTATTTTAGGCAGAAAAAAATTATTTCCTTGTTGTACATAACCTAACTTTGGAAAAATATTTAAATTTTTCGCTAGAAGGTCTGTACAAATTAAGACAGTGAGACCAAAATAGAACGATTTAACCAATTTTATCTTTATCCAAAAGTGCTTCCTTAAGCCTCTATTGAACATGAAAGTTATTTAAAAAGATAAGAATTTTCGAGGTCGCTAGACACTTAACGAAGCACTTTTCGACTAAAATAAGTTTGGTTAAATCATTTTATTTTGGTCTCAAGAATATGTGGTGTTACTTTGTACAGACCTTTTGGCGAAAAATTTAAATATTTTTCTAAAGTTAGGTTATGCACCACATTGAAATATTTTTTTCTGCCTAAACTAAAGGAGTTAGAAAAATGGTATAAGAGACAAAAAAAGTTTATAATTACACTGTTTAGCTACAAGTAATGTTTTATGAAATTTATTCAGCCCTTAACTTTTTACAAGAAAATTGGCATGTCGATGACCTATTTTTGACCACTTACATAACGTGAAAAAGTAAAAACAAATTGTCTATATAAATACCTTTTTTCATTATTGTATAGCCACATACCAAATTCTGATATGATCGCATGAACCAAATTTTAGTAATTTAAAAAAAACATAATAGTATTAAGAACTTTAATGGTCTGTAGCGCCTTAACGAAGAACTTTTGGATAGAGATAAGTTTGGTTAAATCGTCTTATTTTGGTCTCAGGAGTATGAGGTATTGTTTTGTTCAGACCTAGGCACTGTAACCGCTGCTTTCAGAAGCTTTAATACAGGGTATCTCACTATTTTTCCAGCAAAATTTTTTTAGGTAGTAAATGTCATTCTGAACATAAATTTTCCTATGAACTATTATGTTTTTTCGACTCCTTAAAAAGTTACAGCAATTATAAAATTTCATAAATTTAATAATTTTTTGTGGGACACCCTGTATAAATTTGATTCAATTTTAAATATTTTTATTTAAATCAAGTATGCATTGGATTTTGTATACCTTTAAGCCACTAAGCTGCTAAATTTTACCGAGGGAAATTTAACCTCGTCATTTACTTATTTTAAAAACAGCCAATAATGTTCAAAAAAACCAATTTGGCAAAGAAAAAATCCAAACAATAATTGATTTAAATAAAAATATATAATAAGAAAAAATATTATACATGGTGTTCCACAAAAATCATGAAAATTTATCAATTTTAAAATTGCTGTAACTTTTTAAGGAGTCGAAAAAACATAATAGTTCATAGGAAATTTTTTTTTTCAGAATGACATTTACTATCTAAAAAATATTTTTGCGGGTAAAAAAGTGACCCAGTAAACCAATTTGTAACTTATATATAAAATACACATAGATAGCTGGTAAATTCTCCTATGTAGCTAATTTAACGTAAAATATATGTATATTTTACATATATAATATTATATTATTTTCTCTATGTAAGTAATAAGTAAAATTTATAATGTGTTATTTATATAGAATTATTTACATATACAATTCATAAGTTCGTATACTGTATATTTTATATATAAATAATTATTTATTATTAATGTAAAATATCGCCTGTGTTATTTACATTAGACATTTAATTTAAAATATACCTACATAAATTATTTACATATATTCTTTATGCAAATAATTCATACATAAAATATAAAATAAAATAACTTATTAGAAAAATGTATGGAAGTTGGGTTAGAATTTATTTATTTTGTTATAAATAATTTTAACTACTTAATTTTTATATTTAATGTCTTTATTTTGAATATTTTTAAAGTTTAGAATTTTTTCTTAATTTTTCTGCAAAATTGCGCTTACCAAAGAAATCCAACATTCAACACCGACATTATTAGAAAAAAGTTGAGTTATAATTTATAATTTATTTATTTTGTTAAAAATAATTTTAACTACTTAATTTTTATATATAATTGAACTTCTTTTAACTTCATTAATTTATTTTTATTTTTTTTTTATTTGTATTAAAACAAATATAATATTTATTTAATGTGGAATTGCTTTAAAACAATGTTTTTGTGTATTCATTTCATGAAGCCTCGATGGTCCAACGGTTAGGTGGCGTGATTCGACAATTTGCGACTGCAACGGCGTGGGTTCGAATCCCGCAAATCCCACTTTAAGTTTAACATGGTTTAAGTTAAGATAATTTTAATTTATTATACTTGTGATTACTTACTAGAAATGGCCTGGTTGCTGCTAATTACTACATTGTACCGTCCAAGCAAAAAAATATTTTTTGTTTTTATTTACTTATATCTGATATATATTTTGTATATAAAAATTTACATAATTTACACATAATAACCTATCCCCAAATATGGCTGACATCCTTACATGATTTATCCCTAATTTCTCTCTAGATTTTACATAAGTTTTCTTACATGTTATATATATTTTACATATATAATACCTCTTTTGGTTTACTGGGGAGATACCCTGTAGAGATAATATTTCAATAATTATGATAATAGTCTAATAAATCTAACAATAGAGTAATTTTTAAGTATTTGTAGGTTAAATTAAAACTTTTTTTCTGCAAAAGTATTAAAAGAGTCGTTATTCTGACAGATGACACACATAATATGTCATAGTCATAATGTTAAATTTGTCACTTTCTCGCATCAGTGTTAAAAGTAAATCACATGATTTAAAAAAACCATAGTTACTGTGTATAAAATATAATGTCAATTTTACTTTTTTATTAATTTTATTTCTTTTTCAATTATAATTTTCTTGGAATATAGGTTAGTTTTGCCGCGTTGTTTAGTAAATTGATAATTAATAACTTCAATTTTACTTCTTTCGTTCATTTTTTTTGTTTTTCAATTTTAATTTTTAAATTTGAATTATAAAGTATACACAATATTAAAAAAAAACATTTTAATAAAAATTGTTTGTTTTGAAAAGACGAAAGACCTATTGAGCAATACCCTATTCGACCTATGTTTCCATTTACAATTTCAAAGTTCCTTCTGATTCAAGAGACTTCAGATGTCATCCGGAAGTTAAAAAATACACCAAATGATATAAAATAACTTGTTGTCTTTTAAAGGTTGGCTCCTTATTTTTATTTATTTAGTAATTTACTTTTTTATAAACTTTACAATTCATATATTAAATTAAAAATTATGACAGGTAATTTTCAATTTAAAAAAATAAATTGCAAAGTTTATAACATAGATTTTAAGTTTTATGTATTAGTAAGCAAATTAATAAGTTAACAAAAGTATACATTTTTAATAAAATTAAAAAATGACTTTTTACTTCAAAATTTGACATTTTTTATTTAAACATTTGCGTTAAATTTTTGTATCACCGTTTAATTTCCATCAAAAGGAGTAAAAAAGTAGAAGTTTTTATTTAAAAACATACATGATGACGTAATTGTGAAGTCAGTATAGTGACGTAAGCAATATTTTTATACCAAATCATGACATTTTAAAAATAGAAATTGACCTGTCCAAGCAATTATCTGAAAAAAATTAATTACGGCAGTTATGCATTTTTTTCTAACTTTATAAGAATACCCATACCATTTCTAGAACTCTTTGTCGTACATTGATCAACTTTTTTAGGTTGTGTTTTTCCCTTTAGGTAATTAATCAAAAAATTAAAAAAAAAAGTTGTGACTAATGAATGAAGCGAAAAATGCAAAAAAGGAGTTTACATTTAAAAAATATCTCTCGTTCATTACAGATAATGGTTATGTTTTAATTTTTCCATAATTTAAGAGACCACTTGTCACTTGTTTGCATATTTTTTTCGTCTAGTTTGATAATTATGCAAGACATTAAAAATATTTTAATAAAACTTGTTTCTTTTTAAAAGACCTTTCCAATAATACCAAAGTTGACCTAAGTTCCCATTTAAAATTTCAAAGTTACTTCCGGTTTCGGATACTTCCGCTTTATTTTGGAAATTACGAATTTCACTAAAAGATTCTTTAGGTTAACTTTGGTGGTATTTTTTTTAATCATCAGTGTACGACAAATGGTTCTCGAAATGAAGAGGTGGGTACGGGTGATCTGGGATACCCTGTATATTGTATGCAGTATATACAGGGTGTACAAAAAGTTCGGCAATGTCCATTTATTTTTGAACTGAAGAATTTTTGAGAAAAATGTTTCAAATAAAAGTTATACGATTCTTAGTGGAGCACTATCTGGAAATATTGCCCATGACCTTGAACAGCAAAATAGCCCATTTTGTTGAGATGATACCTCAATAGGCAGTGGGCAGTTAAAGGGCCTGTGATGAGCCTCAGTTCGTTCCTATACTTAAGTCGAGAGTCATCGAGAAGCTTTTTGTGGCTTTCTTGGGCGAGTACTCATAAATTTCGTCGCCTGTCTTGAACCCGGAGTATGACTCCAATGGGACTTTCCCTTTCCCACCGTATGATCTCCTCCCGTAGATGTGTCTTGTTCAGCCCACAAAACGGTTCTGGACCACTCGGTGTAAAATTTGAGGCCGATTTTGCAAAATTATCAGCAATTTCGTTGCCCTGGTGCCCTGGCATCCACATTAGGACTAGCTTGTTTCCTTTTGCCAGTTGCTTCAGGGATTGTCGACATTCCCAGGCCAATTTGGACTCAAGGATGTGTTCCTTTAAAGTACGAATCGTTGCCTGGCTGTCGGTCAATATGTATATTTGTGCTCCTTTGAGTCTCCTTCGTAAGCACTCCTGGGCACATAATTCCACAGACAGAGTTTCTGCCTGCGTAATGGTTGGGAAAGTTCCCAAGGCCATGGAAACCTTATATCCCTATACCTGTTCCTCTATTGGATTTGGATCCGTCCGTGAACCACAAGGATGCCCTGGGATCCAAGTGATTTAACGTGTTTTACCATTTGCGGTCTTGGACAACCACTTCAAACGGAGTCTCAAAGTCAA
Source organism: Stenus bimaculatus (assembly GCA_963971135.1). Classification (NCBI taxonomy): domain Eukaryota; kingdom Metazoa; phylum Arthropoda; class Insecta; order Coleoptera; family Staphylinidae; genus Stenus; species Stenus bimaculatus. Next base: position 55,080,044 of record OZ020180.1, on the reverse strand, counting down.
AACTTCTCGGCATTATATCCGATGGTTTAGTTGTAAAGTGTGGTTCCAACGATCCAGAATCGTACAACTTTTATTTCAAACATTTTTCTCAAAAATGCCTCATTTCCAAAATTAACGGGCGTTGCTGAACTTTTTGTATATGCTAAATGGAAAATTAAGTTTTAGTTATAAAATTTTTAATATTTGATATATTATTATTTTTTTTGATTTTGAAGCAGAAATAAGTAGGACAGACGCAATAAAGATTGAGACCAAACTTAAAAAAAAAACTATTAAAAAATGGCTAGATGGAATATTAAGTTTTTGTTATATAATTGTTAATATTTGAAATATTATTATGTATATTGCTTGAAGCAAAAATAAGTAGTAACTAAATTAAAAAAAACACTATTAAAAAATTGCTAGTTGTCAAACTTTATTTCCACCATAATTTTTTTAATATAGATTTTATTTTCAGATTTTATGAAACACCATGAGGCACAAACGAGGCACTAACGGTAAATATATTAAAACTAAAATTAAAAAAAAAATCTTGCTAAGTGAGAAGTTAGCAATAAAAGTTACTTTTGTTGTAACTTTTTAATTAATTTATTGCTGAATTTCGTAATAGAAGATAGAAGCACTAAAAGGCACAAACGAATTACTAAATACAGAGGGGTGCACAAAAAACGGCCAACAATGTAGCTTCGTTATTTCTTATCCGATTTTAATAAGTGATACGTCAAATTAAATGGTTTGAGGAATACTACTGTCAGATAATAAAAGATTAATTTTATTTTTGAAAACATCAAAGGAGGAGTAGGCAACTTTTCTTTTTGAAATGGCACCATATTTTTTTCGATTGAAAATAATCTAAACTAACTACATATATCAATAATTTTTTTTTAATTAATTTTTTTAACTTTTTTTTAATTTTTTAATTATTATTAATTTTTTTTAATTTAATTTTTTTTTGTTTTTGTGTTTTTAATTTTTTTTTAAGTTTTGTATTTTAATTTATTATTAATAAATTAAAAAAATTAAAAAATGATTAATAAATTAAAATAAAATAATAAATTAAAAAACAAAACTTATAAAAATTAAAAACTCAAAAACAAAAAAAAACAATTGAATTAAATTGAAAAAAATTAATAATAATAAATAAATTAAAAAAAAATTATTGGTATAGTTGGTTTAGATTATTTTCGTTAATGATTTTTTTCAATCGAAAAAAATATGTTGCCATTTGAAAAAGAAAAGTTGCCTCCTCCTCCTATGTTTTCAAAAATAAAATTAATCTTTTTTCATCCGGTAGTAGTATTCTTCAAACTATTTAATTTAACGTATCACTTATTAAAATCGGATAAGAAATAACGAAGCTATATTCTTGGCCGTTTTTTGTGCACCCCTCTGTATGTAGCCAATTTTTTTTAATTTCTGCTTCATGTTTGTTGCTAAGTTCACCCAACCGGTATATCGCATTATTATTCATCTGCATATGTATAAATAATGTAAACTATAAATATGTAATTTAAAGTTACGCAACTATTTACAAAGAAGTGTAAACCTGTTTGCCTACGAGAATAAATTTAAATTGAATATTTTCATATTTTAGACGTCTGTTGGCAGCAATGATGAGTGGTGGGCATGGGCAGGGTGACCACTTCGCACTTCGCATTTGACAGGTGGTTGGCAGCTTGAGGCATTATATTTTGTTCATAAAAAAGCGGGCTTGAGGCTTAAGTTTGGCTTACGTTTTTCAACTTTTGTTTACATATTTCCTTGAAAATTATATATAAAATATTCTTAATAAATGTGTAAATAATACAAATCTATTAATCGAACTAGTTGCTGCATTCTATATTGAAGGTAAATTTAGTGTTTTCATAACCTTAAAAATAAAAGATGTTTGGGTTTAATTAGGAATTGTGCCGGCTTAATCGAAAGTTTCTTTAAAATTATCAATATTTTCTTAAAATCTTGTTATTAGTTTGTAATTAGTTTTTGCTTATTCAGTAAAAGTAAAAAGAACCAGTCACATCATCATTCATACTATCGAATTTGTACTTGAACAAATTTTACATTTATTACTGTTAAATTGATAATTTTAACATAAATTACTCTGCATCAATAGTCTTAACAGTTTTTCAAAAGATAGGAGGTAGAGGCACTCTATGATTTGATATTTTGAAACAGCTCTATTTCTTGTACGCAGTATTTCATTTTACCAGTGGCGCACCCAGAATTTATTTTTGGGGGGCCAACTGAGTTGAAAGGCAAAAAACCGTGATGACGGGTGGTGGGGTGTGACCTCACTTTATAAGTACGTGGGTCCAACAAAATTTTTTGTGCACGAGCATTTTCTCAAAAACTAATAAAAATTTTCTAATTTTTATTAATTTTATTAACAATTTCTTAATAAAATACATTCCTTGGGGGGGAGGGGGGCAAGGCCCCCCCCTGGGTGCGCCACTGCATTTTACAAATGTACATTTTTTTAAAGAATTCATAAAAAATATAATACATTTTTAAATCTTTTATGAAATATTCTTTTATACTATTTTATAAGTCAGCTTACTTTGCTTCTATCGCCTCAGAAAATTTATTATGCGACTTCTTATTCATAACAACTTTTTCTCAGTTTGTACTTCTGTATTGCCTGGACCAAGAACCGTTCATGCATAAAACGATATTTATTATTACATGACCTGTTATTGCACCAAACGCTTATTAACTTAAACGGTGCTCCTTTAGTGTATATTGATAAAATTTCATTAAAATCTCTTATACAGGGTGTCCCATTTTAATCTTGTCAGGGGAATTTCTCGAAACCAGTACATCAGACAAAAAAAGTTTCCGAATAAAAGTTTGATGGTTTGGAGGGGGACGTTCGATGTTGTAACAAATTTCACCCTCAAACCCTCCAGGGGGTGGATAAGGAGGGTGACTTTAAAATCTTAAATGGAACCCCTTATTGTTTATTACAGATTCGAAAAGAGCATCAAAAACTATGTAGGTTTTATCCAGGAACTTGTTTTTCGCAACAGATGGCTTGTTTTTTCCGTGAAACTTAAGATTAAAGTTTTGATGGCAATTTACAATTAAAAAAATTTCATGATCTCTTCAAATGAACTCTTTTTTAACCCTTTGGAGGCGGGGTATCGAACAAAGTTTGATTACTACACAAAAAACCCAAAATTCTTAAAATCACAAGTAACTCTAGACTAAGAAGATTTGTTTGAATAATACTTGACTGAAGTAAATTAAATTATTTTGTTATTAAATTAATTAATTAAATTAAATTATTTTATTAATTAATTTAATTTTTTGTGTAGTAATCAAACTTTGTTCGATACACCGCCTCCAAAGGGTTAAAAAAGAGTTCATTTGAAGCGATCATGACATTTTTTTAATTGTAAATTGCCATCAAAACCTTAATCTTACGTTTCACGAAAAAAGCAAGTTTTAGCGATTACAGCGCCACCTGTTGCGAAAAACAAAAAAGTTCCTGGATAAAACCTACATAGTTTTTGATGCTCTTTTCGAATCTGTAATAAAAAATAGGGGGTTCCATTTAAGATTTTATAGTCACCCCCCTTATCCACCCCCTGGAGGGTTTGGGGGTGAAATTTGTTACAGCATCGAACGTCCCCCTCCAAACCATCAAACTATTATTCGGAAACTTTTTTTGTCTGGATGTACTGGTTTCGAGAAATTCCCCTGACAAGATAAAAATGGGACACCCTGTATTTTGCATCTAATGAAGAAATATGTACCATCCGTTTGTCGTCCGTTTTATAATAATATCAAAAGGGCAGAAAATGGTGATTAAATTAATTTTATTATTTGTTATTGTAATTTATTTAAACTTTTCAGCTTTCAATATTTTTTTCATAAGAAATTTCAACGTCTTGGTGGCAATAACTGGCAATGTGTATGTTTATTAATTAATGTAAAATTATCAAATTATGGACAAAAATATTTCCTCAAAATGTTGTATTTAGTTAATGCTACATTTTTCTCATTTAACTCAAAACTTTTTAAACTGCCGTGCTAGCCATTCAATTACATAAATCTACTCTAACAAACTATATCCACAGTATAGGCAACTACCAGTAGCGACACTTCATATAAAAAACGGGATGAGTTTTTGGTGACCCTGAATATCTGAGAGTATCTGGTACCATTGAGTTTAGAGCTACAATGGAGACTCTATGGTAAAATAAATGCCATATTTTAATTTAAATACTGTTTAAATACCTTTGTTTCAACTATTAATTGTTTTTATTTAAAACTGCAAACATTATCTATGAACTTAGACATAAATAAATTACTGTATCTCCAAAAAATTAAAGTGAACAATTTATTATTTGTCAACTACAGAATTAAAAAATCCATTTGCTGTTCTAAACTCAATGGTACCAGATACGCTGACGTTTTCAAGGTCACCAAAAACGTTTCCCGTTTTTTGTATGAAGTGTCGCTACTGGTAGTTGCCAATACTGTGCTATATCTCTCATATACAGGGTGATTCAGACCACCTGTACTACCGATTTATCTCGAGAACACGTTATCGCACATCACTAAAATAAATAACTTAATTACCAAAGTGCACCTAAAGAATCCATTGGTGAACTTATTTTTTTCCGGTACAACCCGGAACTATCCGGAACCGGAGGTAACTTTGATTTTTTAAATGGCAACATAGGTCGAGTTTACTATGGTTTGATACGCCTTTCAAAAAAAAAATTACTTTTATTAAAATATTTTTTTAATATTTTTCATAGTTTAGAATTTATTCGAAAAACAAAATATTTTTGGCTTTGTGAAGACTTTACCTCACTCACTTCCTCCAAAATAAAATTGTTAAAAAAAGTAAATAAAAATTATTGCATATTTTGAATATTTTTGTTTAAATATGGACAAGTATGTTTATTCCTCCTTTAGGTTCACTTTGGTAATAAAAATTTTTATTCGGCCATGTACAATAACGCGTTCTCGAGATAAATGGGTGGCACGTATGGTCTGAATCACCCTGTGTATTTCGTAATATTAAAATTAACACATATTGTAATTTTAGAAAACCAGAAAATGGCAACTATCATAGAAACTGCTGTAGCAGAAGAACCTCAAGAATACGTAGTCGAAAGGATTCTCGATAAAAGAATTAATGCAGTGAGTGGTGGAGTTGAATATTTTTTAAAATGGATCGGGTATGATGAAAAGGACAGCACGTGGGAGCCAATAGAAAATCTTGACTGTCCTGAATTAATCGAAGCCTATGAAGCTGCCTGTTCCAAAGTAGAAACCAATAAGAAGAAACCTGAAAATTCAACAGCAGAGCCAGTTAAGAAAGTAGGTGCTCCTAAAAAGTATGGATTTGATAAAGGTTATGAAGCTGAACAAATATTAGGTGCTACAGATAAGTTTGGAAAATTAATGTTCTTGATGAAGTGGGTTGGCAAAAATGAAGCCGAATTAGTTCCTTCAGAAGTTGTAAATGTTAGATGCCCCCAAATGGTTATTAAATTTTATGAAGATAAGTTGACATGGAGCACTCCTAATGACAACTAACACAAGTGTATAAAGACTATCTTTGTTTATTTTTTTAATTATTATAAGTAGAAGTAAAATTTACGATATTATATCTTAGAATATTAAATATGATGCATATTGTGCACATTATTGCAATAAATAAATTTTATGTTCGCGATAAAAGTCATGATTTAAAATATGTTCTGCCATTTTTTTAATTATATGTTAAGTTATTTCATAATATACAGTAAAATTTCTCAAACTAAACAACTAATCCGAAACAAAAAAGTTTCTTATTTGGTGGAAATGGTAAGAAAAAATAAATGTCTTTAATTTTCAACATATCTTTTACACATAGAATAGATATTGATATATCGTCTCTTTCCTTAAAAATTCAAACTTATTTACCAAAAAAAAAAAGAAATTTCTTCAATTTGTTGCTTATTTTATTTGAAAAGTTGCCTACTTCAGGGTTGTTGCTTAGTTTTAGAAATTACTATACTTTTTTATTCTTATGATTTCGTGGCTGTTACATTCTAAGATAATAAATATTATAATTTATTTTTAGTTCCCGTTATTTGTTAATTTTAATTTAAATATACAAGATGAACTTAGTGCATTATATATTATTTGAATATGAAAATTCTAAGAGTGTGATTTATTAATATGTAAAACCTGAGACCCTAATAAAAAATATAATAATTTTTACTGAAAGCCTATTCAATTTTGTAGTATGTAAGTTTTAAAGTATTGACATCCTTCCCAGTAAACCAACTTGTAACTTATACAGGGTGAGTTTAAAGTAACGCTTAAAAATCATAACATAAAAAAATTTGATTTTCAACTCGACAATTTTTTTTTCGGTTGGCATGTCGTCACTATGGCGTCATCAATCTTGTTTTAAATGGATTGATAGTTTTCGTATCAAAACAATAATAAGGGCGCATTCCACTAAAGACTCGCAATGCTCATGACGACCGCAAAGTCGTTCCACATAAGACCGCGGTAGTTTCTTTCGTGCATAAAAACGTCATCGATGGCGACCGCAAGAAGCTCACAACGACCGTATTTATTCGTGGGTTTCTGTGGTCGTTTGTTGAATGGTGACGTATTGAGCTACTGGAACGGGAAAATTTTGCGGTCATGGTCGTGGGCTTTAGTGTTCATTAGTGGAACGCGCCCTAAGAGTGTTTTAACACAGTTCCAAAAAGTTTATGCTAATGCCATCTAGATGTCATTAAAAAAATAATTATATTTTACCTTAAGAAGATACTCGGCGAAATGTTTGTAAAGCGTGCTTTTCGCTAGTAAACATTGTTTTTTGGGCATTTGTAATCAAAAATTTAACAAAAAAGATGCCTAGTTCTAATCAAATTTAATTTAGTTTTCATTTAATTTTTGAACAATTATAAAAACGCATTTTTTATCTTTGTTCAAAAAGTACGCCCCTATCATACACTCTACATGAAAAACAAAAATTCTATATGAAAACTAAATTCAATTTGATTGGAACTAGGCATCGTTTTTGTTAAATTTTTGATTACAAATGCCCAAAAAACAATGTTTACTAGCGAAAAGTACGCTTTTCAAACATTTCGCCGAGTATCTTCTTAAAGGATAGTTTTAAGTAACGCATAAAATTCATAACTACCTTAGAATTTGGAATTTAAAAAGAGGGTAAAAGAGTTTTCGCACTGTTTTTGAAAAACTTTATTTTGAACTCGACAAAAAAATTATATATATATATACCATAAAACAATACCTTATTAAGATTATTTTACAATGGTACCAAAAAGTTTGTACTAGTGCCATCTACATGTATTTATTTTAAAAAAAATATTAAAATTCCCCGTAAACGATAGTTTAGTTTAAAGTAACGCATAAAAATCATAACCACCTTATTTTTTCGAAAACCGCAAAAGACGTGTCGCATTGTTTTTGAAAAACATTATCAAAAAATCAACAACAAAAATTTATCGGTTGACATGACGTTGCTTTAAACTATACTTTAAGGTTACATTTAATACATTTTTTAATGACATCTACATGGCGCAAGTATAAACTTTTTGGTACCGTTGTAAAACAACAGGTATTGTTATATGATATGAAAACCACATCATTCTATTTAAAAAAAAAATGATCGCGTTGTAGTGACGTCATGTCAACCGAGAAATTTTCTTTCTTCAAAATAAAGTTTTTCAAAAACAATACGACATATCTTATACCGTTTTTTAAAATTCCAAAAAATAAAGTAGTTATGATTTTTATGCGTTACTTTAAACTCACCCTGCACATACTTATACATATGTATTTTATACAGGGTGTACAGAAATTAATAAGCGGCAAAATTTTAGGAGGCCATTTTACAACTCATTTTAAGAAAAAACTTCCTATAAACATATGTCCGATTTCGCTTCCTAAGGGGAGCTACCAGTCCAATAAAGATGGTGATAAAACAGAAGTTTTAGCTTGTTTATTTAAAGACGGTTTATTGTAGAGATTTTAAATTTAGTACGCATCTTAATATACTTATTGAGATGTGACTTATTCATGATTTATTTCAGTTTTTACGAGCTTTTAACGAGTAGTTAAGAGGAGGGTTGAAGTTAAAATTATTTTGTTAAGTTTTTTATGGTTAACTTAAAATGATTTTTTTTCTCATAATATTGTTCCATTTTTAATTAAAAAAATAATTTGAATAAAAAAATTAAATTGTTACTTTATTTCAAAGATCATCATCGTGTTTTTAAATTTCGGCGTTTCTTAATTTTTGTATGCGACCTTCGAGTTTGATTCAAAACTGAATTTTAAATTATATCTTTTATATTGGCTTCATTAATCATTTTCCCAAAGATATTTTAATTAAAACTTTTACATCAATGAAAAAATCTTGTTTTCTAAAAGAAAGAACAGTTCTTGTATCGATTTACCATATTTGTCGGTCCCTTTCTTTTAATAACACCGGTCAACAAAAAAATATGTTTTTCAGTCTCTTTTTAAATGACTATTTTCTAATTCATTATTTTGAAAAATAAGCACAAACTTTTATTTAAAAAAACTTTGCTTTTGTCCCTTTTAAAATGATCAATAAATTTGAGTTTTTGAATGATAATATACAGGGTTCGCCATAAAGATGGAAACACCTAAATATTTTTTCAACCATATTGAATTTAAAAAAAAGTTATTTAAACAAAATTTTAGCTGTATATTAATAGTATGTTTAAATGGTAGCTCGTTTAAATTAACTAAACTTTTGTTTAAACTTTTTTTTTAATTTAATGTAGTTCAAAAAATATTTAGGTGTTTCCATTCAGTTGGCGGACCCCTGTGTAACCTACTATCAAAGCCCGAAAACCAGTAAATCCTAGGATTGAAGCGTAAAATCTAGGATTTACCAATTTGAAGTGGCAAATGTGCAAAAAGTTCTGTTTTTGATCAAATTTCGTACATTTACCAGGTCGAATGGTAAATCTTAGCATTTACCAGTTCCTGTTGGTAAATCTAAGCATTTGTCAGTTCATATTGGCAAAGGTAAGGTTACAATTTATTAAAAAATATTCTCTTATTTGTATAACAATAACTTATGGGATAGATTATATACAGGGTAATTCAGACCACCCGTGCCACCCATTTATCTCGAGAACGCGTTATCGTACATGGCCGAAATAAAAAATTTTATTACCAAAGTGAACCTAAAGAATCCATTGGTGAACTTATTTTTTTCCGGAACTATCCGGAACCGAATAAGAGGAAACTTTGATTTTTTAAATGGCAACATAGGTCGAGTTAGGTATGGTTTGATAGGTCTTTCAAAAACAAATAACTTTTATTAAAATATTTTTTTAATATTTTCCATAGTTTAGAATTTATTCGATAAACAAAAAAAATTGTTAAAAAAAGTAAATAAATAATTTGAGTATAGGATGTTTGTGGTTGATTTATTTTACGTGTGGCTTTCCATAGCGAGTACTCCGAGTTTTCAGAATTTGTTAGTTCCCGGAGATAATTTTGAATTTCGTTGTTCTTATAGTTGTTTAGTAAGGCTTTGAGTTGAAAAGTGACTTGATTTAGTCTTGTTTTGTCTTGTCTTGTGGGAATCTGTTCGTTTGCCAGATCCTTCTCAGCCTTCGTTTTTACGCAATTTTTTCTTTATTTATTGGTAGTTCTTGGCTAATTTGCGTTCTTCTTGTAGTAGGAGTTGATTGCTACACTGCTTCTTGTATAATTTTATTAAATGTTGCCACAGCTTCCTCTATGTCAATACTTGTCTTTAGAGGCAACATGAGGTTCAATTTGTGATCAATTATTTGCCTAAAATTGTCCCAATTTGTGTCTGTTACCTAATTTTAGAGGTGGTTCTCTTATTAGGTATTGCGTGCTAATTTCGATTAGTACTGGTGAGTGATCAGAGCTCATATCAAGGCAGGATTTTACGTTTTGAGATTCTTTAAGAATACCTTTTGTTATACAGAAGTCAATTAAATCTGGGATTTTCTTCCTGTCTGTTGGCCAGTACGTAGGCTCGCCAGTGACAAGTAGTTGTTGCCCTTCATGGTCATGTAGAATTGTCTGCCTTTTGGTGTTTGGTGTAATCAACCTTGAGCCCCAATATATGTGCTTAGCGTTGTAATCACCTCCTGCAATGTGTCTATTGCCAAGTTGTTTAAAATAATGTTCAAATTGTTCTCTTTTTATGGAGTCACGAGGAGGGCAATACAAAGCAGAGATTGTTAGTGGGTTGTGCCAGTCTTCAACTACTATGTTTGTTGCTTGAATATAGTCTTTAATAACCTTATTTAATTCATGGTGTATAATTTTGGTTTTGATTATTATGGCTGTTCCACCATGCGCAGTACCGTCTGGATGTTTAGTGTCATAAATTTGGTAATTTGGGATTTTGCAGTAGACGAAAACGAAAGCCACCCCTGTTTAATGCAAAATTTGCATACAACTTCGTACATGTTTTTAAATAACTTCTAAACCGTACCAGCTGTAAAAAAATTAAAGAGATCACAAATTTTCAGAAAAAAGCAAGGAATTAGAATATCTCATTTCAAATACTATAATAACTAGACTGTGTTTCAAATTTGATCAAACTATCTTAAAAAATAAAGAAGTTATACTCAAAAAATGAAAAAAATATAGAAAGTTTGACACCCCATAACTAAAAAATAGAGCACTTTTGAGAAAATTTTTATTCTTTACTTTTGTCTTATAATTGGTCAAGGAATCCTCTGTAGAATTTCTTCGCATATATTTAGAAACACCCTGTATATTTATCGTTTTCAGCCTGTACGAGATCAATGTAGAACATCGGTCTTTTGGGATAGACTCCATAATAAAAATTTCACTCTCTTCTTGACACTTGTTGCTCTCCTTTTTTTTATTTTCCCCGCTAACTACAACAATATTTAATATAAACCATAAACTTCACATTCGGCCATCCTCTGATTATCCGACCCAAATATATTCAAATCTGTGACCCTTGGTTTCATGAATTATCCTCATATTGTAGTTTTTAATTACCCTTCGTGTTTTTTTATTCTCCTGTTGTATGTTTAATATTTGTCGCCTTGCTTCCAGTCTTTCTGGATTAAATACTGTCAACCCTTTTCTTCGAGTATATACTTAACATTTAAATCTTCTTTTTACCAATACTTTTACTTTTAATTGAATTTAAAATTTGTTGTACTCGTGGAAGAAATTTATACCACTTTGTGGGATCTATATGTATAGTAGAAATAGAAATAATTAATTCAATCATTCTATCGACTTGCGCATTAGAATGTGGTATACCGTAAACCTGTTGTAATCCTAATATGATAATAAATATTTTCATCTCTGCAAAGATTCAAACTCATTGAAAGAAAACGCTGATCCTATATCAGAAATTATTAACTTGGGATTACTAAAAATGTTTTTGTCTTTAAAGTTTAATAATTTCTTCTTCGGTCTTCGCACTTTTCATAGGATATGCAACCACAAAAAACACGGAAATTTATTTATAATATTTATTTGTAGATTCAAGTGATCCGAAATGATCTATATGAAAAGTACTCAAAGGACGGTCTTCTTTTGGTATGAGATTGAACATACCTTCTTTTTCCTTGTTTAAGATTTACAAGAATACTTTCAATTTTCTCTTGTAAATTTGGTATGAAATATTCTTTTTCAATAATATATTTTATATTTTAGTCTTTTTTCCTGAGAAATGACCAATTTCATGTACTCCTCGAATTATCTTTTAAGCCGGTTCCGCAACTAATTTTAAGATAAAAACATATTGACGTATGTCCGAGATTGCTTCCTAAGGGAGCTACAGCCCTTCAAAGGTGATAAAAAAAGGTTTTTGTACTTTTATTTGAAAGCGCCTTATAGTAGAAACTTCCAATTTTGTGTGAATACACTTTAGATAAATATGTTTTCATGATTTTTTTTTTAAATTTTTTACAAGTTTTAAAGGGTTTTATATGGAGAGTTGGTAGTAACCCTCGACATCTTTCTAACTCTAATGAAAACTTCATCGCTAATAACATTACAGGATTTCGACAATCTATTTCATAATCAAATTCTACAAGAAACATAACCCATCCTGGAACTCATTGGTGCAATTCTGGGTAAATCTGTAAGTCCTTACAGGAAAAATCTGTAAGGTTTGTTACATGGGTTGTAATGAACGGTTCCCTTGGTTACCTGCCTACAGATATTTCCTGTAAGAGCTTATAGATAACTCTTTCCTCTTTACGGTTTTATTGAAAGCATCAAAATTAATAATAATCTTAAATTTTAGTTCTACCAGATAAATCCTAAATCTTTTCAATTCTTGAATATTTCTTCTCAACTTCTTCTTTTTTATTATCCCCGCTAACTACAACATTATTTAATATCAACCCCACAATAATACAAAAATTACTGGAAAACAACTTAAATTCCTTAATTTTCCACAATTTATCACTTTAGGAGAATAAAAAACTTTACACCATTCTTGTACAATTTTTGGAGTATACTATTACCATTGTCTATTGCGCATGTTAAGGGTTAATTATTTTGATTTGGAACTTCTTGTGTTCATTTCAATACAACTTTGATCAAAATTCGGTATTTTGTAACAGCAGCGGGTGGAATTACATTTTTTAACTATAAGCGACTTTTAAATCTATGAATAATTTTTAACATATGGCAGAATATTTGTGCTCAGTTTGTTTATTTGTTACTTCATAATCACATATTTAGATATATAAATATATGTATAAAGACGAGAAACAATTTCATTTCGTTATTCCCAATCTTTTTTCAAAATCTATACCATATTTTGGATGGATGGGGTAATAAGTATTTAATTAAAGCCATAATCAATATAAAAGTTTGAAATTACTATTCAAACTAATTTTGCATAGTTTTTTGACAAAAAAAATGAAAAAAATATTTAACCGGAAAAAATAATGGTTGCATTTTGAAAAAAGAATGTCTATTTCGTTTCAGGTAAGATTTTGAACTTGAAAAAAAATTTATTTCAGAATTAATATTATAAAAGCAAAAATCCCAAAAATTGTAATACTTACGAACAAAAAATAATCCTTAAAAAATTATAATGATGTGCACTGAAAACACAATGATATTAAAATAGGGCACCCAAATTATAATCAGTAGTAACTTTTCGTTATATGAACAACAGAATTAAATTTTATAATATGTTATAGAAGTGGCTTATCCCCACACGGGCGCACGCGTCATTACAACGGGGGAAAACGACCTGTTAGTATTGAATGTCCATCTTTGGCTTGTTGCTAAACACCTACAAATTGTAATTTATTTAAAGTGAACTCGACGAAAAAGTGGAGTGGCAAAAGGTCTCGGATTTTTTCATTTTCAACGATATGTGTTTGTATCACTCGCCTGAAAGTAAGTCAATGAGTTTTGAATTTATCCTTGGAGTTACCGTATTTTTTTAATTTAAATTTCGAAAATGCTATTTAATAGAACATTTATTCAAATATTCCATATAATGAGATTTTTTCAAAATTTAGATTTTTTAAGTACATATTTGTGAAATATCAATTTGTAAAAGAAATTTTTAATAATGTTGAATGAAATACAAAGAGACAAATAATGGCGGATTTTAAATTAATATTTTTATTTTAATAAAATATTGGGATTAAAATAATATTTTAAATATTTTTTTTGGTAAATAGAGATATTTTTTAACTAATTTCATAGGCTTCCGCAGGGGGTGGGGTTGGGGGGTCCATGAGGCCCTCTTGGAAAACGCATTATTCTAAAAATTGTTATCTTTTCACGTTTCTAAGATAGTAATCTTGGTTAAAAAATATTTTATTGCAGATGGGTATATTGAATTTTTTAATATTTTATTTTGTCGTTTTTTTTTATTTATTTAATATTTTTATAATAAATTTTAAAATTGTTGTACAATATTTTGATGAACTTATTTCAAGGGTTATTTTATTTTAAACAAGCTAGACCTGCATAATCTGCTTGTGCAATAAAAGTCAAAAATTAAAGAATAAGCATTTCTAGTCAATTTTCAAAAAAAATTTACGTGTAACCAGTATTGAGTTTCCTTTTTTCAATTTCTATTAACTTTTGAGTGCTCATTCTTGAACTCAGTTTTTTCAATTGGTAACCCATGATTTTTTAATAGAATCTGAATCTACCAAAAAAATCAAAAAAATATTGTCTAAAGTGGTTTTAGTTTTAGCGTTTTATTTTGACTCATTTTATTTTTAACAAGTTTGGATTTTAATTTACCTTGTCAATAATAATTATTATTTTATTGATAAAATGTGAAAATAACAAAGTTTTATTAATATGAATATTATTATACATATGTAATATAACATAAATCATTAAAGTAACTTTTTTTATGATAAAAAACAATGTAAGGAAATCTAAAAAACAAATTCTTTCATTGAAAATCTGTTAACAAAATATAGGTTTGCACTAAAGGAATATGTTTTGGGGTTATAATAACTATGTGGAAGTCATCCGGGTGTAAAAAATTTCACCCATTCTCTGGCTGATTCCAAACTAAACAAATTTTATTGGAAACCTTTTTTTAAACTCTTACTTTTGAAGATATTTCAAAAAATTGAGTCAAAGATATACAGGGTGTCTCAGACCACCCGTCCACCCCTTTTATTTTGAGAACGCCTTGTCGTACATGGCTGAAATAAAAAAAATTATTACCAAAGCAAATCCGAAGAATGTATTGGTGCACTTATTTTTTTCCGGAATAATCCAGAAGTGCCCGGAACCTGAAGTACCTTTCGAATTTTAAATGGCAACATAGGTCGAGTATGGTATCGTTTGAAAGGTCTTTAAAAAAAAACAACTTTTATTAAATTTTTTTTTAATATCTTTCATAATTAACAAATTAAACGAAAAACAAAAGCAAAAAAGTGACAAATTGAATTTCGCTTGTAAAAACTGTACAACATAAGTATATGTTATCATATGCAAAAATTTTAAAGCACTCGAAAATAAAATATTAATAAAATAATAAATAATAAACAAATAAATCAAAATGGAAACTTCAAACATTTGAAAGAAATAAGAAGAATGTATGGGGTTAAATAGTTAGGAAGTCTTATTGGTTGGCCAGGGTAAATTATCCAAAAAAAATAAACAGGGTCGAAATTCAAAGTGAAAACCTTCAACCTTGTGGCACTATTTTTTTAGAATTTGTATTTTACATTGATGATAAGATCTCTAAAATTTGGAATTATCTTTATCTTAAAAAAATATTGGAAAAAAAAGCAAAAATACAGAAAGCAAAACAGATATAAGTACACAAAAATTGTAAGATCCTAAACAAAATTAGTTTTACTAGTTTATCTTAAATGTTAAAATCATTCAGCATATTATTTGGAACCAAAAAATGCAATATTTATATTTTTCTCATAGCTGTCTTCCCTAAATAATTACGAAGATTGTGTGAAGGTGTTGATGAAGATTTTTGATATTGTATGTAGATCTCGCCTTCGTGTATTTTATGGTAAAAAATGGCCACCTTGGCCTTTACCGACCATTTTTTATGTATTTGGCAACATCAATTTATTAAACCCAATAACCTTTTTGGACAAATAATTTAAATACATAAAAATCTTTAAATAGAAACCAAATGGATCCAAAACGTCGAATTTTATTTATGAATAGTTCTATCAGAAAATACTTTTTTCTCACAGATTTTAGGAAAATTTTCTAGCTTATCTGATATTCATCGTTATTTTAAGTTTAAATTAACAAAACTACACTGCTAATTAACTTTTATTTATTTTAAACAGGAATCTTTGAATTTTAAATAATCTTTTTTGGACGTGGTGTAAAATTTGTGATTAAAATCATACGTTGATATTCGCCGCAATTTAAAAGGCGTTAATATATCGTTTATCCTTTGTCTATCTTTTAATTTTGGCGAATTTTAGCAATATTCTGTAACTAAACTAATTTATTTGATAAACATTATTTTAATACAAATCTGAACATTAGCTATTTGTTTTTAAAAATACCATTACTTTATTTTTGTTTTGTCTGAAAATAATTTTTGGAAGTAATTAATGTACGTAGATAATATAAGCCCGTGGAATGTACAACTGTAAAACGAACTGTTAGATTGTAATTGTTTACTTAATAATAAATGATATCGGCATGGTATTTCGTTACTTGATAGAAGGCAGAAGGCAATTAGGGTGTAATTTAATATTAATTGATTAAACGTTTAAATATTATTCGACATTTGATCTTCAAGTAAAAGTGGATAAAATAAAGTAGACGTTATAGTTTGATAAATAACTCTACAAATAAAAATATTTTGAACTAAATTCTATTAATGCAAAAACATAATTAAAATAGAAAAAAAAGGAAAAATAAATAACAAAAAAATTTAAAATACCGGGTGCCACAAAACTAGAGCCACCTCTGTAATTTCTTTATTTATGAAAATTAAAATTTAAAATTTTAGTATGTTATATGGCAGAAGAAATAGCATCTATTGAACTAAAAAATTTCAACATCGACTTTCTTATTTTAAATATACCACCCTATTTTTTTGTACTTATGTAGTACTTATGTCCAGAGAGTATTTTTTCCGATTGATACCTAACATGTAGGGATAAACCTTAAATGTACTTATTCATTTTTTTTTAAATCTTTTTAATTTATTAATTGTATCAGCGGCTGTTTATAAATAAGTAAGTAAACTAAAAGTTTCTACCTACTTCTTGGGTATCACTGTAATCCTAAAAAAATCCTTTATCTAAATTTGCAATAAAACGTATTTTAAAAATTATAAAAATTATAAAAATCCGAATGAATTTCATAATTTACAATTGATTTTAGCTATTTAAATTATTTAAGAGTAGTTTTAATTGATTTCCTTAAAAAAATCAAAATTTTCTTTTTAAAATGTTTTTTGTAACCTGCTTGGAACTTAATATTATAGTAAGCCGATTTTTGTGGACACCCGTTATTCTCGGTACAAATAAAAAACATATTCTCATCTCAAGAATGCATATAGTCAATTGAGATTCGTTTTCTTATAATTGTTGGATTAAATCCTCATATTTATTCTCATAAACAAATAAACTTGAAATTTTGGCACAATTAAATTTTTTTTATAATTAATTTTATTTTATTTTTTCAGCTCTTAACTCCCCTTTAATATTTTCTACCCGACATTTGGTTTTGGTTTTTATATTTATAATCAGAAAAGATATAAATAAGCATAGAAATCTAGTATATTAGGTTAGTTTTAGTCTTCGCATTTTACTGAAATAAACGATTTCCAGTATTTTTATGGTTTTTTCAAAATAGTGAAAAACTAATTGAATTCAAGTAAGATTTATTCCAATGGTACTTTGCGCCAGGGTGTAACATTACAAATGCCGCCCCTTGCCTAAAAAAACTTCATAAAATATTATAAAAAGTACATATAACATTTTTTATAAATCAGAAATCAGTGTTTTTTCTTTTATTTATTCAAACATCTAAAATATAAAGACTTGGTGGTACTTCGGTACTTGTTATCACTTTAGTTTTAATTGTTAACTACCTTTCAATTGAGTGTGTTAATTTGATGTATTTGTAAATATTTATTTCTATAAAAGATTTCAAATTCATTCTACTAAATTTTGGCAACTGAAAAAAAAATCCCAATGAGCTAAGGAACGATTTTTTAATAATTATTTATGATAATCCACCCCTCCACTTGAATTTTGCCGTTAGGTTTTTTCTCTAGCACTGACTTCACAATTAATTTCCAAAGTTGGTCTAAAATAGTGAGGTTCCGGATTGACGTGACGTCACCGGCCCCGATCTACATAGCCTATAATTGCCTAATTTAGTCGTGGGATTGCATTTGAACAGAACGCCAGTGTTTCTTAATTACGTCTTTTTGTCTATTCTGTAATAGTACATCATTAAATTTGTTCTAAAGCTTCTGCATAGCAAAATTCCCGTCAGGGCATATGACGTCACCAACGGAGTCAGATAAACTGAATTTTTCCTATTATTGAAATGGTTGTATTTTCCTTAATATTTACTATATCGAATTAAAATAAAAACGAATGTGTTTCTAAAAATGAACTCTAACACATAATGAAAAAAATCTAAATTTTATTTTTCGTTTTCCAGCCACATTCATAAAAAAATATAATAATCCAAAAATTACCTAAAATTACCTTTATTTTGGGCGCTTCTAATTATTTCTGCATAAAGTTTTAACTATCTGTTAAATTGTAGCGTAATTAATTTAGCTTATAAATCATAAAAAAATGAAAATCTGTCAAAGTAAACCAGAGATATACTTGTGCATGTAATGTTCGATTATTACTAATATTCTTTTCAGACTCACGCGCCCTCTAGCGGTCTGCATTTATTATCAGTAATTCACGGGCACTACAAGCACCACTCACAGAACTTTATTTTTTATTTTTAGACTTACTACTTCATACACGCAGTTTATAATATTATTGTTTTGTGTTTATAAATTAATATTTTTAAATAAATTATTAACTTATTTCAAATTAGTAAAATCGTACAGTGGGTGACTGGTTAAGATTCGGGCCCATAAAGAAAACTTGGGTTGTACGACTGCAGAAACTACAAAATATACCTACTTTACGATTTAGAAAATCCTACAATCTGAGACACAACCATTAAGTTTCAATTCCTTTTAACAGGAATATGCAACATCAACTTCAGTTTAGAAGGACACCAAAAATCTTCTCAGAGTTGCATTTCATGACCAACTTTCCGAGAGGCTTTGAAATGTGTATAAGGGTTCCGCGATAAAAAAAAGTTTGGGAACCACTGCCCTAGATAATTGGAAATCCAATTTTGTACAGAAAATGGACATTCGATATAGCACAGTCAATTAAGCAAAAAAATGGGGTCAACCTCGGAATGAGAGATAATAAGCTGGAAACTCGTATACAACTTCATTTTGGCGTTGTACAAGTTGTCTGAAAAGTCTCATAAAAAATCGGTTTTTCGCGATTATCTAGGTTTCTACAGCTCCAATCATGTTAACATTTATTATAAAAATTGTAGAACATAAAATTTGTGACATATTTTGTTCCAAACATTTTTTCATGCGCTCAACCGTTTTGGAGATAGAGGGCAAAGAGCGCGTAGCGCTCAGCCATAGATACTGTAAATGTTTTGGGACACCCTAGAGTTTTTTTGCCAGAGCTCTGGCAACAGAGCTGCTAGAGATTGTCAGAGGCGTGTAAACCCATGACAAAGTGACTGCCAGAGTGAGGAAAAGCACTATGCCAGATGCCCTTTCTCACTCTCACAGTCACTTTCTCTTGGGTTTACAACCCTCTGACAATCTCTGGCACCTCTGCTCTGACAAAAAAATCCCTAGCTTGTCCCATGCCCTAATGCTAGGTAAACTGTGAATCTTCATTTAAGGCGGCTGCACAATTGATCGAACAGATACGTTACGGTTATGAAAAAGAGAGATAAAACATCCTAGTTCCTTGTGAGTGAGTGAGTGAGCATGCAATTTCCTCTTCGCCCTAGAGATAGATCTCAAAAACGGATGAGCGCATGAAAAAATGTATCAAACAAAATTTGTCACAAATTTTATGCTCTTCAGTTTTTATAATAGATGTTAACCTCATTGGAGCTATAGAAACCTATATAATCGCGCAAAACCGATTTTTGTGACCTTTGACCTTGAATAACTGACGACGCAGACACGAGATTTTATGAGACTTTTGAGATAGCTTTTAGAACACCAAAATGAAGGTGTATACGAATTTCCAGCTTATTATCTCTCATTCCGAGGTGAAACGCTAATTTGACTGGGCTAATAGCTTTAATTTTCCTTACTATTAATTCATGGTCCACTTTATCAAAAGCTTTAAAGAAGTCCATGTTTGCAACTGTGGGTATAAGTTTTTTTATTAGGTAGTACCGTTTTTTTTTGGATGTTGAGATATGCTTAAATAAAATTACTGTTTTTCCACTTATTGAAGCAAAAAACATAAACATAAATAAATACGCAGAATATGCCCAAAGTCATAGATAGCATTTTGGATTTATTGGGATAGTCGGCAAATGTGAGCGCTTGATTTTGAAATTCGTTTGATATTTGCGGTTTTGCTCATATATTTTTTCCATTGATGCTTTTTTAAAATTTCTTTTTTTGGTACACAGTCTTGCGGCTGCCAATTTCTTCTTGTTTTGTTTTAGTAAGTCAAATAAAATACTCATACGGCAGCACTAAAACGGGCTCTTTAAAAAAACGTTGGGTTAGCGGCGCATTGAAACATTCTAAAAAACTAATTGAAATAATATTGTTTTTGCAACACTAGCAATATTGTAATTTTATGAAATTCAAGTGATCGTTTTTGACTTATTAATTTTTTCAATTTTCAAAATGCGTTTATTGTAAATATTTTTATTTTTTTTTAAATGACATGATAGTAGGGCCACCCTCTAAATAGAGTTTTTTTTCTGATCACTATGATACCAAACATGAATTTACTAAATGAATTAACAGAAAAAAATCCATTTTTTTAAGTTTTGAAAAAAAATTGTGACAAACATACTTTGAATGTGTACAAGAATCTAAGGTGTTCAATTTAAAATAAGGAAGTTCATATGAAATTTGATATTTTTTGGTACAATAAATGTGTTTTCTTAGTTCATATTTCATATAATGCAAATAAATTTTTATTTTCATAAATAAATAAATGGCAGGTGTGGCCACAGTTTCGTGTACACCCGATACTAGAGACTAATACTATAGGTACTCATGTATATTATTAATATTCCAAAACAATTCCTCAACTCTTTAGTGACTAAATTTATCATTAAATAATCATATGTACATATTTCATAAATAAAAATATTTTCATACATTGTAAGTATAAAACTCTTGATAAAATAAAACGTGCACTTAATCTAATAAAATGTTTTGATATATGAAAGAAAAAATATAAGCACCAATTGAGTAAACTCACTTATTACAGACCATATAAAGTCATCAAAAATTCACAATCCATTTTTGAATAAATATTTAGATTCACTTTGTTTCTAAATAATCAATAGTAGTTTCAATAATTTACATAATTGGTTTCTGATCTTTTATGCTATCATGAAACTTTTATTAAGCTCTATTTAATCCAATCAATCGATTGTTATGAAAGTAATTAAATTACTTCCAACACGACGAGTTTTTATGCCAGTTTATTTACAAAGATGCAAAACGGAATCGAAACTAAATTATTAAAAAAAATGTCTCTACCACTCGTGAGTTGTTCCAATCAAGTCTGATAAAAGAGAATTAAGAATTTTTGGTCCTTCCGGCTATTTGCCGTTTGATTTAAATGGACAAAATTCATTTTCTCCCAAATTATTTTTGTTAAGACTAATATAAATTCATATGAGCCTTTTAAAACTATTGATAATAATTTAGTTGACACTTCACATGATCATAAATCAAACAATTATTTTTACTAAAAAATATCTTTAGGAGATTAAAGTCTATTAATAACCTTATAAACTTATTAAATCATTAAGCTTAAATTTATTGTGAGGGTCGTATTGGCCATGGATGACCATTATTAGATCGTCGGGAATAAAATGCAGGTCGAACAAAATGAGTCATTGATGCTCTCTGTATGTTTCGAAAACCCCACTCAGAAAATTGCCCACCTACATGACCTCCTTACTTTACCAAAAAAGTTCGTTTATTGCATTGGAAATATATAATTTAAAGGAAATTAGTTTGTTTAAATATAAATTAATGATTAACTGAGATTGCTTTCGTGACTATTAAATGAACAATTATTGTATCAATTATTAGCCGAAATTATTCGTATTAAAATTCATGAGGAGTTTGATACATTATTTTTTTAGAAATTGTATGATGTTTCGATTATAATATACATAATTAAATTTAAATACAATGCGTGTAGCTGAATATCAGTAAAAAAAATGTGTTTTCTTGACTATATTTATAATGAATCTAAATTGTCCCCAAAATCTTCTATTAAAAAATGTAATTCCTTTTCCACATTTTTTAGTTTTTTAACTTAACATCAATATTTTATAAGACACGTCCTATAAAAAATTAAAGAATTATGACCTTCTCCGAACCTTATAGGAATATATGGGAACAACCATCTTTACGAAACGACAACTCCCAAGAAGGCTTTTTTAAAATAAAGTTTGTTTAAAAAGCCAATTTTTTTTCTTTACTAATTTCATTGGAATCATGAACGTCTTCAAAAACAGACGTTCGAAATTTTTGGAAAATTATCATATTTACTTCATAAAGTATTTAATTTAATTCTGGGTACTAAAAGGGATTTTTACTTCCTTGTTTAATGGTTCGTAATTTAATATTTTCAAGGTTTTAAAAAATAAGTAGCATTTTAAATTAGGTGTGTATGGTGAGCAACAAACATAAAGCAGAAATTACAAATTAATTTAGCAAAATTAAGTTTCATTGCTAACTTTCCACTTTTTATTCCACTTAATATAATTAGAAGTTAAATTTCAAAAAATGTTGCCTATTTCCCAGTTATCAATAAAATTAGATTTTGTTGTAACTTTTTAATTTATTTATTATTATTCGATATAATAATAAAAGTTCGAACTTTCATAAGCTCGAATTCGGTATAGTTTCATGTTACCAGTTCAGAAAACTAACATAACGTGCTTATTGGTTGTCCGAGAAATCTGTCAATTTCGTAGAGGGTCACGTGAAGTTACTTTTTACTTTCCATGCATCGAAAATAATTGACCTTTTTTCAAACCCGAACTATATTCGAATTCGAACTTTTCTGAACTTTTTTCAATCCCGAACTTTTTTTGAATCCGAACTTTTGCGACCTCGAATTTTTGTTTAAAGTTCGAACAGTTCGAACTATTTTGAAGTTCGAACTTTTGAATTGACTTACAAATACTTCGTACAGCAATTTTTTTTAATTTCTGCTTCATATTTGTTGCTAACTTAAAACATCACCCATCTTTTTTAAGTTTTAGATGAAGTCTTAACTTTCATCTTAAAAATTTGGCAGATAAATCAGTTTTTTAGAGGGGAGTGTTTCAAAGGAAAAAAAATATGCGAAAGTAAAGTTTACAGCTTTTCATCATCGTATTGATTTTTAAAATGTAGTTTTTAAATTACTAGTTGATAAATTTAAATGCATATTTTAAGTTTTGCGTGCATAAACGATCATACCTTGATTGTGTGTAATATACACATATCACATATCCAAGTTCACATTTACAACATGGCATAGTAAACATACCCAGCAACCATTTTAATAACAGGTGATTTTATTGATATGACACGCACTAAAATACTTAAGATTACAAGGAAAATGTTTTAAAAGACCTTTTTTATATTAGAAACGAAACAATTAAATACAATACAATGGGATTATATTTTAAATAAAAGTACTAAAACCAACTGATTAGAATTAAAAGGAATTAGAATTTTAAGGAAAACAATATACAGAGTGTCACAAAAGTCAATCTGCTTTCGTTATTGTTTTACGGAATTTCAAACTCCTACAAAAGTCATCTTTTAAACATTCATGAAATAGTAAAAGCTGGTACAGTTGCTCCCAGCTGGAAGTAGGACAAAAGTAATCACGATCGCGTATTCTTTGTCCTACTTCGAGCTGGGAGCAACTTTACATACTTAGTTTAATGATTTTCTTTCTGTAGAACTTTTACCAATTTCATGCAATTGAGAAGTTTTCATATGAAAATATTAGTATATTCAATGAAACCTCTTTCGTTCATTTCTGAAAGTCTCACATTTTACAAAATTTATATTTCCGATCAAAATAACTGCATAATGGACCTATACCCGATAAGAGATATTTGAGTCATTTTTATGATGTAAGTAGCACTATAGGAGCTTATTGTAAAGTACTAATTCATTTTTTAATCGGCCAAGGTATTTAAAAAAAGTTTTTTTTTAAATCGTGACGTCACAATTTTACTTAAGATTTGGCAATGGTTTTTGGTAGCGTTGTTCTTAGAAACTAGAAGCCCGACATACTTTTAACAAGGATGAGTATGCTAAGTTAACTTTTGATGTTTACGCGAATAATAATTAATTTTATTGCTTTCGTAGTTTAAACGTAATAAACGTCTACAAAAATTAAACTTAATGCTATATTTTGCAAGTTCAAAAAATCTATATAGATTGAAATGAAAAAATGAGGTGACAAAAGTCACTGACCATTTTTCAGTTGTCAGAATTCGATAAATTGCCACGTTTTGCACGTTTATTAAAGTAAATAAAGAAGTCCTGGCTACTTTATGAATTTTTAGCCTTAATAAAAAAGATAAAATATAAATCACATATTAATGTGGATCTGGGTTTCAGATTCACAATAAAATAAAAATTATAAAATCATGAATAGACCCATTCTGAAACTTCTTACCTCTTATATTCTCTTTTCGTATTTAACATCTTATTATAATTTTTTAAAGATTTTAGACTCGAAATTCTTGTTTACGAATTAGAATTACTTATTACTATTTAATAGTTTAAAGTCTTTGTTATTGCTCTCCATTTAAGAGACAACTCGTTATCTATCTCAGAATCAGAATCTAGTTAATTACTACGTTTCCATGCAGCACTAAAATCAAATTGAAGTTGTTATACTTACTTCTGATCGTTTTCAATTCGTTTTGAAAACTGCATGGAAACGTGATATGTAACTGCACAAATTCCAAATTGGGTGTAAATATTTTTCTATTTTAAGGTGTCTTCAATTATTACTTAACAATCGAAATATTACTTCATATAAAGTTTCATTTATTTAAAAAGTAAATACATAATTGAAAATAATAGTATATTGTTTTATTAGGAGTAAAAGAATGCGAGCCATAAAAAATTCTTTTACTCCGAATAAAACATGTTATTTTTTCTTCAAACGTCGAAATTTTTAAAATAGTAATATAAAATATAATTTTAAAATTTGACATTTAATTTACAACACACATTACAATATTAGTGTATATTGGGTTGCCTAAAATTCATTTCTACTCCGCCCTTTTATTCGTTGTCGGTGCAAAGTAGTAATTTCTACTCCTAGGCAGTACAAAGTGACCATACAATCAACGAACATAAAAAGTGACATTTTAAAGCCCGTCAAACGTCACAGAAGACTGTACTTTAATGACGTTTGAAGAAAAATAAAATTTTCTTCCAATATTCTTCTAGCTGATTGAAGAAATGGTGCATTTTTGGCTTATTATTAATTTTTCTTCAATAATTTACGACTCTGTTGCCTATAATAACGTAATTGTAAATTATGTTTTTTTGAAAAATTATACTCCCTTATTTTAGTTTGGTAAAAGGATTAATCAATATTGTAATATTTAACAAATAGTTTTTGTAAGAACTTTTTAAAAATATAGATTTTACTTAACATTTTACTATAAAAGTATCAAATGCGTTTGCCAATCGATTTAATTAAAGGATTCGTTCATTTTTATGTTAAGTAAATCTTGTACATATCACGTATAGGCTTTTATGGTTCATTGGTAAACACATTTTAGTGCAAGCAATTTATGTAAGTGCTCATTAATATGAAATTGTATTGATTAAAGTACTGTCCTCAATGGTAATTTCTATAAAAGCGTATTTATAATTAGAATATTAAAAATATTTGGTATAAGTACTTAAATGTTCAATATCATTAATGATAATCGACAATAAAACCTACCCTTCTATAATAATACGTAAAAGTAAACTATTATAAATTGTAGTTTTATGATCCATTTTCAGTAAAAAAAATATAAATTTATTTTATTTGTATAAAAATATAAAAAGTTATAAGGATATACACTTCTTTAAATTAATTTTTTGTTTGATCTGTGCATTAAAAAATAACAAAATGGCGATGATATTACAAACATTTTAAAATCAGATCTTGTTACGTCACAAATTATGTTTCATGTTGGTGTGTTCTCCAAATTATGTACCCACATTAAGGAAATATTTAGTAATATTTACTACGTTTCCATCGGGGATTGAATCGGGTTTTAAAATATCAGAAATTTAGATGTTATGTCTTATGTGTATCCATCATGAGGATTTACAAAATATCTAAATTACTTTCAATATCGGCGTTAGGTGGCGTTTTGGCGAGACCACGTTTTTAGTTTTTAAGGTTATGAATATAAAACCATAGATAATAATATAATACATAATCTGGTACGCGCCGAGGAGATTATTCTTTTGCGCATAATCCAGCCCAAATTGAAGCCTTCGAAGCGTTTCCATTAGACATTTTTCAGCTCAAACCAGAGGTGGAATTCTGTAAGCCAACAAATTGATATCGGTGGTCAATTGATTCGTTTCATATTTTCTATCTCCTTCTTACACACAACAAAAGTCATAACATGGAAGCGAGACGAAAATCGTAACCATAGAAATGAAGTAAACAATCTACCGTTTTCGGTACGTTAGACCTTACAGAATTCCACCTCGGATACGATCAAGTAGAATCCAGAATTCAAATCCGATTCAATCCCAGATGGAAACGTAGTAATTATTTTGCTCAATTCCAAGAATATAAATTTTTGTTTGAGCCGTACTTATTTCACGAGTTCAAGAGGGCTTTCGGAATTTTTACGCAGCACCTCGGAAATTACAACTTACAACAAGTACTCAAAAATTACAAAACAGAAACCCAAACTCACTATAGTTGAACTGATCGATTTTCTAAACTACTAATAAGAATGACATGTACGATTTTCTTATATGCTCGTCGGAAAATTGACTTACTTTTTACCAATTTCGCGTAATTCATAAAAATTATTGGAAACTGAAGAAACTTTAGATGAAAAATGACTTGGAGGAAAGTAATTGTCTTCCAGAGAATTTCCTTTAGTGTTCCAAAAACAGGTGCAGCACTTGTATTGCTATGCTAATTCTTAGAATCAGAAATGCAGTTGATCTTGAATCTGTGGTTACACTTTTTATTTTTTTTCCAAATCTTTGATAAATTTCAAACCAAGGGGTCCCCAGACACCAAAACTCTCAATGTTAATTGGGTAAAAAATACAATTCCTTGAAAGATGACTATATTTAGATATTTTATTCTTTTCTCCAATTAAAACACCTGTGGAACTTGATGAAACCTTTAAATATGAAGGAGCCATTGTGATGAAGACCAATGGATATTCTAAAAGAGTTATCATCCATTAAAGTACCCAAAGATGACACTGGCAATGCAGTAAGCCAAGCACCAGACTCTTTTGATAGTAAACCATTAATACGATATTTTTTTAATAAATTACTATCTGAAAAAGAAATAAACTCATTAAATTTCAAATCCAATAAAGGAAGATCCCATGCTCTCTGAATGCTTTTTTTCTGAAATTTTAAAATTGTATTTATTTTCGAAGACTAAAGAGACTCACCAGCATTGACATCATTATCAGTAGTTGAAGAAAAAATCGGAGGCAAAATCTCTTCAATTTTCCTAATTGATCCGTAGAAAGATGAAAGCAATGTTGGTAAAGATAGAGATGTAGCCAAACGGATTCCCAAACCACCTTTTTAACAGGAAGCGTTGCTTGAAGCCAAACATCTTCAGAAAAATTAATTTTTATTTTATTTTAATTCATTCACAAAACTCGAACAAATGAGTCTAAAATCTAAAAATCGTCAATACTCCATTTTTAACCAGCATGAGTTACAACTTTTGGACGATGGAAGATTTCTATAGGTCAGTGGCCAAATTTCTCAAGGGCGCCCCAAATTTATATTATACAAATTCATTTACACAGACGAAAAACTAATTATACGGGGTGGCCCAACTAAAAGTTCCCACCCAGTTGTTTTGAAAACAAGTAATTTGGGAAAAAAAAACTTAAAGCCAGTGCATTTTTCTTGGAGGGGTATCAATGTATGGTTATATTTATTTTTATTATCACTATTAACAAAACAAGCTTTAAAGCTGTCTTAACCCATGTCAACTGTTAAAAACACTTAAAACAGATCTAACATAAAAATGATACCTGTATAGAGAATTCTAGAAGCTTTAAAATGATGTATCACTTAGTTGGGCCACCATAACACAGAAGAAAACTTGATCCGAATTATTTTTATTACACTTATCTTTGCTCATGCTGCTCTGATGCGTTCGTTTGGTGATTAATTTTTAATATATTTTATAATTGCACAATTTATACATCAAGGAGATTTTTTAGTTCTTCCGTTGTAATATTAAAAAAATAAAAGAAAGTGTTTCTTATTATTTGCCAAACGCACTCAACGAGGTGCATCAGTCCATCACTAAATACCTGTACACATAAACTAAACTGTCTACCACATATAATACCAGTGTCATGTAGTTACAGGTGTGTAATGCAAATCTTTATGTGACATTTAAAAAATGATATTTATAGTGATTTTTAAATAGATACATATATAATATATAGAAATTTTGGATAGAAGAGGCAATGCTGAGTATGTATTGGAAATAAAATTTTAACTCAAAAAATTATTGATTCATAAAAAACTCCTAGTTACAGGGTTGCAGCAACGATACTTTAGTTTTACAAGGGAGAAGTATTATATTGAAAAATATTAAAAATTAATAATTTGTTAGTCCTGCACAAACAATAAAATACAGGGTGACCCAGTCATCTGCCCACGGTCTATAGCTTCTTTGCTATAAAACATATCGACTTGCGGTTTTCACCAAACCAACATATAGATACATGCATGCCCCACAATTTAAAAATATTTCCGATATATACAGGGTGTCCCATCATGGCCTACTGAACCAAAGTTATATTTTTTTAAATGGAATACCCAGTGTATTATGACATTTTTGGATTCCTTATTAAAAAATAATTATACTATGTATTAACTTTTATGGGTCTATCATCACTCGTTTTGCTGATATTTGCCATTTAAGCCAAAAAAAGATCAATTTTTGAAAAATCACTGCTCTAAAACAGATGAACATTTTGCCTTGAAATTTTGTCAAAAATTTTTTAACATCGTCTAGTCTACAACTATCATGTCAAATTTTAGTTTGAGATATTTTTTTATCAGGATGCCTTATGAAACGCAAATTGAACAATTAATCGAAATTTTCAAATGGAACACCCTGTATATTTTAACATCAATCGATGGCATTTTTTACAAGCTTTCTATTAATATAATGTTTTTAAGGTCGCTTATCAACGGTTTAGGAGATATTAAAATGCAAACTGAGAAACAGTGAAAAATAGACAAAATAGTGCTGTTGATAAATTTTGTTGAGGATTTTTTTTATATTTGCCTATTATTTATTTTTGTCTTTCTCTATTTTGCTTTTTTATAATGTTGTTTTATTTCAATAGTAGTTTTTGTTGTGTTATAACAAAAATAAAATCGAAATTTGCAATTATCAATTTTGGTTTTCTAAGTCTCAGTATGCTTTGAAAATTTAGCAATATTTATGTATATTTCGAAAATATTTTTTAAATTGTGGGGCATGCATATACCGGGTGGAAATGAAAACCGGGTCACCTCTATAACTTTTTTATTTATGAATAGAAAAATTTGAAATTTGGCTATGTTCTATGGTTCAAAAAAACAAATTCTATGTGCATTTTTTATTTCCGAAATCACTTCCGGTTTCACCGGAAACATCATGAACTTTGTTTTTTTAAATGTAACATCCCATATTTTTATTCATGGCTTAAAATACTTTTAAAAAAGAAGTATTTTTGAGATATTAGTTTTTATTTTTTTTGTAAAAAAATTTTTTTTCAAAAACCAAAACTATTTCTAAATAATTCAAATACATAAAATAAATAATCGTTATAAAATCCTCTTTTTAAAAAGTCGAATGACCCGGCATCATTGCATTTAAAAAAAGTGAGATATTTGATAAAATCTTCATTAACTAAGTTTAAAAATTAATAGTTCAAAAACCACTTAAATTTTTTTTCAAATTACAATTTTATTTAGGTATTTGAATTATTTAGAATTAGTTTTGGTACTTTTCATTGACTTCGAAAACCTCTTTTTTTTTGAAAAAAAATTTTTCCTAAAAAATAAAAACTAATATCTAAAAAATACTTCTTTTTTAAAAGTATTTTAAGCCATGAATAAAAATATGGGATGTTACATTTAAAAAAACAAAGTTGAAAAGGTGAAACCGGAAGTGATTTCGAAAATAAAAAATGCACATAAAATTTGTTTTTTTGAACCATAGAACATAGCCAAATTTCAATTTTTTTTATTTATAAATAAAAAAGTTATCGAGGTGACCCGGTTTTCATTTCCACCCGGTATATGTTGATGGAAACCGCAAGTCGATATGTTTTAAAGCAAAGAAACTATAGACCGTGGGCAGATGACTGGGTCACCCTGTATATACAGGATGTCTTACGGGATGTTACACTGCACTTTGTTATTATTGGAGATAGAAATTCGATTAAATAGACAAAATACTAAAGATTTGTTCGAATATTAATAATTCGTTGACAAAGCATATGATTTTCGTATCGTTTCTGCGCCATCTTGAAAAAAAAAACAAGAATATGCGGTTTTTAAAATATGGATATAATTTCTTTATTTTCGGTGGTACCAAACAAGTTTTTTGACATTACACAGATACTTTTTTCATTTTCTATCACCAATAATAACAAAGGTACCCATGCAGTCCAACGTCTCGTGAGCTCCCTGTATTTTACAATTCTATTAGAATATAATGGCGCGTACACATCTTAGCACGTACGCTTACGAGGCAAGGCAAGGCAATGCTTTTTCTCCTATCTGTGTTTGCATTGCACAAAACAGATAGGAGAAAAAGCATTGCCTTGCCTTGCCTCGTAAGCGTACGTGCTAAGATGTGTACGCGCCTTTAGATATAAGTACAAAGTTAGAAGTTCAAGTGATAATACATTTAAAATTTATCTGCATGGAGCAGCGCATAATTGTATATTTATCTATTTAAGAAAATACGGATATAATTTGCGAGGTTCGTTTTTTCGAAGAGTTATGGGTAGGTAAATATTTTTAAGCTGCCAATTAAATTCATTTGAACATTTATCTTGTTTTTTTTAAATTGTGGTTTTTACTCTGGTGTTTACTACTTATTGGGTATTTTGAAATTTTTTATAGTTTAATTTCTTAATGATACAGTATTTTAAAAAGCCTTACTATTTTCTGATTAATTCGGCTTAAAGCCTTGATTTCACGGTGATAGTTGGTGTGATAGTTCCTATCATAATAGGAACTATCACAACTTGAAAGTCGTAACCAACCCTACGACATAAGCTGTTGTTACCATTTTACTAATATAAAAATATGTCGTATGGTTAACTTCAAACTGTAAGTGATAAATAACTAAATCTCAATTCCGGTGATATTTTTGCCCCCTTCAGGAATCTACAAAAATTTCTTGAAATATTGAAAAAACTGAAAATTCTACTATTATGATTTCATATTTTTGATTTTGTTAAAAGACTCAAAATACACCATTTTAAAAAGTAACCAACTTTTCCATCACAACCTGTTTTTGTTCCAACAAAAATATCTTAAAAATTATACATGTTTTAAAGTATTTTGGTATTATTTTTATATTTTCGCTTTCAATCACTGAAACATACTAATGTTTTTTCGAGTTATATCAAATTACAAAAAGTTTTAAAGAACTGCGTGTTTTTAGATGTAGCACTTCAAAAAACATAACAGTTAGTTTAGTTTTAAACTACAGGGTGAGCTAAGATGATTGTGGTTTGATATGTAGGTAACCAAATACGCAGGTTGGTACAACTAAAAATTTAAAAAGAAAACCCCCTCGAAATAGCGTAGCAAATATTTTTTCAAAATGAATTTAATAATCATAACAAATCAAGAATTCTAAATAAATATACAAATTTAAGTTATTTATTAAAGTTTTGTGTTTCTGAAAATAAATTACAAAAAATGTCAATTGTTGAAAATGATGACCTTCATTTTCCGGGCAGATGCTAACACAAAATAAAGATTTACGCAAAATAGTCTTGATAAAAACTGAAGGCAGAATAACTAAATACAATATTCTGAAGTATTGACACAACGGGAAAAATTCGACCTACACCTCTGCTTTTGTGTAGTCTAGTGACTTTGTTATAATTTTTACATGATTTTGTGTTACTATAAAATTGAAGCGAACAAATTCCTCAGATTTTAGGGAAATTTGAATTGACCAAAATCAGTTTAGCTCACCCTGTAGTTGCATAAATATTAAAATAAATAATATTAAACATTCTCAAAAAATCTAAAAATAAATGGTCGAAAGGACACGTGAATTAAATTTAATTAATTATACGGTTCTTTTAGGCTTATGATGACAGCACAAATATTACTACTAGGTTTAAATATGTGATGTTAACGAAAATGATGCTGAGTTAGTTTGGCTTGATAGTTTAAAAATTTTGGCAATCATCCTTACTATAACTTTAAATTCCTAATAATTTAAATGAAACACTTACTTTTTCACCATCCAGTGAACTCGTCATAAAGGGCACACAAATAACCGTTTATTAGTTTTATGTATAAATTCAAAATTTATCAGGGGTTATCTTTATACCGAAAAAAACTTTTTGTTAACTAGAAATAAATTTATTAAGACATATAATAATATTTTTTTCTTCATTTAAAATTTAACTTCAATTGTTTTTTTTTATATTTTATTATTATAACATTGTACAAATGAGCAATAAATATCTTTTTGGAATTTAGAATTTTAAACAGGTTTAAATAATTTGGAAAAAAAAACATGACAAACATTAAAATAAACTAAACCTAACTTAATGATGACCGGGTATAGATTAATCAAAAAATGCTAAAAGGGATCCTTTTATCTAGACGGAAATGCCTTATCACCCCAATGAAACTAAATAATTATATTCCAATAAAACATTTTTACAAAATTGATTATTTATAATTTTTCTAAATTTAATCAATTAAAAAAAATCAAATTAAAATTAAGCACACAAGAATACAAAAAAAAATATTTACTATATTTTCTAATCTGCCAGAACATTCTTGAATTAATAATTTAAAATTAAGTTACAAAATTGTGTAATTTACAAAAAGACGGTAGGGTTGTTATGGTTTCATAGTTAACGTGATAAAATTTACCAAATTGTCCATTTCTTTTTTGGTTACTAAGTTAAGCATGTGTTGCCAAATTGGGAACATCCTGTATTTATTCCTTCTTAATAAAGACTTATGAAATAAAAGAGAATAAAAAAATTTGAATTAAAAGGCGTTCAAAAATAAGATTTAATGCAAATAATATGCTTCTCCTCCAAGTCCTACGTACAAATTTAAATTCTTATTAACCACATAAAATAACTTGCTAATGGTAAAGGTAATTGTCTGCTTTTCTAAAAATATAATTACAACATGTTACAAATAACTACATTTACGAAAACAAATTATTTTGACCTAAAACGTATAATTTGTCACATATAGCATGCAATAATAAATTGTCAATGTGTTAAAACAATAATTTTCCTTTTAAAATGCGTTTTATTATCGCACATGGCAAGTAACGGTATGGTCAGCACAAATCAAAAAAGGAAATCGTTGAGGACACCAGCGGTTAGTCATAGCCTACACTTAATAACAAAAGGAGGTAGAAATAAATTAAAAACAATTAAATTTCATTATTTTAAATAAATAACAATGTTTTTAACAAATTTTGGTTAATTTTTATCAATTCAGTGTGTACTAACGGTACATGTTTTCGAAAAGGTTAGTATGTATACCGAGATACGCTTTGTATAATTGTTAATTATGTTGATCTAGTAATTGTGTCTACTGTGCAAGATCCGGTCCAGCGGGTTTACAGTTTCTCTTTCCATATCTGTGCGCGGTTGTTATCGAAAAATGTAGTGTTAATATGAAATAACTAATACTCCAGAAAATTTGCGGCACTTATTATGATTAATACAAACAACGCCTTTAATTACTAAGTAAGTTCTAGGATAATTAAATTAAACGTGAGAAAAGCCATTGTTTACCAATTGTGTTAACATAAATTTAAAAATTATCGCAACATGTTTATATCTTCATTGGCTTATTTAAAAAAATTAAAATTATCGTTTAACATAAATTGAGTTAATTAATATATAACATTAATTACTTCACTTCAGAGCGCTTCAGATGACATATTAAATTATCCATATGGCCTAATAAGTTCAATGCCAGTGTCTAATTTTAAAGATATTTTAGGTTCTCTCTTTTAAATGTTTCATAATTTTAAAATAAATCAATTCATAAGTTTTAAAGTTATTAAATCCATTTTAATAATTAGACTAATCGTATTTATTTTCTTAATGCGCAAAAAGTAGTAAATATTTTATAATGAAATTACAAAACTAACTTTTATTTGGTAAACATTTAACAAATTCTTTACTTCCGCAAATGGCATTCGGGGCCAGGAGAAACATAGAAAATAAACCTCTTAAGATATCAAAAAATGTATTTACAAGTTTAGTTGAAAAAATTGAAGAGCATTGAAGGAAAACGTTTGAAAGAACGCTGGGTCGGCTTCAGGCCTTAAAATAAAACAAAATTTAGTCTGCACCCGATTTTATTCCAAGAATTTGAATGGGCAGTAAACAATTCCTCAAAATTTTGATTGCTTCTTATGAGGAATTGCATTATCAAAAATATGCCTACAGTTTTTAAATGAACTAAAATCGGAAAATTGTAATGATTATTTCATTAAAATATCTGATTTTGAAACAAGCGATGGGTTTTACTCATCCCTAAACAAAAAAGTTTCATCGCTGCATCAAAGATCCACCATGACGCTTAACTATAGAACCGAGATATTAAAAGTCTAATATTTCGTCTTGAAGCAGACGTCTTACGTATATTGAATTCCAACCCTACACTTATAATATGTAAGACTTTTTGAAGCTAATTAGATTCTAAACCACGTTGCTATCTCTAATAATGCGGGATACTTTTCTGGTTTAAGGATGGGTCCTATCTTAGGACAAAGACAAAATGGATCACTTTATGAAGAAAATTATTTTAAAGAGGTAGTAGGTACTCTCCCATTGCAGATTTCTTGCCTCATTGCTTTCAACAAGATAGTGACCTGAAGCGTATGTGGAAGTTCCTAAAGCAAGGATTTGTAATAAAAAAATAATTCAATGATGGTTTAAAAAACCATGGTTATATGACATAATATCATTTTACCTTTTAATTTTTGCATTTTTTATTGAATTAATAGAAAATTTTTAGATGTTGCACTATTTTTGGTCAGCCCAATTATTTAATCATTATACGTATAACGCTGTAAATGCAAAAATCAGTTTCGAGTTTTGGAAAACAGAATGAGGAAGAAAAACGAAAAAAATAATTGATATTTTTATATCTTATATTTTAAAAATCATAATTATAAATAAGTTGTTTTTTGTTTCAATTCGATACGACAAATATTAACGTAAATATAACCGTTTGAAAATTAGCCCCTCCGCTTCAACTACGCGATGTATTCTGACGTCATTTCTTCCGAACGCTGTCCGTTCCGTACACGCGTATAGTGCACTTGATTGTTTCTAGACGTTTTTATAGTTATTATCTTTTAATACTCTCACAAAATATTACTATTGGTTATTA
This sequence comes from Stenus bimaculatus, assembly GCA_963971135.1. Classification (NCBI taxonomy): domain Eukaryota; kingdom Metazoa; phylum Arthropoda; class Insecta; order Coleoptera; family Staphylinidae; genus Stenus; species Stenus bimaculatus. The sequence continues at coordinate 55,044,388 of OZ020180.1, read as the reverse complement.
ATTAAAGTAGGAGAATTATTTATTAATTTAAAATTTACTTCTTTATAATTTTTTACTTATGAAATTTCACTTTAAATGTTATACAACTTTAGTGTGGTTTTTACAAGTGTGTAGCGTTTCAAATTAAAAATTTAAAAGTTAATAATTTTGGGTTGTAATATAAAGAAATAAAAAAAATTCAAGGCAGTACGACTTTTTGTTCAAAAGATATGAATTTTTATGTAAAATATGGCTTTCTAACAAATGAGTAAAGGTGTATTGTTAAAAATTCATATTTCGCTTAATAACTAAAATTAAAAAACGAAAATTCGTACAGATAAATTTATAAAAATTATCGATATTATCTTATTAAATTTTTTTAAATTAGACGCGTTTTAAAAAGTATTTGGTTAATATCGGTTAAACAGTTTTTTTGGAAAAAATTGGCAAAGTCTTGGCAAAATTTTGGTACAAATACGGGTATGGACGACGTAATTTTATACCGAAAATTAAAATTTTCAGGGAATTTGGTGGGGGAGGTAACGGTGCGAATTTTAAGCTATTACTTGTCCCGGCGGCTCTAATAGATTAGAAGATATTAATTATTTTGTGAAAAGTAAAAAATTTCAGACCGCAATTTTGGTTCGAAACGGAGATTTTGCATATTTTTGCTACATTTTCGGCCATAACTCGATAACGAAAGGAGATAGCGAAGTGATTCTTTTTTTGTCGTAAAGTGGACCATGAAAGCTTTCCGAAAATGTACATTTCGTTAGGGTAGAATAAAATTTGAGGGACTGATTAAACCGAAACTCGAATAAAAATGCGACTTTTTTAAATGCGATCTTAAAAAATTTAAGATTTCGTTGTTTTTTTAAAATTTAAAAAACCCTATGTGTGGGCGGTTTTAATACCAAGAGTAGATTTATCAGAATTTTTAAAAATGAAAATCCGTTAAAAAATAGGCTGACGGGAGCCGCCGACCCCTAAATTCAACATTTTTACATTTTTACGCCATAACTTTTTAAACGCGCAAAATTTAAAAATGCACTATGCTCATTACACCACAAATATTGTTGTTCTTTGATAATCTGATGTAAAATTGAGAAAATTTAAAAAATTGACGGCTGCAGAGAGGGCTGACCAAAGCGCGCGTTTGAGCTATTTTATTAACATTTCACTTGGGATTTTTTTTCAAGTCCAGGGGTAAAATATAATCGTGCTGATTTTTTCTCGCATAATTAATAAAGAAAGAAGGGAAATAAAAAACATTGGAATATTATACACGGTCGGGATCATAAGTTACGAATTTTCAAAGTCGGCGTTGAAAAAGCACTAATTTTAAACTACAAATTCGAGAGCGTCAAAAGTACAGAAAAAATTAAGATATGTAGATGACAAATCAAGAAACCGCGATTTTTTTTCACCTGCCGATCTTCTAATCGAAGCCACACAGTTTTAGCACTTTTGGCGACCGTATAACCCGTGCGAGGCGACTAGGAAATAATGATGTCACTCAGCTCGCAAGGAAAAAAAGTAGCGCCTAGTGATTTCATAAACTTTGTTAATTAATTGCGAAGCCATTTTAAGTGCTAGACCAAAAATTCAAATTGCAAAATTCAAGTTACAAGGTACTCTTTTATATAAAATTATAAAAAAAAATGGTTTACAGACTCATTCGCAAAGAATTTTTAGTTGGTACTAACTAATTTAATAAGTTCATATGACTTTTTGTTACATGCACGTGGTTCAAGTTTATGAAAAAATCCAAAAAGCCTTCTTTTTTAGTGAGCAAAAGATAATTGGATCAAGAATACTAGAGACACTAAAATCATTTGTAGGTACACTTGTGTGCTCTTCCAATTAGTTTGCTTTATTCAATTTCTAGACATTTTGACAATCCAGCCAATGTGAATTTGTTAAGTATCATGATTTTTTTTTAATGTTTGCTACTAAATTTGAAAGATTTGAATGTTAGATTTATTTTGGCTGACTTCAATTAATGGTAAATCGTTTAAATTATAAATCTTATTCCTTGTAAATTTTCTTACATTTAAATAGAATCAAAAGAATTTGTTGTTCTAGTTTATTGAAGTAACACGATTTTTTATTCAAAAAGTGTAATCATTTTTTTATATCATCGTTTAAGTGACATGAATGTCTATCAAAAACGAGAAGGAGTTTTCACTTAAAAAAATCGATGATGACGTTATTAATATCTGTTTATTCCAAGAGATGGTATTTTAAAAACCAAAATTGACCTGTTGTTGTTGTTCCAAACTTTATCATCGTTAGAGTTCGAGAATTTCACTCAATAAATATACGTAACTTTCCAGCTTTAACAAGTAATTTGATTTAAACTTTATACTCCGTGACCGTCACAAAATAAATCTGATAAGAAAAAACTTTTTGCAATGAAGCTACCCAAGTGTAGTCAAATCACATAAAACAGAATTCGTGTGATAAATACATTATTGCCTTCTGTATTTAACATGAGTTTCGATGCTTGAAGAAAAATTACATGTTCTATTGGGAGTAAAATAACTTTTTTATTAAAACAATAAACAGGGTGATTTTTATGTATGGAACCAAAGCAATCATGCCTAAATGGCTGCATAAAGTACTAACACTTAGCTTTCCAATGATGTATTGCAAGACCTATGTTGGTACTAAAAAATGTCAAAAATCCGAGCGATAAATTTTTTTTCTTATCTCAAAATGTTTGTATCAAGGCCCCATTCGATCCCACAAAATTTGTTGGTTGCATACATAAAAATCACCTTGTCAGGGTGCGCCAACGAAAACGAAACGTTTGAGATTTAAAATAGTTAATAAAAAATAATTGAAAAAACGCTGGTACAGGTCAACTTTGGTTTCGAGGGGGCATATTTTGCCATAGAGGTGATGCCAAAATCCATTCATTCCTGTGCGGTATGGACACAACCCCAAAAATTATAATAGGCATGGTGAGGTAAGAAATAACTTGTTGGGAGGATCTTTTTACCTTGAGTGTCATACAAAAAACAAAAGTTAAATCGATCGATTCCTTTTAAAGATATTTCTAATTAGAAATGCACAATGTAACATCTTTCAAACAAACCGATTGATTTAACTTTTGTTTTTTGTATGTTACTCGTGGTGAAAGAATCTTTCCAATGAGGTATTAGGTATTACTCACCGTACCACGACAATTAAAATTTAAGGGGTATTGTTCATTAAAACGCAAGGAAAATAACTATTTTAAAACGCAACCGTTTCGATTTCGTTGACGCACGCTGTATATTTTCGTCAAACATCAACAAAGTATATCATTCTGTGACTCTTCACAAGCTATAATAATAAATTTTTCTGTTAGTTTGTTAAATGTTAAATTCGGGTTCCAACCAAGCATTAATCAATTTATAATGTAGAAAATAAAATAGTAAGACAAAAGAAATTTAATATACAGGTTTCAGATTCCGGCAGAAATTGTAATTGTAAAATTTAAGTAAAAAAATATAATTCTTCTAAAAACAAAAGAGATTCAACATTTTAATACAGGTTGACCCAGAATTTGAGCATAAGCATATTTTTCTTTTCTATGTAAAAAAAGACTCAATGTTCTTTTTAAATCTTTGGGACTGATAATTTTCATTGATTTTACTTAATAAAATGCTATTTTGTGTACAAATCTTAATATTAATTATAATATGAAACAAGATAAAAATTTAAAAAACATATTCAGAGAGAATATTATATCATTTTTATCCTCCCTATTTTTCTTCCGAATTAAAAGATTTTAAATTAAATATATCGATATTAATTAACAAAACTTGTAAAGTTTATCCCATAAATTATTTTGAACACCCTAAAACCAAAAAGTATAATTACTTATTCTGTTTCTCACTGTTTTAAATTATTGAATGTAATAAGTAATTATATGTGGACAATCTATTATATTATTAATGTACCTATTTTATTTTTTAGTAACCCCAAAGTTTGAAAAAGACTTACTGTATAAACTGACTTACCGTGAATTTTTAAATTTTCCAAGTACTCAAAATCCATAAAAGTAACTTTAAACATTCAAAAAAAATTTAAGGAATTTTTAATTGAGTGTACTAGCAATTTTGAAAAAAAAAATTAGTTTTACAACTTAGGGGAATAGAATACATATCAAGTTTTTTAATAAAATCCTACAATAATTTATAAAATATCAAAGTCAGAACTAATTTTGTCCAAATATTTTTTATTTATTTCATATTTTAATAGATTTTTTATTTAAAAGCATATTTTCTTTTATAAAATAGATGCCAATGAATGATACTTCTTTGGTAACTCTTAGAGACTACCCTTATTATTGTTTTATCTAATTTCTTAAACTAATCGAACCTGAAATAAACAGGTTTTTAACTAAGATATTCTTCAACTCAGCAATTATTATTTTGTTTCGGCTTCTTTGAATTTTAAAAAATCTTAAATCGTAAATAGTATATTGTTTTATTAGGAGTAAAAGAAGTACTTTTTGTGGTGAGCATGTAGGTTTGCGGGACGAGCTTCGCGAGTTCCGCGGTTACATGGGAGCCACAAAAAGTTCTTTTACTCCTAATAAAACATGCTATTTTTTCTTCAAACGTCGAATTTTTTTAAATAGTACCTAATATAATAAATAATTTTAAAATTACATATAACACACAATACAATGTTAGTGTATATTGGGTTGCCTAAAATTCATTTCTACTCCGCCCTTTTATTTCTTGGCAGTACAAAGTATGCATTTCTACTCCTAGGCAGTACAAAGTTGCCATAGAATCAACGAACATAAAAAGTGACATTTTAAAGCCTGTCAAACGTCACAGCAGACTGTACTTTAATGACATTTGAAGAAAATCCTTATTTAAATTTTCAAAAAGGGTAAAAGACGTATCGAATTGTTTTTAAAAAACTTTGACACGACGTCGCTTTGGCGTCATCAAATTTCTTAAATGGGTTGATATAGTTTTTATTGCATAAAATAATACCTTACTAAGAGTGTTTTACAATAGTACCAACAAGTTTATATCCACCCAATACAAATTTGATGATGTCAGTCTCCTTCCAGGAATCAAAATCGGACCTATGTTTATACAAACTTTTTTCTTTTTTTTTGGTGTTTTTTACCCACTGACAAATTTTTTACACATATATTATGATACATCCTACAGGATAGATATATACATATACGATACTTGCTTTAAGAATATTGTTTTAATAATTTATAATTCTAAATTTGACCCATTTTAATGTTTAGTAATATTAATTAACGTATGTATAATATATTCGAAGAAATCCAAGGTATTTTTTGTACATATATTTTTCAAACATTTCTTATTTAAAAATCAATTGAGAGCAGTAGGTGTTTGATTATTTATAAAGAATGTGTCTGGCGATAGACGATACTTAAATTATAGTTTTTATAAAATTTGTGCTCACTGTAAAAGGCACTTGCATTAGTTTCGAAATAATTTAATTTTTTTTTGAATACTCAGTTCCAAATTGTCCGTGAGCATCTCGTGTTTGAAAGTTTTCTGTGTTCAGGGACAGCATTTTTATGAATAATTATAAAGTTTATTTAAGTTTTATTTATTATTATGTAAAATTATAAGATTGACATCATCATCGCTTTTACTTCAAATTACATCACCATATTTGGAAATAGTTAAGTACTCCTTAGTCCAGACGTAAGGCATTTTTTTTTTAAATTATAAACAATATTCTATAATTAAAAGCAAATGATTACCTATCGTCAGTTATCTTTATTTAGAACAATAATATTTATAAAATGTAAGTTTTTATTCAGAAAATTTATGAGTAAAAACAGGCATGCTTATTTAAAATGTGTCAGAAAAGAATTTATGGTCATAATAACTAATCTCGTAAGAAACGAGGAAGGTATTTTTTTTCGTATCGAGTTGAAATTTTGTATGCGTACGGAGAAGAAAATTTTATGAAAAAAGTTATTCCGCCCCGAACGAAAAATCGAATTCATCCCCTCAGTGTCCGAAATTCACCTCGAATCGTATGAAATTTTAGTATGTTAAGGAGGACCCGATTCTGAATACGGTGGTATTGACCCGTCCGAACCTATCTGTTAAGGGGGCGGAGATACAGCCCCTTTTGTATTTTTACCCCAAATTCGGACGTTTTTTGCGACGATCCGCGAAAAGGGCAGTTTTTTAAGTCAGATTTTAAAATTCTGGTCGCATCATGAAGAGGGATGTGGATTTTAAGTGGGGTTAGAATTTTAAATTTTTCCCACCACGCTAAAACCCTCTGAAAAAAAAACTCGAAAATGATTTTTCTTGCTTTTTTTCCGGTTTTCGCCGGCCTCAACTTTGAAAAATCGTACCCCCGTCCGGTTTTAAAGGGAAGCGAAATTTGGCCCCTTTTATTCTCACATCCTGGGGATGGACCGTGGCCATTTTTAAGTTCCAAGGCCCGACGGTGGGGCGTCGCGGTGCCGGCACGCCGAGCGTTTGGCGTTTTCTCGGGCGGCAAAAGTGCTCAAACTGTTCGGCAGGTGAAAAAAAATCGCGGTTTTTTATTCCTAATCTACATTCTATGATTTTAACCAAATATTTTTTAAAACGCGTCTATGCATGGTGTTTACTTTCGGTAAAAATTTGAAACCGGCAACTTTTATAATTTTCGAGAAAAAAAAAATAAAAATCGATTTCCATGAAAAATTTCAAGCCTGTAACCTTAAAAATATCTCAAAAAATTCTTTTTCGATTTTTTTCAAAATCGACCCCGCAAATGTAAGATAATAGAAGATGGATGCAATGTAGGGGGTCATTTGCCCTCTACACTCCCTAAAAAAAATTTTACTCGCCAATAACTCAAAAAAATTAAATTTTTTTCAGGTAATGTATCTTAAAAAATAATTAAATTTAAAAAAATATAATATGTTAATATCAGTAATTTTTAGAAACTTATCTGTACGAATTTTCATTTCTTAATTTTACTTATTAAGCGAAATATGAATTTTTAAAAATACACCTTTACTCATTTACCAGAATACCATGTTTTATATAAAAATTCATAACTTTTGAACGATACATCGTAGAGACTTGATTTTTTTTTTCTATTTTCTTTATACTTTAAATATAAATTATTAACTTTCAGATTTTTAATTTGAAACGCTGCACCCTTGTATATTTACTATTTACACATTACAGACTACCGTGAATAACGATAAAATTTAATTAAATTTTAAATTGTATATCCAAAAAGGTTGGTTACATAATTATTCATTATTCAGGTGAATATTTCTTATAATGTAAACAATGGTCTGATAAAATTATTTATCTTATCTTAAATTTAATGTTTGAGAATGTTTGAGAAATTAAGATGAGTCATATAACCTGAAAGGTATAAATCTCCTTTATACTTTTTCAAAAAAATGTTCTAATCAATATTAGTATATGGTAAAAGAAGAAATAGAATGGAGATATTTTTGGTTAAAATTCATTTTTGTTTTAATTAAAATTTATTTTTAGATCAGAACCTACTCAAAAAATTGCTTTGATTTTTTTTTGTTTAACTATCCATTCGATTTAAAATTTGTAAGTAGGTTTAATAAAAATAAAATGAATTGTTAAATAGCTACTTATGATGCATATTATGGCACGCGTATGAAAGTTTGTAAAACGAGCCTAGAGGGGCAAGTTTTTTCTCTAGGTTGTCTATTTTGATTTTTTACATTGTTGTGTCCGAATGGTCAACTAGTGGTTCACGCTCATCTACTGGTGCCATTTCCTTAATATTGAGAAAAATTAAGATTTCTCAAACTTCAAACCATTTTATGGTCACCCTTTGTCTTTGAGCTAAACTTTAAAAAAACCTTGCGAATGGTTCGAACTTTAATTTTTTTAGTACTGGTTCAGTAATCAGTACTGTGTGTATTATAAATAATATTCCTATAAAAGTTTAATTTTAATTATGATAAAGTATTAATTTCTACTTTCTTCAAAATTATTTTTAGGATGAGGAACTTAACAAGAAGAGACAGCGTATGTCCAAATCCAAAATCAGAGCTACTTAAAAATGTTCAAGAAAACAATGTCCTGGAAATTCGAAATATATTAAAAAAGAACCCTAATCTTATTAGCGAACCATTCGGATATCCTTATTTAAAACCCATTTTTAACGTAGCTCTTTTCGACATAGCTAAAACTACAAGTACAGATGTAATAGAAGAGTTAATTGAGCGTGGAGCAGACCTACATTACTCAAATGAAAAGTGGAATGATGATGGAAAGGAAGCAATTCATTTTGCAGCACTAGGTATAATTAACTGTTTTTTTTTTGTTAAAACAATTTCACAATATTTTCGAATTTCATTGATCTTTAATCATTTTCAAATTAAATTATATGTAAATTCTGGCTACTATTTTTTTTTGAAACTGTATAAATTTGTTTTAGGTGAAAACCCACAAATTTTAAAGTGCATTATTCGTCATATTGGAAAACAAAAAATAAATGCAACAACAAACCATGGAAATACAGCTTTGGTACTTTTAATAAAAGAAGGAAACGCAAACGACCCAAACTTCATAGAATGTATAAAAATTTTGTTGGATAACGAAATTGATATAAATAAAACAAATAATAAAAATGCATCTGCAATTTATTGGGCAGCAAATAAAAAATATAGAAATGTAATTGACTTATTGCTGGAATTTGACGATATTGATATAGATAGTGTGACAAACAATAAAACAGCCAGGAAATTATTGCAAAACTTAAATATTGATGTAAGCCACATCCCAGTCTACAGCTCAGAAGATTTAAACGAAGATCCGAAGCAACTATTGGGTTATTTAAAAACAAAAAAAGAATTAAGTTTTATAGACTTGGCATCAAGGATAGATACAGATTATGAAGACGTTAATGAACAAACATACCTGCAAATTGCTTGTGAGAAACATTTAGTTAAAGTAGTTGAATTTTTAATATCAAAAAATGTAGATATTAACAGATCTTCAAAAAAGAATTTAAGATCTCCCATTGAAATTACGGCTGCAAATGGATACCACAAAATTTTTAAGTTATTAATTGAAAATCACTCAATAATCGTCGATAATAAAGTGTTATCTGAAATATTAAGAAAACTTGATTATGAATGTAGCGAACAAATTAATTATTATTTATGCTATGAGTACTTACTAAAATATAAAAAAGTTGACGTAAATATTAAAGATAGTAATGGTAACTACCCTTTACACTATGGAGCAAGGTATGGTGGTCCAGAAGTAGCTTTATCGTTACTAAACTCTAAAGCGTCATTAGGAAATAAAAATAATTATGGAATTTTAACAATAGCTGAAGTCGATTATGAAACACTAAAAGACCACTTGGATACTTGCATCGAGGCACAACCTTGTAATAAATTAGATAAGGAAAATATGACAATAAGTTTTGATTACGCTACTCTTTTACCAACTGTTGAAAAAGAAGAAAGCACTTCAATAAATGAGGTGGAAAAATCACTAAATAGTGAAATTAAAAACTTAGTAGTTGAAACTGAGGCTATTCTTTACATGAGTCGTTCATCGGAATTAAAGTCGTTGTTAAAACATCCCGTAATTACTAGCTTTTTATACATGAAGTGGCATAGAATAAGGTGGATATTTTATACAAATGTATTATTTTATTTAACGTTTTGTTTCGCTTTGCTTTTGCATTCAATTACATTATACAATAGTACTAATATTCAGGGCTTTACTTATTTTTTCTTGCTAATAATGTCGTTTATGTTGTTTATGAGAGAATTTTTCCAAATTATAGTAGCGCCAGTTAAATACATTCAGAATTTCGAAAATTATATTGAAATTTCGTTAATCGTTGTAGTAATTTTTATGCTTCTAATAACGACTCCTTCTGATAAAACTAGAAACCAATTGTGTGCTTTTGCATTTTTACTAGCCGCATTTGAACTTTTGTTTTTACTTGGAAATTATCCATCACTATCAACAAAAATAGTTATGTTGCGTACTGTTTCCTCAAACTTTTTTAAATTTCTTCTTTTTTATTCAATTCTAATTGTAGCTTTCGCTTTTTGTTTTCATATACTTTTTAACGATAACAGTAGCTCATCATTATCTTTACCAGCAAATAATACGGAAACTGAACAAGAAGGTGGATTTTTTGTAAATCCCCTTATATCTATGTTCAAAACATTAATAATGTTGACTGGGGAATTTGAGGCGGGCGAAATTAATTTTGAACAGTATCCAGTCACAAGTCACTTAATATTTTTATTATTTGTCATTACAATTGCTGTAATTTTACTTAACCTTTTAAATGGTCTTGCTGTTAGTGATACACAAGAAATCATCAATGAGGCTGAATTGGTTGGTCACAGAGTAAGGGCAGAATACATTTCATACGCAGAATCTTTAATCTTCAGCAGCATACTTACATCAGGCTTTATGGATTGCTACTATAATTTATTTAGGTGTAAAGGACAAAATAGAAATAAAAGTCAAGTTATTTCAAAAACTCTTGCTGAAAAAATATGCCTTTTTCCGAATTATCTTCATGATTATAAATTAATTATTTACCCAAATCAAAAGGGGAGAGTTCATTTTGAAAATGGAGAAAATAATAAATGGGGTTGTAAAAATGTTTATTTAGACAAAAAGTGTATACAAAAAGCAAGAGCGTTAATTCAAGAAAAGAAGGAGGAAGATAAGCGCAGAAAGGAGAAACAAGAGGAAAAAAATCGAATTGAAGCCTTACATTATAAAATTAATCAGATGACTATGATATTACAGTCTTTAAACAGTAGAAATGATATAATAAATATATAATTAAATATATTTCGATTGTCTGTGTTATTATTCATATAGAAAATTAGATTTTGTTGTTGTTAAGTATGTATTAAAATTAAATAATACCATTTTAGAACACCAGATAAAGAAAAAGCAGCTTCATATAATTGCCTTCTAAAGTAAAATATGTCTTCGTTTTGGGACTAAAATATTATTTCTTCAAATAATCTTTATATTTTAATTTTTTTTGTATAATAAAAATAATTTTATAATAATATTATTTGTATAATTTAATATGCCTGTAATAGCTCAAAAAAGATAGGAGCGTGTATTCAGCGACCGTGATGAAAAATTTAGAGACGTCGTTATCGTTAATCACGTGATTAAAAAATATTTCTTCATAAGAAATATTTTCTTAAAGACGTGATTAACTTTAACGACGTCTCTAAAATTTTCATCACGGTCGCTGAATACATGCTGGGGTATTTTATAAAAGATGTATTTTTCAATTTATAGTTATCTCATTTTGAATTAATTATTTATTAATAATATACATATTATTATGTATAATAGAAATTTTATTCAGGTAAGAACGAACTTAAATTTATTTATAATTTAAACTGATTATTTTAAAAATTTACACAAATAGTAAATGGTAAGAAAATAATTGGAAGAACAATGAGGCAAATACCGATTACAACATACATTCAAATTTATACAAGGTGTAACAAAAGTAACGCGTCTTGAAATTTAAAAATTTAAATCCAAATGGTTTTGGTGTATTTCAATATACAGGCAGTAACAAAATAATAATAATAAGTTTATTTAAATGTATGAATATACATACAGGGTGTCCCATTTTAATTAATCCAGCTGAATATCTTGAAAACGAAGCGATTTCCTTAAAAATGTTTCATACAAAAATTGTAGCGACTCGAGGGGGACATTTAATAGTGCTATGGGTTTTTAATTGTTATGGGGTTTTATGGAAAAACATTTTTTTTCAAATGGGAACCCATTTTTTATTGTAGATTCGTAATCTATGGAAAATACTAAGAAAGTTTTGGTTGAAACTTTTTTTCTAAAATTTCGATTTTTCGCTATATTCACCAAAATGAACACAAATTTTGGGATTTTCGATACAGTTTTACTAAAAAACTAAAGGTCTATAAGAAAACTCGCAGGAGTCAAAAAGTGCTTAAATTAAGGCAAGGATTAATAAAAAATATTATTTTACTTGATTAAAAAAAATAAATTTAAAAAAAGTTTATTTTATTTTTATTATTTTTTAAGAAAAATATTATTTTTTTTTACTTATAAAATTTAAAATAAAGTCAAAGGTAATTAATTAATACACTTAAAGATATTTGGATCTGTTCTTAAATTACGAGAGCTGGTCTAAATAAGATGTTCGAATATTCCTCCATTTTGTTCAATACACATGTTTACTCGTGTGCGAAAAGCCAATGATACAATACTCAACATTTCAGGAGTGATACTTCGAAAAGCGTCCGTAATTAGTATCATAATATCCTCTCTAGTTGTAGTTGGTCGTTCATAAACCTTATCTTTTATGTAACCCCATAAAAAATAATCCATTTTTGTAAGATCTGGAGATCTTGCTGGCCATTCGTGTACTTCACTACCAATTCCAATCCACATATTAGGGAATTAGTTATGTAAAAATGTTTTAACAATTCTGGCAGTGTGGGGTCTAGCTCCGTCCTGTTGAAACCACATTCGCTGTCTTAAATCTAGAGGTGCATCTTCTAAAAGAGTAGGCATTTCGTTTTGAATTATATTCAAATAAACATGTTGGTTAAGATTTTCTTCATAAAAAAATGGTCCCACAAGATACTCATCCACTATTCCAGCCCAAACGTTTATAGACCAACGCAACTGTAATCTATGATCTCTTTGCCAATGTGGATTATTTTCAGAATAATAATGAGCATTCTGAAGATTTACTCCACCCATGTTATCAAATTTTGCTTCATCAGTAAAAAGTACGCGATTAAAAAAAGGGGATCTCTTCTAACTTGATTCGTAGCCCATATGCAAAAATTTAGTCGGCGGATATAGTCATCTTCTTTAATTTGTTGGGTTAAATGAACATGATATGGGTGTGATTTATGGTGTTTTAAAATTCTGTTGGCAGAAGATTTAGGAAGTCCATGAAGACGCTGAATTTTTCTTGTAGATGTATGTGGATCTTCATTTACGGAAGCTAATGCTATCAATGAGGGGAGCATCTTAGGACCAGTTTTACTACGTTTTCTTCTAAGAGAATCGTTTTCCGCTCTTCTTTCAGCATAAAGACGTGCTGCGTGCCGATAGTTATCAGGGCATTCGCCCAAAACTTTTATAATATTCACGATTTCTCTAGGTGAATAATCAGCCATTTTATGAGAGACTGATTTTAAATAATCACAGTGGCTTCAATAACAATGAGCTTCTACAAAAAACTAATCTGTCACAATATAACAATTATGTGAAAATGAAATTCCTTTATTTTTAGAAACCTTCTTCCTTAATTGAAAAATATTATTTAACATATTAAATTGCAAATAAAATTGAAAAACCATTTTGACACCTATTGTTTCCAACCTTTGACTTTATTTTAAATTTTATAAGTAAAAAAAAATAATATTTTTCTTAAAAAATAATAAAAATATAATAAACTTTTTTTTTAATTTATTTTTTTTTAATAAAATAAAATAATATTTTTTATTAATACTTGCCTTAATTTAAGCACTTTTTGTCTCTTACGATTTTTCTTATAAAGCTTTAGTTTTCTAGTAAAACTGTATCGAAAATCTCAAAATTTGTGTTCATTTTGGTGAATATAGCAAAAAATTTAAATTTTAGAAAAAAAAGTTTCATTCAAAACTTTCTTATTATTTTCCATAGATTACGAATCTACAATAAAAAAATGGGGGCTCCCATTTGAAAAAAAATGTTATTCCATAAAACCCCATAACAATTAAAAACCCATGGCACTATTAAATGTCCCCCTCGAGCCGCTACAATTCTTGTCTGAAACATTTTTGAGGAAATCGCTTCGTTTTCAAGATATTCAGCTGGATTAATTAAAATGGGACACCCTGTACAATAGTGAAGTGTCAACTAATGCGTTTTATAAAAGACTCAACATTTTGAAGAAGATAGTAAGCATTGGGACCGATGGAGAAGACCATAAGTTAAATAATATTTTTGAAAATCTTGATCAGACATTAGAAAGGTACAACTTTGATTTTGCTTCTGGAGAAATTGGTACTGAACTGAACTTGTGCTATAATGAAAATAATCCCTTATAATTTATTTGTACTATGGTCACAATAAGGATTAATAATTTTTTTTTATTTCTGGTTCAATTCCCCGTCCCCATCCCCCATCCCTAACATTAATAATAATTATTAATAGTCTATGGAATCCGAACTCGTTTCCGCTCTCGACCGCAAAAGTTGCTGCCACTCTCGGCAGCAATATTTTCTAACGCTCTCGAATACGTTGCCGCTCTCGGCACCGGAATACTTCCCATATTTTATTGTAAGCCCCGTTATCACATTTTCATCTTACATCATTGTTTCTCAAAACGGCCGCCAAGGATGAGTCAATATTTAAATTAAACGAAAAATATTCTTCATACACACATCCTCCTTGAACTATTCGATTGGGGTTTTAAAATTTTATCCCAAAAATGGACTTACCTTTTTCTGGATGCAAGGTCTTCAATTATTTAAATTGATAAAATGAATTAGAGTTTTTAATTTCAATATTCAAATTATTAAACTGAATCAATCCTACATGAAATAATGAATTATGAGTTATATATTCGTTTATGTACAGTTTTGATATAAATATTACTCTGTGATCTTGTTTCACAAGAACGAGTTTCACTAATTATGTTAATATTTTTTTTCGTTGGTCGTTTATTAAAGAGTATTTTTAATGTATACAAAATCATTCATTAATGACCCCTATTAATGCATGATTTTTGTTTAATAAATGATTTTGGAGGTGCCCTCTATTGATGACGTTTCTAATGAAATTTTCTACGAAGTATACGACAATTGTGAATATAAAGTTAATTTAATTTGTTTTAACCTAATTAAAATTATAAATTAAATAAATCATGTAATTTTAAATACACTTCAAATAATCGGTACACCAATACATTTTATATTTATTTTATAAATGTGAGGTTATGTACACATCAAGTCATCATTAAATGACTATAGAACTCTCTGATTATAGACAACCCTGTTCGTTTAATTCGACTTCGGTTATGATCGATCGATCGGGTTCGTATTTTTTAATGGTGACATTTCGAAAAATATTGTAAAAATGATAGTTTTTTCTAGTTAATCAAATGCACGATCAACGAAAAAATATTGTAACCAATTCGTAGGTTAAAAAGCGATTAATAATCTCGAAAATTAAGGCACTCGCGTTCCGCTCGTGCTTTAAAATTTGTCGATTATTAATCGCCGTTTTTAACCAACTCGTTGGTTAAATAACTATTAATAGATAATTTGGCAATATTTTATTTATTAATTTATATACAGGGCAAAATTTTAGGAGGCGTAGTAGGTTTTTCGTCAGTTATTTCAAAACGGATTGTAGTAGAGATTTGAAATTTGGTGTGAATCATAATACACTGAAGATGTAATTTTATGATTTTTTTAAGATTTTTTGAACCCTCCGAAAGGGTAGTTTTAAGGAGGGATACATGTTACATTTAAAAATAGCCTTAACTTTTTTATGGTTAACATAACCTATTTTTTTTTCAGAATATTATTCTTTATTTAATTTTTTTTGACAAAAAAGGTACTCTTATAACAACTCGATAGAATGCACCCTTTTCGAGAAAAATACACTTAACCTTTTGCTGTAAATGTTTTTCCCAATTAGGACTAAATAAAAGTTTTAAGGACGAAAAGGAATTTGAGTATACACGTAACCATTCACATGCAGAGTTCCAATCATATTTTACCACAGAATAATTTCGTTATTTTTGTTCTACAATACTCGACTTTTATTATTAGTTACTTAATGAAATTTACCTATTTTATTAGTTTTAATATTTTCTTTAAATATAGGTTTAATTACCCTTTGTACCAACAATATTTAAAGGGCTGTAGCTTGCTTAGGAGGCGAAAGCGGATATATGTATGTTTTATGTTCTTAGGAAGTTCTTTTGTATAAATATCAAATTTAAAAAATAAAGTATTTTTATATTACTATAGTATATTTACTACATTTTAGAATTTATCTTAAACATTTATTTGGTAATATCGGTAATTGATTTATATCATTATCATTTAAATAATATAGTATTGTTGGGCAATATATAAAATTTGGGTTTATTATAGTTTTATAAATAAAACACAACCTACAGAACCAATGGTTATTCAAGAAATACCACAAAGACCTTGGGAAATTATTTCAGTAGATCTAGCAGAATTAAACGGTGTAAAATACCTGGTTGTGCAACATAAACTGATAATGTTGTAAAATTAAATAAAAAAAATCCTTTATCCAACTTTATTATTTACACAAACTAGTGATGCATGTTTAGCCAAGTCACTAGCTTTATCAGACACTTAAGATTGCATAAATCAATTAAAAATAAAGATTTGGAAATCTTATGCAATCTTTAGTGTCTGAAGAAGTGTCTGAAACATGTAACGATGTAACACTAGTTTAAAGTGTTTGTGTAAATAATAAAGTTGGATAATGGAATTTTTTTATTTAATTTCACAATATTATCAGTTTATGTTGAAACTGTAGCTTGTTACTATGGAAACGACTAAATTCTTACCGTTTAAATGTCTGACTGTTTTATGCCTTCTTCTTCAATCTAACACTATTTACAAAAGTCGATGTGTCTGTCTGATGAAGCCAGTGACTTGGCGAAACATGTATCACTAGTTTAAAGAGTTTGTGTAAATAATAAGTTTGATAAATGAATTGTTTTATTTAATTTCACAACATTAAATATCTATCCAAGTCTTCGCAAGATTTTATTTTATTTAATAAACTGATAACTTTGAAAAAAAAATGTCTTAATTTTAATAATTAAATTCACGTTTAAGGAATATGCTAATTAGCTATTAATATTGAGTAAACGCAATGGTTTTTTGGAAATTTAAAAAAGTAATTTATCAAAAATGTATGTTGAGTGGCCTACTTACCTACCGATTTTTTAAATTTTATTCAGAAACTACTCGCCTTACGAAAAATTCACAAGGGACAGAAAATCTTCGTTTTTCAGTTTTCTACATTGAAAAATAATTATTAAATAAAATTTTTAAATACCTAAAAAGTTTTTGAGTATTTTGTTTCTTCTTCTTCCATCCAACACCATTTACAAAAGTCGAGTATTAGCCAAATTTTTAGCAATTGAGCATCCAATATTCAAATGCACGTTTACAAAATTTCATTAAAAAATCATTACTGCTTTGGCTATAATGAAAAAAATTATATTTTAAAAAATCAACTTTGGAGGCTTATAACTCCTGAGGGATGCATTTTTGGATATAGATAAATAGGGTCATATCAACCTATTTTCAGGTGTACTATCTCCAGTTAGTCGTTGTCGGTCGAATTTTTGGACACCCTGTATATTATAAGCTTTTCATATTATTATTGTTGTTAATCCTGAAAAAATGTAAAATAAACTTAAAATAGTCCTCACCTCGTATGTTACAACAGCGTTATTTTTAAATAAACAAATTATTTTTCAAGTTATAAATTGTACTTATTGATCAAAATATAATTTATATCATATTTCGATAATATTTCTTTAATTAAATCTAATACAAACATTACTTATAATTGATAACTTAGATAAATGGAAAGACTTATATGAATAATATCCTAAGGTAGTAGGTGAAGTGGACGTTTCAGAAAATTAAGTGTCGAATAGGAAGAACCCAGATCAGATTTATTTGATACACATTATTCAGGTACGTAAACTTATTGATAAATAATTACGCATTGTATAATACTTAACGAATCAAATAGAAAGATTTTATAATACTTACCTCTTAATTACATAATAATAATTATGATATTATACAGGTACAGGGTGCCTTTTTATTTATGGTAATCAGTGGGATTTCAATCATCGTTCTCGTTTCAACATTAAAAAAATTTTTATCATCGCTTTCTGTTATTCTGAAAGTGACTTGAAACTAACTATTCTACTTCTTGTAAACAACCATTCGCTAAATTTCATTTCCTAAAAGCTTTTGTAGGTACTCAAAATAATTTCATTCTTCACAAGATACCATATTTTAGTTTACCAAAAAGCTATTAAGCTATAGTATGCCTTAAGGTGCTGTTCCCCCAAAAAAATGTGCCGCACGGGATGTTTCCGCACATTTGTGCCGCACATTGTATATGTACGCCAAAAATGTACAGAACCGTCATTTAAGGTTGTCTCCGCCAACTTCGGAAACAAGAAACATTGTTGTGAACAGTGCAAAACAATTTGTTCGCAACATTGTGCATGTTCCAGCTCTTGCATTTAAAAACTAAAACTATAAAAAATTTTACCACTATCTAGTTTTTCACGGACACCGAGTTTAAAAGTGCGGCACAATGTTCGCGCACATTTTCTTGTAGTCCGCGAACAATTTGTTGATCCTTCCAAAACCCGCTACAGTGCGGAACATGTGCCGCACACCGGTGGATCAGTATCTTTATAATAAAATATAGTTACTACTTATTTTTAGGATGTTGAAAACAATTATATCAAGAAAAGAATATCAAGACTCAAAATCAAAACTACTAAAACATGTTGCCAACAACAACGTTGTGAAAATTCGGAAAATAATTCAAAAGTACCCCAGTCTTATTAGAGAACAAGTTGGAGATCCACATTTACCCATCCTTAACATAGTACTTCTAGATAAGGCAAAAACTTCAAATATAGAAACTGTAGAAACTGTAGAAACTGTAGAAACTGTAGAAACTGTAGAAACTGTAGAAACTGTAGAAACTGTAGAAACTGTAGAAACTGTAGAAACTGTAGAAACTGTAGAAACTGTAGAAACTGTAGAAGAGTTAATAAATCTAGGAGCAGATCTTTATTACTCTGGTGAAGAATGGAATAAAGATGGATGGGACGCAATTCATTTTGCCGCCATGGGTAGATTATTTTTGTTTTTGTTTACACATTTTATAGTTAAAATATACTTTTTCTATTTTGGTGCGTTACTAGTCGCTAGTAACACACTGACAGCAGTGCGTTACTAGCCAGTACCGCACTGCTATCGGTGCGTTACTGAGTAGTAAATTTTATTTTTCGAAGTTGGTAGCACTGAAGTTTATTGATTTTAAAGTGGCAGTTGCCAAGCGATTTACAGGTTATTTGATGATTTGACAAACCTGACATTAGAGTTGCCAACTACCAAAAAAGTTACTAAAATTGGAAACTATAATATTTTATTTTAAATAGATAAAAAGGTGCAAAATAGAAAAAATAGTATAAAAAACTCGTTTCATAAGTCGATAGTAGCACCTGACATTAGAGTTGCCAACTACCAGAAAAGTTACTAAAATTGAAAACTATAATATTTTATTTTAAATAGATAAAAAGGCGCAAAATAGAAAAAATAGTATAAAAAACTCGTTTCATAAGTCGATAGTAGCACTTGTTCATTAAAATACTCGTCGCTACGCGACTCGTATTTTAAAATTGAACGCGTGCTACAATATGCGACTTATGAAACTCGTTTTTTAATATACTATTATTGAAAACAAACAAAGCAGTAAATATTTTTTAATAAAATTTTATATACGTTCATTCGAATACTGAAAGCTCAATCAATACCATTTACAAATGTATTGTATCGTTGCTACTTTGACGGTAATTAAAAAAATCTTTTATACAGATGTGTCTTCTATATACAGGGTGTCCCTGAATAACTGTGACAATTTTTTGTGGTGATAGAGGAACTGAAACTAAGCATTTTTGACTTATAAAGTATTGTCCGGAAATGCTTCCTTAAAAAGTTATACCACTTTAAAAATTTTCAAAAAAAATATTTTTTTATCATCATGTGTTTATTTAAAAGATTTATGGTTTGGATTTTGTCTTTCCCAACTTGACTTTTTGAACATTATTGGCTGTTTTTAAAATAAGTGGACTCATTTAAAATTTCTGACAAGAAAATTAACCTATCTGATTGGCTTACAGATAATATCAAAATCCAAAGCATATTTGATTTAAATTTAAAAAATACAGGGTGTCCCAAAAAATCATTAATATTTTGAATTTTAAAAATTGCTATAACTTCTTAAGGAGTCGAAAAAAATATATGTTCATAGGAAATTTTATGTTCAGAATGACATTTACCAAAAAAATAATTTTTGGCGGAAAAAAGTGAGACACCCTGTATAAAGTTAATTGTCCTCACTATCTCACTGATCTATCAACGCAGAGCCTAAACCACAGCAGATAGGAACTTAAAATTTTGTAAGGATATACCTTAAATATTACAACCCCCCAATAAGAAAGGATATTTTCGAAAACCCCCTCTAAGTGATATAATTTTAATTCTTTATGTATTTGGGTCACCAACGTCAAAAACGTCACCTACGTGTTATATGCGTGCTATTATTATCAATTACAATAAACGGTGAAAAAATTGGGAATTTTAACTATACGTGTAGATGGTACTATAGGTACTATAAATGGAGGATATTCGGTACTTGTCAGTGTCAAAAATTGTGTTTAAAATGCATGCTTGTACCTTATAACTACACATTCAACAAAACTCAAACAGATTTATTATTTAGAGCTTCAGTAGAGCTCAAAAAACATGTACCAACGCGTTAAATCAAAAGAGGAAGTACCGAATATATTTTTGCCACCAAAGCGGAAACTAAAAATTCCCAGTACCTCAACGAACCTATTCCACTCTCTTTTGGAGATTCGTATTCAAATTGTTTAAGCTGTCAATTTCGGTGTGGTTATAAATCTGGTCATAAGCACGAACTTAAAACGAAATAATTTTAATGAAAAATGGACTAAAAAATTGCTGGTACGATTTGTATATTGTATTTTTGTTACTTAAATGTATCTTTTTACGAAAACTTACTTTTTCATTTTAACACAATATCTTATCAAATAAAAAATGTATTATCAGTTGAGTACAAGTAGGTATACATTAACAGTATAAATACCCCAGTAGCACACAATATTAAACCTACATTTAACCATGATTGTACCAATATTTTATATTGGCCCAATATATAAACATATTATACTATATTGGTTACATATTGTTTAACCAATTTAATTATATATAGGTGTTTATATGCTGGGCCTAGATTGTTAATGGGCCAATATAATTTATCAATTAAAAAAATATATAGTTTTATCATGATTGGACCAATATTAAAAAAATATTTGATTTTAAACGTTGTTTATTTAAAGTTATGCCAATATGATACCATTATTTAAAATCAAGTTTCAAAATATATATGTTTTTGGAGATTTAACCAATATAGTAAAAATATGTTTTCTTTAATATTTAAAAAAAAAACTTCAATAAAATTTTTGTTTTAAAACGTTGTTTATTTAAAGAAATGCCAATATGATACCATTATTTAAAATCAAATTTCAAAATACATAATAGGTTTTTTGGTGATTTTTTAATCATAATACTGTAAAAATATTTTTCTTGGATATTTATTATAAACTATTATCCAGGGTAAGGTTTAAGGATTAGTCTAAAAGTTAAATAGAATAGAAACATATTGGAAAAACAAAAAATTTCAAAAAATACAGATCACAATTGAAGTAAAAGCATTTGGTTCATTTTTATTCACACGGCTCAATGTTTTGATGTTAAAAGGGTACGTGCGAGCATAAACTGATGTTAGTTGAAATTTAAATTTAAAATATATACTTACATACAATTTAAAATAAAATAATAGTAAAATATATTGGGCCTAGATTGGTTCAACATTATTTTTTTTTATCATAATATGTTTTATCGATTTGCCTTTAATGGCCAATATAGTTTATCAATTTAAAAAATATATCGTTTTATTATGATTGGACCAATATTAAACTAAAGTTTGTATTGAAACGTTGTTTATTTAAAGAAATGCCAATATAATACCATTAAAATAAAATATTCAAAATAGTTTTTGGAGATCTAATCACTACTGTAAAAATATTTTTTCTTGTATGCTAATTGTTTTTAAGCAAACTTCGATAAAATGAATTAAATGGAAGTTAAAAGGTAATGTACGAGCATAACTGATAATAGAGGTAAAATCTTAATTTAAAATATATAAAAAAATGTAGGAGTAATTGGTTTAATAGAGATTAGATTGGTTCAATATTTTTTTATCATATGTTTTATCCATTTGCCTTTAATGGGCCAATATTCCCAGTAGCACACAATATTCCACCTTTGTATAACCAATATTGTACCAATATTTAATGTTGGCCCAATATATAAACGTATGATACTATATTGGTTAACCAATTTAAAAATATATTTTTATTTATATTTTGACCCAAAATTGGTTCAATAATATTTTTTAATCTATTATCTTTTATCAGCTTGTATTTGATGGCCCAATTTGGTTTTACAATTAAAAGTAAATACAGTTCTTGATATTGAAAACATAAAATACAAATTTTAAGATTAGTTCCGTACAAAATCTGTTAAAAGTTAATTATAAAATTAGCCGTTTTTTATTTCACCTACCATACAATTATTTTACTATTGAGTGTTTTATTTATTAATACCTTTCATATCGATATTTTTTCGGGTAAAATCCATTTTTATGAGGTGAATTGTTCTGTATTCTTAGTTCCAAAATTATCACTAGATGGCGTTTCAAGTTCTACGCTGAGAATTCGGTCAGTGTATAGTATAAATAGTGAGCCGGGTTTTGAATGCAACATGCAACCATAATACTACACAAATCCTGACCGCTTCATGCGATGCACGATTAAGATCTAACAGTGTAGAATGCTGCAAATTACCTACCTATTGGGCATTTTTAGGTTCTTCTAGCTAAATGCTATTTGTTTAAATAAATTAGCAAATTTCTTATTTTTATGAGCTTTTATTTGGTTAATACAATATGTATAAATTAGAAATACATGTATTGGTATAAAATACAAACCCATTAACCCATAACAGCGTTCACTGGCTAAAGTATATTGGTACAATAAAGGCAACCATATATTGTCGTATGTCAGTAAACAAATATTGGCAGGCAATAGGAAAACTATATTGGGAGAATAAAGGTAAACAAATATTGGGCCTTCGTTTTTTGCCAATATTGGGTTGCCAATATTGGATTTCACATAATTCCATCTGAACAAATGCATCTCCAGCCAATATTGAAGGCCATGATTGTACCAATATTGTTGTGCTACTGGGGTATATTTTGATTATTTTTTTACAAATTAAAAAATGAAATATACCAATTAATTAAGTACATAAAGATAAAAATATTTTCGAAATTTCGAAGACTTTGGTGATCCATAACAGATAACATTGGGAAGTGGAAGGTACAAAACGCAAATTGTTACATTAAACTTTGTTTACTCTCCTAATGTATTTCAAAGTGCACTACTTGTTATTTTCAGAAGATATATCAGTTTATCATTTTTAAATGTAATACCTACCTAGAGGCAATTTCGTGGTTTGAAGTCATATTTTAATGAGTAAGTTATTGAAATCCAAACTAACTTGGTCACACGGCACAAGGTTATTTTCACCACTATTAAATTAAAAACATTTGTATCATTTTCGATAAAACATTCGTGGGTATAGGTATAGAAACCGTCGAGACCAACATTATAAAGTAGCCAGCATTTGTAACTGGATTAAAATTTGAAGATTTAAAAACAGTTAAAACCTTCGTAAGTATTTAAATCTTCAAATTTGAATCCAGTTACAGATGCTGGCTACTTATAATTGTTGGGTCACGATTTTGGTTATTTATATCATATCAGTCACCCCGATGTCAAAAAAGCTATTCTGTAAAATTTACTGTAACTTAACGACTATGTAAAATAATATTTTCGGTGTTAAAATACATTGTATATACAAAAATATAATATAGATACGTTTTTTGTTGAATCGCTAGTTTTTTATATACTCGAGAATGTGCCATATTTTTTATGTGCTAAAATAACTTGGCCGAAGTATTAAAAGATCAATATTTCCTCGTAATTTGACGTGTCAAGCGGTTTTTCTAAAAATTGAACCGTTTCTGACTTCTTTAATGTGTTCCATGTCGCAGACTCACCCTGTATATTGCACGGGTTGGAAGTAAGTAGCAAGTAGCATTCCACAAGTAATGTAAATTATTTTTTGCTACATTTGTTAATATTTGTTGTTTCATTGCAAAACTACATGTTTGTACCCAAGTATAAATTAATTTATTCCACCGATTTTCAGAAAGGATTTCGTTTTTTAAAGGGTTTCATACTTTCAAAAAATATATTAATTGAAAAATGCAAGAATTTGATTATTTGTTTTGTAGGAGATAAAATAAAGATAATTAAATTTAAATTGAAGATTTTTTCTTTGAATTAAATATGTATGTCTTATTGTATATTGCTTTTAGGTTTGAACCCTAAAATTCTGGAATGCATTATTAAACATATTGGCAAGCAAAAAATAAATTCAACAACTAACTATGGAGATACAGCTTTACTACTTTTAATTAAGGACGGCGATGCAAAAGATCCTGACTTCATTGAGTGCATTAAGATTATATTGAATAACAATATTGATATAAATAAAACCAACAACAAGAATGCTTCAGCTATTTATTGGGCAGCGAGACATAATTATAAAGACGTAATTAATTTGTTGTTAAAATTTGAAGATATTGACTTGGATAGTGTGACATGGGGAAATAATACAGCTAGAAAGGTTTTGCAAAATTTGAATATTGATGTAGGGTTTATTCCAGAAAATAAATGCGACGATTCAAGGAATGATCCAAAGCAATTAATAACCTATTTAAAAGTATACAACGAATCAGATTTTATAGAATTGGCATCGAGGATAGGTACAAGCAATGAGGATATTAACGAATATACGTATTTACAAATGGCTTGTGAAAAACATTTAATAAAAGTTGTTACATTTTTATTATCTGAAAAAGCGGACGTTAATAATACATCGAATAAAAACAAAAAACGTCCTATTGAAATTGCGGGTGGGAATGGTCACTACAAACTTTTCGAGTTATTAATTAAAGATAAATCAACAATAGTTGATAACGAAATTTTATCAGTAATTTTAAAACGGCTGGATTCCGAATGTAACGATATTATTAATTATTATTTATGTTTTGAATATATATTTAAATATAGAGAAAATGAAGTCGAAAAATTCGTTAATATTATAGACAGTAAAGGTTATTACCCTTTGTACTGGGGTGCAAAATACGGTGGTCCAAAAATCGCGTTATCTTTATTAAAATCTAAAGCATCTTTGGCAAATAAAAATTATAACGGTATTTTAAATATTGCTGAAGTTGACTGTAAAACCTTAAAGGAACACTTGGATTCTTGCATTAAGTCTGAACAAATTCGTGAACACGATAATAGGCAAATTACATTTGATTATGGTACTCTTTTACCTACAAAAATAAAAAGTATCTTAATAGAAGATGAGGAAGGAATCCTTCATAATGAAAGTGAAAGATTGGTGGTTGAAACTGAGGCAATTCTTTATATGAGTCGTTCATCAGAATTAAAATCACTGATGAATCATCCAGTAATTAATAGCTTGTTATACATCAAATGGCATAGAGTTTCATGGATATTTTATGCAAATTTGATATTATATATTGCATTTTGTGTTTCTTTATTATTTCATTCATTTATACTGTTCAATGGTTATAAAAACTGGCATATTACTTATTTTTTTTTACTTGCACTGTTACAATTGCTGATCCTAAGAGAAGTTTTCCAATTTCTTAGGGGGCCATTCAGATACATAAAAAGTTTTGAAAACTGTATTGAATTTTTACTTATAGTGTTTACAATACTTTTATTAAACTCTATGTTTGATGATGCCAGAAATCAGTTTTGCGCTGTTGCACTATTATTAGCCGCCTTTGAACTAATGTTCTTAGTTGGAAAATATCCCAATCCTATTTTATCAACAAATATAGTATTGTTTCGAACTGTTTCCTGTAGGTTTTTCAAATTTCTTAGCTTCTACTTAATTCTTATAATTGCCTTTGCTTTTTGTTTCTACGCACTTTTCAATAAGAATAGTGGTGGCTCATTGACTAATAATACGGTAACAGATTTTAATAACACATCATCGTTACCGGCTAAAAAAACGGAAACAGAAAACAGTAGTATAAATTTTTTTGCAAACCCGTATTTATCTATTTTTAAAACATTGATAATGTCAACTGGGGAATTCGAAACAGGCACCGTTAATTTTAATCAGTACCCAGCTATAAGCTATCTAGTATTTTTATTTTTTGTTGCTACAATTTCCGTGATTTTATTCAATCTTTTGAATGGTTTAGCCGTTAGTGATGCACAAGAAATCATTAGGAAAGCTGAGTTAGTGACTCATATCGTAAGAGCCGAATACATTTTCTATGCAGAATGCTTAATATTTTCCAAAACATTGAATAAAAGATTTTTTGGTTTCTTTCATAATTTTTTTGAAGGTCAGAGGAAAAATTACCTTAAGGGTGATAAGTACACTGTTTCTAAAAATGAGAATGAGAGAAATGATGAAAATTTAAGATTTGGATGTAAAAAGTTTCGCATAGATAAAAAGTGCATAAATGAAGCAATAACCATAATTCATCAAAAAAAAGAAGAAGAAAATATAAAAAAGAAACGTGACGATGAGAAAAATCACATTAAAGCTTTATATTGCAAAATAGATGAAATAAATAAGACATTACAATCATTAAACGTAAAAAAATGCGATAACTGTCAAGTCAGCGTTAATTAATCACCGGAGAAGACAAATTCTCGTAACACCAAAAATGTATCCTCAATTCTAAGAGGTAAATTTTATGGCATTCGAATGTTAAAAATTACATATTATGTTACTTTTTGTTTTTGGAATTTTTGTAAAATATAAAGAAAATCAAACTTTTATTGTTTTTTTTACTGTACTTTTATGAAATCAAAAATAACTCTTTCCTAGAGTTTTAAAATTTGTGGCATATTGCATATTATACTTTATCTACACACTTTTTATGTAATTTGTAATTACATATACTGGGTGTTTACGGTTCACCCGTTAATCTTTGAAGAGGTGATACTAGAGGTGAATATAAGTAGAATGACAAAAAATCATCTTAGTAAAACTTTCTTTATAAGAGAGTTACAGCTCTTTGAAGATGCTGCCAAAAAGTATATTTTTACGCTACTATTTCCAAACGGTTTACACCACACTATTCAAATTTGGTACAGATCTTTATAAAGTTTAAATCTATTATTATCATTTTTTGAGATTTTTTGGTAGCCTCTAAAGGGTTATTTTTAGTAGGGTTGAAGATAAACATTGTCTAAACTTTGCAGAGGTTAAATATCAAAGCTTTATTCTTACAAAATAATTTTCTTTACTTTATTTTAGACAAAAAAGGTCCTCTTATTCTAACTCGCTAGGATGCACCGTTTGCCCAAAAAACGTATTAAAAGTTTCCCTCACGGACGACCAAAACGCTAATCGAAATACTTTGGTTAGCAACATGCAGCAGTTTCCGTCGTCCGCGAATGTCGCTAGAGTGGTTTAGAATATTATTTTAAAAGAATAAAGCTTTGATATTTAACCCTTACAAAGTTTAGACCATGTTTATCTTCATCCCTATTGAAAATTACCCATTAGAGGCTACCAAAAAATTTCAAAAAAATGATAATAATAGATATGAAGTTTATAAAGATCTGCACCAAATATGAAAAGTATAATGTAAACCGTTTGGAAATAGTATCGTAAAAACACACTTTTTGGCAGCATCTTCAAAGGGCTGTAACTCTCTTATAAAGAAAGTTTTATTAAAATGATTTTTTGTCATTCTACTTATTTTCACCTCTAGTATCACCTCTTCAAAGATTAACGGGTGAACCGTAAACACCATGTATATTTGGGCAAGCGTCGTAGAATGCTTCGATTACCTAAAATAATGTGAAAAGTTCATCTCAGATATAGGAAACTAAAGATCTCGTGGTGGTCGTAAGTCAAGCTGATTGTGGTGCGTAAAGTAGCTAGAGAGGCGTGGATGTGTAAAAAAATTTAAAAAATATACTATTTGTAAATGAATGAAACTTGGTTAGCAGTTAATTTGAAGAAAAATAAACGTAAATCAACAAGTCATCTACCTTGATGCACCTTGATGATGATGTGTTGCCAGTCAGTCGAGCTAATTGGGTGATTCTGAACAAAAATGTTAGCCGTAACAGCTGGTAACAGCACTGTTAAATTTGACAATCACGCTGATGTCAAAAAAGCGCTATTGTAAACTTACTGTAACTTAACGGTTATTTAAGAGCATCTTCCTAGACACCCGCGATAAATTTTCCGTTGAAGATAATAACAAGGTATAGAAAATCCATTCCACTTTTCTAGAGCTTCTTTGTAAATTATGACCAAATACCTGATAATTAATGCGAATCCCTAGAGGGCGCGCGAGTTGGGGAAGAAAAATTGTGAAAAATCATGAAATCGAGCATTAGTTCTGCAGTCATAACTCAAGTTTCCCTCGTTAGATTTTCAATTTTTTTCAGATTTATAATCTAAATTGATTAGGCTAAATCTTGCCAGTGAATTACCTTCCGCAACCTAGCACAAAATACCAAGATAATACCAAAGATAAGGTAGTTTTAGATCATTATATTTTTCCATTTTTTTTTCCTTTTGGCAAAAATTAAAGAAATGACTTCTAAATCAACTACAAAAAAAATTTTACAAAAATTTTGTTCGTACAAGCTTTTATGACTGCAGAACTAAACCACTATATTTACCGTTTAGGAAACTGCTCTTAAAATAACATTTTTATAACTTGCGTCTATAATATTGCCATTAAGACACCGCTAACGATTTCGTAATGGGCCATAGCGCGCTTATTACAGCACCCGCTTGCGAAATTGGTAGCATTGATCTGTCAAATTTGTGGTATTGATTATCGTAAATAAATTTCAAGATTTTAAGTATTTGCTATTTTTTTATGTCTCCTAAATTTTTGGTAGGATAAAACTGACTTGTGAAGTAAGTTTTCAATGCATTGTAACACCGAAACGGTTATTTTACATTGCAGTTAAGTTACAGTAAAGTTTACAGAATAGCGTTTTTTGACATCAGGGTGACGTTCAAATTTAACATCGCTGTTACGCCTAACATTTTTTGTTCAGAATTACCCCATAATATATACCTGTCATTTTCAGTAGGTTCTTTGAACTATTTGTAAATGGATGAAACTTGGTCAGTAGTTAATTTGGAACATAATAAACATATTTAAATTAGTCTGCTGATTTGGTGGAGGTCAGTGCCAGTCAGCCAAGCATATCAAGAGGAATCTATCAATAATATTCAGAAGTTATAACCGGATTTCGGCAAAAACGTTCAGAAAATTTTCGAGCTGAACTAAAAAATACAGAATTCAAAATGGCACTTGTTAATTTTTTCTTTCAAGTATGGAGCTGAAATGAATATAACGAATTCATAGGCAATAAAAAATTGTACGTTAATCATGAACGCTGTTACAAATATGAAGTTGTATCCGAGAGGGTTATAAGCAGTGGTGTGCAGTAGGCTGTAGGTGGCTCGAGGGGCTCGCGAGAGCCCCTTCTTAAATTTTTTGTAAATTTGCGAGCCCTTTGTTAAAATGATAATTTCCAGATTTTTTTATTCTTTATTCTTTATTTGAAAATTTATTTTTTGTTCCATTTTTATTCTTTTGTACTTTAAGAAAATGTTATTTTTTATAATATATGTATATTTTTTAATGTATTGAATTTATTTTTTACAATGAAAATAATACAAGTCCTTAAAAATTGCAAAAAAAATGCAAAAAAAATGCATGTGGGGCATACTTGGAAATCCCTTGTTAAAAAACACATTCTTAGAAACGCGAAAAAATCGCGAGCCCCTTGTTAAAATTTTCACAGTGCACCACTGGTTATAAGGACTGCAGACGATTCGCTGTTACCAAAATCAATTAAGAATGCAACATCAAAGTAAAATGCTTTGTACGGATATTTTGATTATTTTACTAGTAGACCGGGAGCTCGCGACAGTTTTTGGTCTCCGATTTCATAAAGCATACCTTTTGGAGGAGAGAATTTTTACCCTATAAGAACAAAGAAAAGCGGATACAAAATGGAGCTGGTATAATCTTTTTGGTACCGTTGTAAAACAGTCTTAATAACGTATTATTTTATGGTATAAAAACCATAACAATCCATTTAAAAAAAAAATTTACGTCATAGTGACGTCATGTCAACTGAGAAAAAAATATTGTGGGGTTCAAAATAAAGTTTTTCAAAAACAATGCGACACGTCTTTTACGATTTTTTAAAATTCGAAAAGATAACGTAGTTATGATTTTTATTCCTTACTTGAAACTCACCCTGTATACAGGGTGTCCCTGAAAGGTCTGTACAAAACAATACATCATACTTCTCAGACCAAAATATGACGATTTAACCAAACTTATCTCTATCCAAAAGTTCTTCGTTAAGGTGCTACAGACCATTAAAGTTCTTAAAACTATTTTGTAGTTTTAAAATTACTAAAAATTGGCTCATACGATCATAACATAATTTGGTATGTGGCTATGTAATGGAAAAAAGTATTTCTAGACAATTTGTTTTTACTTTTTCACGTTATGTAAGTGGTCAAAAATAGGTCATCGACATGTAAAATTTCTTATAACTTTTTAATGGCTGAATAAAAATTCATAAAACTTTACTTGTAGCTAAACATTGTAATTATAAACTTTTTTTCTGAAAAAAATTTTCTATCTCCTTTATTTTAGGCAGAAAAAAATTATTTCCATGTGTTACATAACCTAACTTTGAAAAAATATTTCGCTAAAAGGTCTGTACAAATTAACACAGTATATTCCGGAGACCAAAATGGAACGATTTAACCACTTTTATCTTTATCCAAAAGTGCTTCCTTAAACCTCTATTGACCATGAAAGTTATTTAAAAAGATTAGATTTTTCAAGATCGCTAGACACTTAACGAAGCATTTTTCGATTAAAATAAGTTTGGTTAAATCATTTTATTTTGATCTCAAAAATATGTGGTGTTACTTTGTACAGACCTTTTGGCGAAAAATTTAAATATTTTTCTAAAGTTTGGTTATGCACCACATGGAAATATTTTTTTCTGCCTAAAATAAAGGAGATAGAAAAATTTTGTAGGAGACAAAAAAAGTTTATAATTACACTGTTTAGCTACAAGTAAAGTTTTATGAATTTTTATTCGTCGATTAAAAAGTTACAAGAAAATCTGCATGTCGATGACCTATTTTTGACCACTTACATAACGTGAAAAAGTAAAAACAAATTGTCTAAAAATACTTTTTTTCGTTACATAGCCACATATTTTGTTATGATCGTATGAACCCAGTAATTTAAAAAAAAACAAAATAGTTTTAAGAACTTTATTGGTCAGTAGCGCCTTAACGAAGAACTTTTGGATAGAGATAAGTTTGGTTAAATCGTCAAATTTTGGTCTCAGGAGTATGAGGTATTGTTTTGTACAGACCTTTCAGGGACACCCTGTATAACTACCCGAAGTTTAAATCAGTCGACGAAGCACGAGAAGCTGCCATTTACAAAGTTTACAAATATGGCGAAAATAAAGGGCTTTTGAATGGTTCTAGGACAAAAACCCCTGGACATTTACCCCCCGGACATTCACCTCCCGACAAAAATCCCTTGGGCATAAATCTCCGTGCAAAAAAAGACCAATAAAAAACTTCCCGACAAAAACCCCAAGACAAAAACTCCCGGGACAGAAACCACGCGTGCAAAAATCCCCCGACAAAAAACCCCCCGACAATGGCCCCACAGACATAAACTCGACAAAGAATCCCAGACAAAAATCCCTTGGACATAAACCCGCCGTGCAAAAACCCCCTGACAAAACCCCCCTAGACAAAAACATCCCAACAAAACATTCCTAAACATTTATAACCCCCACGTAAAAAAAACAAATGA
Organism: Stenus bimaculatus; assembly: GCA_963971135.1. NCBI lineage: Eukaryota > Metazoa > Arthropoda > Insecta > Coleoptera > Staphylinidae > Stenus > Stenus bimaculatus. The sequence goes on along the minus strand of OZ020180.1, from coordinate 55,012,406 downwards.
CGAAAACCTCACACACTGTATTTATATATTTATTTAAGTACCTTTAACCTAATCGTATATAATACTTTATAAGGTTTTTGGTAAAATACAAAATATAGAAAGAAAATAACTACATTAAAATAACAAAAAAATACATAGGTATGAACAATAAAATCACAAACAATAACAAATAGAAAAATTAAAAATATGTAAATAATTTCAAATCTTTTAATAATCAATAATAATAAGCATTTAGTTATCTAAATACAATTGACACATAAATTTAAAATATAAATATTTTGTTGGGGTTAAATTATCTAAATTATAAATTACTTTAATCGATTTGTTTTAAATTTTTTGTATTTTATTTAATAATTTTTTATTTGCGTATCCCCAAATATTAAGAGCATCTTCCTAAACAGAAAATATAGTGGTTTAGTACCCCAGAAAAATAGGCTAGTACGAAAAAGATTTTTGTATAATTTTTTTTGTAGACGATTTAGAAGTCATTTCTATACCTCCCAGGGGAAGGAAAAAAAATTGGAGAATCTACAAAAAAAAATATATTGACCTAAAAGTACCTTAACTTTGGACCCCTCTAATTAATTTTGTGTTAGGTTGCAGAAGGTGACTATCGGTTAAGTTGTAGCCTAATTAATTAAGATTATAAATCTGAAAAAAAATTGAAAATCTAACGAAGCAAACTTGAGTTTTTTCTGGGCTACTAATGCTCGATTTCATGATTTATCACAATTATTCCTCCCAAACTCGCGCGCCCTCTATGGATTCGCATTAATTGTCAGTTATTTGTGAATAATTTGCAAAGAAGCTCCAGAAAAGTGGGATGGATTTTCTATTCCTTGTTATTATCTCCAACGGAAAATTTATCGCGGGCGTCTAGGAAGATGCTCTTAAGTCCATACTTTAAATGGGAATCTATTGGGGAAAAATAAATTGCTCTTTTCATTGATAAAGGCAATTGAACATCGACCTAATGCACCTATTGTTGATGTAATTTTTTTAATTATGTAGTTAACATGTTTTTCTCAATTTAATTTATTATCAATATACATATATTCCATATTACAAATTTCGACGTTTGAAGAAAAAATAGCAATAAAAATTCGGAGTAAAAGAACTTTTTGTGGCTCGAATGTATACAGGGTGTCCCGAAATTAAGCGGCCAAACTTTAGGAGGCGATTCTACAACTAATTTTAAGAAAAAAACTTCCTATAAACATGTGTTCGATTTCGCTTCCTAAGAGAGCTACAGCCCTTTAAATATTGTGACTAAAATTAGGTTTTTTGTCATTTATTTGAAAACGGTTTGTAATATAGATTTGAAATTTAGTGTGAAGACTAATACGTTTAAGATATAATTTCTCAAATTTTTTCAGATTTTTTGAAAGCTCTGAAAGTTTTTGAAATTTTTTTAAAGCTTTCAAGAAATCTGAAAAAATTTGAGAAATTATATCTTAAACGTATTAGTCTTCACACCAAATTTCAAATCTATATTACAAACCGTTTTCAAATAAATGACAAAAAACCTAGTTTTAGTCACAATATTTAAAGGGCTGTAGCTCTCTTAGGAAGCGAAATCGGACACATGTTTATAGGAAGTTTTTTTCTTAAAATTAGTTGTAGAATCGCCTCTTAAAGTTTGGCCGCTTAATTTCGGGACACCCTGTATAATGAACAAAATGAGAAAAAAGGATTAATAGTATATTGTTTTATTAGGAGTAAAAGAAGTACTTTTTGTGGCGAGCATGTAGGTTTGCGAGACGAGCTTCGCGAGTCCCGCGGATACATGCGAGCTATATGATTACCATTTTTTTATAAATTTTATTTTTCGGGAATTTCATATTCACTAAATCACATTTAAAAAAATTAAGTTGATGCCATTTCCGGTAAAACCAGAAGTGATATTAAAATCTTTTTAATTGCATAAAATATGTTTTCTTAAACTATAGAAAATAGTCAAATTTCAAATTTTTATATTCATGAATAAGTTACAGTGGTGAGTGGGGGGATTCAGCTTATGTATATGGATTCAGCCGGTTCGCACCGGTTCAGTGGAACCGTTTCTTAAATCTTTTTTGGTTCGGGCGAACCGGTTGTTAAATTTATTAATTACATACTTAAAACACCAAAATTCAAAGAAAACTTTGTTTTTAAGTGTGGCGGCTGGGTCCTCCCCAAAAGTTTCAATTGCCTTGTTATACATGTATCATGAAATACCACTTTTTTTCGAGCAAAAATTTTTTTTAGATAGTAAATGTCAAAAATTTTATTATGAACTATTAAGTTTTTTCGACTCCTTAAAAAGTTACGGCAATTTTAAAATTGATAACTTTTCATGATTTCTTTCTTATTATATTTTTTTATTTAAATCAATTGTTATTTGGACTTTTTCTTTGCCAAATTGAATTTTTTGAACATAATTGGCTGTATTTAAAATAAGTGAACGACGAGGTAAAATTTCCCTCAGTAAAATTTAGATCACATTGGCTGAAAAATTTACAAAATCCAAAGCATACTTGATTTAAATAAAAAAAATTTAAAATAAAATGAAATTTATTTATTCATTTTTGATATTTTAAAATTGCTGTAACTTTTTAAGGAGTCGAAAAAACATAATAGTTCATAGGAAAATATTTGTTCGGAATGACATTTACTATTTAAAAAAAATTTGCTGATCAAAAAGTGGGACACCCTGTATTTAAATACGTATGTTTCTGCTGCGTTTTGTGTTTATTGACACGCTAATTTCAGTATTCCTTCGAGTGAAAGGGTTAAAAATTATTGTCTCTTTTTTTTCAAAATACATTCATCGAGTACACAGTAATTTTTTGAAGATGACAATACCGAGTTTTGTTTGTAAAGTGTTAGAAAAATGCTCGATCTTAACATTTTTTAAAAATTTTCGCCTGCGGAGCACTTCCTCCCTTCTAGATAGAGCAAACCGATTGTTAAATTATTTGAATCCCACCACTAGAGGTGACCCATGTTTCATATACACCCGGTATATGTTAACACTTAAATAAGTTAATTTTATTGATAATTTTGACACATTTTAGGGGGCCTCAGAATATTTTTGCGCCTGTGGCTTCTGCCTAGGTAAGTATATTGAGGGTCAATAAGTGACTTGGTGGTATTACTAAGGATTTTTAATTATTATTGTTTTTAATTATAAAGCGTCAATTCAAATCAAGTACATCACTGACTATGATATCACTAGAGGTGTAATTTAAGCTATAAGTATATGAATTTTTAAAAATACACCATTACTCATTTATCAGAATGTCATATTTTCTATAAAAATTCACAACGTTGGAACGAAACATCGTAGACTTTTCTAATTTCTTCTACATTTCTAAATTATTAACTTTCAAATTTTGAATTTGAAATGCACCACGCTTGTTTGATACAAACGCGGCAGTGTTTACATATAGTCTGTGGGGTTTTTGGTATCAGGGTTATTTTTTGTAGTTGGTTTTTTTTGCGTGGGGGTAAATATTTAAGTATGTTTTATGCTTTTTTGCACGTTGTAAATGTCCAGGTGTGTTTTGTTGGGTTTTTTTTGCATGGGGGTTTTTGTCCAGGAGGTTTCGTCAGGGGGTTTTGTGGGGTTTTTTTGTCGAGTTTTTTTTTGCACGAGGGATGTATGTCCGGGGGGTTTTGTCGGGGGGTTTATGTCCAGAGCGTTTTTGTCGGGGGGTAAATGTCCAGGGGTTTTTGTCCTGATACCTTGAATAACGCACTGAAAAAATTCGATTCCTCGAGTTTACCACCGTGCCATGCAGAGCTTATGAATCATATACGGAGGACAGCCTTTATTTAAAAAATGTGAATAAGTGCTCATTGTCAAGGGCCATCCATATTAACTCCTCCTACACATAGATGGCAGCTCAATATTGGAGGATGATATGAATTTTCTTGGTTTGAAGGTCCTCAATTACCTGAAAATATAAATAACGTCGCACTTGATTCCAATCAAGAAAGTGAAAATGAACAAACAGGTACCAATTTCTTCGTTATTACTTTTAATTTCAAAATTATTACAAGAAAAAAATAAACAACATTCATTTTAATTTTTTTACAGATGAAAATCCTTTTAATCAAGATGAATTCACAGACGTAAGTACGGATGACGAAGAATCCAAATACTTAAAGGATGAATAATTATGTGATTCTAATTTTTTCAATATAAGAATTGTAACATTCTTTTGTATTATAATCCTTATCATTCATTCATTGGAATTATTAAGCTTAAACTAAAGCGCTTGGGGCTTCTTAGATTCAAATATGTTTATAAATTTCATTTATACAGGGTGTTCATATTAAAAGAAACCACCCTAATCAACTCTCGAAAAAAAATTTACCTTTAGGGGGACATCTTTTTCGACAAAATAACCCCCTTCCCAACGGAGCCACCCTTTCAATTTTCTACATGGAAATAGGGGTCGATTGATATATCATTTGAAAGCATTATTTACCCTGATAATGGTAGTCATAATTTTTTTGGAAACTTTTTGATTTCTAACCTACCTAAAAATTTAAAATAGTAATACTTAAATTACTTTTGGATAAATTGTTAAGTTGTTTTGGCCATAAAACAAGTGCTCTAACTTAACAAAAGCCAATTATTTATAATTATTGAAAAATAAATCATTTTTTTGTGATAAGTTACTTCTTACTTTTCTCTTTTATCGTGTCCTGTAAATGACTAAATTAAAATAGGGCCAAAACAAATCATATTTTTATTTTCAGGATAAACAGATCTTTAAAACAATATATCACTCGACCCCCATTCCTATTTAAAATCAAAGGGGCGGCCCTGTGAGGTTGGGGGTTCCAAAGACAACTTTAATTTCATTGTAATTAGATGTCCCCCTGAAAATAAAAACCGACCTGTCACGACATTTTTATATTAAATTATTTTTGCGAGAGTTATTTAGGGTGGCTCCTTTTAAAATGAACACCCTGTATATATTATTAAATGTATTTTTCAATTTACAATAATCCTATTTAAACTTTTAGAAAAATTATTATAAAGAAAATTTTAATTAATTTTTAGATGGTAAGTAATTAATATCTCCACGAACACAATTATTGGAAATCCAAAAACCTCTTTGTATTGCTTTTAATTTCTTCCCACACGATGATATATGATAAAAAACACCATCGCCATCTTTAAGATCATTTTTCCATTGGCCTTCATAACGGTTACCATTTTCATAAACAATCATACCAAAACCGTTTTTAAGTCCACTACTCCAATTTCCAGCATAAAAACTGCCATCGGCATTCCAAATTATTCCAAACCCATTTCGTTTTCCATTTATCATTTCTCCTTTATAAACTGCACCATTTTGATAAAATTGGGAACCTTCCCCATTTAACTGGCCACATTTCCAAAAACCTCTGTAACTGATTTTATAAATGTAATTTTTAGTTGATAACGATGTTCCGAAATTATTTGGTTCTCCGTCCTTCCAATGTCCATCGTAAATTATTTGATTTTTTTTATTAAACTTTAATCCGTTACCGTTTTTCTGGCTATTTATCCATTCTCCAACGTAAACATGATTTTTATAGTCAAAAACTCTATGCCTCAATCCATTTTTATGAGCAAGATTTTGTAGTTGCTTGCAGCGAGGGAGTTCGCGGCGATGCTTGAGAAACGGCATCTTTTAAATTACAGTAATCGATAATTATTACTTCATATTTTGTTACATCAATAGACTCGAACTTGGTATGCAATAGGAATATTTAAAAACTTATAGGGCTTATATAACATGCGCATTTTATCAGTTCTATAAATACATATTTATACGTTACATCTTACTGTAAAAGCTCGAAAACCGGTAAATCCTAAGATAGACGCCACAAACCTAGGATTTACGAATTTGATTTGGTAAAGGTGCGTAAAGTTCTATTTTCGATAAAATTTCGTACATTTACCAGGTCATAATGGCAAATCTTAGGATTTGCCCGTTCCTGTTGGTAAACCTAATAAGGATTTGTCAGCAAGCTTTCAATTTATTAAAAAAAAATCGTTTTATTTTACCAACACTATTATTAAACTACTAAAACGATAATACTAAAAATTTAATAATATTGCATGGTATAACAATAGCAATAACAAATATGTTAGTACATGCTGATAATCTTCCGTGACATTTTTAATTGCATAGTTTATCAGATGATCTACATAAATAAAAAAACATAAAATTTAATTGGTAACTGGTAAATCCTGAGATTTACGGTTAGGTCGTGGTAAATGTCCGAAATTTTATCAAAAACACAATTTTTCGTAAATTTACCAACATCAAATTGCTAAATCCTAGGATTGAGGAAATAAAAGCTAATAACCCAAAGCTCCACGAACTTCAAATGAGTAAGGAAATAATGTATTTATTGGAATTCACACCCAATCAACTATGCTCGTTAATGCAGAAGTTAAAAAATAAATTTAGCTCGGGACCTGACGGGATACCTTGTAGCATAATCAAGGAGTTTAGATAAATTCTATCAATCCCTTTGACTTACCTAGTGAATTGTTCATTTGAAAAAAGAATATTTCCAGATTGTCTCAAGCAAACATCCGTTAAACCTATATTTAAAAAGTGTGATCCAAAGGATATGTCAAATTACAGACCTATATCCATTTCTTGCCCTCTCTCAAAAGTCCTTGAGTATGCCATGCTGGACCGCCTGGAAAAATTCCTAGATAAATCTAAAGTTATCTCAGATTCCCAACATGGTTTTCGATCCGGAAAATCAACTTAAATAGCGCTATTATCATTTTACGAAAAAATTTTAAAAGCTATTGATTCTCACGAATATCCTATGGGTATGTTGTTTGTGACCTGAGTCGCGCATTTGATTACGTACCTCATTCCGAATTGTTGAACAAACTGAATCGTATAGGAATTCGAGGCAAAGTGGGCGATTGGTTCGAATCCTACTTATCTAATAGGTTTCAGTTTGTTGAAGTTGCATTTAGCACTATAAATGGTAGCTTGGAATCTAAGCAATCAATATTACTTTCAGTAACACTGAGGGTCCCTCAGGGATCAATTTTGGGTCCTGTTCTTTTTCATTTTTTATAAAACTCGTTCTTCTTGAGTTATAATCAGTTGTTTAATGTTAAGTTAAAGAGTTCTAAAAAAGCCAATCCCTTTTTTTAACTTTAAGTAACATAAATTTAAAATTTAGTCACTCATACTTTTGTTTAAAGAATTTTTTGAATTTAACAAATTAACCTTACAAAACCTATTTTTTTAAATTAAAAAAATAGCTTAAACAAAAGTATAAGTGAATTAATTTTTAATGAATGTTACTTAAACTTAAAAAAAACTGTTTGGTTTTTGAACTCCTAAATATTTATAAAAAGTTAAACATAATGCCTTATCTTTTTGGCCGAACTTAAACATTAAAGAATTTCTTGTGCCGAGATACTAATGAGTTTTATAAAAAAATGATTTCTACAAATGTTTACTCAAATTTAAGGTGGGATCCAAAAATATAGAGGGTGTTGCATATAAAAAACTAAAGTTAGGAGCCGTATTACTAATAAAACGAACACTCTGTATATTAGAAACATGTTTAAATGATAGCTTGTTTAAATTGAATAAAGTTTTGTTTAAACTTTTTCTTTAAATTCATTATGGTTTAAAAAATATTTAGGTGTTTCGATTTTTTTGGCGAACCCTGTATGTACAGGGTGATTCAGGCCACCCGTGCCACACATTTATCTCGAGAACGCGTTTTCGTACATGGGCGAAATAAAAAATTTTATTACCAAAGTGAAAAAATAAGTTCACCAATGGATTCTTTAGGTTCACTTTGGTAATTAAGTTTTTTATTTTAGTGATGTGCGATAACGCGTTCTCGAGATAAATGGGTGGCACGGGTGGTCTGAATCACCCTGTATATAAACGACATATCTGAATTCTTTGCTAATGTATTTCTAACAATTTACGCTGATGTTTTCACCTCAGCAACTACAATTCAGGATGTGGAAAACTCGTGTAATCACTATTTTAAAAAGTTCCACGAGTGGTTTTCAGCAAATAATGTTGTTTCAAACTAAACAAAGAATTCTAGATAAATATCCCAATATACAATTTAACGGTAATATAATAGAAATCTCTAAAAAGGTGACTTTCTTCTTTCTTGGGAGTTGAACTAGATAATAAACTTGATTGGTCAAATCATGCAATGAAATTAATTTCAAAAATAAATACGTCCTGTTACAAGATAAGAGCTTTAAGACATTGCCTATATTTGCCATCACTAAAGAAGATCTATTTTTCTGAAATGCAATCTAGATTAACTTATGCTCTACTTTTGTGGGGATGCTTTTCTTCGCTCGATAAGGTTTTTATTGGTCAAAAGAAAAAGAGAGCTATTAGAAGTATTTTGGGGATAGGTCAGCAGGAATCATGCAGATATCATTTTAAACAACTTCATATCTTAACGCTGCCTAGTCTACTTATCTGGGATCTTGCTATTTATGCGTTCAAAAATAAAGATTCATTTAACACGAGAATCGCACACGTTTTCTCGTGAGTTTTCTATGGTAAAAACTCGTAAGTATCATACACGTTATTTTAATAGAGTTTTCTCGCGAGTTTCTTGCATAAAATTTGGTGTACGAAACTTATCATTTTTTATTAGAGAAAACTCGCTCTTGCTCTTTGTTAAATTAAAATTTATTTACATTTACTTGTTTGTGAAAAAAGAAAGAAAAACTCGCGAGAAAACTCTATTAAAAACGTGTATGATACTTTTGAGAGTTTTTTGCATAGAAAACTCACGAGAAAACATGTGAAGATTTTATACAGTAAACCAGTGCAGGAAAACCGAACAGGAACCGAACCCCGAGAACCCCGTCAAAAATTAAAAACCGGAACCAGAACCCTAACCCTTAATCTAAAATTTTCGGAACCCGAACCGAAACCCTAACCCTTAATTTAAAATTTTCGGAACCTGAGGTGGAAGTCTGTAAGCTATACGATAATTTTCGTACAACGAAAAAATCGTTTTGTTGGCTATGTTCCTTATGCACGTTTTGTATTTGTTGAAAAAAGATAAAATCCGTCACAATAGCAACATATTCAACACGTTGTACGAAAACAATCGTATAGCTTACAGACTTCCACCTCTGAACCGGAACCGGAACCTTTTAAAAAATATTGGGTTTTGGGGTTCCAATTTTACATCATATCTCCTTTATTTTCGGTCTAAAATTTTATTTTGATTCAGCTCGCACGTGCGTGTTTTCTTTTTATTGTGCGAGCAGATGCCCGATGTTTTTATTTTTCTTATAGTGTACGATTTGCGGGGACTTCTCAGTCTCAACCTCAACTCAAAACCAAAACCATAAAGAATAAGTTAGATTGTTTATAATTTATAAGCTTGGAAGGTAAGAACATAAACACCTATATTAAAATCTGGAACCGTTTTTTGTGGAACCGTACTCCGGAACCTGGGTTCCAATTTTATTTCGGAACCGGAACCGAACCCTGGAACCCCGGTTCCAATTTTTTTTTTGGAACTTAACACGTTCAATGCGTATTCAAATGTTAAACATTCATGCGGATCTGCAAAAATCAACCCGCAAAAAAACAGTGTAGTGTGGCTATTCGCGATTTCGGAATTCCGCTCGCCCTCTGGTGGAATTTATTATACTACTGAAGTGAGGTAACGTCAAAAATTACGTTTAAATTATACATTAACGCTTATAAAAAGCGAAAATTGGCTGTTTTATTAGTTTCGTGAGCTAAAATAATTAAATCATGGGGTTTTATGTAAATTATAAACAAAATAAATAAATTTTTACCTCACTTGGATCAGCTGTTTCTGTCAAAACAGCGGCCCCTACAGGTAATCGAAATCGCGAATAATGTATATATGGACACGGGAGCCGTGTTCGACGCATTCAACGTGTTAACCCGGAACCGAACCCTCTCATTTTTTTTTTAATGGAACCTAACCCGAAACCGAACCCTTTCATTTTTTTAATGGAACCGAACCCAGAACCGAACCCTTTGAAAATTTTCAGGGTTTTTCAGCACTCCAGTAAACTCGTAAGTGTCATACGGCCTTTATACAAGTTGTTAATAGTTCCTTGAATATCAGGCCATAATACTTTAATTTTAACACAAAACACACACCGAAAAGTTCCAAAAAATAATAGCTAAATCACAAACATTTTATCTATGCACAAACAGAAGTATGACGCTGATATTTGCTTCCATAGATTACTATAAATATTTTTAAACTAATGAAAAGTAAAGTAACATTTCAAAATATATAAGATATTTTCTCTTTTCTTTTTAGTAGGTACTTGAATAATTTGTCCATATCATCGTAAGATTTTATTTTATTGGGAATTTCGACTTGGGATACGCCCTCTGGGAGTTATTTGCTGAAGCTAGAAAAGGTCTACCTTGACAAAACCTGTTTTTGTAAAATTTATTTCCGTGCAGTTATAAATCAGTTTCCTTGGGTTTATTATTACTATATTAAAATAATAATATTTTTACAGGCTGTAATTTATTACTTTCCCCAAAACAATGTACTTAAGGGGTTAGGCCACTCTAGGATTTTAAAAATATGAAATTTTAAAACAGGCACGGATCAACTTAAAATCGATTAGAAAAGAAGCACAGAAGCAGGATATTAATGTGGAAGGCCAATTGTATGGTACATGCATCGGAGATTGAAGGTAAGTACATAAAACAAACTTTGAAAGCGTTTTTTCGAAACCTCATTTCTCAAATTGGCCGGACTCCTAACTCATACAATTCTTGACCTATTGACTTCAAAATTTAACTGTATATTCAAAATTACATTCTCTATTGGGAATTTCGACTTGGGATACGCCCTCTGGGAGTTGTTTGCTGAAGCTAGAAAAGGTCTACCTTGACATAACCTGTTTTCGTAAAATTTCTTTCCGTGCAGTTATAAATCAGTTTCCTTCCCAGTAAACCAAAAGAGGTATTATATATGTAAAATATATATAACATGTAAGAAAACTTATGTAAAATCTAGAGAGAAATTAGGGATAAATCATGTAAGGATGTCAGCCATATTTGGGGATAGGTTATTATGTATAAATTATGTAAATTTTTATATACAAAATATATATCAGATATAAGTAAATAAAAACAAAAAATATCATTTTTTTGCTTGGACGGTAAAATGTAGTAATTAGCAGCAACCAGGCCATTTCTAGTAAGTAATCACAAGTATAATAAATTAATATTATCTTAACTTCAACCATGTTAAACTTAAAGTGGGATTTGCGGGATTCGAACCCACGCCGTTGCAGTCGCAAATTGTCGAATCAAGCCACCTAACCGTTGGACCATCGAGGCTTCGTGAAATGAATACACAAAAACATTGTTTTAAAGCAATTCCACATTAAATAAATATTATATTTGTTTTAATTCAAATAAAAAAAAATTAAAAATAAATTAGTGAAGTTAAAAGAAGTTCAATTATATATAAAAATTAAGTATTAAAATTATTTTTAACAAAATAAATAAATTATAAATTTTATAACTCAACTTTTTTCTAATAATGTCGGTGTTGAATGTTGGATTTCTTTGGTAAGCGCAATTTTGCAGAAAAAATTAAGAAAAAATTCTAAACTTTAAAAATATTCAAAATAAAGACATTAAATATAAAAATTAAGTAGTTAAAATTATTTATAACAAAATAAATAAATTCTAACCCAACTTCCATACATTTTTCTAATAAGTTATTTTATTTTATATTTTATGTATGAATTATTTGCATAAAGAATATAAGTAAATAATTTATGTAGGTATATTTTAAATTAAATGTCTAATGTAAATAACACAGGCGATATTTTACATTAATAATAAATAATTATTTATATATAAAATATACAGTATACGAACTTATTAATTGTATATATAAATAATTCTATATAAATAACACATTATAAATTTTACTTATTACTTACATAGAGAAAATAATATAATATTATATATGTAAAATATACATATATTTTACGTTAAATTAGCTACATAGGAGAATTTACCAGCTATCTATGTGTATTTTATATATAAGTTACAAATTGGTTTACTGGGTTGGATTTATTTTATTTCTATATTAAAAAAATAATATTTTTACAGGCTGTAATTTATTACTTACCCCAAAATAATGTATTTATGTAATTATGCAAGTAAGAAATAACACACACTGGTCATTAAAAGATAAACCCAATTTTTAAACACAAAAAACTTGATCTAAACTCAGGCGCAGTTACTAAAACCAATAAAAAATAAATCGGCGCAAAAATCTTTTATTACTTTTTCCTCCATGTTTTTTTCAAATTTACGTCAAAATAGCGCCATCTATCCGTAGTAGAAATTCCCAATAGAAGTACGTAGGATTTTTTTAGGTATATTGATTTTTGCAAAAATGGCGCCCTTCTGAAGTAAAAAAGTAAAAAATGCCATGAAAAATCGCTATAAAATTACCTATAACAAACGATATATTCAATATAATACAAAAATCCTACGTACTTCTATAAAGAATGTAATTTTGAATATAAAGTTAAATTTTGAAGTCGGTAGGTTCAGGTTTCGAAAAAAACGCTTTTAAAGTTTTTTTATACAATTTTTTTTTTTGGCCGGGGCCCGGGCGAGAAGGACGCGCGCAGCCCGGAAAACATTGAGAATTAATAATTTTTTTTTTGAGTAAATTTATTTTTTTTTTCAAAAATGGTTGAAATTTTTTTAAATATTTTTATGTGATCATTAATATGATAAAAAGGTCTATGAAAAATGTGTAAAAAAAGTAGAGGTTTCTATTTAAAAAAATTGATGATGACGTCATAGTGAAGTTATCAGTGACGTCATGAATATTTTTTTCATTCCAAAAGATGGCATTTTTAAAACAAAAATTGACCTGTCCGAGCGATTTTTACAAAAAAAATTTTTACGGAAGTTATGACCTTGATTCCAACTTTATCACCACCCTGTATAACCTTTCCGGAATCTGCGTTGCTACGCAACTTCACACCAGTGTTTTGACACATATGACACTCAATGACACTTGTTTATGAAGGTTAGCTTTAACTGTCACTTATAACTTTATTTAAATAGATGAGATAAAGTGTAAAAGAAAATAATAAAATAACGTAGAATTTTGGAATTTTTTTGAAGTTACTTCTTATTAACATATATAAAAATGTCTGACGATGAGATGGAAAAATTTGAAATCACTGATTACGATATTGAAAATGAGTTTAGCATGTATCGAAAAAGGAAGGGAAACTCAAAACACCAACAAATATATGGTATGTTAAGTTCATTTTTAAGAACAATCCTATATGCTCTCATTTCTCGTTGCATGATTTTATTAGGGTAGAAAAGAAATGATCGTGGCTTATTGAAATGCAGATCGTGTCCATTTAAATCTTTTACTATCTCATATTCATACTATTTCTTTCCGGATACCCTGTATACAATTGCAATTTTGTTTTTAACGATAAGCTGTCTTTAAGATGCTACACTCAGGATTCGTAATAGCTTGACTAGACTTAAATAAAATTGAACGTCACTTGAATTTATTAGTTTTCCTTTGTGTACTTGTACAAAATTAATTTCAATATTCATTATTGTAGGTATTTGGGCAGATAAAAGTGATGATGAAGAAGATAATTCTAAAACCTACAGAAAATCTACCAAAAAGGGTCCCAAGAATTATTCAGCTCCAATTGGATTTGTTGCTGGAGGAATTCAAGGCAAGAAAGAATTAAAGAATGAAGAAAAGGAATCTGATGAAGATAAACCCACAACTTCTTTCAAAATGAACAGAAACTCAAGTGATTCAGAAGAGGAGATCGTGACAAGTCAAGGATTAGGATTTTCATCAAAATCTAGTCAGTCTACAAGAACAGAAATAACTGGAGATATAGCAGGATTGAGGAGTAACAAAAATTTTCAGAGTAGTCAATTTGTTAATAAAGGTGTTGGTGGATGGGAAAAACACACAAAAGGAATAGGAGCCAAATTGTTATTGCAAATGGGATTTCAACCTGGCAAAGGTCTGGGAAAAGATTTACAAGGTATTTCTGCCCCAGTTGAAGCATTTTTAAGAAAAGGAAGAGGAGCAATTGGAGCCTATGGACCTGAAAAACCTGCTACTATTGCTAAAGTTAATACTGTATGTAAGAATTACCTTTTAATTTATTCCTTAATTTAGTTAAAGGTATAGTCTACATTTTACAAGTAGAGAACTAAAATTCTTATGTAAACACGAAAAATAATACATAATAGTTTAAGTATAGTTTAATAATTAATCAATTACATTAATAATCTCATTTTACTAATAAAAAGGAGTGATGGAAATGTCAAGGTGTCATGCAGCATTTTAATAGGACCAGAGATAACCTAATGCTATTCCGGTTCATGAAATTTCGAAAAATATTGTTTCGGTTCGTTAAATTATTAAAAATCTAGTTCTGCTTCATACATATAAAATCTTGTTGAAAGAAGTGGCAATTATTCAATTTCTATTTCAACCAGTGAATGAGTCTACTACAATGTTCTGTGTTGATCAATACCTTGGCAGCCCCGTTTTTTGGAAATTCTGTTGTAATACCATTAAATCTGATTAAACCAGAAAATTATATCATCATTTTGCGGATGACTGACACAAAAAGCAAAAATGGGGAATTAAAGACGGATAATATTTTATATTCTGCTTAACGTTCTGGTTCGTCAAAATTTGAAAATTGAGCCCTGGATAGAACCTGCCTAAAATTTTTAAATTAAATTTTAAATTCTTATAGAAAATTTTTGTAAAATATTTTGGTTGTCTCACAGATGTTTTCTGTAAGAGCCATTAATGGATGAAGACTTGTGATAATTTGAAAACTATTTATTTTTCAATATTTCAGGACACTCCATTTTCCGAAAAAAAAGATGAAAGAGAATCAAAGTGGAAAAAAGAAGATACAAGTAAAAAGAAATCCCGTTACTATTACAGAAGTGTTGATGATGTAATTGAAAGAGGAAAAAAACCTGGTCTATTTAAATCCACTGGATTGACAGGGTCTGTATGAAACCTAAATTACCTAATGAATTTTTCAAAATGGCTAAAATAGAGAACATATTTATACTGGGTGTCCCTGAATAACTCGTGAATAACTGTGTCAATTCTGGTACTATTAGGTGTTTTTTTAACAAATTCCATACCTATCACCAGTTTCTTTTTCCCATTAAGAGGATAGCCAATGTATTTGGTAGGGTCTTGTGTTTTTGATCATAAAAAGTTTTCTTCGAAAGATTTTTTAAATTTTCTTTTTGGGGTGCAATGTAGAATCTTCAGGCTATAATTTTTTACAATTTTTGTCTTTGAAAAGTAAAAATTGCGCGTATTTTACTACAGCACAGCCTCGATAATCCGAACACCCAAAATTTATACCCCATCCGGATATACGAAGCGTTCAGATTTATAGTAAGTAGATAATTTCAAAGACATTTTTAGAAATAAAACAGTTTTTCAAAATTAATATTAAGTTTTAATTTTGCAAAAATGTTTTATAATTAAAGTATGTACATAAATGTAATGCTATTAGTCACAATTTTTTAAATAATTCCAACTTTGACGAGTGGTATTTTAGCGAGTATTTTGGAGGCATTCGGATTATCGTGGCCGTGCTGTATTTTCTTTAAAAACAAACCCCAGGAAAACTACAAATTATTTTCGATTTTTTAAAACAAGCTTACGAAGATATCAAGGCCAGTGGTACCACCATATCTTTTATTTCATTTTATTTTAATTATATAAGGTTTGCGTTTATCTCAAAAATTAGAGTCAATTTGGTACACAACACATGGGAACCATTTTAATTGTTCAAACTTGAAACTTGAAAGTACGTTATCGTTTTCATATGGGTTTTTGGGTAAAAATAAAATTACACTAAACCTATCAAAATAAACTAATATACTCCTAATATTAATTATGTACTTAATTTCTCTAAAAAATATACCTTATAAGCAGTTTTATTAGATTTTACATTATTTTAAAAAAATATTTTTATCTCCGCAACAGTGGACGTTAAAATTCAAATTTTGACAAGTTTGACAAAGCTACTGTCAGATAAATAATCTTTATTTTTAACTTACGTTTTAATTAAAAGAAAGATAATTTTAAATTCTATTAATTAATGCGATTTTAAATTTTAATTTTTATGTTTAATTTCAGCAGGTAAAAAGTTCAATGTTGCCTGATTGTGCAAAAAAGTCTTGAGATTTGCTGTAAAAATTATTTTATTTTTATTTGGCCCTGTACTATTACAAATCTTATTACAACTATTAGGACCGTTACTACTTATCTCTGAAGGTTCAGTAAAAATACTTTTTCTCTTCTAGTTAACTATATTTAAAGACTTTTCCAGTTTCGTGGAGCTCTAATATTTTTACTGTAGTTAACTAGAAGAGAAAAAGTATTTTTACTGAACCTTCAGAGATAACAAGCCACTCTCTTCATGGATACAAACCAATTTTACAATCGTTACTACTTAATTTACAGTAAAAATATTAGAGCTCCACGAAACTGGAAAAGTCTTTAAATATTAAAAAATTTAAAAATTGCAAAGAAACGGCAACAATAGAATAATTGTTTAATTTAAAAAAAATAAGCTATTCAAATATGCGTATAATTGACAAAAATATATACTTAAAAATAAATATACAATGAAATCTTTATAAATATGTATGTAATTGTATAATTGTTATTGTATTATTTTTGATAATTCAAAGTAAAAATGTGACATAGGCAACCATTTGCTAGAAAACAATGACATCGTTGTCTAATTGTGCAAAAATTAATTAATTTCAAATTCGTTATTTGACCGTGAACAACCACTATGAAGCTAGATATGTCTTCAAAATTGTATATTTGAATGGTATTTACATATTAGTATAAGTTTCGTCGCTGTAGGAAATCTACCCAAAATCCAATAAGGTCCTTTATAAGTGTAAAATTTTATTTTACAAATATGTCAAATCATGTCAATGTTATGCCTACTTTATAATTTAAATTTCAAATTAGAAATTGACTAGAGCGCCATAGTAGATATAGTCAGAACTACAAACGCCATTCCTAAAAAGCGTATGAAGTTTCTACCCCGTGCTGTACGGTTTGTTAAACGGTTGTAATGAACGATTTCCATAGTTACCTCATATACAGGGTGTATCAGACCACCCGTGCCACCCATTTATCTCGAGAACACTTTATCATACATGACTGAAATAAAAAAATTAATTACCAAAGTGAACCTAAAAAATCCATTGGTGAATTTATTTTTTTCCGGAACTATCCGGAACAGGAGATCATTTTGATTTTTTAAATAACAACATAGGTTGAGTTTGGTATGTTAAGGTCTTTTAAAAACAAACAACTTTTATAAAAATATTTATTTAATATTTTCCATAGTTTAGAATTTATTCGAAAAACAAAAAAAATGTTGAGAAAGTAAATAAAAATTATTGGATATTTTGAATTGGTTTAAATAAAGGTACCATTTTTTTAAATAAAAATTAAGTAGACCTGTTCTTATACACCAGTTGCGTGTGTACTGAAGGGTTAAAGGTGTTGGCAAAAGAGAAGTTTTTTGTTATTAATTTCAAAAGGTTTTTTGTAAATCGTTCAAATTTGCACTTTACTCACTTTCATGATTTTTTTTGAGATTTTTTGCTTGGCTGTAACTGCTATTTTAAGAGACCATTAGTGTGAAAAACAATGTTAATTTTTTTAGTATTATCCTTCCATAATTTTTTACTAAATGAACGTTTCTTATAAAAATGCATGCATACAAAATTTCATTAGAAAATGTTTACTACTTTGGCCGCAATAAAATAAGTTAATTTATCTTAAACCATCTTCAGAGGCTTATAACTTCTTAGGGGTGCATTTTTGGATTTAGATGAATCAACCTATCTTCAGGTCCTACTATCACCAGTCAAGTGTTATAGATGTAGTTATAGGACACCCTGTATTTTTTGTGATTAATTTCAAAATTGTTTTGTTAAAAAGGAATATTTCAATTCACTTATCTGGAACCATGGAATCACCACCAGAAAAGTGAAAATAGTGTCAAAATTTAAAGGGATCAATTTTAAAATATTTAAGTCATAAGTGCGAAAATGAATGTATAGGGTATCAGTTCAAAATTTTTGGTTGAGATTAAGGCGTTATAACTCAAATGACAATATTTTTTAATTAATTTCTTTTCTATACATGTGGTATGAGTATCAACTTTTACAACATTGCACCAAGAGAAAGATAACGATCTAACTATTAAATACTCACACTAAGATCATTAAATTCCACCCTACATAATTATGATCTAATATTTTCCATTTTTAAACCTATACCTAGTACCGAAGTTCTTGTTATTATTTATTTTAAAAAATTGGTAAAAACTTCAACATAAATATATCATAACAATAATTATTCAGTTAATAAGACCTTTGATTCTATGCTTACAACTCTATAACTTGTTGACCAATAGAATAAAAGGTTCGATTAACCGACTAATTATTGCTTCATAAGAGTAACGTTGTTTTGTTTTTTAATCTTTTGTAATAATATTTTGTACTAACAGATTTAATATTTGTAGTGATTTGAGCAAAGTTAAAGTAATAGATATGACTGGTCCTCAACAGCGTGTTTTAAGCGGCTATCATGCATTGAGTGGGCTTAAAGCACCTCCAGGTGAAGAACATTATGAAGATGTTTTGCACAAAAAATGTACAAATTTTGCTTTACCAGAAATTCAACATAATTTAGATATATTAGTAGAAATGTGTGAACAGGTATTTAAAGATAAAATCATTTATATATGTTTGAGTGACCAAATATTTTTTCCAGGATATAATTAGAATTGACAGAAACACTAGATATAATCAGGACAAGATTATAAGTTTAGAGCAGGAGGAAGTTCAACTAAAGAAAACGTTAATAAAAGAAGAAAATGAGTCTAAAAATTTAAAGAGTGTATTAGATATTGTGAATAAGCTGTTTGATCCATCATTAGGTCTATCATTGGGACAAGTATTAGACATATTTAAAAAACTACAGGTTTGTAAATTTTTATTGTATGATTCCAATCAATTTCTTAAGGTGATAGTCGGGAAATTTGAGTGCTTGATTTTGAAATTCACTTCATATAATATATGCAGTTTTGGTTATAATTTTATTTCCAGTGGAGCTTTTTTAAAATTTCTTTTTTTTTGTTTACAAATGAGTCTTGTGGGTACCAATTTCTGTGATTTTGTTTTTGTAAGTAAACCAAACAGTCATACAGCAGCGTTGTAAAAAGTTTAAAAATTACTTAAAACAAAAATCGAATTATTGAACTCTTCGTTTGTAAATTCATTAGTTTTTCAATTTTCAATTAGTTTTTTATGAGTGTTATAAACGTCGCTAAGCAAACGTTTTTTTTGTAAAGAGCCAATTTTACTGCTGCCGTATGACTATTTGGTTTGACTTACAAAAACAAAAAATACCAATATTAATGGTAACACAAGGGATAACTCCTCACCCCATTATGCAGGGAAACTACCCCTTCAGAAATCTTAAATGCCAATAGGGGTCGAATGATAAATCATTTTAAAGCTCCTATTATTTGAGAAGTTTTAGCATTTTCACGTTAGACATGTACAACATGTTTTTAACAGCTATAACTTCTCAAATATTCCATCAAATTAAAAAAAATATGACAGCTGTGTAGAGAACAGTAGGAGGATAAAATGATGTATCACTTGACCCCTATTGCCATTTAAGATTTCTGAAGGGGTAGTTTCCCTGCATAACGTGGTGAGGGGTTCTCCCTTCCGTTACTATAAAAATTGGTCTCCCACCAAATAAAAGTTGACCAGTTTCAAGGTTTTCTTCAAAAATTATTTGTTTTCAAAATAACCTGGGTCGAAACTCTTAGCTGGACCACCCTGTTTAAATAATCTTCTAGGTATATGAAAAAGTCAAATACATAAAGTAAATATTTTCTTTAGGAGGACCATTATGAAGAGTACTGTCAGTATGAATTAGGGGAATTAGTTCCTGGTTTAGTGGGTACCTTGATTACATCGGCTTTAGCAAACTGGTCACCACTCACTCAACCAAAAATGCATTTATCGTTATTTGAACAGTGGAAAGAACTTCTAGGAAATCATCGAGGGACAATAGAAGGTAATAGTATGGGAATTCTGCCGTATGATAGTCTCTTATGGCACACTTGGGTGCCTGTAATGAGAACTTGTGTTAGGTAAGTTAGCACCTTTTAGTTAGGAACCTTAAAATGTTTATTACTTTTTTATATGGACGTTATGTCAAAGACCTGATGAAACAGAAGAAATGTTATATTGTGGTAATTAAAAATCGCCATTATGCCATAATTATTTTGAACTAAGACATTTTATATTTTTGTTAATTATAGTTATAAAATCTACACATTATAATATGTTAATAACATACTCTAATATAGAGAATGTTGGAAATTAAGCAGCCAAATTTTAGTAGACAATTCTACAACTATTTTTAAGAAAATAACTTCCATTTGCTTCCATTTAATTTATGTCAGTTAAAATTAGATTTTTCATTATTTACTTGAAAACGGATTGTAGCAGAGATTTGAAATTTAATGTGAATCATAATACTATTAAGATGTAATGACCTTCAGCTGGTGCTGGGGTTTGGCTGCGGTAGCATCCCAAATGGGGATTTCAAACTTCAAAGCCTTTAACTGTCAAAATTTTTACGTTTTTGCTAATATTTCTAGTTTTTATGGTTTATTTAAAAACAGGCTTCCATAGCCTGATTAAAACGATCATCCAGCTTCCAATTAAATTTTGAACTTTATGGAGCGTGTAATTTCATTTATTCATAAATTTAGGCGCCATATGCAATTTCAGGCAATCTCAGTAGGTTTTTTGTTAAATATTATGAAAGTTACTGGAAACTCAATTTTTTAAATAAACTCTAAAAACTAGAAATATTAGCAAAAATTTTGACTGTTAAAAACTTTAAAGTTTGAAACCCCCATAAAAATGCTAGAACTCAAAGAAGAAAAATTGCATATTTTTCCGGTGACTAGAGCCCTACTATCACCCCCCACTGTATCCGCCACTGGTGATGAGTCAAAGATGAAGCGCAGCATCTCATGTTCACATCTTTGACTCGACAGCTGAGCACTTACCCACCGCGAAACACTCAACGGATTTTGGTTTTTTGGTTAATTTAATAATTAGCAAATATCATACCGAAGTTTTAGCTTTGCTGATGTCAGTTTACTTGGTGCATATTTTGAACGTGTATATGTGAATAGCTGAGGTGTAACTCTCTGCAATTTAGCCAGCTGATTGTGTATTTTCAATAGTTTACAATAAGCGATTTCGAATGGCTTCTTTGGTTCGTCCAAATTTTTGTAATTTTTTCTTCTACAAACCATTGTTTTACAAACTGCTGTATGCTTCGGATCATTATCCTGCTGAAAGAAGTGACGTAATGGGAGAGTGCTATCAGCAAATGAGACCATAAAGTTCTCTAAAATATTTTGATACACAAAATGATCCATTATGCCATTTATACGATGAATGGGGCCCATTCCGAAACCAGAGAAGTTTTACTGTATGTCGAGCATATTTGGGATGTAATCTTTTGCCCTCAGGACGTCTCACATATTGGATTCCATATTCCATCACTACTTATCAAGTTAAACTTTAAGCGTTTTTTCGCGACTAACAGCTCGTAACAGTAGTTATAAGGAGTAGTTAGTACTTATTACGTCATACGCAGTAACAACTGGAAATACCGCGAAAACGCATTGGTTACTACATTTTGAAATTTGACTGTTTTCTAAAGTAAAACATCAGTATAGAAGAATAGAAAGTAAAATAAAAAGTAGATATGATACAATATGGAAATGCATTTACCTAAATCACAAAAAATATATTTATAATTAGTCATAAGTTCACAATGAAACTGAAGAGGGAACATTGGCCTTTATTCAATTAAGGGAAATGTATTTTCATCAATTTAGTGATAATATCAATAATAATAATAATTTGTTTGCGTGTGAAGTTAGTAGAATTCAAAAAAACAATGAACGAAATACATACTACTATCAGTAACCTGCTTCCTTACCATAGTTACGATTTCGCTAACAATTGTTACAGGTATGACGTCATAGTTGAAGTAACTACAAGTCAATTTTGTTCGCGAAAATGGAGTAGTTACTGAATTTCGTAACAATTCGTAAAAGTTTTTAGTCGCGAAAAAACGCCTTTTCATTCGTCACTGAATATTACCCTATTCCAATCTACCAAAGTCCAATTAATGTGGTCTTGAGCAAATTTAATTCGAGCACGTCTGTTTTTTCTTTGAAAGTAGAGGTTTCTTAGCTGGTCTTCTAACTATAAGATTGTTCTCACCTAGTCTATTTCTGACAGTGCGTTATCAAATAGAGTGAAGACAAAAGGACACAAAGATAGCTTTAAAATTGTGTACAAAAGTAGAATAGGCCAATGTGAATTTTACTTATCAATTTCAAATAAAAAACACTTGTAAAGTGTATCCATTGAATAAACTCGTTTTCCAACCTAACAGGACCAAATCAGCAACGCTGAATTTTCCCACCGCTCATTGCTAAGGCATGCAATACAGAGTACAGAGAAGTTGCTTGCTCCTCGTTCGAACAAGAAATGGTAGGCCTCACCTATTTCTCAATTTAGAACGAGCCTATTAGGTTTCGATAACTTGCTTAGTATGTGTTGCTTCACTTCTACTTCTTTATATGTTCAAAATTTTGCGGAGTTTTATATGTAAAAGAGAGTGATCGAAAGTGTTTGTCTTGCAATCGTCCAGGGGAGATCCGTTTATTCGACGGATATACCTTAATCTTTTTTAAAATACAATATTAAAGACGGAGCATGTCAGTTACATCTTTCGTGTTCATACAAATTGATGCTCTGTAGCAAGTTAATGAATTGACCAAGCATGATCAAATTTCACACATACATTTCGAACACCATATTCTACAAAAAAAGCTTTTTGACATGGTATTATTGGGAATTTTAAGTACGTATAGAGGGCGCTATAAATGGAGGATATTCGGTACTTGTCAGTATCAAAAATTGTGTTTAAAATAGATTTATTATTTCACCTTTTGGGTACATTTGACAAGTGAGACTCGTCATCCGTATTTTTTGCCAAAGTTACGGTTGATGAGTCTGACTCGTCATCGCACTAACATATCTTGCGTGGTGTTTATCATGCATTAATGTGTGTGCAAAAGAGAATATATTGTCACATGTGACTCTCTAACGTGATTTTCTTTGATGTACGAATAACAATTGACATGCGGGAATAAATTTATTCCAACTGATTTACATTTTAATTTCTTATACATTCCCCAAAATGCTTTTAAAATATGTTTGTTTTTTGTTTAAAAAGATTCAAATAAATCCGTACTCAAAGGGTTAAACCGTGAGTAAATCTAAAAAAACATGTACCAATGCCTTAAATAAAAAAAGTAAGTGCCGAATATCGAAGTTCATATTTTGCCACCAGAGGGCGAGCAGAGTCTAAAAATTCCCAATGCTTTTGCAATTTCTCGTTCATTTATTACAAGTTTACCTAAACTTAGAATCCAAGATTTACTACAACTCTTTCTGATGTCACTTTTTTACAATTTCGACTGATTTTCTTATAAAATAAATAATTTACTATGAAAAACGTTTACAATCACTAAATCCAATCAATTTTGAGCTAATCTCAATTAAAATTTCAACATAAAAATTTGCTTCTATTGTTAAATACCATTATTAAACATGTGTATGATTGAACATTATTTTAGAAAATACAAAAGCGCAATTATCTTTGTATGATCAAATTGTAAAAACGTTTTAATTCCTTCAAGTATTTTAAATGTTAATTTCGGCCTACTTGATTTAATAATAAAAATAAATTTTATTTTAAATTATGAAACTTTAATTGAGATTATCTTTAAAACTATTAGATTTATCAAGTTTTAACAGGTATACCTTTTTAATAGTAAATTATCTGTTTTATGAAAAAATAAGCTGAAATTCCAAAAAAGTTACACCAAAAAAGTATCTTAGATTTAATTTTGAGTTAACTGGTAGTAAATGAATACGAAACCGCAAAACTACAATGCCATATTATAAAGAACTTAATAATAGTCCCTTATGGTGATTTTTATCGAGTTACCTTTATAGAGAGAAAAGTTACTTTGCAGGAAAGCATTTTTGGGCAAAGTGTTAGAGGAACTTATCATCTTAATTTCAGGTGATAAACCCCTTCTACTATGTCTGTCCACGTTATTACGGGACACCCTGTATGTAGATGCAAAAATAGCATTCCGTTTTTAGATATTTTAATTAGTAGATCAGTTAATTTTTTTTTATTGGAGCTGGAACCCTTGCATAAATTTTAAAGTTTACTTATCACAAAATTATCTCGTCGGTATGAACGGGGCATAGGGTCAAAAAACAATTTAAATAGGAGTTGGATTAATGGATTCTTCACGAAAAAACGATATATAAATATGTGAACTTTTGGTATGAAATTGATTACTTTTTAATAATATAAATACCGAACGCAAAACGAAGACAGGTTAAAATTCTTTTTTGATAAAAGGAATGGTTTCAGTAGTTTTTCTGCATTTACATTATACTCATTTCTTTTATTTATTTTTCTAGTTGTTGGCCGCCTAGAGATTCTGATTCCCTGATTAACGTTTTGGAAAATTGGAAGCATCTCATTTCTCCGTGGATTTTGAATAATGTTCTGGAACAATTTGTTATTCCGAAATTAGTTACAGAAGTTACAAATTGGGATCCTATAACTGACACCGTTCCAATACATACATGGGTACATCCTTGGATACCACTTTTAGGTAATTATTTATTTATTTCAAAATACTGTACATGAATAATTACATTATTTTGTACATTGTTACAATTATAAATAAAACTATAGTTTTGTTGTAATATGTGTATTGCTGCACAAATTGGAAGAGAACTATTTTTTTAATTTATGTACTTTAATATGTACAGCTGGTCGCAGAATGAAGTAAGAAGTAAGACAAAAAAGAATCGCGAGTAAATACTGAAGATAACCGGAACATGCAGTGCCGCTTGAGCTCAGCCAGCAATCGAGTCTTTTGTGTCTTACTTCATTCTGCTGTACCTAATATAAAAATATGTTATAACCAAATTATACCTTTCTTTTAGATACAAGTTTACAATCACATGTGTATCCAATAATACAAGAAAAATTGGGTGCAGCTCTTGCTCACTGGCATCCTTCAGATAGATCTGCGAAATTTATGTTAAAACCTTGGCAAAGGGCTCTTCCAGAAGGGGCTTTTGTAGCATTTCTAGTTAAACACATTGTACCGAAATTACAGATGTGCATGCAAAGCTTTCCAATCAATCCTCGGCAGCAACATTTGGGTATGGATACAAATTGGACTATAATACAAAAATTCATGGCTTCGTTGTATTTTTTTAGATGAATGGAACTGGGTTATGGACTGGAGCGACATGTTATCAGTTGGAAACATGACCTTAATCTTAGACAAATTCTTTTTTCCAAGATGGTTACAAACATTGGCTTTATGGCTTAATCACAATCCAGACTATTCGGAAGTTACAGAATGGTACACAGGTTGGAAAAGTAAAGTTTCAGACCCTTTGCTTGCACAACCCACAATAAAAGGTGAATATTTATTTCTCAAAGTTAGCAAGAACTATGCAGAAGCAAGGCGCTCTGCAAAATGTGCCTTGTGACTTTTTTTCATAATGTTTTCGCGCATGGTTGACCGAGCGAAGCGTGTTGTAAGGAAAAGATCATAGGTTAATTTTGCAGAAAATTTCGACCCGCCCCGAAATAGTTTGCGCCAACATTCAATATTTAATATAAAAATCTTGTTTTTAATGAATCTCTATTAGTATATTTATAGATTACTATCTTCATTTAAACTGTTATAACCTAATCCCAATGGATTAATCATGCTACAAAAATTCTACTTACTCATCAATTCAATTATTGGAAAACATACTCCAAATTTTTCTATTTTGTATTATTCATTAGCTTAAAACATATGTCTTATGTAATTCTACTCCCCTGTCTTTATTTTAGAAAATTTCCACAAGGCTTTAGAGATTATGAACAGAGCAGTAAGTTCTGGTCAACAACCAGGGGCAAAGGAATCGGTTTCCTATCTTACAAACATTGAGACAAATCATGTACCTCCACCACCTCCTCCTAGAATAGAGGTATGTATTTATATTTATGTATTATCCTGGAGTATGGATACAATAAGAGAAAAAGTTTGCATATTCATACTAAGGGGCTGCCACCTTGGGACGGCTCTGAAACCAATATTTTGCTGCAAACAAACACCTTGTTTATGTTTCATGCTTGATATTAGCGGTTATTACTTTAAATTGAGACTATTGAACTACCGATTTAAACTATTTTTTTAAATAAATTAAAGCGGCTAGCCTAGACACAATTATCTTGTGGAAATTGTCTCTCTTATTATTCCATACTCTGTGGTATTATAAGTTTACCGCTGAATCGAAACTGAGAGATTAAACTAAATTGCTGGTACAAAAGGACCGATAGTAGTTCTTTTCGTGCCTGCTGTCCTGGAAATCTGAAAACTGGATGCAAAGCTGGGGGACAATGATATACATTGAAAAACATCTTGATATTTGATTGAAAGTCTAAGCGCAGACTGCTTGAGGCAGGCAATGAACTACCTTAAAATCACATCCTTGAAAGAAGTGGAGATTAAAAATCTGGTGAACAATCCAGTAGAATTAGTGGAAACAATATAACATATAACTTTATTCAGTATAGTTTGAAATAAGTGCTCTTTTTCATTAAGACATTCCGATTTGGTCGGACAGACCAATGATTAACTTGTTCCAACTTCCAACCACTTAAATGCGATGCATTAAATAAAGTCCTTTCCAACTGGCGATGAACGGTGAAGACTCTTAATACAGCTCAAGTTACGCCAAAAAGCAGTTAGCAGTCGCACTGGGCGGTTTTGTTACTATTGCACTTTTAAGCTAAAAATATTCCATGCTCAACAGTCCCCACGCATGAGTAGTCATATATGCATAAAACCGTGTTTGGTTTTGGTCAGTACAAAGTTAAAGCCTGCATGTAAAAACTATCTAACTAGTTTGTGACAATTCAAAAACGCCCGGGAACAAAGCTTATTATTTTGTTAACTAAAAAATCGATATTGGTAGTGACATGATGGGTCAGTGATCTCTATCCAACTCCAGCGAGAAAACTTATCGCCAGAAACTTCATCAAATATTTAATTTACACAAGAGTTTTATAAATCATGAAAGGGTTTTTAAAAACCAATTTCCATTTAAATAGATAGTTTCTCTACCCTTGCTAACCATCGCTTGGGCTACTTGGACAAAGTAGTGAATTAAAAAAAAATCATTCCATTCTTTGTGGTTGATATTTTTAATTTTTTTAAATAACTTATCAATTACTTCTGCATCTGCAAGATATAAATTATATTTACTCGATGAATTTTCTTATGATAAATTTACTCGAATCCGGGAATGTCCCGGTAAATTCTGAATCGTCACCCTATTTAAACAAATCATTTGAAGTTATGAAGCTTAAATCATCAAAGAATTTATTATTTAAATCAAGGAAAGGAGGATTCCTTTGATCTACCTTTTTAGTGGTAAGGTATAGCAAGCACCAATGATACAAGCTGCGTTTCGTGCTTATTAGCACTTCTCAGGATTTGCTTCCTTGAGTCCTCTACATAAGGTTTAATGAAGAGGACTGCTGCTTGCTACACCTTGGGTGCCACATAGCTTATCAAATCAAGCACTGTTATTAATTTGAAAATAAATTGTATATATTTTTTAGGCATTCTCAGAAGCAGTTAGGACAGCTACTAATATTCCTCAAGGTTTCAAGGATTTAATCGCCAAAAGATGCGAAGAAAAGGGAATATTGTTTGTACCAATTCACAATAAATACCATGAAGCAAAACAAGTTTACAGATTGGGTTGTAATGGGGTACAATGCTATATTGATAGAAATGTTGTATTTTATAGCCAAAACAATACGACCTGGCTACCTACATCACTATCAAGGCTTTTAGATATGGCCTAATATATCAAATAAAATCAATTTTTACCATTAATTATTTTTTATTTTAAGAACTCCCTAACACAACTTAGCTAAAAATAGTAAATAACATTAAAATATCTAATAGCTTAAATCTTCTTGTGTTTCATACTCTATTTCAATTTCTGCCTCTTCATGTGTTCTCAAAGCGTCATGTTGAGCT
The DNA here is from genome assembly GCA_963971135.1 of Stenus bimaculatus. NCBI lineage: Eukaryota > Metazoa > Arthropoda > Insecta > Coleoptera > Staphylinidae > Stenus > Stenus bimaculatus. The sequence continues at coordinate 54,984,001 of OZ020180.1, read as the reverse complement.
TCCAAATTGCTCGAATCGTCCAATCCTATGAGCTCCTGCTCGTCATTGTGTCTTAAAAGTTCACTTTTACCATCCATACTACTAGATTCGTCCATTTCCATGCGAGAATCATCACTTGGATTGGAATCTTTCCTTCTTAAAATGCCATGTTGGGTTTCCTTGTGTCTTCTCAAATTACTGGAATCATAATATCCTCGTCCACAAATACTACACACATAAGGTGTTTCACCTGTATGAGTTCGTATGTGTACAGTTAAATTTCCCTTTAGAGTAAAGGCTTTTCCACAATACGAACACACGTGATTTCTTGCACCTGTATGAAGTAGAGTGTGATACGACAAGTGACTTAATTGTCTAAACCTTTTACCACATATAGTGCAAACATGTGGCTTTTCACCTGTATGGATCAACAAATGGTTTCTAAGTGTTGCAGTTGAAGCAAATTTACGGTTGCAATATAAACATATATAGTTTTTGGGTTTTTCTTCACCTTCTCCAGAATTCTGTGGCTTCTGTTCATATTTGCAGTGTTGATTATGATATTCCTTATAGTGGATCCTTAAGTCAACTCCCGATTCAAACTCTTGCAAACAGAACTTACATCTTGGAGGTTTTTTACTTTTGGAATTGTGTACGTTTAGATGGGCGTGTAAGGCAACTTTTTGGATAAAGCCTGAAATGGAATTAAGAAAGAAAATAAGAAATTTAAAAAAATATCACTAAAATGCTAAATTCAATCATTTACTATAACAATAAAACAGTTGTTAAGGAAATTATGAATAAACAAATACAAAATAAATACAATATAAAAAATGAGGACAATATAATTACATTTTTGAAAAAAAATATAACGTACTATGCCTCTCCTACTGTTTTTTTACCAAGTTTGATCTACTTTGTAACCCAAGTTTGATCAATCACCAACCATATGTTGTGGTGTTCCATTTAACCCGAATAGTGGTAATATCTCAAAAAATAAGAAGCAAAAGTACTAGAAAAACTATTTTCAGTAAACATTGTTTAAGGTGCGTTTAGGTAGCGATGGAAATTGGCCATCGCGGACGACGAAATCGCCGAGCGGAATACTTTACTTAGCAACGTGTTGTTTACGGTACCACTTTGCTGCACGTTGCTAAGCAAAGTATTCCGCTCGGCGATTTCGTCGTAGACCGGGAGATAGTGACAAATAAATGGGTGTCATTTTTTAGAAGTATGGCACCCCTTTAGGGGTCGAATATCATGATTAAAAAAATGGAAATCATAACCGCACCCCTGGACGTCGGGGCGTAATCGCATTCAAATTTGACGAAAAATTACGTTTTTCAAACGATTTTTTACACGAAGATTCTTGTATTTTCAAGTAGTCAATAAAAAAAATTCCGCGGAAGCGTAATGCCATACTGATCGGTTGGGGCATTAGCCTATTAAACCCGATATACCATTTCAAACAGGTTAATTTAAAAAAATTTGGGAAGCTATTTTTTACAGGTTCACGTTTTTTCCAACTAATTATATTCATACAGCCATTCACAAAAATCACCATGCCATACCATTTCGACGGTTCAAAATGGTCGCCATACTGCCTTAAAAAATCGACAGGGGAAAAAATTTACTTTAAAGTTTTTAAAAGCGTTAGATTTAATTGCACTTTGTAAAGAAGAAAACTTTATAAAAACTTTTTAAACTTTATAAAAATCCAATCAACGAAAAATAATATATATCCCTTTCTTAAAATAATTTCCACTTTAAATAAACACTATTAATATTAATTAAATTTAACAAAACTTAAAAAATATATAAAAACTTTAACTTTAAACAATAGGTTTTAACGTTTATATAAAGGTATTACACTTAGAAATTATGTAACACACTTAAAAAAACATCCTTCACATTTTTAAAGTTAACAGAACATAAAAAAATAGTCTTCCACGTAATTGAAAAATACTTCACTTTTAAATAATTATTATTCGCTTTAGAAAAATATTTACAACATAGAAACGATTGGCAAGCACTTTGAAACGCAAGTACATACATTCCTATTCCTAAACTGTGTAGGTTAAGTTTATGTTTACATTCACGCTTCTTGCTTAATTGTGAAAAAATTCGAACAAAAATAATGAGTGAGTGCAAAGTATGTCCAAAAAGGTCCTAATAGTTCAATAATTATTTATTTCAACTTTTTATTTATATTTTCTTAAGTTTTGTTAATAATTATTATTATGTTAAATTTTGAAAATAATATTTATTTTAAATAAAATAGTAGTTGTGTTAATTAAATATATAAATAGTTTTTATGTGAAATAACATTTTCTAAATAAAATATAGGTAAACCGTAACCCTGCGATTTTTTTAGAGAAACCCTTTAGTTTAAATATACCTTTACAAAGTGCAAAAACATCAATTTATAGCTAAAAGCTCAAAGTGTAAATTTATTTTATCCAAAGTGCTCACTATTCATTTTATAGTGGTGTGATAAAAGTTTAAAAAAACTTTTTCAAAGTTGTTATGTTATAGTTTAAATTATCCTTTTCCAAAGTGCAAACTAATCACTTTTTAGTTTGTTTGTCCAAAGTGAAAGCCATTTCTTTAAAGTGCAATTATAAATATATTCTCCTTTTTAAAATTAACCTGTTTTAATTAGTATGGCGGGCTATTAGCCCCAACCGATCAGTATGGCATTAAGCTTCCTCCGGATTTTTTGTATAGACTACCTGAAAATACAAGAGTATTTTTGTAAAAAATCGATTGAAATCCATAATTTTCCCACAAATTTGATTGATTGTTTTGAGATTAGGCCCCAACGACGAGCGCTGCGGCTATCATTTTCGTTTCTTTAATTATGATATTTGACCCTTGAAGGCTGAAGGGGTGCCATACTTGTAAAAAATTTTTCTGTCACTGTCTCCCTGTCTATCGTCCGGGATGGAAAATTTCCGCCTCTAGCAAAACGCACCTTTAGTTGTAAAGGAACCACAAAATGAGAATAATTATTTTTCACCTAGAAGACTTCTTAGCTCTTTTTAAATGTAAACCTATATTTTTTTAATAAATTCTGTATCTAGCGAAAAAAATAACAAAATGACAGAAATACAATGGGAAATATGTAAATTTTTAAGTTTAATATGCAGATTCTGATCAAAACTAAAGGCCTTTAATTGGAAACATTTAAGGTAACCATGGAAATTTTCCATTACACCTCATAATAACAAATTTAAAGGCCTTTAAAGTTAAATCATCTGACTTTGACCAGAATCCGCGTGTGATGCGGGCCCTAAGCTTCAACTGTGCAACCGGCCCTAAGTTTTTCCATTTTTCTTTTAAGTTTATATTTAAATTTAGTTTATCAAAACTTTTTTAGCGTTTTTAAAAAGAATTTGAAAAATGAAATTCACTTTTTTTAATAAAATGTACTTTCATAGGAAATTCCCTGCACAAAGAAATAGCTCTTTCGCATCAAACGCCTTATTACGACGCATAGTGGGAAAAAAGCCCGAAATCCTGGCCAAAACCCCAAAAATAAAGTTACGATTTTCCAACTTTTTTTGTCCTAGATACTTAGTTATACAGAGTGGCCCAACTAAGAGTTCCCACCCAGGTTATTTTGAAAACAAATAATTTTTGAAAAAAACCCTGAAACCGGTCAATTTTTATTTGGTGGGGGACCAATTTTTATGGTAACGCAAGGGACAACCTCTTACCCAGTTATGCAGGGAAACAACCCCTTCAGAAATCTTAAACGGCAATAGGGGTCGAGTGATACATCATTGTAAAGCTCCTACTATTCTCTATACAGCTGTCATATTTTTTTTTAATTTTATGGAATATTTGAGAAGTTAAAGCATTTTCACGTTAAACATGTAAAACGTGTTTTTAACAGGTGACATGGGCTAAAAAGGCATTTAAAGGTTAATTTTGTTAAAAATAATTACAACCATACTTTGATTCCCCATCTAATAAGGATTGACCGGTTTCAGAGTCTTTTTTCAAAATACTTTTAGTTCCCACTCAGGATATTTTGAAAACAAGTAATTTTTGAAAAAATAGCCTGAAACTGATCAATTGTTATTTAGTGGGGGACCAATCTATGGTTGTATTTATTTTTATTGTAACTTTTAAAAAATCAAGCTTTGAAGCCCATGTAAAACTGAAATTTTGAACCTAAAATAGAACTGAGATACAATTTTATTATGTTTTATTTGAGAGCTCGTTTTTTCAAAAATTCGAAAATGAAAAAATTATCATAAATTTCTTAAAAAGTATTTAAATCAGAGAGTTTAAATTCTTTCCGAAGACAAAGATTTTACAGCAGTTTTTCTGTCAAAAGGTGACTTTAAAATATTCAGCGGTTTTTGAGCCGAAACTTCAGAACAAAAGAATCTATCGACACGAACTTTTTTTCAGATTAAAGCGCATGGTAAGACCTTCAAGGTGAGCTACTGCACGTTAAAATCGGTGTTGGCAAAGAGGAGTAAAAAATTGATCGAAATCGTAACTTTTTACATACGTTTATGTGGGGTTGAAATGTCGATTTTTTCGAAATTCATAAAACTTTTAAAGTGTCGTCAAAATATTTAAAAAACGCTTTCATGACGCCAATGGAATCATGGCGGAGAACCGAATATTTTTCTATACCCTGGGGGCTTATTCTTGGGCCGGTCGAGATCGTATCGTCGATAAGAGTAGAAGAACAGACTCTTATTTTTTTCATGTTAAATGAGGATGTGCGAAAAAAAGGAGCCAAATTTGGTGACTTTTAGAAAGTTGGAGCGACCGGCGCATATAAATATCAACTTTTTCGAGGACATTTACAGTTGATATTAATTACTAATTTAAAAAAAATTGGGAAAAAAGTGTTTTTTCCCGGTCTCACAGTCAGTACTGGGTGTATGGAGGATTAAAAAAACTGAGTTGGGGTTAGAATAGAAACAAATAAGAAGTCCTCCAGGTGAAAAAAAATACTGCAGTCTGTGCCTCCTTTTAAACTAAACAATTTTTTCTTGAATTTTTTTCCTCAACCTTACCTTTGGATTTATAATCACTCTTCAGTTTGAATGGACCACCCTATATAATGTAACTAAAGCAATCTATCCTAAGTAATTAAAGAAATTGATTTTACCTTTTCCGCAAAACTCACAAACAAAGGGCCGTTCTCCAGTATGAGTCATTTCATGGCGAATCAAATTTCTCTTCTGTGAAAAGGAAGCTCCACATATATTACATACATTGGGTTTAACTTTCGAATGTGTTAGCATGTGCATGCTCAAACCGTTTTTTGTTTTAAGGACTTGCCCACATTCAGAACAAAGAAAATGTCCCTTGTTTTTTGATTCATGTTCTTCTTTTATATGTTCTAACAAATTCACGGCACCTTCAAATTCTTTTCCGCAATCATTACATAAATATGATTCAAATTCATCATCATGAGATGCTGCATGTTCATATAAAACAGCTCTATTTTCAAAATAGCAATGGCAAATGCTACATTTAATGTTTGTACGAGTATGTTCTTTTTGTCGATGAGTTTGAAGTGATTCAAGGTCGGTAAATTTCGCTTTACAAGATCTACAATTAAAAATCTTTTGTTTGGCATCACCAGAATAACCTTCACTTTCATTTTGATCTTCAGATGCAAACATTTCATCATACTGTGATCCTTCTAAGTCATAATTTTGCTCTTCATCGGTATCTTCCTCATCTGTATATTCAACCTTTATATCACCAACATTTATATTTTCTTGTCTTTCTGCGCTTGAAGAGTCGCCTTTTACATTTTCACTAATAACATTTTCCTCAATGTTTTCATTTTCAGTATTATCAGATAATTGGGTTGTTTCGTTATCATTTTCCTCAGAAGTTTCCTCTTCTTTAACCACACAATTTTTTTGTGTAAGACTGTTTGGTTTTGATGCATTTTTTGAAGCAGTTGATGGAACTAGAGCAGTTTTTAAAGACTCATCAGCTTTTTTGCATTTGCAAATGAACGCATACACTTTTACAAGATCTTCTATGCACCTAATGCAAATGTTTTTTGGCATGAAATCGTTTTCTAAAAGCTAAAAATATTAGATTAGATTAAATATAGCAGTCAAAATACACAAACAGAATATTGAAAGAGTACAGAGCGTATCCTAAATAACTGATGTGCCTAACTATTGGGGTAATTCTGAACAAAAAATGTTAGCCGTAACAGCGATGTTAAATTTTACAGTCACGCCGTTGTCAAAAAAACGCTATTCTGTAAACTTTACTGTAACTTAACGGCAATGTAAAATAACATTTTCGGTATTAAAATACATTGTACACTCGATTGTACATTTATATAATGTATTATTTTGATCAATTATAATACATTAATGTATTATTATTACTTTGCTGTATATTATTTTAACACCGAAAATTTTATTTTAAATAACCATTAAGTTGCAGTAAAGTTTACAAAATAGCGTTTATTTTGACATAAGGGTGACTCTCAAATTTAACATCGCTGTTACTTATTTTTGTTCAGAATCACCTCATAAATATTCACAATTGAAATTTTATTCATCGGAAGGTAAGGTGACCAGATTTTGAAAATGCCAAACCGGGACAAGATCCTTTTTTATTTTATTTTTTACCTAAACTAACGAAGTTTCTGTGAATTATGGGCTAACGCTTTTCAGGAATCAGTAGTTTAGTATTAAATTTTAAATCTCTAATAAAAATTTTAAATCTATAAAAAAAACAAGAGATACATAAAAACAAAAATCTTAAAAAGTGCAATAAAAGTTAAAAAAAAATTCAAAAAACTGCACAAAAATCACGAATTATAAATAAACGAGACATGTATTTCAGAAATTAATCGCAAATAAATTGTAAATCACAAAAAAATAAACAAAAAATACATTCCTAAAAATGAAAAACGATGGCATCTTTTCCAATTGTATTTCAGAAAATCAGTTCAATTTCAGAAAGTATCAATTGTATTTTAGAATAGTCATAATTGTATTTCAGAATAATCAATTCAATTCCAGAAAGTATCAATTGTATTTCAGGATAGTTAATTGTATTTCAGATAGGATCAATTGTATTTCAGAAAGCATCAATTGTATATCAGAAAATCAATTTAAATTAAAAAAATGAGGAAGTCAAGAGTATTTGGCGGTGATTGTGCACGTGAACCACAACAGTACAAACATATCATCAAAAATTTGCTTTCGAAATTTAACATTATACCAGTCCTTATTCACAAATGTTGAACCCAATTGAAATAATTTGCAAAAAAACTCTTGGCTTCCTCCATACCGGGACGTCTGGTCACCTTATCGGAAGGAAGTGCTTTAAGTAGGAGATAGCCGGTACTTATCAGCGTCAGTGTGATTTATTATTTAAATGTTAAAATTAAAACTTTGATGGTTGATAGCTCAAAGGGAACTTTTAGTTAAAGATATAAGTTTGTGGGGTGATTCTGAACAAAAATGTTAACCGTAACTGTTAAATTCACAGTCACCCTGATGTCAAAAAAAAAACGCCATTCTCTAAACTTTAATGTAACGTAACGGTTATTTAAAATAACATTTTCGGTGTTAAAATAACATCTATCAAAGTAATAATAATATATTATTGTATAGTTGATCAAAATTATAAATTATTTAGAAGTAACACCGAAAATGTTATTTTACATGGTCGTTAAGTTACAGTAAAGTTTACAGAATAGCGTTTTTTTGACATCAGGGTGACTGTCAAACTTAACATTGCTGTTACGGCTAACATTTTTTGTTCAGAATTACCCCATTGGTTAAATTTTGTAAAAGGGAGTTTTCTCAAACGATAAAATATTTAGCCTTGCTTTTAGAAACTGCACCCACTAAAGGTTGTTATGTCATTCATTTCTTTAACCTTCGTCGTACTAAGCGGGGTACAAACGTAGCACAAATTTAAAATTTTTGAGGAATTGTTTTTTCTTAACTTGAACTTGAGCTTTGTTTTTCTGCATACAATGACACAATAAAATAAAAAACATTAATTTTATTGAGGGGTACAAATGTACCCCACGTAGTATGTCATGTAATTTCTTTTGCTGAGTATGACGATGATGATTGGCTTTGATTTCTGCTGTTCACTAAATGCTGAATGTAAGTTCTTTTCCATAAACGTGGTATAATTAACCAGAAACTAAAGGCGGTACATACATGGTTTATAATATTAACGCAAAATGTTCTGAAATTACTATAATACTTTTGTAACTAGTGAGTTAATTTGCAAAAAAAATTAAATTTTAATGTAAACTACCATTAGCTTAGCTCTACATTTAAAACTGAAGAGGTAAAATTATTTTAGTTTGAATTTAATCAGTTACAATTTAAATAATTTATTTAATATGATTTATAATAGTTATTTATATTAATTATTAAATGAATTGTTGAGATATTACCTTTATAGATGTACAAATATAAAATATATCCCCCATCGAAGATTCTTCTACTTTAGATGAAAACAAATTCATTAAATCTTTATCACCAAAGCAAACTCGGCACATTTGATCTACTCTTTTAACAGTAACCTTTTTATTTTTAGCACCATCTCCCTCGTTATCGACTAATATAAGATTTTCCATTTTAAATAGTTCGTAATCGTATTTTGAATTAACTTAACTTCTGTGATTCGACTTTTAAATGCTTTTTGTAGACGTAGAATCGTAGAATCTTCAATCCTTGGATCACTGACACCAAAAAAGTTACGTGGAATGGCGCAGAGCGTCTATGATGCTTACAGAAGACAAATACCATAAAATAAAACAAAATGGTGGAGGACGCGCAAAAAAAGGGGTCGCCACCAGTCGCCACCCGCCACAGCTTACTGCGAATCGGAACAACGCGATTTGACACGAAGGGCTGTCACTAAGGGTGCTTTCCGAATTACGCATATACCGCATAATATAACACATGGCTGCATTCTGTATTAGATATATGCACGTGAGCAGGAGCATGACGTATACGCGTATATGCGCATATAATTCGGAACGGATTCTGTGCTTCTTATGTCCATCTACTATCAAATGTCAAATAACGATCAGTCAGGTGTTTGAAGTAAATCAAGTAAATGCACAGCAAAAATTGATTGATAATTTATTGTAATAAAAGAAATAAATATGGGTATCAAAAAAATTTAGAACCTGTAGTAAAGAAAAATAATAAAAAAGTTTTATAAGAAAATTATAGTTTTCTTAAATTTTAATATACATGTAAAAATACAAAATTATTTTTATCCATAAAAATATTACCAAAAGGGGCAAAATGCTGAAATAACAAGTATAATTTTAAAACTTTTCAATTTATTATCAACTGCGCATGCTTGCATATCGAGCATTTGGTGAGGTAGTGCATGATGGCTGCATTCCGAATTACGCATATACCGCATTATGAGCATCTGAAGTGTTCCGAATTAGACATTTGGAGTATATACTCCTGCTAAGCCCCGCCTTTCTCGAGGTATATCGCAAGTATATCGGCTGCATTCCGTATTAGGATATGCACGTGAGCAGGAGCATGGCGTATAAAGCGTTCCGAATTATATTTACGCGTGTATGCTAAGGCAGGAGTATATACTCCAAATGTCTAATTCGGAACACTTCAGATGCTCATAATGCGGTATATGCGTAATTCGGAATGCAGCCAATATAATCATGGGGGGCGTTCAGGTTTGTCACACCAGGCTTCGGGCGAGCACTCGACGTCATTTATTTACATCTCGTAGTGTGTCACACGAGCGTTGGTATTTATGAACGGCTTTGGGTGTCCACGGTGTGTCAACAAAACAGAAAAAAAATTTTCAAAAATTATTTGTTTTCAAAATAACCTGGGTGGGAACTCTTAGTTGGGCCACCCTTTATATTATATATTGTACCACCTCTGCCCATGTAAAGCATGAGAGAAATGTTTTTTGTTAAGAGGATAGTCGGCAAAGGACCTTGTCGGGTTTTGGGAGCATTTTGTACAAGAATGAAACTTATGCCACATATAAATAAGAAATAAATATACAATAGTGTAAAATATTTCGCTCGTTAGGAGACCGCTTTCGCCAAAAAACGCAATTGAAATTAATTAATTTTTGCACAATTAGACAACGGTGCTGGTGTTTTCCTCGGTGTTTCTAACAAACAAAGTAGTTTGGTTGCCTATGCCATTTATTTACTATGATTTATTGACTTTAATAGTATAAAAATTATACAATTAAGTACATATTTGTTATGACTTGATTAGAAATTAATTTTTAAGTATTTATTTTATTCAAATAAACTTATAATTTAAGAATATATTTTTTACAATTAAACAATTTTTACACAGTTGTCGTTTTTTTGCAATTTTTAAAATATTTGATAAAAAATTACTTTTCCAGTTCCCTGGAGCTCTGAAACTTTTACTGTAAATTCAATGGCTATAGTTTTAATAGTTGTAATAAAATTTGTAATATTACGGCGTCAATTAAAAATAAAATATCTTTTACAGGTTATCATAAGACTTTATTGCACAATCAGGCAACATTGAAATTATTACCTCTCAAACGAAACGTCCTAATTAAATGCAGAATAATTATTAGTAAAAAGTAGAAGCGATAAGGGACCTCGGTGGCGGCAAAGGGCTTGTAAATTCCTTCTATTTTTGTAGGACACACCCTCTGGCATTTCTAAGCACCTCCTGTCAAGTATGCAAGATACTATTTACGACATTCGGCAAGTTATTTCTCCTTTGCTAGAATGTTTCATTCCAGTATGTTACATGGCGAGCGCGTACCGGATTTCTTTTTATGTGTACGCGCCGGTTTTAGCTGTTTTTATAAATAAACGTACAAACGCAAGCAATGTGTGCGCATGACAATAACACCCAATGTGGGAAACATTTCAATCCAGTGTGAGTCACAGTGAGTCAGTTGCCAGATACCTTTGTAAAGCGCGTACGAATTTGTTAGCCCGGGCATTACTTCTTGTTTGTAACAGTAACCATTGTCCTAAAGTGCCTTATAATAAAGGTTATTTGTATCTACCATCAGGTTAATCCTTTTGGCGATTGTATTCGATTATTAACATATTAGGTTCCACAAGGAAAACACCCTATTAGTTTTAACCTTCTTTTAACTGTCATTTGCTTTCAATTTAAACGTAAATGAAAGTTAATTAAAATTTATCTGACAGTACTTGTCAAAATTTGAATTTTAAAATCCGCTGTTGTCGTGTTAATAAATATTTTTTTAAATTCTCATAAATGTATTTATAATTCATATTTATTGAAGAAATTGGAAATATAATTAATATTGGGGGTATTTTAGTTAATTTTTGTAAGTTTAACTTATTTTTCATGTTTGCCCAAAAACACCTAGTAAAACGATAAGGTCCTTTGAACACTGGATTTTGAAATTCGCTTGATATTTCCGGTTTTGGTCATATTTTTTTTTCAGTGGAGATTTTTAAAATTTCTTTTTTTGGTAGACAGAAGAGTCTTATCGCTACCAATTTCTTCTTTCTTTATTTTTGTAAGTCTAACCAAATACTCATACGGAAGCAGTAATATATACGCCATGCTCCTGCTCACGTAATACGGAATGCACCCTAAACTCGGTGCTCTTCACAATCGAGCGAGAATCGAGTTTATGTCTATGATCGAGGTTACTTCTGTGGTTACTTCTTGTCTTTGGTACTGAGCTCTGTTAAATAATTGAAAAATCAGTAAAAATAAAAAATCTCAATAAATATAAAATATTAATTATACATACGAACAACAATAAATTATAATGTGTATTTACTTATTTTTTGTAAAATGTGTCAGAACGTAATTCTAATTTAGGTTACTCACAGTAAATAAATTCCATAACTAAAGAAAATGTTCAACTCAGGAAATTTAATCATCGAGAAAGTAAATGAAAATGTTGAAAATAATCTTTGCCCTAAACTTTGGGTAAAAATTGAAGGTGACATATATAGAGGCAATGGTAAGTTCCACTTCAAAATTTCTTTCTATAATTTATTTAAAAAGTAGAAGTTTTTCAACTGATGATAAAGTGATCCTACTTCTTGCCAATGTCGACATAAAGGTCACTTTCACGACTTAAAACCTCCTGCCGACCAAAAAAAATCCAATTTACCCAAGACAAATGGTGCAATTCTGTGCAAATCTATAAGTACTTACAGGAAAAATCTGTAAAGATGTGTTTTGCTAGCGACGATTTGGACGACGAAATCGCCGAGCGGAATACTTTGCTTAGCAACGTGTCGTTTACAATGCCACTTTGCTGCACGTTGCTAAGCAAACTATTCCGCTTGGCGATTTCGTTGTCCAAATTGTCGCAAGCAAAACACACCTTCAGGTTTGTTATATGGGTTGTAATGAACGGTTTCCATGGTTACCTTAGAGATATTTCCTACAAGACCTTACAGATTTTCACAGAATTGTATTAAAAGTGTCTTAAGTCCTAAGCGACCATGGACTGGATACCTTGGGAGAAATACTCGGTGGGCCGTTACTTGAATAATAGAAATTATTGAAATAAACGTTAAGAGTTCAGCACCTCCTTAAATATTTAATTTCTTCACATCATTTTATTTCCTTATTTGGGTCTGGGCTCGATTGATTAATTTTTCCCAGGTCCACTTTTAAACTTGTATATGGCTCTACCTAGGCAACATTTTTATCTCGATGGAATTATGGTTAAGGTGACCAGATTTTCATTTTGCAGTGTCAGACTTTACTCTTCAAGAAAAGGGCTTGTAGATTTTTATAAAATTTAATTTAAACCAAAAATATATTTAAAAACAATATTATCAAAAAACATAAGCAAGTAAAGAAAAAAAACAAAATTTGGCATAAATATAATAACAAAATTTCAAGACAAATTGTGAAGTTAAAAAATTGGGACTGTCACCACAATAGCGAGATGTTTGGTCAATCTAGTTATGGTGCTCAGTATTACCGATTATTAGATATTAGACATATTATTCTATTCATTGTTATATCGGGAGTAAACAAAACATAGGCCACCTGTATAATTTCTTTATTTATTCAAATAAAATTTGACTATGTTGTATGGTTGAAAAAAACATGGACTAAAAATTTTTCCAATATTTTTCTAAATATAATACCCCATTTTTTGGTTAATACTTTAAACTTAAACCAATCAAAATCTAACAGCTGTAGTTTTTTGTGATAAATTGAATCCGAATTTTAAAAATCCCAAAAAAATTGTAAAGACTAGCAGTGGCATATCAAATAAATTCAAAAAAGGGGTCACCTTAACCTGTTTCTATGCCACTGGATTCTTAAATTAAGTCTGATCATGAGAAGTGCTCACCCCAAATTTTTTATTAATTTTCATTCAGCTGAGCTAGTGAAAATAAATTGAAATTTGAACACCTTGTATCTCAGTAACAGTTGAGTTTTGGACAAATGTTTATAAAGTGCGGACATAAATTAAATCCCCCCCTGCTACCTTTTAAACGGTTATGTTTTTGATTCTTCATTTACACCGGAAGTTGGACCCAACTGCCCCAACTTCATTATTTTAGATGAAATATTTTGCAATTTAGTTAATAATATTAAATTTAAACAAAATTATGTTTAATAGTAAGTTCATTAATTTTGCTGATCGACAGGAAATCTCTTGGATAAAAATATTGTTTAAATTTAATGTTATTAACTTAATTGCAAAAAAAATCATTTAAAATAAGGAAGTTGGGGCACTTGGGTTCAACTTCTAGTGTAAATGAAGTTGCATAAAAATGCGATATTCAAATGGGCGTAATTCCGAAAGTATTAATCCTAGACCAGACTATGCTAGATCTATTTAATAGTATGTTTATGGAGAACACGAAAATGTAAAAATATACTGGGTGTTCCATTTAAAATAAGAAAGTTGCCATCCAGTTTCGGTATAACAGGAAGTTCCACAAAATCAAAAATACCTATATTAGAAAGTTCGCAATTAGATTCCTCAGTAGACAAAATTTCAGAATTAAAAACATAACCGTTCAAAAGTTAGCAGGGGGGGATTTACTTTATGACTGCACTGTATGGACTTTTTTTTTGTCTTATTTTTGCTTGTATAACAAAAATACTTAAATGAAAAATGAACACTCAAACTATGAATCTGGGCTTGAGTAATCCCAAAAACTGAAAATAAAACTGTTTTTATTTTTTGATTTTTATTTAAAATTTTATCAACTATTTTTGTATTACAAAAATTCAAAATGCTCTGCTCCAAAACTAAAAAATAGAATTTGGCCTAGTTTCTAACCCTGATGTTTGTTGAACCTCAAAAATTATGATTATAACATTTATTAATAAAAAACCGAGTAAAAAACATGATACTATTAGTGTATGTACAATTCACTTTGTATAAAAATTGTGATATTTTTGGAAGCAAAGTTGGAGTAAGGTTTTTAATGTTTTTTTTATTTTCATTAATAAAATTCTTTGAAAGATATAAAATTACATAAATATTATTTAAATTTATTATTAATAAATTATTTATTGTCTCAAAAATTATTAAATATATGTGGGTACTGGCTTATAGGACAATTAATAAATTCCGCTTAATTGGACCACCGGATAATCGGACCAGCCGGCTATTTGGACCAAAATATAAAGTCCCGATCCCAATCTATGGATATAAAATAAAATTGGGCCGCTTATTTGTTCCAAAAAGCCGCTTAATTGGACCAATTTTTCATTTATCAAAAAAAGTTATTTTGACGAAAATTTTAGTCAACATTTTTAATTTTGAAGTAAATGTGAATTCAAATTATTATTTTGCCATCGTTTTAATACTTAAACAACGAAATATTGTTTCTAGTTTGCTTTTTTCTTAATTTTTTAAAAAGTTATACCACTTTAAAAAAAAAATATTTTTTTGTAATTAAAATAAATATTATAAGAGATATTAATTTGAAATTTTGGCCACAGTTTTTTCACATAAGGATACACATTTTCGGCCAATAAAAGTTTAAAAAATATTTTCAGGGGCGTTACATAAATATGGGGGTCAACTTTTTTTGATCATATCTTTTGTTACTTTACGTTTTTGATAATTTTAAAAGTACTAAAATAATCCTCGATCAATGTTCTACAGAAAAGGTACTCTTAATTTATGTCGCTCTAGTGCTTCATTTCGGAGTAAAAGTAGATTTTATAATTTTTAGCTAAAAATATGAATTTAAAAAACAACTTCAAAGTAGGCTAATTTACCTAAAATATCATGTACTAAATTTGTGGGCTGCCCATATGCAAGATGCATGTCTGGTAATTTTGTATTTGAAAATCTATGCATTTTTAATATTGCAATTATACGACTAACAATCAAACACTAATTAGAAAATATTAAAGGCTGCTTAGAACTTAGAGAGTTAACAAAATATTGTGGTAATTCACCTACTTAAAAAGCCTAATTTGATGTTTTTTAAATTCATATTTTTAGCTAAAAATTATAAAATCTACTTTTACTCCGAAATGAAGCACCGGAGCGACATTCAATAAGAGTACCTTTTCTGTAGAAAATTGATCAAGGATTATTTTAGTTCTTTTAAAATTATCAAAAACGTAAAGAAACAAAAGATATGATCAAAAAAGGTTGATGACCCCCCCACATGTAACGCCCCTGAAAATATTTTTTAAACTTTTATTGGTTGAAAATGTGTATCCTTATGTGACAAAACTGTGGCTAATATTTCAAATTAATATCTCTTATAATATTTATTTTATATACAAAAAAATATATTTTTTTTAATTTTTGAAGTGGTATAACTTTTTAAGGAAGCATTTCCGGACAATACTTTATAAGTCAAAAATGCTTAGTTTCACTTCCTCTATCACCACAAAAAATTTGTCACAGTTATTCAGGGACATCCTGTATATTTGAAGCTTGAAAGAGGCGGAATTTATCACCGAAACGTTGAAGAAAAATAAATTGGTGCTGTAAAATAAACACGTCTTAATTGTCCTATAAACCAGAATCCACATTTGTTTAAATTTATTATATTAATTGCTGATACCAATCTTTTTCCTATCGATATTTTATAAATGTTTTATGTATTTATATTAGATTTGTATAAAATATTAATTTAAAATTCTTTTTATTTTAGAGAAATTCATGATAAATGTTGCTGAAGATTATTTTGATGAACCAGAAATGATAGATATTGGCACTAAATTTCAAGAAATCACAAATGGCAGTGATTTAAATAGCAACAATAATAGAGATATTTTGGATGAAGACTCTGAAACAAATGATGCGTATTGTCCCTTATGCAAAATAAAATTTCCAAGTATGAGACATTTACGTAATCATGTGAGAACTAATGACAAACGTTTTGCGTGCTGCCAATGTGAAAGAGTAATAATATTTTATAATTTTGAAGATAAGATATTATGGTAGATTATTACTTCATGGGAAGTTTTAGTCATTTGCGCCTTATTCTAAACAAATGATAAATAATGAAACTAAAACTCCAGGGAGGATAAATAATTTATCAAATTATCCCATATATTTTTCAAGGCAAATTATCTATAAATATGTTTTTATAGGTATGTCGTAGTTTTTATAAATTGAGAATGCATCATCGAATACATACAGGAGAAAGACCTTATAAATGTGGTAAATGTCAACTAACGTTTTGTTTAAAAACAACTTTATTGAAACATTTTCAAACACATGAAGGTAATAGTTACAAAATAATTTATTTATTTTTTAAGTTACTCGGTGTCCCTAAATTGGGGCATATTTAAAAAACTTTTGTGATTTCTACAAGAAAAATAATATTTGATTACTCAAATATAATCCATCTGCAGAAACTCCTTTGATTGGTACACCAGATTCACGATTTGCATCGCGTGTAAATATAAGATGAAAACAAGGGTGAATCTAGGATTTCGTCTTGGGGAGGGCAAAATTCATGAAAACTCGGAATTGGGAATTTTTTTCGAGGTCCCAAAATTTATTGAAAAACCTTGGGGTTAAGTTAACCTAACCTTAGAATATTTTCTAATACAGAGTGTCCCAAAAAGAATAATATCGTAGAAACATTTCATGGTGAAAAAATACTCAACGTCACAACAACACAGTTTTTTGGCAGACTTTTGACTTTTTTTCACAGATTATGTCCTTAAAAAGATGTTTAAAAGACATACTTTTCGCAAGTTAAAATTGAATTTTGGGCATTTGTAATCAAAAATTTAGGAAAAATACAACTGTTTGGCTTTTAAATTGTATTCAATTTTCAGATAAAATTTTGGTTTTTCATGTATAATTTATTATAGGGGCTTAGTTTAAAAAAAATGCGTTTTTATCATTTTTTGAAAACTCCTTAGTATTAATGTAATGTAACAAAAAAAATATGAAGAAAATTATGGTTTCTTTATTTCAGGAAAAAGTATTTCGTTTTTATTGATATGTCATAATCTAATTTATATTTTTCTACTATACAGGATGCGGAAAAGTGCTGCATAATGGCTATAATAACTTTGGTTTGATCAAAAAAATGTTGTAAGATTTAAAAGTTGATATATTATATCTCTAACATTGCTTTTGTTTTTCTACATCATGTGACTGAGATAAAACTGTCAAGTTTGAAATCTCAAATGGAATAGTCCAATTTTTTTTAATAATTTGAACCTACATAATTATCCGAATCCAACGACACGTTATAAGTGTATTGTATTATTATTTATTAAATACACTTTCAAATATTCTTTAAACCTTAAGTTGAAGGAAAAATATGACTTATAAGATATAATTGGATTCAGAAAATTAAGTAGATTGAAATTATTAAAAAAAAATGGACTTCCATTTGACATTTCAAACTTGACAGTTTTATCTCAGTCACGTCATGTAGAAAAACAAAAGCAAGGTCATGGACAGATGTCAATTTTTAGACGTTACAATATTTATATGGAACATTTTTTGATCAAATCAATTTTTAAAAAGTTATTGCCATTATGAAGGACTTTTCCCGCAACCTGTATTTTGGTAGCATTTAAAAATATAAACAGGCTGCAGAAAAAGTCCTCCACCAGACTTTTATTCCAAATTAGGAAAATACTTCTTTGTTGTTAAGTCTAACCAAAGAAGAAGTTGAAGATGTTTATGAATACCTAATCTTAAATGATAATTTAAGGCAAAAGAGATCAAACCCAGTAGTTTTATAAAATAAAATGTTATTAATTATAGTTAGCCTTACATGAGTTTGAAAAAGAAAAGATCTAAATTTGTTAAATATTTAATATTTAAGTTCTGTTGCCTTTAAAAATTCTTAAGATCGAATCAATTTCTTGTAATGTGTTGAAGTAGATAAAGCTATAGTACCATATGTTTCCCTAAAAATTAATTTATCTATGGAAAATTAGACTACGATTAGGTGCCTCAATCTATATTTATTTTATAGGATGCCTAGAATGTCCCATCTGCAAATTTAAGTGTGCCAACTTAATAGAGTATGAAAGTCACCTTGCTACACATTCATCACCAGGTAATTTTTAAGATTTATATTAAAAGCATCTTCCTAGACGTCCGAGATAAATTTTTCGTTGGAGATAATATCGGGGAATAGAAAATGAATCCCACTTTTCTGGAGCTTCTTTGCAAATTAGCAGAGAATCACTGATAATTAATGTGAATCCCTAGAGGGCGCGAAAGTTTGGGAGGAAAAATTGCGAAAAATCATGAATCGAGCATTAGTTCTACACTCAAATCTCAAGTTTTTCTCGTTAGATTTTCAATTATTTTTCAGATTTATAATCTCAATTGATTAGGCTACATCCTAGCGGATAGTCACCTTCTGCAACCTAGCACAAAATTAATTAGAGGGGTCCAAAGTTAAGGTACTTTTAGGACATTATATTTTTTTGTATATTCTCCAATTTTTTCTCCTTCCGCTAGGAATTATAGAAATGACTTCTAAATCATCTACAAAAAAAAAATTATACAAAAATGTTTTTTGCACTAGCGTATTTGACTGCAGAACTAAACCACTATATTTTCCGTTTAGGAAATTGCTCTTAATAATTAGGGAACTACTCCTTTATTCTAAAATTGTACATAAGATTGCATGTGTTAATTTAACACCATTACCAAACACCAAATGTGTTTTGGATTTTAAAAATAAATGCAAATTAAAAAAAATATATCAATTTAAATACGTACTAAGCGTATGATTAAAAATGTAGTGTTCTACTTTTAGATAATCCGCAATATGAATGTGATGAGTGCAATAAAAAATTTCATACAAGTACATACTTGGCAAGGCATAAAAAAAGACACAAAGGTAATAAAAACTGTAAAAGAATTCTTATCTAAAAAATTACAATTAAAATAATTTTCCAGGTGAAAGACCACATATTTGTCTAATTTGCAATAGAAGATTTACAGTTATTGGTAGCTTAAAATCACATATGGCAATTCACAGGGGCGAAAAGAAATTCAAATGTGATATTTGTACCAAAACTTTTATTCTTAAATCGTACTTAAGGGAGCATAGAAAACGGCATGAAGGTAAAATTTTAACTATATACTTTATTTTATAAAAATCAGTTAAAACAACATAACAATTTCCCTAAAGAATACAACTATTTTAACTTTACATTCGAATTTTTAAGTAATTTTGAATCTAATTAATGAGGAAAGTGTCTGTGTTTCAGTTACTTTTAGAGGCCTAATAAAAAATAATTTTATCATTTGAGTAATTCATGAGAAGTCTCAGGAAATAATCATGACATTTGTTGAGATAAAGTTCAATGTTACTCAAATAATTATTGTGTTTTAGTGTTTCTTATCACTAATTTCAACAGGAAGAAATCTTGTATCACAATACTCTTGTACTCTTATCCGTGTTTTGTTCTTGAGTATTAAATGTATTATTATGGTTTGAATTTTGAATCCTGAATATAAATTTTTTTTCAGAAGTGGCACCCTTCAAATGTGACGAATGTACCAAGTATTTTACAACAGAACCATCTCTGAAGAGACATAAATTGGTAGTGCATTAATAATTTTTGGAAATTCCTTGTTTCTGTGATAAAGTTTTTGTAACTAATAAATTGATGGTTCTGCAGGTCGGTATTGGTTCCCAAACAAATTATTTATTATTTCCAAAATAATGCCGGTTGTAAATGAATACAGTACTTATTTACTATCTATTGTATTGTAAAATTAAACAAAAAACGATCAGATCAAGTAATTTAGTCACAAAACGTAGTTATGCCTCTAAAGAACAATAAAAATGAAAAAGTACATATGTATGTAGAACTGTACCAACTTTAATGCTAAAAACAAACGCTGTATTTACAAAATAAAACATCTGACCGCATCTTTCAATACAAAGATGTGCATAAAAAACGACCAACAATGTAGCTTCCTTATTTTTTATCCGATTTAAATAAGTGACATATCAAATTAAATGGTTGAAAAAATACTATAATTGGATGTCAAAAGATTTTCCTTTATCTGAAAACATCCGAGAAATGGTAGACAACTTTTGATTTTGAAACAATAATGGATGTGTCATCGGCGAAATTGATCATACTATATACTATTTTCCATCCCGAAATCCATGTTGGTTATTGTTTAGTAAACTTTGTTTATATATATATTCCCATAATGCTCTGCTAATAACTTTCTCAAAAATTTTGGAAAAAGTATTCAATACTGATATAGGATGGTAATTATTGACATCTTTCCATTTATTTTAATTAATGATTTACTTTCTGGTCTTGTCCATGTTTCAGTAAAGCTAGGTCAAGATTAAATTTTCTGTTTGCCCTTATGCATTGATATTCTTCGCTTTGGCAGTGGATCTCTTCATGACCTTCTTTGCCACAGGCAGGTCACACTTGATTCAAATGACAATCTCTTGCGAAGTGGTTGCAGCCACATCATTTATAACATTTAATTATTCTTAAGAATTCATATATTTTGCATTCATATATTCGTTTTATTGGTTAAAATTACACTTGTAATTATTTTTTTACTCAGGTTGCCATTTAAAAATCAAAAGTTGCCTACTGTTTCTCTGATGTTTTCTGAAATAAAGGAAAATCTTTTAACATACGATTATAGTATTTTTTAACCAATTAATTTGATATATCACTTATTTAAATCGGTTAAAAAATAAGGAAGCTACACTCTACATCGTTGGCCCTTTTTTGTGCACACCTCTGTATATTTATAAATTGAAACTACTTAAATAGTTTACAAAATACATAAAACTATAAGCACATAGGTACAGAAAAAGAGATTGTAAAAGTTGGAGCATATTTTTGCATACTTATATTTCGGGAATGTTTTTTTATAATTTGTGGCAAAATTAAAAAAATGGACTTCTATTCTATAGAGACCTAACATCCCACTCTTTCATATGCAATTTGCATTTTTTATTTTGTTCAATTAATAACCGAGTAAAATATTTTTTTTTAATTTTACAATACAAAAATAGTGAATTTATTCCATGTTACACTTACACTATCTAATATAAATCTATATTTTACTATAAATTAAATATTATTTAATATTTAAATTTAAATGTTATGTCCCATCCTTTTGTAGAGCTTAAGTTATAATATTTTTATGTACATGTGCTAAGCTAAATTTAAAATATTAAATGACACGTTTACTATTTTTTATTCGTTACGATTTCGTAAATGAAGCTTGTTATTTTTTTTTTGTTATTCAAACTTATTTATGGCCTATTTTGATTTTATTTATGAATGAACATGATATAAACTTAGGTAGAACATCTAAATGCATAAACAAGAATATTATACATATATAAGTTATTTATACCATTCATTTTTAGTTATATGTAATCAGTGGCGGATCTAAGGGGAGGGTTGTGATAGATGTGATTGCTGGATTTAAAATATCGTACTCTAAAATCAGAATAGTTTGATGGAATTGATATAGTTTGGTCTTGGGGTACAGAGTTTGCCTCGGGGTTAAAGACCATAATCCACAAAAATTTGGAGTACCCGTACATTAATGTTTTATTTTATCCCCCTCCCTAGAACTAAATCCTGGATTTGCCACTGTATGAACTCTAGTGACCGTTAATGTATAATGTATACTATATGAAAAAATAAACATGTTCTAACCATTGGTTTGATACCTATCTTTTATCTTATACTCTTAAGTTTCCTTTGTGTTTTAAATTAGCAAAGAATTTATATTGTTCCTTACCAAACCCAAACACATATAACAATTAATATTAGGTAGGGTTTTTCAAAATAATCAGCTGCTATAAAATTATTATTTTCAAATAAAGTTTAAGTGAATATTCGACGTATTTTTGTTTTTGTTTGAGAATTCGTCTCTATCACATACATTTTTGCGCTCCTTGACGATTCCTCCAAATTTACCACCTCAATTGTAAATACAGGGTCAGACGGGAGGAGTGTAATTTACACATTAATACAAGGTAAAAAATTTTGTTACCAATTTTTATTACTTTTCGAGTTATACACCGTTTTAGAAATTAAAGTTGGCAACACTTGCATAACTCTTTTCTTGGACCATGGATTTGTTCCAGTGGTTTTAGCTTGCTCTCAAAGTCTTCAGAGCTTCAATCATTAGATTTTTCCGTAAAGAACTGTTTAAAAAATTTAAGTTTCTAAAGAAGAAGTTGGAGTTCCGGATGTACTAATTCGACGTATTTTAATGCTGCAGCTCTAATAAACAAAAACTATAAGAACTTATTCGCGTTTGACATTTGTACTATCTCGCGTGCAAATTCGCGGGACCGGTCGCGCGCTAAAAATTACAAGTATAAGTAGGACCGGCCAGCAAACGGGAATTCCAACCTAACTGACATTGCATTAAATTAGCGACGGTGAATTTTCTTTCCCATCCTGAAGAGTTGTATTAATAGTAGTCCCTACTACAACTCTCCAGCTAGTAGTAGTGGTCTCTACTACAAGCCTCCAGCATGTGTAGAAAAATTCAGCGTCGCTGATTTGATTGAATTTCAGTTAGGTTGGAATTCCTGTTTGCTGGCCGGCCCTACGACTATAGCATACAAATTTTGGAGTCTCGCGAAAAATC
Organism: Stenus bimaculatus; assembly: GCA_963971135.1. Taxonomy (NCBI): domain Eukaryota; kingdom Metazoa; phylum Arthropoda; class Insecta; order Coleoptera; family Staphylinidae; genus Stenus; species Stenus bimaculatus. The sequence goes on along the minus strand of OZ020180.1, from coordinate 54,960,955 downwards.
TAAACTTTTACCTCGAGTCTTGTTCCAAGCGTGCTGTATGCTACGTGATAGAGCAAGACGCGAGCTAAAAGTTTAAATTTTTAGAGAGCTCCAAAATGTGTATGCTATTTGTAATTTTTAGCGCGCGAGCGTGTCACGCGAATTAGTGCAAATGTCAGACCGCTATTAGAAGAGCGACGCTCTTAGAGCGTAAAAATGTTAATAGACACGTGGAGATATATTTCAAAATGTTCTATGAATTAAAAATAAGCTATATGTGCTGCTATACCTAAGTCTATCTATTTTTGAAACACCATAAATTCAAAACTAATAAAAATTGGATAACAACATTTTGGTTTTCCAACTCACCCTGTATATTATAACTACCTTAATCCCTTGAATTTTTTCCTCTCCTGTAGTCTTAGCAGGTATAAAGTATAAATTTAGCTTATTAGTAAGTCGATTAGGTTCACTTTTACTTTAGCGTTTGGAGAAACAGATCTATGAATTTTGGGCCCTAATTATCCCCATGAGAAAATACATTTAAAGGATTAATTTTTAGTTAATTTCTCGGAGTAAACCTAACGTAGCCAATTTTTGGTACCTATTGTTTAAAGCGCGTGTGCTATATAATCTGTGTGAAGAAGAAAGACCGCTATACTGGATGATTCAAATTTATGTTAAAATCTCTCTGGTTGTGATTCCTTTTATCAAAATAGGAAACATGGGACCGGAAATGCACACATTTTCGTCTAATTAAAGAGTTAAAAAAAGCGTTGTAAATATGAAGTTTTATTAGAGAAAAACCGTTTAACTGAAATATAAAAATTATTTATTTCCACGACCATTAAATAATATATACAGGGTGTTTCATTAATTTCAAATATCGATTATTTGATAACTAATTTTTTTTTCTGACCGAACACGTCGATTTTTGTTTTGAAGGGGACACATTATAAGACCAATTTAAGCACTCTCACGTCGCTCCCTTAAGCTCGGGGCGTTAACACCAAAATTTCTTAAAGGGCAAGAGGGGTTAATGAAGTTTTACCGAACGTGTTTTCCAAAAAAAAATATAATGTATCCTCGATTCTACCTATTTTAGCAAGGAGGAGGATGGGAGGCATTATAGACTATAGCCAAAAAGAAGAACGGTTGGCAATCCTAATTCAAGGGAAAAACTTCTTCAGGGGATCGTTGAAATAAGTAATATTTGCTACGTCAAAGTGCGGAGAGTTTGTGGGGCGGGGTAGTAGTAGCCCTCATTAAAGCGCCGCAGGTGACTTTTTTTTTAATTTTCATGGTCGAGCATTTTCCTTGGGGTACTTTTTGAGAATCCATTGGAGTCAATCCAATATTAAAAATATTATTTGAAAAGGATCTAAAAATTGAACTAGTTATTTATTTTCACAAGTATAGAATTACAATTGCGCAATTTAACATTCCCTATGATATACAGGGTGAGTCGAAATTAAACCCCCAAATTTTTTGAGCCGATTCTATGACTAATTTTAAGATAAAAACTTCATATTAACATATGTCCGATTTCGCTTTCCAAGGGAGCTACAGCCCTTCAAAGGTGGTGCAAAAAAAGTTTTTGTACGTTTATTTGAAAACGCTTTATAGTGGAAATTTCACATTTTGTGTGAATCATAATACACTTTAGATATGCTTTCATGAATGTTTGAATATTTTTGCATGCTATTAAATGATAGTTTTGGAAAGGGTTGGATTTAAAACAGCGATAATTTTTTAGTGGTTCATTTTTTAAGATTCAATCCAGCAGGGTGGGGGCTTACTGGTTTCCCTGGCACCTCCTGGAATAAACACTGCTTCAAATAGGTATAATACAAAAATAATTTCAAAAAAAACATGATATTCCCCAACGGGCACGTAATATATTGCCGGTGCATCGCGGCGTGCATATTCCCTACGCTGTATATCACTGGCCATTCTAGCAAAATTGCTTTAGTTTCTTTTTGAAGCAACCCTGGGACCTGGGAACGGATTTATAGGAATATCTGGATCTGGACTAAATAATAAGGAAGAAATATCGACAATAAATTGACAATAAATAAATTTAAAATATATTTTCAAAAAAATACACTTAAAATACTAACTACAGTAAATACAATAACACTGAATTAAGGCATATTTAAACAGGTCACAATAATTAAAATACCATATTTAAGTAATTAATAAGGAATGCGCTGTATAAATAAATTTACACTATAATACCTAATAATAAATATATATTTATATTTTAAAAACGTTTTTGGTGATTATGGTTTATTTATATAAAATTGGAGTTAATTGATTAAAAAGACAGTTGTTTTTTGATTTTAATTTTTTAAGGTTAAGTTAACACTAAAATCAAAATACGACAAGCTGTTGATTTAAGTTGACAAAAACCACAATAAGTATACATGCTGGCTTATAGAGTAGCTTTAATAAGGCAAAACCTGGCTTTATTTACTGCAAAGGAAGGACAGGAGTAAAAAAGCATTTGCTACAACTTTTAGTCGTCATAGAAAATGCTAGATACAAGTCCCAAATATGAGCCAAGGGTAAAATACTGATTCGATTTTTTTTTAAAACATTTCGTTTTCATTCCAATAGCCAAAATTATCATCTTTTCAAACAGGAATAATTATTTGTGTAGCCACAAAATATGTTTTTTTATGAAACTGTACCAATATCACAGTGGTCTATTATGTGTTAATGAGATTTTCATTTTTTTATGTTAGTCATAATTATATAAATATTATACACATTCATAAAATTGGTAACTATAATCTAATATAAAATACTTAACTTATTTATAAATAGTTTAATACTTGGAATAATTCAATATTTTTGGAAATATCAGTCATTGTATACTTTTACAACGCATTCAAAAAATACTGTCAATAATAATTTGTATAAAATTTATAAATTGTTTCAATTATGTACAAAACTAAAAAATATTTAAATAAATTTAAAAATTTACAAACAGAATCAATAAATATAATACAAATAATTAAAACTTATTTACTACCCATCCTCTCATTTTTGGTACATTTACATTGAAATAAAAATAAAATATAATGTATTAATAATAATAAATTATTTATAATATACATATGCATATAAATGTAAATTAACAACTTTCTTACCCGAAAAACTTAGGTCTATAATTAACAATTAATAATTTCAATTATTGGCTTTGCACATTTTTAAAAAACCATTCTGTAAATTTTCTTAACTGCTGTATTGCAGCGTGTGCCTGATCTTGAAGCTTTCTATTTTCATCTTTTAAGCGCCTCACTTCTTCTTCTAATGAGAGCCTTCTTCTGGTTTCTCTCGAGACTCTAGTTTCAAGTTCAGAAACATGATTACGTAGTTCTGGAACACTGTTACTTGTACTAACACTGAAATGTAAATAAATATTTTATAAAAATTATTTAATAATTTAAAAAATTTACCTTGTAGTAATTGATGCATCTGTGGGAGTATCCTCTTCCCAACTATGACTTTTTTTTTCTTTGCTTACACCATTTTCCACAGCTCCTACCACTCTATTAGCAGTGTCAACTAAACTAGTCCAGTCCATATCCTCTGGTAATGGAATAGCTTCAGGACCAATAGCAATACTTTTCCCTTTATTGGAAGTGATTAAAACTCGCGGTGATAATCTATCAAGTGTGCCACTTTTAAATTCATTTGGTAAAGGACTTGAATTGGTACTAGCATTAGATATAACGGTTGCTGGACGGGCTGTTGTTAAAATAACTTCAGGTTGACTTTTATGGACTGATAAAGTAGTATTCAAATTTTCTCGACTACGACTCTTAACTTCCTTAGATTTTACTTCAGATGCTTCAATATTATCGGGATTTATAAGTCGTAAAAGTTCCTCTTGGAAATTGCTGTTCAGATTAGCACTATTTCTATTAGATGATCTAGAAGTAACTCCTGGTCTCAACTTAGCTTCGCCATTTATAGAGCGTGGGCTTTGATTTCTGCTACTAGAAATATTGCTTAAATGTTTACCGCATCTTCTGGTTCTCGGAGAAACATTCCCACTTCCATTTGATAATTCTTCTTCACTTCCAATTCCGTACAATCTATCACTAATCGAACTATCCGTTGAATGTCCATCATTTAAATTTAAAGATGCAAAGTCAGCCAGCTTTGGAGCTTTTGTGATCATGTAATCACTTTCTTGATTTCCTCTTTCATTTTGTTGTTTATATAAGTTGTTTTTATTTAGTTTATTGTAATCAAAATCGTTTATATTTGAATGTATTGCAGCTGATAATGGTTGGTTAAAATTCATGTGTTGTAAAGGTAAAGAGTGGCTAATTTGAATTTTATTGTGTTGAATATTTGGCGCAAAGTGATTGTGAGATTGTGAAGTTTGTAGTTGGGAAATTTGATGAATATTATTCCTTTTTGGTGTTGAGGGAAAAGTGTTATTTGAATGCCCTGATTTAGTTGGTGTTCCATGATTGGATTTATTCGGAATTGACTCAGCATCAATATTCTCTTGTAACAATTCAATCCATCGTTCATCATTAGATTGCCCACTGGATGATGAAGTCATAGTTCCTTCATTATTGCCAGGAAAACGAGAATCAATACCTGAAAATAAATAGAAATTATACTTAATACCTACAAAATTTGGTAATCTTAGCAATTTTGTGTATAAAATGATTATTTTATAATAAATCCATTGTAATACATACCTAAAAATGATTTGCTACTACTTCCAGTACCGTAGCCACTACTATTACTAGATCTAGGAGGTGAAAAACTTCTTTCATAAATTCGGTAATTTCCGGGAACAGCTTGTTGCATTTGAGGAGCTTTTCTTGTTTTGGAATCATCCAAATTTTCATAGTCACCTTCATAATTACCTTCATTATATTTACAATTTTGAAGGGCACAACCTTTTCGGGGTAGCCCTTCTGGAAGCGGAGGTATCACAGTCAATGTTACAAAGTTGGATGTTTTTAATAAATCTACCATTTGGTCATGAGTTAAAGTGGAGACAGCCACTTTACATATTTCAGCTAAACGCGAGTTTTGTCGCAAACCTTCCTGCCAAGCAGGGCCTGTATTTTCTACAAGGGTTACAATTCCATCTGGCTGCACATGAAAACCTAACTGTTTCATGATATTTCTCTTTAAAGAAAGTTCCATAACCTTAACACCTTGTGTTACAGCCTTTAACCTGTCCTGAACTTCTATTAGCTCATCGCGCTCTCCTTGACAGTCGCGCATTTGTATTGTTAAACATTCTCCTTGATGATAGTATATTCTGAGACTGTTATTGGTTTGAGCAGACCACCCCAATATAGATTTACATGGAGTTACAAATACCACCTGGCGTGATGATTCTTCAATTAAAACAAAAGTATCAGCTGATATTCCTAAGAAACATTCAATTTGCTGGGATTGACCACAGTCTTCTAGTAGCACTTGCCATAATATAGCACCTCTTTGGCATGCATCGGGTATAAAACGAGGACGAATCTTTTCCTTTTTCTTACCAAATATAGCTATTTAAAAAAGAAAATAAGTTATAATTATTTGTGTTTAATAATGAATATTAAAGACTAATGACTGAGAACTATCGATAAATAAATGAGGAATATAATTTGACACCCTAATTACTGTGTACATACCACTAAGATATTATCTACTTTAAAATAAAAGTCACATTGTTCAAACTTACAAAATTTTTGTCCGGTGTCAACTGGTGTGTTTGTGGAATAATTCAAAACCAACTCTTTTAGATATTCTTGTCGGGTTCTTGTAGCCATAGTAACAAACTTCTCTGATCTATGTGCAGCATTTTCAGCATTCACAACCTTTGCCAATAAAAATTCAGCAAAGGCCTTTCCTTTGGGATAAATTGCTTCATGTTTGATTGGCGGTCCGAACACTTGAACATCTTTGGATCTGCTTACAGCTACGCTGTAATGAGTATTTTCCGTGCAAGGATTTATAGCTCTTACAACAATAAACACATGTTGAAATTGGGATCTTATTCCTTTTGGAGTAAATGGTAAGGCACCAGGTTCTTGAAAAACAATTGTAACTATATCATTACCAATATGTCTTTTTCGAAGCAGCTGCTGACGATTATTAGGTGTGAAAGGAAGCATAGTAGATACATGGAACATAATTTCACAATCCTGGTATTGAGAGTACACGGAATATAAACCCGTGGAATCGGCTAAAGAAAAAAAAATATAAAATATTTTACTAAAACTATTCTAAATATTAACTTACATTTATTATCCAATCCTGCTTTGTACTTATCAAATCCTTTTAATCTAACTTTCTTCCCAATAGTTTCTAAAAATTCTGTAAAAGCTGCATCTGCTTCTTCATTATTGTACATTTCTTCTTCAGAAGATTGTCTTGCTTTACAATACATAATTCCAACTTTATAATGATTGGTCAATCCTTGTTCATCAACTTTTAGAAGTTGTTCTTCTGTCTGTGGACCAGGTATACCGAGCCTTAAACAATTGATTTGTATTTCTGGCGCAACATATTCCAATACTTCTTTGGTGTTAATGGTTGACTTATTGCTACTTGATGCTTTGATGTTTGGAATTGCATCTTCCAAAATAGCTCCGCGAAGAGTTAAAAGTTCTGAAGTACGTATTATCAATCTGTATTGATACTGGGTAAGTGTGTGTGTATGATTATCATGTTGTGGAACTTTTTCTCTTCGAATTGATAGCGCCACAGGTCCTAACTGTTCGTCCATACCAAACCAATTTTGATGGTCTTGTTCTTTAAAATGAAGTCTATAATACAAAGCTCCTTGATCAACACTTTCAATTGGTCGAGGTAATCTTTGGTAAGGACAAGTTGAATGTCTCCAATGTGTTTCACCCGGTGGAAATTCCAAAACAGCAACTCCATACGCCAAAAAAGGTCGGTGCAGTGCTCTTCTTTTCAGGTTACTATGCATTCTGGTCAAACTCACTACTCGTTCCTCTTCACCTCCTGTTTCATTTCTAAAGAAAGGACAACTTTCCACCAAATCATTGTTCTGTCCATCTCCACAATCTTCTTCAGAATTTTCTCCATCGGGCGTTGATGATCTTGTAACCATAGAGGCAGCAGATGCCCCCGTTGTTGTATTTCTTCTTTTAGCAAGAAGATTTCGTCTAATTCTCACAGTATGTCCTAAATTCGTTGTCAAGGATTGACAGTCGTAATGTGCGAAAGCTCTACGCCTAGCTATTTCTTCAGCTTCTGCTGAAATTATAACGCTGGAGCTACTCGTGTTTACCATACTGTCGTCCATTGCGTATCTTTGGTTCTTTAATGCGCTACTGCTAATACTACCAGATCCCCAAAAACGAGCCAATTTTAATCGTAATTTTGGACTTTGCGGTGTTGGGTTTTGATCTTCTAAACTATGAGTTGAATTATCGGTATGGGTCACATTGTCTACTTTGCCACGTAAATATTCTGATGGGCCTGGAGATCTTTGGTCAGTGCAAAACGTTCCAAGTACCTTTAAATGAAATATACATTATTAATTTTAAAATCAATTTCTAACGATTTTCTTTACACAAGCGTAGATTTTACTTTATTTTCCATAATGCAATTTTACTTAATTAAGTCTGCAGATTTACTAGTAATAAAAAGTGAAGTTTTACGAATGTGCAAAAATAAACTTTTCAAAAATGCAAATGATGAGACATTTAGTCCTAGAAGTCAATATAACAAAACTTGCAGATAAATTTTAGTAAGAATATCTGTGTTTTTTTTCCAGCAATTTTTTTATTACATAGAAAATTTCATTCTGAATCTGAAATAAACATTTTCTATGAACTAATATTTGTTCGACTTATTCCTATATTTTAAATTTATATTTTATTGTTTACTTAAATGTCAATGTGAAAAATAAATAAAACTCACGTGAAACTAAAACTCTTAATCTAAATAAAAAAAAATGATAATAAAATGTATATTGTTGTTCTAATTATTGTTGTAAAAATAAATACAATTATAAATGTTTTCAACTTTTATGGTGTCTTAAAAAAATGTATTAGTTCATAGGAAAGTTTTTGTTCAGAATGGCATTTACTCCTAAATTAAAATTTACGGGAAAAATGGCACACCTGCATTAACTTAAAACAAAATAGATTTAAAAAGAAACGTAAAAGTGATTTAAATGCAAATTGTTTAGCTTCACAAAGAAATGTAAAGACAAATAAACTAAGAGAATTTTAAATACCTATTCTTTTTGGACTCCTTAAAATACGGGAGTCTGAAAATGTATTTATTTAGCAAGAAATATGTGTTGGGTGGAGATCCTTACCATTGGTAAGATATTCGAGATCAGTTTAATTTAAAGAAAAGTTGCGATTTTTTAATGCCACTAAAAATTTGAAAGAAATATGATTTTAGAAAGTAATATATACAGGGTGTTCATTTTAAAAGAAGCCACCCTAAATAACACTCGAAAAAAGTAATTTAATGTAAAAATGCCGTGACAGGTCAATTTTTATTTTTAGGGGGACATCTATTTACAATGAAATTAAAGTTGTCTCTGCAATCCCCTACCCCACAGGACCACCCTTTTGATTATTTTAAATGGGAATGGGGGTCAAGTGACACATCATTTTAAAGGTCTTTTTATCCTGAAAATAAAAATATGATTTGTTTTAGCCTTATTTTAATTTACTCATTTACAGGACACGATAAAAGAGAAAAGGAAAAAGTAATTTATAACAAAAAAATTATTAAAAAATAAGGTAACTGATTTGTTTTTGAATAATTATAAATAATTAGCTTTTGTTAAGTTAAAGGACCTGAATTATGGTCAAAACTTAAAAATGTATCCAAATGTGATTTAAAAGTACATACATAAATAATACCATTATTAGGTACGTTTTAAAATTTTTAGGTAGGTTAGGAATCAAAAAGCGGCCAAAAAAATTATGACTGCCATTATCAGGGTAAAAATGATTTCAAATCACTCGACCCCTATTCCCATTTAAAAAATTGAAAGGGTGGCTCCTTATGGAAGGGGGTTGCAATAACAACTCTTATTTTATTGGAAAAGATGTCCTCCTGTAAGTAAAAAATCGACCTGTCGCGGCAATTTTACAAAAAAATATTGTTTCGAAAGTTAGAGTGGCTCCTTTTAAAATGAACACCCTGTATTTACTAAACCATTACTGCTACAATAATGAAACTGATGTTTTCACCAAATATTTCTAAAAATTAGGCATTGCTCATAGTACTAGTTGCTAAAAAATACCTAGCAACTAGCGCTATAAGCAATGCCTAAGTTTCAGGAAAGTTGTGGGTATTTTTGATTTCTTCCATCCTACAGGGTGTCCCATTTGACGTTGGACTGTATGCGTATCTTTGTTATTATTGGAGATAGAAAGTCGGTTAAATGGACAAAGTAGTAGAGATTTTTTCCAATATTAATAATTCATTTACAAAAAATTTGAATATCGCATCGGTCCAACGCTATCTTGAAAAAACAAGAAAATGCGATTTTCAAAATATGGCTATAACTTCGTTATTTTCGGTGGTACCAAGAAATTTTTTGACTTAATACAGACAATTTTTATGTACAATGCAGTGAAACAAATTTTTTTCGCCAACTGATTGACCAGAAATGAACCAAACTTATTTTTTTCTTATGGCAGCCATATTGGATTTACACATACTCGGAATTAGTGTATTTTTCTGAGTAATTTAATCTATCATATGTAATATTTTAAGAAAAATAGAAATAATTTTATTTTACTAACAAAAATGGCCTTGAATAGATGCAAACTGTCAATACATGTGTTAAGATTTATTTTACATTTAATATTTTAAATAGTTACATTTATGTTATTGACAATTTACATATCTTAAAGTCCAATGTTAGTTTGTAAAACCAAATAATTTTTTTTTAAATATGACATATGGTATACCAAATTACTCAGAAAAAAATACTGATTACGAATATGTGTAAATCCAATATGGCTGCAATAAGAAAAAAATAAGTTTGGTTCATTTCCGGTCAATCCGTTAGCCAAAAAAATATTCATTTGTTTTACTGTATTGTACACAAAAAATTGTCTGTATTATGTCTAAAAACTTTTTTGGTACCACAGAAAATAAAGAAGTTATAGCCATATTTTAAAAATCGCATTTTCTTGTTTTTTCAAGATAGCGTTGGAACGATGCGATATTCAATTTATTTGTAAATGAATTATTAATATTCGAGAAAATCTGTACTACTTTGTCCATTTAACCAACTTTGTATCTCCAATAATAACAAAGATACCCATAGAGTCCAACGTCAAATAGGGCACCCTGTATATGTTTTTTGTGGTGCCAAATCCGAGTGTGACTGTGATTTGTCAACAACATTTAGTGGCGCAATCTTGAAAAACAGGTAAAAAATCGCACAACTTCTGTGTGTGATAAAGCTTTCATGACAATCGTCCTTGTATCCAAGACCGAAAACGATTCTGATAGCTTTCCTTTGTGCCTTAAATACCAGATCTTGTGAGCAGGAATGACCACATACAACGATACCATAACTAATATGACTGTGACATAAAGCGTAATACGCATTTTTCAAAACTGTGTGAGACCCATTTTTTGCTAGGCTTCTTAAAGCAAATATGCTACCCGATAATTTTTTGGAAAGTTGTTCACAATGATCTTTCCACAACAGTTTGCAGTCAATCGTTATACCGAGATATTTGACACTATTTGCAAAACTTATATCGATTGTATCTGTTTGTTTTAGTGTGAGTAACATGTTTTGAATTTTATTACTATTTAATTTTAATTTGTTGCTACAAAACCACTCGTTTGCCTCATGGGTACAAGTGTCCTTTTTACTTATAAGAGCATTGAGGTCTTTCTCCCTTACTGATATTGTGGTATCATCCGCATATAAATATGTTTTGCCCATACTTATATGATATGTCAGATCATTAATATATATCAGGAAAAGTAGGGGGCCTAGGATCGATCCTTGTGGCACCCCTCTGTTGATAACAATAGGATCAGAAAGAATTCCCTCATGCAGGACATGTTGGGTTCTGTCTTTTAAGTAGGACATCAACATTCGGCAGCTGTTAGGATGCATGCCATAACTATACAGCTTTTGCAATAATATTGAGTGGTCTATGCAGTCGAAAGCCTTACTCAAGTCTAGGAGACTAAGAAAGCTAAACTCTCCTTTATCAAAGCTTTCCACTGCATCGTCGATCGCTGACATCAGTGCATCAGTTGTTGACTTGTTTGCTCGAAAACCGTATTGTAATTCATAGAATAGTTTATTATCATTAAAATAGGCCTGTATCTGCGAGAACAGAACTTTCTCAAGGACTTTCGATATGATCGGAAGCAGAGATATGGGGCGGAAATTATTTGGATCTTCTGGAGAACCGTTTTTATGAATTGGAATAACTACGGCTTTTTTTAAGATATCAGGAAATATACTATCTCTTATGCAAAGGTTAATTAAATATGTGAGTGGTGACAAAATAGGATCAAAAGTTGATTTAAATATTTCCGAGGTCATTCCAAAAATATCACGTGCTTTAGAATTTTTTATAGATACAATTATGGTACGAACAGAAGAAATAGATACCTCCCTAAATTCAAAATGGCCATTCTGAGTGTTATTACAGTTTTTATTCAAGTAGGTAATTGCGGTAGTATTGCTAACTGGTATGGTTTCTACTATGTCATTATGGACAGTTTACCATAAAAATATTTCCCCAAAGACTTTACATTTGATCAATGTTTATGTATTAATAAAACAAACAAATATACTTTAAACCTTTGATTTGTAAACTCTCTTTTCATCCTACTTTCCATTGGGGTCAAATTCAACTTAAATGCAGCAATTACTTTTAATCAACGGGTTAAATTAGAAAATCATTAAAATTCCTAATGATTTTTTATCAACTCAAAATTAAGAGATAATTCAAAACAAACCACCCAAATATCTACTCGCCATTATTATTGTAGGCTAAAGTACAAGCTGCTTCACGTTAATCTGGTACAGAAAAGAAATGATAGCGCCAGTATCATACAATTTGATTCTGTTTTTTTTTCATTTTATATGTTTAGTTTAAAGCCAAGTTTAAAATTAAAAAAAAGGTAAAAACAAATTTCAACGTATTATACATTATCTCGGTCCTGATTCTGGATTCTGTAACCATGTGGCGAGTGGTGGGTTGGATTGGAAAAGCAAATAGCAAGTCTTTGCGGTAATAATTTTTTTAAAATTCGAAAACGGATCCTATTTAATAATGCGCAAGGGTAAATGTTTTAACGACGGTGTACCGGGTGGAAGTTTGTAACCCTACCGAGTTGATCTCGGTTGACTTGTTACATATTTCCTTGATATTTCCTATCTCGATTCTCGCTCTTGCTATAACACATATTGCACATCCGGAGAAATAATGACACAAATTCAAAATTAGTAGTTCTTCAGAAATGTGTTTTGAAATTTAATGTTTGTAATTGTTCTTCTTAATAATAGTGGTTTGAAAAACTGCATATCCAAAAACGACAATCTGCATTGATTCAATTGGGAAGAACTATATTTTTGAAATATTTTATATTTCTTGCTAAAATCGGGAAGCGCGATATGGACTATAAGCTTAAAAGCAAAAATTAGACAAAAATCGTCACCTAATTTCCAAATGAATTTTTTCCTTAATTGATATTTAGTTATTTTTTTGAGAAAATATTACATAAAAGGTACTCGATACTAAAATACCAACATAATGATACTCTGTTACACATTTTGAAATTTACCTTAAGTTTCAACGAGTTCCATCTTATCTTTTGCGATTAAATCATTTTTTTCCTGAAAATATGATTGTATCTTTCTTTTTTTTATAGATATGTAGTTGTTCTGGCAGTTGAATGAAAAAATTAAATATACAAGAAGTCCAGTTATGTTTTCAAGCTCTTTTTCTTCTGAAGTTACTCCTAAAAGAAGTATTCTGCGCAAAATCTGTTACCATCGGCAGGTGGACTGGCGTGAAACTGTTATAAAATATTTGGCATTCCATCAGGTATCCCTTATAACCTAACTGACAAACTATGCACCCCTTAAGATATACAGTACAGCAAATTTGACCAACTATGCTCAGGACTACTTCTGATAGAAGTAACTTCAAGACTCAACTAAGTGAAGAAAAAGAGCTACGGTTTCAAAATTTTCCCTGATTTGCTCCGAATATGAATAAATTTTAAAATTTTAAAAACTGAAAAAAGGGAATTACTTTTTTTAATTTTTTTTCAATATTTTAACAATTGTTTTTGTATTACTCTTATTACCTATTGAAATAGCATGATTTTAGATTTTTAATGATAAGTTTTTTTGATCCCTACAAACATTGGTTAAGATATAATTAGCGATTTTGTGATAAAAATCGGTGACCTAAAATTCCAAAGGCTCCAGAACTAAAACAAAAAAAAACTAGACCCCGTCTTTTTCGTTTTTTGTTGATTTAATTTGGTCTAGTCTAACCCCGATGTTTGGTGAACCATGAACGGAACACCCTGTATCCTGTATATGATTTAGAAATGGGAATTCTAATTAATAATAATGTAGGTGGGTATATATTTACTTTCATATAAAAATATCATCATTAATAACCTTTAGTGATAAACTACAAACAATAAACATGAATCACTAATAATAAATATTTTTATGTATAAAATTTATATGTGCCTAAACTCAGTTTATATGAGTAAAAATAAGCAAAACTAGCAACAACTTTAGTAAACAATTTACAATTTTATGTAGGCATATAAAAACTACAGAATATGTATCATTTATTTAATAACTTACGTTTAAAACTTTATCGAAAAACTGCTTCTCTTGTCCCATTTTAAAATTGCATGCTTTAAACCACGTTTAAATTTAAAAATTAAATTTACGCGTTTATTTGAAATTTTAGATCTTCCATAGATAAACATTTATCTTTTAGGTAAATAAATGAATAAGATTAATTTCCAATAATAATTAATGTACGATTAAACGAATTTTTCGTCAAGGAAAAACCAAGTACATGATAAATTAAGTCACTCTCACTAAAAAATTAAAGGTTGCAATTCTGGCACGGCACTAGTCTATATTTAAACACAAGCAAATCAAAAGTTGCCATGCGTGATGCGTGAATGTTTAACTCTATAACAAATAAATTAACAATGGTATTAAATTTAAACGTTTTGAGTAGTTAAGTGGGGTAATGGATAATATTTTATTATTTTCACGGTTCTGTGTATTAAGCACCGACACCGCTTCGCACTGTATTAAATTATGAACTGAACTGTTTTCTGTTTCGTCCATATAATATGCTCATGCTATATTTTTACCGTGTTGTTTCAAACGCTTTTCGCATTAGACTATTTTTATCTTTATGAATGAGTCGATATATGTATAGGCGTTATCAATACCTAGGCGATAACGTAGTTATATTATTGAAAAAATTCGATATAACTATTGAATGTAGTTTAAAATAAGAAATTGAAGTGAACTCACCTCAGTTAGCAATGCAATAATAAATGAAGTAAAAAAATATATCCATACTATTCGGATATTCAGTGCCTATTATCAAAATGTAACTAAAGTAGCTTTATTGATATGTTATCTAAAATCAAGGTTTTAAATGTTTAAGTAAAAACATTTGCAGGTATATTTAGTATTTATCTGATTTCGATCCAGTGCAAACTTCACCACAAATTCTATGGACATCTAATTTTTGGGTACTTGGGTGTACACATTACCCACTAGTTAAACGTTAAGTAGGATTTAAGTCAAAACTACCAGTAACACAATATTTTGCATCTTTGACCTTAAGTTAGATATTTTGCGGTTGGCAGAGGATAGTTTTGTCCTAGGAGACTCTAAGGTATTTTCTGTCAAGATAGCTTACTTACATTCCACTCTATAGTGTTTAATTCTTGAACCACTCCACACGATGTGCATACCACATTACAAGGACAGACTCATGTTTTTTCATGAAACTGACAAAGACAGAATGATGAAAGTGGTATGCGACATCGTGTGGCCGGTTCAAGAATATGGGGGCTGGTCTACCTCCCATCAGCCAAGAAGCACTCTTCTCTATTTCTGATTTTTCTGGTAAAAATACATATCTAAGGCACCTATACTTCATTTTTAAAATAGAAGATGTGTTTTAAAAATGAGAGTATGGTAAGATTGAGTTGACATAGATTATAAAGTCGACATTACAAAACATGAAGATAGGTACAAACTTCAGCACGTGTAAATATTTTTGAGCTCGTTCATCGTTTTTACGTTTCCCTCCAAATTTGTAAAGTGTTGTATATACAGGGTGACCCAGTCATCTGCCTACGGTCTATAGTTTCTTTGCTATAAAACATATCGACTTACGGTTTCCACCAACATATAGATACAAGCATGCCCCACAATTTAAAAATAGTTTCGATATATACAGGGTGTCCCATCATGGCCTACTGAACCAAAGTTATATTTTTTTAAATGGAACACCCAGTATATTATGACATTTTTGGATTCCTTATCAAAAAATAATTATACTTCGTATAAACTTTTATGGGTCTATCATCACTCGTTTTGCTGATATTTGTCATTTAAGCCAAAAAAAGATCATTTTTTGAAAAATCACTGCTCTAAAACAGAAGAACATTTTGGCTTGAAATTTTGTCAAAAGTCTACAACTATCATGTCAAATTTAAGTTTGTGATATTTTTATATCAGGGTGCCTTATAAAACGCAAACGCTTACCGCATGTTTGCTATTTCTGCTTTAGAAGAGTTCAGTATATCGGTTTAGTTATTATCAAAAGTACAGAAAAAGGCGTAAAACAAAATTCAACAAAATAAGGGTTTCCTTGGTAACATCAGTTACTAAATTTTCAAAGCATACTGAGACTTAGAAAACCAAAATTGATAATTGCAAATTTCGATTTTAATTTTGTTATAAAACAACAACAACTACTATTGAAATAAAACAACATTATAAAAAAAGCAAAATAGAGAAAGACAGAAATAAATAATAGGCAAATATAAAAAAAATCCTTAACAAAATTCATCAAGAGCACTATTTTGTCTATTTTTCACTGTTTCTCAGTTTGGATATTAATATCTCCTAAACCGTTGATAAGCGACCATACAAACATTATATCAATAGAAAGCTTGTAAAAAATCCCATCGATTGATGTTAAAATATACAGGGTGTTTCATTTGAAAATTTCGTTTAATTGTTCAATTTGCGTTTCATAAGGCACCCTGATAAAAAATATCACAAACTTAAATTTGACATGATAGTTGTAGACTAGACGATGTTGAAAAATTTTTGACAAAATTTCAAGCCAAAATGTTCATCTGTTTTAGAGCAGTGATTTTTCAAAAATTGATCTTTTTTTGGCTTAAATGGCAAATATCAGCAAAACTAGTGAGGATAGACCCATAAAGAGTTATACAAAGTATGATTATTTTTTGATAAGGAATCCAAAAATGTCATAATATACTGTGTGTTCTATTTAAAAAAATATAACTTTGGTACAGTAGGCCATGATTAGACACCCTGTATATATCGAAACTATTTTTATATTGTGGGGCATGCATGTATCTATATGTTGGTGAAAACCACAAGTGGATATGTTTTATAGCAAAGAAAAGCTATAGACCGTGGGCAGATGACTGGGTCATCCTGTATGTATTAGAGAAGAAACCTTTCTGTCCAAAAATGCATACATACAAATATTGTTCTGCACTTACAAGAATATTAATCGTTACCAGAAGATAAATCGAAATACTTGGTACTAGATACCAAGAAATAAGGATTTAAATTTCAGAAATATGCATATTCAATATTTAATTCAATGTTATGTTCTTACCGTTGGTCTATAGTCCTGTAACATAGCAAAAAAAGATTCGCCAGTACCGGAAACTGGACTTGGTTTCTCGATAACATCAATAGAACCGTGACTGCCGTACTCTCTTTTAAGCGTTGGCGATGTCGCGCAATCAGTAGCCCTAGAATTGTGATCAAGAAGTTCTAAGCTGGAATTGCTTCGATAGAGGTGATCGGAATTGAGATGACCTTGACGACGATGCTGGCAGGAAGCTGTGTGTTGGTGACGGTCGTTGTAAGAAGAACGTGGCGCCGAAAGGCCTGCGTTTATTCTGGCCCTTTGCAAGTGGGTGTTGTAGTATTCAACTGCTTGGGCGGTTCGTTCGCGTGCCCTTGAACCAGGCGCACGAGGTGGCGCTGGCCCGCACTCTTGCAAACCGATCATCCCATCACGCTGAAAAAAATCAAAATATTAAAAAAATGTTTTTTTCCTAGTTAAATACAAAAAAATCTGATGTTTTCTTCAATTTGATTTACCTTCACATGCGAATAGGCATTCAAAGCAAATTTGTACATATAAACTTCCATCTGTTTATATTCAATATAAACAAGGTTTGGAGATCATAAATCCAAAATTAGTTATCTTACGTTTGTACAACCACGCGCAAAGATATCGAGGACACAAAAGAAATATTCTGACCCAATAGCAAGCGATGCATGCGAGGTCCTTTCATATTTCAAGTCATCTCGTGTTTGCGAAGGTTTGTTATTAGGTCACAATATTTCTTTTGTGTCCTCGATATCTTTGCGCGTGATTGTACCTAATAATTGTTTGGACCTCCTTATTGTATTCAACAAATTAGTCTAAACGCAGTCTACCATCCCAATACTAATAAGTTGCCAACCGAAAAATCAAGAATCAGAAGTAAGGTCTGTTTGTTTTGCCAACAAGTTTTTTCTCTCTACAGTATGTAAGACTGCAATAGAAAATCCTGTTTGCAAAACGGACAGTTTATAGGGTGTTGTTTCTCAAAAGAAGACCTTCGCATCGCCAAACGTAAAACATCACGTTTTTATTGTTCTTTGCACCAAAACATTACCGAAACGATGAACAAGACGAAAAATTTCGCCGAACCTGAGAAACAAAATCCGTCCATATCCATCTGCGCTAGTTTTAGTCAAGATAACATTGTAAACTATTCGATTTTCGAAATTTTGGCTAACTCAAATATTTACTTATCAAGTATTCTAATCTACAGACCCGAAAAGTGTTCTAATTCTATTTAAGAATCATCAGGTATCAAGAGAAGGAATTATTTAAAATATGCTTTCTGTGTCGATTTTTTATATAAACCTTCTTTTAGAGATCAGTAGGTGCCGGTTTTATAGGTCAAATCTAATTTATACAATATACAGGGTGTCCCAAAATTCGACCGACCAAGATTAACTGGAAATAGTTGACCTAAAAATAAGTTGAAATGACCCTATTTATCTATATCCAAAAATGCACACCTGAGCAGTTATAAACCTCCAAAGTTGAATTTTTTAAAAAGAATTTTTTTTATTGCAGCCAAAGCAGTAAAGATTTTTTAATGAGATTTTATATACGTGCATTTGAATATTGGATGCTCAATTGGTAAAAATTTGGCTAATCGTCGACTTTTGTAAATAGTGTTGGATGGAAGAAGAAGGCATAAAACAGACAAAAACTTTTTAGGTATTTAAAAATTTTATTTAAAACGTATTTGCTTTTGTGGAGAAATTCAAGTGTAAGATTTTTTGCCCCTCATAAATTTTGCATAGATTGTACCGCTTTTGAATAAATTTAAAAAAATAATGGTTTCAGTTTCAACACAAACTGCTAACTTTGAAAAAAATGTCTTAATTTTAATTACAAATCTGTACCCAGAAATAAACAAAAGTGGGAGTTAAGGTTGGGGTTCTGCAGATGAACGTACACATGCGACAATTTTTTAATACCCCCGTTTACACTTATTAAGGCGTTCCAGAATGAAATACAATAAGCGCGAGTTGAAATAATAATATATTTTACGATACCCCATACTGTTTCCCTGGGTTTCAAACTTATCTGATAATGGAGTCTGGCAGAAAACGACCACAGGCAACATGCGGTGAAGAATCCAAAACCCATTGCCCAAGTCGAGGACGCCATTTCATGTGTATTAGCACCTTTAGATTCAACCATTGGACGATAGGAATTGCAAAACAAGTAGAGCAAATACAAGAATGGTAATCTTTAAGCTACAAGTTGGGCGGGATCGGTAAAAGCTGAATGGTGAAATAGATGTGGAATGACAGATCGTTTAGACCAGAATAAACTCGTAGCAGTAGTTACTTAGATTGTAAAGGTAAATAATACATCAGAAGCTGTCTATAATTGTCTTGAGCTGTAATTGTTATGCTGGTTTTCCACCAAATGGACTGGTCGAATTTGTACTTATAAATACGAAAAACAAAAACAAAGAGGACATGATATAGTTCTGTTTTGTTTTTCCAGTCACTTTCAATCGAGTTAAACTACAACTATGTTTTGGGGGAAGATTTATTATTCCATGCTTTTTGCTGGTTTGTACAGTTGTCTGAGGTCTACAGAATGGTTTCTGTGGTCTGGGGTTAAAAAATTCATAGCATTGGGCCTAAACCATTTTGCCTTAAAATAATAATCTGCTCCGGATTTCTTTATTTTCTTGAAGTTCTTCTTTTCCAATGAAAAATTTCGTTCTTCGATTTTCTTTTTATTCTCTTTTCAAACTATAGATTGGGGGAAACCAACAAGAAGTAGTAAAGAAATGAAATCTGAGGTCTTAGTTATAAAGTGTCTGGCCCGTAATAGTATAGAATAGTTGAGCACCCTGTATTTAAAAAAAACTTTAGGACTTCGAGAAAATACCTAGGTATACATTATTTAGTTTAAGAGCCGAGAATGCGGGAAAATTTTAGTTCATGGAATTTTTTGATAGGAAAATTTTGACATATGAAAATTTTATTATTGGCCCTGTTTGTAGATATTAGGTGGGAATCGGATCATATAATTTAAAAAAACTGGAGTTTTTATATGTTTTTGCTTACAAAGTGAGCAAAATAAAAAGTGAAATTCATGTAATACTGTTTAATTTAGATGTTAATTTACATATTTCTTCAAAAAAAAATTTTATTTTTTTTAAATTTTTTTTTCCTTTTTTATTTTTATGATTTTTTTCTTCGAAAATTATCTGATTCGATACCCACATAGTATCTATAAACAGAGCAAATAATAAATTTTTTCTATCAAAACACTTCATAAACTAATCAAAATTCCCTAGCCTTAAGAGCATCTTCCTTTTCTGGAGCTTCTTTGCAAACTATAAGCGAATCACAAGAGGGCGCGCGAGTTTGAGAGAAAAATTTGTAAAAAAATATGAAATCGAACATTACGTGCACCGTGCACCACGATATTTCTAGTTTCCTCTGACAAATTTCCAATTTTTTTTCTGATTTATAAAATAAATTGTTTAGACTACAATTAAGTGTATATTTACCCGTCAGCAATCTTTTGGCGGTTTAATAAGAGGGGTCCAAAGTTAAGGTACTTTCAAGTGATTATATATTTTTTGTACATTCTCGATTTTTTTTCATCCGTTTTTGCAATTGAGAGGGAAACATAGATAGCAACCGTTCGTTATTTTAACGTTTTTACATTAATATGTATGTATGATTAATATCATATACAGGGTGTCCCTTTCGTGGTTCACCAAACGTCAAGGTTAGAAAGTAGAGCAAATTTTATCAAGAAAAAACCAAAAAAATAGGGGTTTGAATTTGGCATCGACCGTTTTTGCCAGAAATAAGTAAATGATCAATAGTTGCTTAATAATCAATTTTTATAAGCAAAAGTTAAATTTTGATGGCTTTTGAAACAGTTGTATTATTAAATAATAACAAAAATTAAGGCACACCTCAATTCCAACTATGCTTAAAATAAATTCTCTAGTCAGTGCATAAAAAGAGTTAAGGTTTCAAAAATTTTCATAATTTCTAGAGAATTTTTAGAAAATTTAAAAAAACCAAGCCCTTAATAAGTCATATCTTGGAGAAAAGCTTCAAAAACTGTTAAAAAAAAACAATTTTTTCTAGATTTTTTTTCTTTTCGATTTTTTTTAATACTTAATAAACGATTTGTGGTGTTTTATCATTGTTACCAATGGAAAAAGGATACTTTCAGCTTTAAAATTATATATTTTTTTAATCTTTTTAGCAAGTTTTTAAGCAGCCATTGATCATTTACTGATTTCTGCCATGCCAAATTCAACCCCCTGTAACTTTCAAACCATAAAAGATAGACCCCTACTTTTTTGGTTTTTCCCTGATAAAATTTGCTCTACTTTCTAACCTTGACGTTTGGTGAACTACGAACTGGACACCATGTATAAAAAAAATTAAAAACTATGAAATGCTCTTCCATTATAAGTAGTTTTGTAAATTTCACCTAAATTTCTTTGCAAATAAAATTTTAGAAAATAGTATTAGTGCAAATACGGTGAAATATGAAAAAACATCTTCCAACTACAACCACTACTCTGTTTTAGAGCTACATATTAAAAAAGATGCTGAAACTAAAAGAGTTATTTATAATGATTAGGATTATACAAATTTTATTTACTTTTGTTAATGGCTACTAGGCAAAACAATAAAATAACAATGGGTTGCTATACATTCCTCTGTTTCGCATAATTTCCCCTTCTTAATTTTTATAATCAAATTTAATAGCCAAGTACTTCGTAGAACAACATAACTAACTGCATGCATGTAGGCATTATTTTCCAGTAGAACAATTAAAAAATGTTTAACCGCTTTAAATATTTAAAATTCTAGAAATAATATTTTTGTAAATATTTACTTATTCCCACATTCTCAAATGGAAAAACATAATATGACTCATATTGCAAATTACTCAGACATAATAATTATAAAACGTGAAAAATGAAACTGAAGTAAAACATTAATTTTTAATTTCCTAACATTTACCTTGAAATCACATCCACAATCTCATAATTCAAAATGTACAAACTTATTTAAGAACATGTTTTTTTAGTAATGTAAATGTAATCGTGAGGTAATAAAACACGTTGTGTTTCTGTTACAGTTCATTGATCTTTCACTCGATAGGCGAAGTGAGTCACTGTAGGTAGCGATTGCAGAATCCGAACCACTCCAGAGCCCGGGACCCCGATACTAAAACTGAACAAATTCTTTTGAATGGAACTTGAACCAGCGGAAGTTCCTTTCCTTGTTCCAAAGCTTCTCTCGAGAGTTGAAGTTGAGACCGACCGTAAACTATATTATTTTGCACATTCCACGAAATAACAGTTTGGAAGAAATTGAAAGTTTTGAAATTGCTCTAGTAACACAAATGGAACGGAAACAACAAAAGCTTGAGTTTTGGAATGTTTAAATTTAAAAGCACTTTCTTTTTGGATAATTTCATGAAATATTAAAATATTATTCACGGTACTTTAAAAAAATATCTTATTTAAAAGTTAAATTATTTACGACCAAACTTATAAATAAAAATGTATTTAAATTAAAAAGTCTGAAATGCTTGCTTTTACTATATCCAAAACCATAATCAGTAATATCTTTTAGCGCTATTGACGTTTTTTTTAAGTGGGGTTGAAAGTTAAAAAAATAATTAAACTTGTTAAAGGTAGAATTTGATCTACAAAACCTAATATTAAAATAGTACTTTATTTTGATTTTTCCTCTACAAATAAATCTTAAAAAATTTAAGAACATCAAATAACTTTCACTTCCTGCAATTCGACCTGTTTTTATTTTTCTCTTGATTAATATGGGATATGGAGTAATCAATTAAATGAAAATGGGCGATTTTTTTAAATTAGTTAATAATATATTTCTTCACATTATTATCTAAAACAAATCGATGGTTTTAATTTACTTCATCAAACCATTTGAAATTTTAAGGGATGAAGAGTTTTGCATAAAGCTCCGATCCAAAAACGCCTTTTAAAATAAATTTGTTTAAAAGCAATTACTACTTCTATTTATTAATTTTTCGTTGATCGTTTATTAATACAAATTTTTAGTGTATACAAAATCATTCATTAATAACCCCTATTAATGAATGACTCTAGAGGCGCCGTCTGTTGATGACATTTCTAAAGAAATTTTTCTACAAATTACCTATACAACAATTTTGAATATAGTGTCAATTTAATATTGAATTTATTGTAACATAATTACAATTCACCGCAAGTTTTCTACTTATAATTACAATTATAAATAAAATAAATACATGTAGTTTTAAATACACGTCAAACTGTACAACTGTAGGTTTGCCAATTGTTGCCAATACATTTTATAATTATTTTATAAAATTGAGGTCAAGTGAAAAATGGATGTAGGCAATCAATGTTCCATTTAGAATTTAACCTCAAATTATTTCAATAGGAGATGATTTTAGATTTTAAAGAAATTATAACATTTATTGAAGGTAAACATGTTTCTTATTTAGTTTTTGCAAGCATTTATCAATGCTGTACAACATGCTTCACCGAAAACTGGCACACAAAAGAAATGCTAAGGCAGCCAATAAGCAGACGCTGTCGTGTGGCTAGGAACATCCTCAAGCCGCTCGAAAGCTTCTTATTGGCGCTAGCATTTCTTTTATGTGACAAATTTTATGTGAGTGTGAATATAGCCTGACGAGGCGCTAGCCAAGTGAGGATATCACACGAGCCCGAAATTCACTTTCTTGCGAGTTGCGAACGCTATTTTTCCGACGACCACGATGAATCTGTGACCATTATTAATATTTTGTTGTAACAGCACAAAAGTCATAACATAGGTTATGTTGACATCAGTTGGCATTGAAGGTAGTCGAATATTTTTAGTTAAATGTACCTAATTGTAGGTGGCGCTGCTTTGACGGAAGCAACTGATCGAAACAAATAAAAAATGTTCCTATTTTATTTAAAATTTACAAAGATAATTATACAAGGTGATCATTCGAAAACGATCCACCCTTAATAACTCTAGTATGACGAGATATATACAAATTCGCCGAATCACGTCAATTTTGATTTCGAGGGGGAAACTTAATTACGTAGAAAAGTAATCGCTAGATGTCTCTAGTTTTGCGATAGCCACCTCGACTTCAAAATTTTAAATGGCAACCCCTAACACGCATTCCTCATTTTAGAGGAAATTAAAAGGACTTTAAATTGGTGTGAAAATTTTTGGAATCGGATCACCTCATCAAAAGTTATAACAAAAAATGTCAAACCAGAACTACAATTTTGGGGTAAAATTTGTCCCCTATAAGTCTGTAAAAATTGATATAACATATTCCTCAAACGAAAATGGGATGATTTAATCAAACTTATCTTTATCCAAAAATTATTCGGTGAAGCGCAATCGAATGATAAAAATCTGCAAATTTTGTTATCTTTGAGTTTCAATAGCGCCTTAGCAAACTGTTTTTGAATAGAGATAATATGGGCTAAAAAATTCAATTTTGGTCTTAGGATTATGTTATACTAATTTATACCGATTTCTAAGGGGTAAATTTTAAATTCTACCCCAAAATTGTAGTTCAGGTCTGACATTTTTAGTTATAACTTGTGATGTGGTGATTCGATTTCAAAATTTTGCACACCAATTTAAAGTCCTTTTAATTCCCTTTAAAATGAGGTATTGCGTCTTAGGGGTTGCCATTTAAAATTTTGAAGTCAAGGTGGCTATGGCAAAACTAGAGACATCTAGCGGTTACTTTTATACGTAATTAAGTTTCCCCCTCGAAATCAGAATTGACGTGATTCGTCGAATTTTTATATATCTCCTCATACTAGAGTTATTAAGGGTGGATCGTTTTCAAATGAACACCCTGTATAAAGATAATAATAATAATAAAACAAGTAATATCAGCGGTGTTAAATATAAATGTTTGTTTGATATGTCCTTATTTTGCAAGTTTAAAAAAATCCGTGAAATGGCTTTCGGAATTCCTTCGCAGCGCCTCTATCGAAAATTATAAGAAGTTTGTCAGAGTTACAAAACAGAAACCCAAAGTCACTAGTGTAGCAATGATAGATTTTTTCGGAAAAAATCGTTTGTTGAATAAGTTGTCTTGTTTCAACGTGCATAAGGAACACAGATATAAAATCCGTCACCAAGTAACTTAGTCAACATACAATTGTTTCCGTATATCAGCCCCACTCTGATAAATAGAAACTTCGGTATCGAATCGCTTCGAAACGTTAAAAAAGTATAGGAAGATTTCATTGAAAAAATGACAGCGCTGTCGCTTCGATTCTATTTATCAAAGATCAGAGTGCGGGGGCTGTTTATGCGAACAAATCGAGTTGTAGTGTCGGTTGTAGTGACATCACGAACACGTCATACCTATAACTATGATTTGTAAATCGGTAACTACCGCAAGGGAGCAAGTTAGAAGTAGTTATGCTTAAATGTGCTAACTTCAAGCTTAAACTGACAAGTATGACATTTTATGCATATATCTTCTGTCATACTTGTCAATTTAAAACTTAACTTAAACTTTTTCGTGCGTTTGATTATGTTTTTTAGGTTAGTTTTGTGTGTGTAGAATTTACAGCTCCTAACTATTATAGTTAGCTATAGCAGTTACGAGTTGTTTGTCGCGTAAAAACGCCTAAAATATTTGAGGTTATTGAAATAAATTCTAAATGCAACATCGGTTGCCTACAACCATTTTTCATTTGATGAGGGGCTAGACGCTTGTGTCAGTAACTGCAACCAGCAGCCTTATTCTTGAACCGTCGACACGATGTGGCCGACCATTTTTATCATTCTGTCCTCTTATTTGTTCATGTAAATGAAAAGGACAGAATGATAAAAGTGGTCGACCACATCGTGTTGGCTGCAGAGGTCTTATTTTTGAACCACTCCACATGATGTTGCATGCCACATATGTCGTGTGATCAAAAAGTAACCCCCCTGCAGCCGTATTCTTAAATCAGTCGATATAATATCGCCAACGACATTTTCCAGAAAAAAGAAGAGTCTGTCCTTGTAGTCTCGTCGACGACACGATCTCGCCCGGTCCAAGAATAAGGCTGCAGGTTAGTTTAATTCGACTTCGGTTATGAGGTGGAATTCTGTAAGGTCTAACGTACCGAATACGGTAGATTGATAACTGTATTACTATGGTTACGAGTTTGTCTCACTTCCACGTTATGACCGTTGTTGTGTTTAAGAAGGAGACAAAATATCTAACGAATCAATTCACAACCTTACAGATAGTTCGTATTTTTTAATGGTGGCATTTCTCAGAAATTTGTCGATTATTATACCCAGATTCTGGTCAAACCATTTAACTTTAAAGTCCTTTAAATTTAAATTTGTTATATGGGTTGTAATGGACAATTTCCATGGATACATTATTTGTTTTAAATTAAAGGCCTTTAATTTTGACCAGAATCTGCCCATTAATCGGTTTATTTTAACCAACTCGTTGGTTAAATAACTATAAAGTTATCTAAACTGGATACATATGTTTATACTATTTAAATGGCCTTGCACTTTTATTGTCTATTATTCAAAACCTCAATGGCAATCCCAGACTATCTTCTATACTATTTATTAGCATGGGTTTTAATAATATTAATAATATATGTTTTGGTTCCACGGCATTTTACAAAAAATAACAACATTATTTACTTTAATTTTATAATCACCGTTAGCTGTCTAATAGCATTTGATAAAACATCAAGCACTTATCTTAAAGACTTAAAGGTAATTTTATAGCGTTACAATGACATACTTAGTTGCAGTAAATTAATGTTACCTGCAAAGCAAAAGTTCAAAAGTTACATAAGATAAATGAATAAAAAATAGCGTTAATACAAAATTATTGGATTATAAACTTTTGTATGATTTCCTTGTGTTCATTTTAATTCCTATGCACGTATGCCAATATTGTAGAAGTGCATTAAAAGTTAAAATTGTTTAAAAGAAAACGTATATTTAGGGTATTGGATAATAAACTTAGGTACACTTGAACAATATTAATAAACGTTAATTTAAAAAAATCTTAGTTATGTTTGTAGTGTCCTGAAGATGAATAATGATTCTAAATTTAAATAATTAGTACAATCATAACGCACAGAAACTAGTAAATAATAGTTAGAAGAAAACTTCGTCGTAAGAGGACAACACATGCATTCTTATGGTTGTTATGCATTAGTTTCTGGACGTCATGGGTCATGATCCATATTTTAACTCCAATTGTAATGTTTTTGAATCTAAGTAACTATTTAGGAAAGTCTTGTTGAATAACAGATTGATAACAATTCGCTTGTATCGATAAGCATTGGTTCATCCCATATAAAAAATACTGTTTTTTTTAACATAAATATTTATTGTATAACAATTAAAATATGTAGGACCACTAAATAGTGACGTGAGTTAATATTCCCTGAAATAAAATCTAAACTGTCTTTTATCTTACATCCGGAATCTCCTTCATATACTAGTTTATTTATATTTCCTACTGATAAGAAATTGTCTATCCAAATTGAAACTCGTCTAGCATTCTTAGAAACTCATACTACATCCTTTATTTCCCACAAAATAAATTACTTTTTCATAAATTACTAATTCCCCATGACATCGGCACAACGAATAAACGAGTTGAAATCGTTTTACCTAATAAAAAGAATGAAATGAAACCAAAGCGTGGAAACTTTATAAGTGCTGATGTAGGAAATTGCGGTTATTTCTAAAGCGACCGAAAGAAAACAAAAGAAAGAAAATTTATGTTTCAAAATACTCACAAATTAAGTAGGTATTACGAGTAAAATTTTAATAATGCAACTAAAAATTATATCCGCTTTATTATTTATGAGTAGTTTTAATAGGTTTTTCTTAAATGTTTAACCAAAAAAAAAAAATCCAAAATAATTCAATATTTTTTAAATACCTATCTATTTATTTAAAAATGAAAATAAAAATTCTTTATCATAAATGACAAGAAAATGGCAAATATTTCTTTAAAAACTGTTTTAAAAAATATGTAAATTTAAAGGATACATTTCTTTTTCTTTTTTTTTGAAAATTTGAAGAGGACCTCCTCAGCGAAATCATCTGCCGCTCGTTTTCAGCTCTGACACCCTCTTATGGACGCTCATGACGTCTACTCTACTAAAGGCAAAAAAAATAACATATCCAAAGAAAATAGCAAAAAAGTTTTTTCTTTTAAAATGTTTAGTAGCGAAACATAAAACAATTTCAATATATCTCATTACCAATACAAAAACTTGAGTATGTTATGTTAAAAAAAATATTGAAACACCTTGTATTTTGGATTTTTTTAAATTGAGAAATAAGAGGTTTTTATATCGCAATTTGTAGGTTTCGTTTTGTATTTGATTTCTATTAAATATAGGAAACACGGTTTTACTTTTTATGTTGTGAATCATCTCTTTGTACTACTTTCTTTAAATTATCCGAGGACTAAATTGCAGGAAACAGCGATAATACAAATTACTAGCTATAATCGTAGTGTAAATGAAAGTAATATTGAATGAAAAAAGTCATTGAATGAAAACGATTAATAAAAAATAATTTCGAAATAGCACCAGTTAATCTTGATATTTTTTTAAACCGAACATTTTTAATTTTTAATACAAATAAAATCATACATGATTTATATTGGAAGGAAATTTGTTTTAATATTAATATTTAAAAAAAAAACACTTTTAAATTACATTATAAACTAGGAAGTAGTAAACATGATAGCGGTTTTAGTTTCCCTGAGATGAGAAATATAAGTATTTAAGTATTCAACACTGCAATCAACGGTCGATTGAATTAGATTGATTTGTATTTATTTACTGAAGCATTTCTTTATTAATGGAAGAAAAACTATACATTACCTCTATAATAATTTACAAAAACGGTTTTAAGTTTGCTACACGTAAAAAAATACACTAGGTACCTACAATTATTTTTATCTTTCTGAACAAAAAATTTCCTTAAAAAGTTACAGCAATTTTAAAATTGATAAATTTTCATGATTTTTGTGGAACACCCTGTATTATATTGTTTCTTATTATATTTATTTTATTTAAATCAATTATTATTTGGATTTTTTCTTTGCCAAATTGAATTTTTTTTAACATTATTGACAGTATTTAAAATAAGGGAACGACCAGGTTAAAATTTCCTCGTTAAAATTTAATATCTAATTGGCTTAAAGATATACAAAATCCAAAGCATACTTGATTTATATAAAAAAAATAAAAAAAAATGAAATTTATACAGGGTGTCCCACAAAAATCATAAAATTTTTGAAATTTTAAAATTGCTGTAACTTTTTAAGGAGTCTAAAAAGTATAACAGTTCATAGGAAAATTTTTGCTGGAAAAAAATTGAGACACCCTGTATACATTGGACATTCTTGAAAGTTTGTAAAGGTTTAAGGTTTCCAAATCTTCATGTGTTTTCTCCCTTCGTGAAAAAAATTAACCAAAAACAATGGATTTTTGTAGATTATGTGACTAGTTTTGAATTTAGTGTTAAAATCTTAAAAGAATAGAAAACCTAAGTACGTTTTTACATATTTTTATTATTTATTTAAAATTTGTTCTGTTTTATTTTTTATATTAATCTTTTTGTACAGAAAATATTTGTACTTTTTCATCTAGGAAAATATTATGGTCTTTTATTTGAGTCATCTCTTGTTCATTCTTAATAATTATGAAAAAAAAGAAAAGATTATGACATTATCAAAAACTTGCAATTTGACATGAGTTAACATGTAAATCCTTAATATCATCACAAGCTATTATATTAAATTTAAAAAATGGTTTGGAAACGAATTTCGACACAAGATGCCCACAAAGGAATTTGATCCTAAGTAACTAAATAGACCAGGTGTAAAATAACCCAATGAACTTCCGGAGTTTTGTGTCTTCTTGTGAGACAATGATTAAATTTAATGTTATCTTAGTTAAAAAGTAACACATCTTTCCGTTCTATGGTTATTAAACATACTTCACACCTACACTCAACGGTGCAAAGTAATGGACTTTGTCACTTAAATCATCACGACTCACCTTATTAACCAGTTCAATGTCAACTTTATAAACGTCACTAATTAAATCATTAACATTTGTTTTAAAAATCTAACCTATTGATTTTCTTAATTAGAATAATACATAATTTCTCCAAAATATTATCATAAAACATCGAATTTATTAAGAGCATCTTCCTAAACACCCCCGATAAATTTTTCGTTGGAGATAATAACAAGGTATAGAAAATCCATACCACTTTTCTGGAGCTTCTTTCCTAATTATGACCAAATAACTGATAATTAATACGAATCCCTAAAGGGCGCGTGAGTTTGGGAGGAAAAATTGTGAAAAATCATGAAAGCGAGCATTAGTTCTGCAGTCATAACTCAAGTTTCCCTCGTTAGATTTTCAATTCTTTTTCAGACTTATAATCTAAATTGATTAGGCTACATACTGCCAGAGAATTACCTTCCGCAACCAAGCACAAAATTAATTAGAGGGGTCCAAAGTTAAGGTACTTTTAGATCATTATATTTTTTTGTACATTTTCCAATTTTTTTTCCTTCTGGCAAAAATTAAAGAAATGACTTCTAAATCAACTACAAAAAAAATTATACAAAAATGTTGTTCGTACTAGCTTTTATGACTGCAGAACTAAACCACTATATTTACCGTTTAGAAAATTGCTCTTAATGCTTTTATGTTTTATTAAATCGCCTAATAGTCCAGGATCTACAGAATTTTTTTGGTAGTAAATTTTTGTTGCACAATAGGGTTTGAGGGTTTTTTAGGTAATTTTTTTGTTGTTTAAAAAATTTTGATTTTGATAAATTGTATAGTCGCATGTTAATTGTTTAAGAGATATTAATTTCCAAACAGAGAAACAGTGAAAAATAGACAAAATTTGATCTGTACTTTTGATAGTAGATAAACGGAAATAATGAATTTTGTAAAGAAGAAATTCTAAATATGGTGTATGCGCTTGGTGAAGCTGAAAGATCCTCTTCTGGCAATCAGAATTTATATGGCTCGTTACTCAACACCAGATAACCAAGAATTATAGCAATGAGAAAATCGATAGAGCATTTTGAAAATTCGGGCATAGAGTTTTACAATAAATGATGGATGAAGAAAATCCGTCGATGAGTACAAGAGAAGTATCCGCCAAGACTAATTTTTCAAAATCTTCAGTCAACCGTATTTTGAAAAAACATCGGTTTCATCCATATCATATTGAATTGCAACTTGACACTGATATATGGTAATGACTTCAAGAAGAGAGTGCAATTTTGATACAACATGATGACCGCGGATGCAAATTCAATATACAAAATTTCATTTAGTGGCGAAGCCTTCTAAAACAATGGATCTGTCAACAAGTATAATGTGCCCTATTCAGCACTATTATGCAATAGAAAACCGGCACTTAAGTCGTTAAATGTTTGGGGAGGAATAATAGGTAACCATGTAATTGGTCCTCACTTTTTTCATGGAACTCTAATTGGGGAGATGTACCTCAAATTTTTAAGAGATTCACTGCCATTATTGTTGTAAAATGTTGACTTAGTGACAAGAAGAGACATGGCTGCAGCAAGATGGAGCACCTGTGCACTTTCATCAGATTATCAGAGAATATTTAAATAATTGGTTACTTGGACACTGGATTGGTAGAAATGGGTCTGTAAATTAGCTGGCCGATATTTAGATTTTCTTCTTTGGGGCCATGTAAAATATTTAGTATATCAGACTCAACATCTGATGACATAGAAGACCGAATAACATTTGCACATAGAGTTAATATGTTTGTCGAAAGCAAAATGACGAAATTGGACAGACATTTGGATATATATTATAATTTTGCTGTTAAAAAATCCAATATTTTATCTTTTTGTAATATTTCGCTATTTTTAAAGCATACAGTTAATATTCGCTAATTCGTCGAGTGATTACGATTTTTTATGTTAACAAACAGCAGACAGATTTATCGTTGTTTCTCTATTTGGATGACATTTTTGTATACGGATGAGGTGGTAGAAATTAACAATCCAGAGAGGCGACTGTTACGTAGCATGTTACGTTGAAAAAGAAATTTATTCGGCGTATGTACTATACTAATTTTAATTAGTGTAAAAGAAGCGGAACGTATTTGTATTTTCCAACGCATTTTCCGGCTAAACCCTAACTTATGAATTATAGCTTTAATTATACAAATAGTATGTAAAGCCTGTAAATATATGGGGTGTTTCACAATAATGTTACTTATTCTTATGGTGGGAATTGCTACTCGAAATATATAAAAATAAAATGTATGTGTGTATAGTGATAATCTGTAAATAATCATAATTAGAAAAGAAATCAAGATGTCCTAAGTTAAAACTGAAAATTACAGTCAGTTAATTTTACGACTGGTCTAGGTTAAACGCGAGGTCAAATATGCATATTAATAAATCTCAGCATTATATTATGTGACACACAAATTATACAAATCTGTGTACACGAGACTACATTATCAGATTTTTTTAACTGCTATGGCTACAAATTATGCTGGCAAAAATTTATGTTATTTGTATCCATGTGGGTGGAGATATGGTCGGGCAAGTACGACTTCCGTCCTGAAGCATTTCCGGTACGTGCGTAACTTAATTCAAAACGGTATAATTATTGCTTTACAAACAAATATTTTTTTTAATATTATAGCGTGTTCTCGTTGCCATATTGCACAGGTGGCTGTTTTAGTCATAATACACAAAAACACTAGTTCTTTTGTTTGGAAAATTTTTTTGGAAGATTTCAAAAGTGGTTACAATATTGTTTTATGTATTTATTATGTACAAAAATACTGGTATGTTGCAAAAAATAGTCCCAATAAAACAGGAAACCTTTACAAATCTAATACAAACGAATGAATTAATAAAACTGTCTTCATAGTTGATCATCTTTACTCATCCCACTTAAAATTAAAAAAAAAATGTAATTTATTGTAAATAGTGTATTTTTTGTAAATACCTTAATATACATGGATTTCTACCCTTTGGTACAAAATTTTTTTTGAACGCCTTCGTTCTGTTTGATTATAATTTAATGTTATTTTTTAATTTTATACATTTGATACACGTCAATGTTACAACTTCTTACCATTTTAAATACCTTTAGTGAAAGATATCAGCTTCGTTATTTTTGTCCAAAATTTAGTGTTTTCATTTTTTATTCTTTAACGTTGCGTTCCTTAAATGTTGCTGCTTAAATTGATTTGTTTTTTTACTTCGTTTATTGTTTGCTTGGAATGCCTTGTTAAAGTTCCATTTATAAATGGTCCAAAAAATAGTATGTGTCCAATAACATAGTGGTTCTTGGAATTTTTACTTTGCAAAGAATCTTGAAAGTCTCATACTTTTTTTTATCTTATGAAAAAATGAATTACTAATAATAGCTATAAAATTGTGTTGTAAATTGAATTATAAACAAATATGATAACCTATCGAAAATTTACCAATAAGTTAACTAATATTTATTATTTATTTTATTAAACCGGAAGTGCAATTTTTTATGTACCTTTTATAGGAGTAATATTTTTTTAACGCGTCATGCATTTATGAGTAGTTTATCGAATTACTTTGATAACAATAAGGGTAAGAAGAGGTCCACTACTGAAAGGTCGGCCGAAATATCCGTGGAATTTTTTAGCTAATGTCCGAGTGCGGTGGACGGCTTAGGAATGTTGTATCACACATACGTCAGACAAGAATTGCCCCCAAGTCAATTACATTCTTCCTAAAGCCCAGATGATATGAGTGGTGACTCATTTAGAAAAGGATGGAATGGTAAATTCTTTAGTAATAAAAGGTTACTCCTCTGTCGTCAAAAATAAAAAAACCAGTAATTGCTAAAGTTCGGATAATGAGTTAATATTTGGTGAATTTTAGGAGACGAACAAGTTTTTTATCGTTTTCATTTTGATGATTAAAATCTTGTAAAAGAAAAACATTAGGGGATAATTTGACATGCAATTATAGTCATTAGATTACGAACCAAATAAATATTTAGACAGGTGATGTAGTAATTACAAATCTCTTTAAAATACTTGAACATGTTACTTGGTTTGGAAGCAACCGTTAAACAAGGGTAAAATAATTAAAAAAATATTTGGATGAAAATTCCGAATTTATTGGCATCTTTTAAAGAAGTAAACTTGGCAACTTTGTTTTCAAACTAGACTCTGAAGATACCGTTACATCTTAACATTTAATTCAAATTATTGATAAGTTATGATTACTACCAAATTGCAATTAACATCACATTTTTCAAAAGTGCAAGAACTAATTAGTCAAAATAAACGATTTCATTATTAGTAATTTTTAATAAAACAAAAAAAACTTATATTTAAAGTGGAAGTTTGAAGTTAATTTTATCAGCTAAAAGTTCCAGAAAATAAAGAAGTAATTGTAATATTCTTACATTATTGCCATATGTCACTTTTATCAATTTTATTATAAACTATAAATTGTAAAATTTTAGTTTTTTTATAAATATGTCACTTATTTAAATCGGATAAAAAATAAGGAAGCTACATCGTTTGCCATTTTTTGTGCACACCTCTGTATATTTGACAATGATGTATCTTAGTGTATGAGAGAATTGCTTTTCTAAAACAATCTATATTTTACGAAGTACTTGTAAAGAAACAAGTTTGTTATTTTTTTAAATTAAACAAAACATATCTTTTGTAAACTTGAAAGTTAATTTAAATGACATATTTATAAATATAAATACGGGTAACAACATAAACTAGGTGATTATGAATTTCAATATCCTTGGGTATCTACTTTATCAATTATCATAACCTTAAAGAAAAATAATGTGCAATTTTATTCACAATCATCAACCGCATCGCCAACAAAACGCGACCTTCGTTTTATATGTAATTACCATGAATTATTCACTGCATGTTTTTTAAAAATGAAAAATGTTTCTATTTTTTATAAGCCAAATTTACATATATTATGATAGGTTTTTATACATTTTTAACATTTTTTGTAAATATACATAAATAACAGAACAAATTACTTTAAAAAACAAACAAATGCAGTCAAAATAAAAAAAAACAAGTTTAAGTATACAGGGTGGTGATTATTTCGATGCTCACCATTGGTATCTTTTAAAGTGGAAGAGATACTAGGTCGATTAAATTAGATAAAAGTTGCTCATTAAAAATCTGAAAAAAATAGAATATTTAAACTCGTTGTAAAGTTATTGCAAAAAAAATAAAAAAAATGTGATTTTGGAAAATAATTTATATTTGCCAAATTACTGCTACATCAATCAAATTTGGTACCTTTAAATTGTTGACTATTCTGAGTTAAGTGACGTCAAAAAATATTTTATGGCCGCCATGTTGAATTTTTACATCATCAGATAATAAATAATAATATATTTCTGTTTGCTAATTAACTTTAATATGTTCCTTTAGAAAATGTGTTAAATTTAAGAATTTGTATAAAAAACAAATGAAAGCAATGTTTTATGGACAGTTTCCATGGTTACCATAAAAATATCTCCTCAAAATTGCTCTAATAATAAAGAAAATAATAATAGTAAACAAATGACCTGCAATAAGAGCATTTTATGTAAATAACGGGTGTCTTTATAATATTAAACAAGAAAATGATTAAAGTATTTGCTTTTTTATTATTAGAATTTTGATCAAATTTAAAGTTTCATTTGAGGCGATATTTTTATGGTAACCATGGAAACTGTCCATAAAACATTGATTTCATTTGTTTTTATACAAATTTTCAAATTTAATACATTTTCTAAGGGAACACATTAATGTTAATTAGCAATCTGAAAATGTATTATTATTTATTATCTGATGAGGTAAAAATCCAATATGGCGGGCATAAGAAATAAAAAGGTGATTATCGCGGCTTGGAATCTAGAAGGCCAAAAAATAATTTTTGACGTCATTTAACTCAGAATAGTCAACAATTTAAAGGTACCAAATTTCATTGATGTAGCAGTAATGGTTTGGAAAATATAAATTATTTTCTAAAATCACATTTTTTTAGATTTTTGGCCATAATTTTGCAGTGAGTTTAAATATCTTAAATTTTCATTCAGATTTTTAATGGACAAAAAAATGCGCAACTTTTCTTTCATTTAACCGACCTTGCATCTCTTCCACTTTAAAAGATACCAATGGTGAGCATCGAAATAATCACCACCCTGTATATATTTCTTCTACTTTTGGGCGTTTGTCGAAAAAATTGAAAAGCGTTCATAATCTGTAAGGTCATTAAAAATTAATTTATTTTTTATAATAATATACTTTTGGAAAAATTGATATTTTTTATTTTTTTTGCAAATGTACCAAAAATGTTATTACTGTGAAGTACATTTTACGAATATTTTGCAAACTACCCTTTTAATTAAAGATGTGTGAATATTGAGGATCAACAGAACATATTATTTCCGGGATATTTATCTACAATCTATAAAGTAGGTACTAAATATAGAAAATTGCAAGAAGGAAAAAGGCCTTGACTGACACCAATCTAAATATATCTTTACAATTAATTAAAGTTATTATCTATTTTTAGGAAAAAAAGTGTCTTTATATTTTCAACTAATACCGTTATTTGTTCTTCGTGAAATCGCGATCAATGTCAATAGCATAAATTAGACCAGCCCAGATTGGGATATTTGCCCAGTTGTCAAGGCGCGGTCTTGAACCCGAAATAAAATATTTTAAGCATGTCCCACTTAATATTTTACATAACTTATTCATGTATGACATCAACATACTAATTTATATCACCTTTATTTTTCAAATTATAGAAATAAACAAAATATTTGATTATAAATAATTTATATGATTATGTTTTGCGGATATGCATAACCCGAAGATAAAAATATTTTAGCATGCAATGACATTGAATCATTAAACGAATAGTCGTATGATTTTATTTAGATAAGTATAGTCAAGATAAACTCTTGAGAATGCAAGAATTAAACTCGGAATTAAAACTGATTATAAGGCAAAAATTATTTCATTTATTTCTTCTAAATTCCTATACCCGTTTTTTTTCAAATTTTATCAAAAGATTTGTGGAAATTTGTTTGTAAATATGTATTACTACTTGAAAGAGAACAGTTAATTTTAGCTTTTATAATTTTTTTTAAATATTGTATTTGGTTAAACTTTTTTTACAATTCCAAACGCTTTAATTCTAATACCATG
This sequence comes from Stenus bimaculatus, assembly GCA_963971135.1. NCBI lineage: Eukaryota > Metazoa > Arthropoda > Insecta > Coleoptera > Staphylinidae > Stenus > Stenus bimaculatus. The sequence goes on along the minus strand of OZ020180.1, from coordinate 54,923,796 downwards.
GTTTAAAAATTTGTGTTAACCCAATTACTCCGAATTTATATTATTAGAGAAAATTTTATTTTGACTGCTGATCTAAATTCCTTAATTTTTTTATTGATTTAAAAAAAAGGGGACTAAAATAGTTTAACTGTTATTTTTACTTAGGCCCATGCAACAAGTGCAAATAGTGGATAATATTTACACGCGACGTAAAAATTGTACAACGCCAACGAGACTGTAGTTCAAGTTGGACAATACGTTAGTTTTGTCTACGATCGGTGATCACCAACCATTGAAAATAATATAATTCCATATGAACATGATATTAATGAGAGATATTGACATTTCTAAATTTGTCATTTGTCAGTGCATAAACTCATGCTTTTTTGCACTAGTGCAGAAAAGCATTACTCAAGTCATGCCTTCTCTACTTTTTGCACGATCGTAGAAATTTATTTTTTAGAATTCAGTTAACAAAATATTTTACCCTCATGAATATACAGGGTGTCCCATTTGACGTTGGACTGTATGGGTATCTTTGTTACTATTGGAGATAGTCGGTTAAATGGACACTGTGGTAGAGATTTTTTCGAATATTAATAATTCATTTACAAAAAATTTGAATATCGCATCGTTCCAACGCTATCTTGAAAAAACAAGAAATATTTTTAAAATATGGCTATAACTTCTTTATTTTCTGTGGTACCAAAAAAGTTTTTTGATATAATACAGACAATTTTTTGTGTACAATGCAGTAAAACAAATGAATATTTTTTTTCGCTAACCGATTGACCGGAAAGGAACCAAACTTATTTTTTCTTATGGCAGCCATATTGTATTTACACATATTCGGAATCAGTATTTTTTCTGAGTGATTTGGTATACCATATGTCATATTTAAAAAAATAAAATTATTTGATTTTACAAACTAACATTGGACTTTAAGAGATGTAAATTGTTAATAAGATAAATGTAACTATTTAAAATATTAAATGTAAAATAAATCATAACACATATGTATTGACAGTTTACATCTAATCAAGGCGATTTTTGGTTAGTAAAATAAAATTATTTCTATTTTTCTTAAAATATTACATATGATATATCAAATTACTCAGAAAATACACCAATTCCGAACATGTGTAAATCCAATATGGCTGCCATAAGAAAAAAAATATGTTTGGTTCATTTCCGGTCAATCCATTGGCGAAAAAATATTCATTTGTTTTACTGCATTGTACACAAAAAATTGTCTATATTAAGTCAAAAAAAATTTTTGGTACCACCGAAAATAACCAAGTATAGCCATATTTTGAAAATCGCATTTTCTTGTTTTTTCAAGATAGCGTTGGAACGATGCGATATTCAAATTTTTTGTAAATGAATTATTAATATTCGAAAAAATCTCTACTACTTTGTCCATTTAACCGATTTTCTATCTCCAATAATAACAAAGATGCCCATACAGTCCAACGTCAAATGGGACACCCTGTATATGCATATATTGCATCTCCAAAAATGATTTTTTTTTTGCTATAAGTTGTGGTTTTTCTATTCTTTAAAATGCGCTGTTGGGGGTGTGCAATGTTTAAAGAATGTGGTCAATAGAGTGAGATCTGGAATTTTATACGTCATCCCTTCCAAAAGAACATTGCCTTGCCGAATTTTTAATAAATTTTATTAAATATGAAGTTATTTAGAGTGGATAGTTTTAAGTTCATCACCCTGAATATATTTTCTTATACGTTATACGGCTTAGGTTTCTAGTAATAAGAAGATTATTTAATTAAAATTAGCTAATTAAAAGTATAATATATAAATAAGTTTTAGAAACAAAGATGTGCCTTCATCATGCACGCACGGTTTTGTTACTTCCAATGGGGTCAAAACAAACCAACAGGTATAGCACACCACTGATGTTGATTCCCACATCAATTAAAACAAAAAAGACTTTAATTCGCCATATGTCCAAGCTCCCCTTTTACTTTATTAAAAACGATGTGGGCTTGCCTTAATTAAAATGGACTCTATGTTTAACCAGAATTTTTATCACAAGCCATTAACTTTGCACTTTACTTACATAAAAATAAAGTAATTGAAATTAGTATACAGGGTAATTCATTAAACTTTAGAGAAAAAATTATCTAACTAAAATGGTTTAGAATAAATGGGTTTGCAAAATAAGCTGTAGTTTTTCTGGGGTTTGTTTTTAAAGAAAATAGCAAAATACGCGCAATTTTTACTTCACAAAGAAAAAAATTGAAAAAAATATAGCCTGAAGATTCTACATTGCACCCCAAAAAGAAAATTTTAAAAAAATTCGAAGAAAACTTTTTAAGACCAAAAACTATCTTCTTAAGGTTTAATTTTTTATATTCACAAATAAAGAAATGACAGGTGTGGCCCTAGTTTCGTGTACAACTTGCTTTCTAACAGGTTTAAAAAGGTTTTACACATTTATTGTGCTAAATTAAAATATTTTGCCAGGAATCTACTGATAGTCCTCAAAACGCAACAAAGAGATTGGGTGCCAGTTTAAGGACACGCTGTATACATATGTACGCAGATTATAGCTTACAGAAAATATTAAAATGTTACCAGCCTCGAAATGATTTATTATATTTAAATTTCTAACGTCTATACCTACGGTAAGATTATAATATTATATTTTTTAATACTAATTTTTCATTTTGAAAATAGATTTGTAAATGCAAAATACGTAAACCATTAAAATGCATAAAACGATTAAAAATATTTTGGGGTTCAAAATTTTGATAAAACATCCATTGAGTAAGCTTTTTTATGCCATTATTTGAGAACTAAAAAATCCAAAAGTGAATTGGCCTAAATTAAAAGCTTATTTACATACAGAGTGGGTTTAAAGTAACGCATAATAAGGTGGCATAAATTAATAAATATTGGTACTATAAATCACTTGTCATATCTACAAATATTTTTAGAATATAACGTTCGATTTAATATTTCCGATAACGCCATTGCATCCTCATGGAAAATAATAAAAGAATAAACAATTTAAAAGCACATTTTACTGTTTTAAAATTTCTATAAATAATAGAGGTTCATGAATATTATGCATTACTAAAAACTCACCATTTATAATTCGATTTTCGTACACCCACAATTAAACATAAGTACATTTTACAGAGTAGGAGTATAATCCCAAAGAGGATAATATTTTTTACCTGATCATCTTTAATTTTGGGAGAATATAAAGCCGATGGCACTTACCTGAAAAAAAATGAACAAAAATTAGTAAGATTTAAAATAACCTGATCGTAATAAAGGTATAAAACAAGTGCAAGGTTTTATAGTTCATTGAAAAAAAGATAAAATTAATTTGTTTTCATAAAAATAATTGTTTTTACCTACACATGCTTTTTGCGCCATTGATTATGCTGATGTAACTTTATTTATTAGCAATTAAATAGATTGGCATTGTAATTGTTGTTAAACGAAATTTTTTTATTGAAATACTTTTTCCACTTTTAAAAATTACTTACTAAGTACTAAAAAAATTAGAGCTAAAAATTCTAAATTTAGAAGGATTCCAGCCTTTATAAATTATTATTTCAAAATAATTTATCTAAACTTTACAGGATAACTAACGGTTTTTCAAAATTCAGGCTAAAAAAGAAGTTGAATTCCCAACTTTATATCTGGGTCAATTGGTCAAGAGGATTTTTTAAAGTATTTTTTTTAGTATCCCTGAAGGTTCCTCAATAACGTACCGGACAGTTCTTGCGCCATTTTTGGGACACCCTGTATAGTAGTACCACGCTTAAATTGAATCAAATTGAATTTTTTACCCATGCTGGAAGGTTTTTGTAGGTTTTTAGGTTGGAATTCCTGTTTGCTGCGCGGTGCTACTATATTAATCTTTTACATTAACAAAATTTATAAACAATAATTTTATTATTAGGAACTCAGTTTTTTTCAATTTTACTGTCTTTTTTAGTTTCATAATTTAATTGTTTTTTAGAAAGAACGTCAGGACATTCAGGCGAAAACGTTTAGATAAAGAAAACAACCAAAAAGAACATTTATAGGATTAAATAAGCGTTTATGGGAAATTGAATGGATAAGTACCATTGGATTTAATACAGATACAAATATTTTAAGAAGAAACTTTTTTTTAAATGGCAACGTACATATGTATACCATGCAATACATCATTGGAAAGCTAATTTTTAGTACTTTACGTCAGTCCATAAAATTATTATTTAATTCATAAAAAATAAACATGGACAAAATGTTGTTTTCCAACTTAATCTTTTATGGATTGCCGGAAATTACATTACAAAAAATAGCCTTTTTATTATTTTCCTTTCAAAATAAAAATATTTTAGCCTTCAAAAAAGGGCTAAATCATTTTTTGACTGCTAAAACATTTTATTGTTTTATTTAAATAGAATAGTACTTTATTAAAAAAAAAATGTTTTAGTCCGTTTTGAAGGCAAAATATTTTTATTTTGAATTGAAAATAATAAAAAGGCTATTTTTTTGTAATTTTCGATGGTCCAAAAAAGTTCAAGTTGGATAACAAAATTTTATCAATGCTTATTTTTCATGATTTAAATAATAATTTAAAGACTCTCATAAAGTACTAAAAGTTAGCTTTCCAATGCATGACATATGTTGCCATTTAAAAAAATTCAAAATGGCTGCCGCGTCAAAAATCCGGGCGATTAAAAAATTTATTTTCCATTTTGAAATATTTCTACCAAAGCCCTATTTGATCGCACTTTTTTTATCCAGCCATTTGGGCATGATCGCTTTGGTTCCATATATAAAAATCACCCTGTATTTATCATTTAAAATATATGTAATACTCTTAATAAGTAAGCACCTAATATTTTGTTTATAAAAAAGAAAATATGTAACGGTAACGTAGGATGTCAGTTTTTAGTAAACACGTACTAAAGGTTCTTATTTCTACGATATTTAGTGGAATCGCCTTAGGTGGGGTGGAATTTTGTTTTTCATGTGAATTTCTTCGACTGGCCAAAACGTCATGTTTTCATTATTCTCTTTGCCAAAACCTTACTTAAAAAAACTATGAAAAAATGACCTTTTGGCAAGTCTATGAAATTCCCATGAGAAAAAAATTATGTTCTAGCTTATTATACAGGGGTCCCGTAAGTGGAAATTGTATAGGAACTATGTACAAATAAATATATACATTCGGTAGTTTTTCAATTAGTTTTTTCCGTATCGTTAAAAATACATTACAATCTATAATACATTCAAAATTTTTCTAAAAATTCAGCGTTTTCGGCACTTTAAAATATAAATATAAGTTGTAAAAAACATTAGGTGGTGCTTTCAAAATAAGAATTATTTTAATTTTAAATACGCAAATAATCACAAGAGGAATTTGACCGTTCAGGGTTAAGATAATTATAAGAACTGCACGATTTAATAAATAAAAGCGATCATATTTGTGGTTATTTATGTGGTGACCTGAATGTAGATCAAGATTCACATTTTTACTAAGCGCCTTCTAACGGTACCTGCTAATAACATGCATTTTATAATAAAAAAAATAAAAAAACAGACATCTAGGCGACACGTTTATTATAAATATAGAAAAATGTACAAAGGCTTTTACGCTTAAAGAATATCATCATTTTAATTAAAAAATTCAATAAACGAAGAAATTTAATTCTCTAAAAAGTATAATTTAAAATTTATTTTTTAATATCAACAAAATCTATTGCGGTATTTGTTTTCTTGTCTGCCAATAACGAAAATAAAAATTAACGAAGTAGAGAGTTTTTAGTATGTTTTTTACTTTTGTATAATTTAAAATGCTAATGATTTAGTGATGTAGTCATTGCCAGAAACAAAAATAAAGTTTAGAAATGACTAAATTACTTATTCTGTCTAGAAACCTCTTTTATGAATGAATATTCTTTAGCAAATAAGAATATAAATTAGATATTATAAAAAAGTAAAAAGAAATTAATGAGTTCCAAATCACTTGTGAAGAACGCTAAAAAAATTCCAACTAATATCATTCCTTATACAAAATAATTAACATTTTATTTTTTGTAGTTAATTATATGTATATTTCGTATTGAATAGCTTCAAAATAATTTGACATATAACTATTATTTGGAGTATTTTTAAAATTTTTCTGTATTTTTGAATAGTTTCGGGAAAGCTGAGAATTCATATGCGTTTCAAATTAAAAATTTGAAAGTTAATAATTTTAAATTGTAGTTTAAGAAAAGTAGAAAAAATAAAAAAAAAATAAGTCTCTACGACTTTTTGTTGAAAAGTATATGACATTCTAATAAATGTGTATAGACGTGTGTTAATTTAAAAATTCATATTTCGTTATTTTTTTTGGGGGGTAAATTTTTTTGGGGGTGTAGAGGGCAACCGAAACTCACTTTTCATACATGTTTTATTATCTTATATTGTGCTTAAAATTTTTCATGGAAATAGGTTTTTATTTTTTTTCTCTGCAACTATAAAAGTTATCGGTTTCAATTTTTTACCTAAGGTCAATAGAGGCTCTTTTTAAATATTTAGTTAAAATCGGTTAATTAGTTTCTTCGTAAAACAATTGCAAAGTTTTGGCAACATTTTGGTGCAATTTAATTCAGAGCAGTTTTCAATCGAATATTTTTTTTTTGGCAGGTTCTTGTGGAGGAGATGGTGGGGCGAATTTTAGGCTACTATTAAACATTCTGCTGGGTTGAATGGTTTTGAACATATTAATTACTTTGTGAAACGTGAAAAATTTTAAACCGAAATGTTGGCTCGAAATCTTCCGTCATACTCGAAAAGGAAAAAAAATAGCAAAGAGATTATTTTCTTTATGATAAAGTGGAACTTAAAGTCCTTTAGGGAAGGTACATTACGTGGAGGTGGAATAGACTCTGAAGGGTTTATTAAAATGAAACGCACCAAAATTTTTTGGCGCGACTTTGTAAATGCGATTTTAAAAGTTTTGTTAGTTTTTTAGAAATTCAAAAAAACCTATGCGTAGGTGGTTTTGGCTTGAGGAGTACATTCGACTGAGTTTTTAAAATTGAAAATCCGTTAAAAAATATTCCGACGCGAGCCGCCCACCCCCCGAAAATTAAAATTTGGAATTTATTTGAGCATAAATTTCCAACCCTGTTCAGTATAAAAATAAAAAAATTCTTTATAAAAATTATTTCTTTTAAGCCAAATAAAGTAAGGAGTACAACAATCCGATCGAGTTTGGCGATATTTTTTGAACATTTTAGTTCTATTTTTCTATGATGGTTAAAATTTTGGAATTGATTATTTTACTAAAATATTAACGTAATAAGGAAAATAAAAAATACTCGACTTTCAGAGTTGGTCCCTATCAGAAGTTACGAATTAAAAAAAATAAAATATCAAAAAGATCTCCAGGAACATGGTAATAACCGCGATTTTTTGTTTTGGTAGATCTTGAGATCAAGGGCGTATCCAGGATTTCATCTTGGGGAGGGCAAAATTATTGATGAAAACTCGAAATTGGGCGAACTAACCTAAGCTTAAATTTTTCTAATTTTGCTAAAATATACAGGATGTCTCGAAAATGGCAAAAGAGCTCTCCAGTACGCTGTTGGAGACTCTTCAGGGAGATCGTCAGAAAAATAGTTTAAAAAGTCCTCTTGGCCAAATGACCGATATATGAAAAGACAAAGTTGGGAATTCAACTTTTTTAGCATAAATTTTGAAAACCCGCTAGTTGTCCTGTAACGTTTGGGTTCTCTTTAGTTGTGATGTAATAAATAAAATTTAAATCGTATTATATTAACTTCATAATTTGTTTTTTAATTGAAAATTATGACAGGTAATTATTATAGGTAATTTTAAATTAAAAAAATGAATTACCAACGTTGTCTCTTCATATTTCGGTCAATTGGTCAAAAGGAGTTTTTAACTATTTTTCTGAGGATCTCTGAAAAGTAGAGAGCTCTTGCGTAATTTTTGGGACATCCTGTATTTTAAAAGTGATGAGAAGAATATCGTAGAAAGTAGACTCATCTACCAAAAAACAATTTTCGGGGTCGGAACACCCCAGTTTTTTGTAGGGACTTTTTTCCCACAGAAAATGCCGTTAATTCAAAATTATACTATAGTTCATTAACTATTAGATCAATTTAACTGAAAAGCAAAGCTCAATCAAATAATTATTTTGATAGAATTATTTTAAAAAATAAATACGAATTATTCTTGATGTTTCCGCTCCATAGAACTTTGCAGAAAAGTCTATTAATTTAAAAAGATTCAGTGTTGGTACCCTTGTACGGTTTATTTCAAAGATTGAACGAAAATAAATAAAAATAATTGATAAGACAACAACGGGTTAATTTGCTTTCTTATAAAAATGGAATTTTTATTATTTTCGCTCATACTCGTATCTATGATCTTCAGCGAAAAGTTTTGTTACTTTTGCAAAAAACTCTTCACATACCAGCACCGTGACGCCAAGGGGTTGCGTCTGGAAGTCTGGAGACTTAAAAATTGTTTAGGTCGATCCTGAGGATGTAAGAAAAAAAGGGGCCAGACCCGACGGAGTAGCGATTTTCCAAAATCGATGGCGCCGACGACTGGAAAAAAGAAAGAAAAACCGACCGTCTTCGGTAATTTTTTGTGTTATGGTGGTCTAAAATATTTACAAATCGGACCCCATTTAGAACAAATATCCCCCTTTATGATAAACCTTGAATTTTTAAAATTCGATGAAAAAACACCCTTTTCGAGGTCGTACCTCTACCCCTACCCCCTTCACAGAGGCGGGTTAAAACCGCCGTCTTCAGAATTGGGTCCTCTATAACTACTAAAATTTTGTGCGATTCGGGGTGAATTTCGGACACTAGGGGTGTGAAACCGAAACCAGCTTGGGGACGAATATCTTTTTTTGGGGTGGTCCCGGCTTAAATACTTTCATCTTGGAATTTTCTCGTCCATCCATCTACAAAATTAGAACACTACGCAAATAACTCATTTTTGCCTCCCAATTCGTTTTAATAATACATATAAAATATAGAAGAATACTTTATACAGGGTCCGCCAAAAAAACGGAAACACCTAAATATTTTTTGAACCGTAATGAATTTAAAAAAAAGTTTATTTAATTTAAACAAGCTACCATTTAATATCCAATCCAATAAGTGTCGGCACTGTCAAAAAAACCCTAGACCGTTTCGTCACTCTTCATTCCATCAAGAATAAGGTTGGATCGGGTCGCCCAAAAACTGCCACCTCCTTAGAAAAAAGGCAAGAAATAATGGAACAAATAGTGGAGACTCCTAAAATTAGTACCTCCCAATTAGCATTGAATCATGATGTGAGTATAACGTCCATTCGTAGAGTTTTAAGAAAAGAAAAAGCACACCCTTATAAGGTCCAATTAATTCACGAACTGACAGAAGACGATCCCGATAAGAGAATGGAATTTTGAGAAATTCTTCAAAACCAAATTATTAATAATCCTGCCATGTTAAGAAACATTTTATTTTCTGATGAGGCCACATTCTGTTTAAATGGGTTAGTAAACAGACATAATTTAAGATATTGGTCAACAGAAAATCCACATTGGTGTAAAGAACTTCATACCCAGTATCCTAAAAAAGTCAACGTTTGGCTAGGCGTTATTGGCAATATAAAAGTGGGACCATTTTTTATCGACGGAATATTAACATCTCAACGTTACTTAGAGTTACTTCAAAATGAAATAATACCTCACCTCCGCAATATCTTCAATGAGGTGGAATGGAATAATATTTGGTTCCAGCAGGATGGAGCCCCGCCACATTATGGTGCAGAAGTTCGAACATACCTAGATAGAACTTTTCCGCAAAGGTGGATTGGAAGAAGAGGATCAATTGAATGGTCACCGAGATCACCGGATCTACAAATATTAGATTTCTCAATTTGGGGACATCTAAAATGAAAAGTTTATGTTAACAGGCCACAAAATCTTGAAGATTTAAGGAGGAAAATAAGTGAAGAAGTTCAGAATATTACGGAAGAACATTTGGAAAACTGTTTGAGGGCATTTATGGATAGGTTGGGGCATTGTCAAGCTGTACAGGGTTTGCAATTTGAACATTTGCTATAATTGTTTTAAACGAATATTAAAAAATTCGCGAACGTTCACATAATTATTATTTTCATTAAATGATTTTTTATTTCGTTGTTATTTCTTTTGTTTCTTTATTTTAAAATTGTTCTTTAATTATTGTTTGTAAAATTTGCTAGAAATAAAGGTTTTGTTGGAAATTGTTTTAAGTTCAGGAATTTCAATAAGTAGCTACAACTCGGCAACAACGAGTTTTATAAAAAAATGATTTTTACAAAAGTTTACTAAAAGAATCCAAAAATATATAAATATACAGGGTGTTGCATTTAAAAAACGAAAGTTAGGTGCCGTACACTAATAAAGCGAACATCCTGTATATTCAAAATTATGTTTAAATGGTAGCTTGTTTAAATTAAATAAACTTTTGTTTAAACTTTTTTTTTTAATTCATTACGGTTCAAAAAATATTTAGGTGTTTCCGTTTTTTTGGCGGACCCTGTAGAAGAATACTTTATATGAATTATTTTCTGTTTACACATAATATGCACGTTCAAAATTAACTAAATTTTTGTGGTTAACGGTTTTATCTCTTTGTTATGATGCTAATTACATTATTAATAAGGAACAAGAAAGTGTTATTAATTAATTACATTTTTATAAAACCGACAATTTTAGGTAGAAAAATATTATCAATAAAAAATGGGAATATCTAATTTACCGTTATTCTTTATTCTCATTTATTAAAATTATAAAAAATGTTACATGAAAATATTTACTCAGCTATCATTAATTGTGCCTTTGTATCTTGGTTTTTAAAAAGCTTTTCTTTCGTGATTGCTTTTATAAAGGCACCTACCCTTATTTTGAAAAGAAATAAAGCTGGTGCAAATAACCAACTGTTGCTTCTTGTTCGCGTGCAGACCTCCAGTTGTCGTTTTCAAATAAAAATTGGCATGAGAAGTAGTAAGCTCGGTAGTAAGTAGTAAAGGGTTATTGAGTACTCTTTGAATGAAAGTAATCTCATTAGTAAATAAAAAGTGCCATTGGAATTATTCAACGTTCTGAGTTTGTACTCTAAATATAACCGTAAAGTCACCAACCGAGGGGATACAAATAATAACTCGCAAAAAACTCTTTGTAAAGAGTCAATTTAGTATTGCGAAACCCGTTGAGAGCTTGTTACTTCTTTTCTAAAGCTTAAAGCAATAGATGATTACAGTTACTTTAAGTAATTGGTTACTATATTTATACAGGGTGTCCGGTTACTGAATTTGGAAGTTTTTAATGACATGACATAAAATGTTACGACATTTTTGCCTTCGTCGGAATGAGACTTTAGATCAAAAATGTCCTTTCTTAGTACCACTTTATTCTCTATAAAAATTTTGTAAGTACTTACAAAATCGGAAAGGTGCCCATAATTATATTATTGAAATTAAGATTCATGGATCAATTCCCATAATAAGAAACTGAACAGAACGTGCTTACTCTAAAGACACGTTCAGTTCTCACACTTAACTTCAAGAACAGGAGTTGCATTACAGTAGTAACCCTAAACCTTGTTACCTTGTTCATATGAGATAAGGAAATATCATTCTTTCACATTATATTTTATTAATTCTTTCAGATAGAATGTGAGAAAATATTGGATTTAATTTGAGGTGAATGTATACATTTTTAGGAATCACTTAAGCAAAAAATTTTAATATTCGCCACAAGGACGTGTTAAATTTTTTATAATGAAAAAAAGGATTTTTTTAAAATAATATTAAAAATTAAAATCGAAATAATTATATCGTTTTCATGAAACTTGAATATTGTGTACTAAAATTGACTGATCATCTTTTATTGGAAAATTGTATTCATTACTAATTAAGTACATTTCCTTTTTGGAAAGTTCATTGTCTATAAATTATAGGCTAAGTACAACTGAGTTTATTGCTCCTTAATTTAATTATTAAAATGCCGGCGTCGTTGCAAAGGGGAGATATGATTTTTTAATTCACTTTGGTTGGCGATAGTCATCACTTAAATATCCATTACACGTTTACACCCAAGTCTACACCTAGCCATTTTTATGCCAATTTAATTAATAAAAGATGCGTCATTCGAGATTAACTACCCAACCAAAATTCTATTTGAAGATTAAAATGTGCAGACCTTTTTATAGTTATACGTGCATTGAAATAACTAATGTTTTCTAAATCTCAGTAATCTAATAAGACATTAATAACACGTTTCTGTTTCTACGTCCAAACTACTCGACTGCACTTGAAAAATGGAAGAAGCTTAAAAACACTTAAAGTATTGATTGAAGTCAAGTAAACTGCAAGTTCACATTTGTCAAGTCTTTTTAAGTCACTTGAATAAAATGAAGGACGTATAGAAAATGAAGGAACCGAAGTAAAAAGAAAGCACCTAACTAGGATAATCAAATTATTTATCATGTAATGTAATTTTTATTTTATTTTGTCTCATCAAAAATTTGAATAATGCAGAATTCATATACCAATGTTATTTTACTTATCTGTAATTTCAGGAAAATTTCATTACTAGGTCTTTGTAAAAAAATTGGGGAAAAAAAAGTTGTCCCTAATTGTTTATTAATTTGTGTTTAAACCACAACGATCTTAAAAATTTAAATAGATAAATAATATAATTTATTTTATTAAATGTCTTGACATTTTTTGAAAACTACAATAGTCTTACAATAATTAAAAAATGTAGTTTTTTTTATATTAATGGGTAGAATATACTTATTATTCACCCTGTATACTGTATATTTTTCATCGACATTTGCTCATGTAAAAGTATGGCAATATAAATGCAGTTTAAAAAAATTAAAACGAGTAGGTAGTAATTTAGCCTGGTCAATTATAAAATATCAATTAATAAAACTTAGTCCATGGATAAATTAATATTTAGCAATGTGAAATGATTAATAGTTAAAGCAAAATTATTATTGAATTAATTTTTAATTAAGCACTTTAAATAACTTAATGAATTTAAAAATTATTAGTACTCTCCTGATTGAAAAATAATTATAAAGTTTCTTTTAATAATAATGCTAATTTAATTTAGGGTTTTAAATTTAATTTTTAATAAACTATAAGAAAATGTTGTAATTAAAACGAGCGACACTGAATAACTTAATAAAAAAATGTGACAACATGAATAATTTTATAATAATATGAAAATTGTCTCCATCTTTGTCGCAAATACACTTTTATTTTATTAATTGATACATTTTTAAATGGGACTAGGAATTAATTTTTTAGAACCAATACGATTTACTGACTTAAATTCTGCAAAGAAGATAATTAAAGAGAATGGCTAAAAGTAATTTAAAATTGACAGTTATTTAACCAACGAGTTGGTTAAAAAGGGCGATTAATAATCGATAAGTTTTAAAACACGAGCGAAACGCGTTCGTTAATACTGACAGCTTGATGTGAACATAACCTCACTTTTATAAAATAAATTTAAAATGTACTGGGATACCTATCGCTTGTCTTTTAAATTGATTTTAAATATTCACTATATTACATATTACAAAGAACATCATTGGCTGTTTTTAAACTAAGTGAACAATGAGGTGGATCATTTTAAGTTTCCCTCTATAAAATCAATCAATCTGATTGGCTTATGGCCGATCTCACCGACACGACTTAAAATTTAAGAACTACTTTAATGTCTAAATTGACAGGAACACAATACAAAATCTGTCAATTCAAAATTTAAGTACTACTTAGGGGCCTAAGTCGTGTCGGTGAGATCGGCCATTATAGATTTAAATAAAAAAAATAAAAATAAGATGAACTTTATACAGAGTATCGCACAAAAATCATTAAAATTTTAAACTTTTGCTTAACTTTTTCAGGAGGAAAAACTTGATAAATTTTTGGTTCACATTGGCATTTAGTACCAAAAAAGAATTATACCTAGTGATCCAGAAAAAAATCTCAAAAAATCTACTTTTTCGTTCTGAAAAACAGTGCGAAATGCCAGTTTGATGACGTCATCGGAAATGCAAATTTCAAATAGTGTTCCAAATTGCTTTAGTATAACTGAATTTTTTTTTTTGTTTTCTATTAAAAAATTAAAATTCAAAAGACTAATAATTTATGAATAAGAAAATTAACGTTCGTAGATATAATTTGAAGAAGGTGAATAAAAACAGCTTTTCAAACTCCTTAATGTGGTAATTTATTTTTAATAAATATATGCCAACGTTTCGACAACTAGGATTTTTGTCTTTTTCAAGGCTTGCTTCTTCTACATCGCAATAAAAAATTATGTTGGTTGTTCAATCTTGCAAGTTTCGTGTAACTAGTATTCAATTTCTTAAACTCCTTAACCACTTCCAATCCATAAAATTGTCTGGTTTCTTCGTAAAAACCCATCGAGCCAAGTAAAATATGAATAAGAAAATTAACGTTCGTAGATATAATTTGAAGAAGGTGAATAAAAACAGCTTTTCGAACTCCTTAATGTGGTAATTTATTTTTAATAAATATATGCCAACGTTTCGACAACTAAGATTTTTGTCTCTTTGTTTAAGAAATGGAATACTAGTAACACGAAACTTGCAAGATTGAACAACCAACATAATTTTTTATTGCGATGTAGAAGAAACAAGCCTTGAAAAAGACAAAAATCCTAGTTGTCGAAACGTTGGCATATATTTATTAAAAATTACCACATTAAGGAGTTCGAAAAGCTGTTTTTATTCACCTTCTTCAAACTAATATTTTACTTTCGAGTAAAAAATAAAATTCCATAATGTAGCGAACTTGGGGATTATACAGGGTGATCCAACGAGAACGAAAAAGACTAATTTTGAACTAGTTAATACACATTTTTGAAAAATCGCTCATACTGGTAAATTTAAGGGGAACATTTTTTAATAATAGCTGCAACATTTTAATTTAAAGAGTTACATAAAAAAGGTAAATACAAAAGTTTTTTTAGTTAATTTCAGTGTATATTTAGGCATTTTTAGTTATTCTTTGTCTTTCTTTATTTTGTAGCATGAGCAACCAACAATTGTTTTTTAATTAGCATTAGTATGTTTTCTTTCCACTTTTTAAAAGAGCGTTTTTTTTTTTGTTTTCGCCATTGCTATTTTATGATAAATAAAAAATGAAGAAAAATTACGGGTGTCCCATTTAAAAACCCGCAAAAATTTATTTGAATTGTAAGAATAATTTTAAACAAATTTCTTATGGACTAGTATTTTTTTCGACACCTTATGAAGTTATGGCAATATGACGTAACAATTAATAAAATTTTGTTGTTGTAACTTTTCAAGTTACAATGAAAAACTACTGTTCCCTAGGAAACTTTTTCTTTGGAATGATATTTAATATCTAAAAATTTTAAAGGGTTGATAAAAAGCACACCCTTATTTTTTTCAAAATTATAATTTTTTTAATTTTATTTTTTTTATTATAAAATAGCATTGCCAAATACAGAATAATGAACACTTTTAAAAAGTGAAAAAAAAAACATACTAATGCTCTTTAAAAAAGAATAGTTTGTTGCTCTAGCAACAAAATAGAGAAGGTTATACAAAAACTAAAAATGCCAAAATATTCCCTGAAATTAACTGAAAAACTTTTGTATTTAACTTTTTTATGTAATCTGTCAATTTTTTAGTTTAACTATCGTAACTGATTGAACTGTGTAACCGGGCCTAAGTAAAAAGATCTTTCCAAAAAAGGTATTGTACTTATGCCATTTGAAATTTTTAAGATGTTTTTACCCTGAGTAATATACAAATAACAAAACTGATATTCTGGAATGAAATGATATATTTTTTAATAGTATTAAAAATTAGAATTAAAATTTGGATAAATCGATTTATTTTAAAAGCATTTCAACCATTAAAGTTTTTAACTATCAAATTTTTTTTAAATGCACACAAAAATGTTGTTGTCGTTAAATACATTTTGCCAACATCGGGTATGGTAATTTCAAGTAATAAGCAGTTTTGTAGAAACAATTTTCCAATTTTCGGGCTTTGGTATAGAGATCAAACTCAAGACAAAAAATTATCATCCCTTACCCAGTTGTTGAGATTTAAACATTTTCTCAGGCACTTATGTTCTGTAATTTTTAGTTTTTTATTATCCATTTTAATTGATTGAATGTATCATAAACATAAAAGTTCTGCTTTGTTTATTTTATGAGTAAGTAGGTACAAAATTAATAAAATGAGTTTTATTTTAAAAGGTAGTTAAAATAAAACAATGTTTGCTATTAAAAAAGGGTTACACATAATAACCACTGAATTTTTTTATTATTTAAGTATTACCTCGGTATTGCTTATAAATTATAAAATTTGATAAGCATAAAACTTTTTATCAATGGTAGGTGGTTATACTTTAAGACAATTCTATGTATTCTGTTTACTTACAATTAGTTATACTGGGTGTAACAAAAGTAACGTATAACAGCTGTAACTTTTTAATTTAAAAGGATAAATAAAAACAAAAGTTTTTCAGTTAAATTCATCCTATTTATCTCAAGTTAAATGAATCATGCTGTATTTTGAAACTGTATTATGTTGTTTATGTCAATAAATTTTACCACTCTTCTAAACAGTGGATTTAAAAAAAAATGGGGAACAACAGATTCTTGTAATTATGTTTTCCCAAAAAATTATCATGTAAATAGAACTTTATTGACAACCATTCAAATTCAAGAATTTGAAAGCTGTCAAAATTGACAATATCAAATTTTGTATGAATTTGTATGAAGCCGTTAATAAATGAAGGAATCAAAGTGAACATTATTGGGAATTTTTAGATTTCCCTCGCCGTCTGGTGGCAAAAATATAAACTTCTATATTCGGTGTTTTTTGACCTTTACTGAAGCTTTAAATAATAAATCTATTTGTTTTTTGTTGAATATGTAGTTTTAAGGTACAAGAATGCTTTTTAAACACAATTCTTGACAAGTACCGAATATCCTCCATTTATAGCGCCCTCTATACGTAGTTAAAATTCCCAATATAATTATAATAAGGAAAATTTTTGTGTTTTCATCATTTGAAAATAACCACAATTACTTACAGTTACATTTCCCATAATTTAATCAAGAGGTGCTGAAAGTACGTTTTACACAGCTCAAATTTCCTTGTACACTTTTATTTTGCAAAAGACTGTACCTAAACTCATTTTTTTATCTCTAAAAACCCCGTATCCGTATACCATATTATAATAGTTATTTTTAAAAAGCTTAGTATTAGAAATTAATTTTTCCCATTTAAAAATAATAGTATCTGAATTTGGTTTTATAATAATCGAGATTTAACGTAAATAATAATTATGAAGATATTTATAAACAGTTATGTATAATTTGCATCTACGCCAACCTTACTTAATTTAAAATTTAAACATGTAGGTTGGAGTTGCTTTATTAAATACATATTTGTAAATCTATTTACTACTTTAACACCTAACATACTTATGGAGAATTTGAACCAAAACTAAGTTTCTGAGAAAGTAACAAGTGATAAGGAAGTTTAATTTCTTTAGTAAGAAAGTATTTTTATCTTTTGTTACTCCGAAAACGGTTATAAATCTGTATGTTTATCCACGAATTCTTTATTTTATCAAATATTAAATAAATTAAATAGCATTTTTCGTGTTTAATCAAACTGAACCATTACATTTTTTTATGATGAAAATGTGTATTATTATTTTACAAACTGATTTGTTATTAAAATCGAAACAAATCTTTATATTATGAATTATGTTCATAACTAAATATCGTGAGGAATAGTGTGGATAAATATGATATTTTCAAGGTTGAAAATGTATGAATTAGTAGAAAATTATGCTAAAAAATTTGATTTCCCTTTCTTCTTAGGCGATAAATTACTGAATAAATCAAAAGCCATGGTCACATTTATTTATGCAATATTAAATGCATTATTATACAATTTATTTACTTGATATATTACATTTCGTTGTTCGTATATTTTCTATTAAAATTATTTTTTTAAATAAAATATAGAAATTGGGAAGTATTTTAAATTTAAAAGTTTAAACTGTATCTTCTGATACAGTAAAGTTTCTAATAAGGAAATATTTTAATCTTAGATTCTCAATTTGTTTTTGTATCATTTTTATGTAAAACAAACTAATTACTTAAATTTAAAAGTAAAAAAAGTGACAATATTACAGAATTTTACATTTCAAGAGATGTTTACCGATTTTTACCAAAGAGTGAAGTGTGTTTTGCTTTAAGCTGATAGCAAATTTAAGTGCTTGATTTTTCAGGTTTTGGTGATAATTTTTTTCCGAGCATTTTTGGAACTTTTAAAATTTTGGGCTTCATGCTGTACATTTCGTAGGCATAACGGAATATTCGGCATTTTCTCAAAATGCCTAGGTAATTATAAAAAGCCGCCAAAAGGACTTGTGTGAAGTTAGCAATAGATTCCAGCAATTACTTTTTTCCCAAAATATTTCATATTTTTTACTAAATTGAAAAAGGAAATAATAAAATGTAATAATTTGTGGAGGGATTCCTAAAATTTACGTCTTTATCAACCCTATAAATTACAACATCCCCCTAATCAAAGCCTTTGTATACACATCACAAAAAAGAGTACTTTTAATTTTCGATTTAATAGGGTTATATAAAAAATCCAGGAGACTTATTTTTTTGTTTTCGAGTTTCAAAATGATTCAAAAACAATTGCTAATTTAAAATTTGTTTTTATTAGGGTTTCAGGATCAAAAATGGTCAAAGAAAAAATCTGTCCATTCGTTTTATAGCCAACGTTTCGAAAATTTTTATATTCATCCTCATGGCACTACAATGAAATTTTTATAATTACAAGACAATTACAGAAATTTACACATTAAAAATTTTTTTTTACACAAAATACTCAAATATTTGTTTTTTTTTTTTTAAAAAAAGGAAAAATTTTTTTAACTACATTAGGTATTTATTTTATGGAATTTATAATAATTACTTTTTATTTATCTAGAACAAGTATTAGCTTATTTTTATCCAACATGTTTGGCACATTTACATTAACTAATAATAACGAAAAGGATGTAAATTATTACGACGCTTATCAAAACTATTTGATCAGATTTAATTTATTTACAAAAACTAAATACTACCTAATTAGTGACTGATACCATATAAATGTGCACCACCAAAACTGAAAACAATTTACTTCGATCTTAAAATTATAAGAAATGTAAGTCCAATTTAACTCAATTTTACCCATTTACCAATTTAACAAATTAACTCTATTAAATTAAAAATTAAAAGTGCTCTTTTTAATGATTTTAAGCAATATGTTAAACACTGACTCTGCGCGCGTTAAAAAAAACTTGTATCTTTGGAGGGCTGTAACTCGAAAACAAAAAAAAAATAAGTCTCGATTTTTTATATTTTGTTTCTACACGTATAAAGAACAAATTAACCATATTAAATCGAAAATTAAAAGTGCTCTTTTTTGTGATGTGTATACAAAGGCTCTGATTAGGGGGATGTTGTCATTTGGGGGTTGATAAGGGCTTAAATATTAATACATTTTATTAATTTTTTTTCAATTTAAGTAAAAAATATCAAATATTTTAGGAAAAAAAAAGTAATTGCTGGAATCTATTGCTTACTTCTCACAAGTGCCAAAATGAGTGTTTTGACTAGGCAAATTATAAAATGCCGTCAGAATTAAAGTGCCATAATACACGTTATGTCTGCTTATGTTTAGGCATTTTACAATTTGCCTAACATAACATAGTCAAAACAGAAAGTATCTGCAATTCTTAGTCAAAACAGAAATGTACTTGCAATTCTGGTACTAAACGATGCAGTAAAAAAGTTTTTGTTTATAAATAAAAATCTGTGTTTTTCCAAATGGATGACTAGATATTTCTTTAATAAGAGTTACACATTTTCTTTTATTTTCCATTCAAAATACACATGTTTTGACTAGTCCATTCTAGGCAAATTATAAAACGCCTGAAAATAAGAAGCCATAACGAAATTTTTATTCTGACGCTTTAGTTCTGCCGGCATTTATGATTTGCCTAGTCAAAACTTGAAAAAGTCACTTAATTACCCATTTTGCGGGCTTTTTACAAATTACTTAGGTATTTTGATAAAATGCCTAATATTATATTATGCCTACGACATATACTGGGTGTACTACATTTTCAGCGAAAAATTTTTTTAGATAGTATATATCATTCTATACAAAAATTTTCCTATGAACTATAATGTTATTCCGACTCCTTAGAAAGTTACAGCAATTTTAAAATTGACAAATTTTCATGTTTTTTTGTGGAACACCCTGTATAATATTCTTTCTTATTATACATATATTTATTTTATTTAAATCAATTAAAATGTGGATCTTTTCTTTGCCAAATTGGTTTTTTGAACTTTGTTGGCTGTATCTAAAATAAGTGAACGACGAGGTTAAATTTCCCTCGTTGTAATTTAGCATCTTATTGGCTTTAAGATATACAAAGTCCAAAGCATACTAGATTTAAATACAAAAAATTAAAATTAAATGAAATTTATACAGGATGACCCGAAAAATCATAAAATTTTTGAAATTTTAAAATTGCTGTAACTCTTTAAGGAGTCGAAAAAATATAATAGTTCATAGGAAAATTTTTGTTCAGAATGACATTTACTATCTACAAAAAAATTTTGCTGGAAAAAAAGTGAGACACCCTGTATATCAGATTGTCTCCGAATGTACGTATGTGATTTTCCACAGTTTGATTCCTGAACATTTATTACCGCATGTGCTAGAATTGTTAAATTGGCTCTAACTGCTAGCAATTTTTGCTAAATAGGCGAAGACGAAATAGTCCCAAGGGATTAAAATCGAGAAAAAAATCCTGTTTTATTTTTATGGTTAACAAATATTTATCAGCGGAATCAATGGACAACGCTTTTATGATTTCATGAAATATTGTAACTAGGACAATATGAAATTACATGGAAAAATAAATTTAAACTGGGTGTAAGTTAAGTAAGCAGATGTGTTTAGTTTAGAAATATGAATCTCTTTGAAGGCAGATGGTCCATGATTAGACGTATCTCCCAGTGGGGATACTACATGTGTTCCCCAATGTTAACCAGTTACATTTACTGCCTTTTTGTTTGTTCGCGTGTATTTATTATTGTAGAGGAAGCGCCGGTTTATCAAACTAGTTTCCAGAGCTAAATCTCGCAGTCCCTCCCATTATTAATAGTATTAAATTAACCTGATAGCTGATGGTATTCTTTTACAGCCGGATGTGACGATTGAAATAAGGTAATAACGTCAGAAAATATAAGCTACAACTTGATTGATTTATCGAATATACATTTTATATTGTATATAAACTAAAAATCTATCTAAATATACTTTTAATCATATGCAAACTCTCATCCGAGACGGTACTTTAAAATAATTTATGGTTTAATTAATTTTCATTATAATGAAGAAACACATCCTGCTCAAAGTCGATAATAAAAATAAATTAAAAAGTATAGGATACACATAAGTCATATTTTTTACAAAGATTGTTTTCTACTGAATCACTTTCACTTCACTAGTCACTAGTTGACTAATAAAATAGTCGTTTTCGACTAAACTTCTCTCATTGGTTATTGGTCCATTTTTTTTATAAATTACCATGTCATCTCACTCATAAATTTATACTTATAGTGAGTAAGAGCGAGATAGAAAAGGTAGTTTATAAAAGAAATGGACCAAACTTCATAAGTGATAATATTTCTGTGTACCATATCTTATTTAACTTCCTATTGATTGAACCACCCAAAAATTAGTTTCAGTTTATTTTCAGTAAATTAAAAAAAAATTATATCAACTATTGTCGAAATAAGAAAATGCATTTTTCCAAAACTAAGCTCTTGAAAATACATGACCGGCGAGATGTTAGCGATACGTTTGCCAGCGATGAGTTTTTTATATGTAATTCTCCATAAGAGGTTTTTTGGGAATAACTTCTGTTCTAATTAACTTACGTCAAAAATAAATATACCATATTAAAGCCCAATAAGCTGATATCTGATATAGTCCATGTCACGAACAAGTCATTTTTTTATCTCGCTCTTACTCACTAATTGTATAGTACCCACTCTTGAGTAGGAGTGAGATGATGTGACATGGATTTTAGTCGCTCAATTATTATGAGAGTAACATAATTAAAATTTAAAATACTACAATATTTAATTTTAAATGAAGTTTAACTTTGATTTTTTAAATGGCGACATAGGTCGAGTTTGATATGGTTTGATAGGTCTTTCAAAAACAAATAACTTTTATTAAAATATTTTTTTAATATTTTCCATAGTTTAGAATTTATTCTAAAAACAAAAAAAAATGTTAAAAAAAGTAAATAAAAATTATTGCATATTTTGAAGAATTTTGTTTAAATATGGACAAGTATGATATTTAAAGTTGGTAAAATATTAGAATTTGTAGAAAGAGTTTATAAATATATGAAATTCTTCAAAATATGCAATAATTTTTATTTACCTTTGTTAACAATTGAAAAAGAAAATGTTAAAAAAGTAAATAATAATTATTGTATATTTTGAAGAATTTTGTTGTAATATGGATAAGTATGATATTTAAACTTGGTAAAACATTAGAATTTGTAGAAATAGTTTATAAATTTATAAAATTCTATACCATATTAAAGCTCAATAAAAGCCCCATAAACTGGTACTAACCGCTTTGCTTGTCCGTTTAAAATAAACATTTTATAGCCCTTCAACCAAAACTCAATCACGAGTTTACACGTTTTTAATTATTATCGTACAAAGACAAATGATATGTCAAAATATAGCATTTGACCTGTAGATAACAATAGTATTAGTCACTATGCTTGTTCGACCCAATTAAGCGAGTAATTAATAATAAAAGTGTTTTTTTCAACATTTTTCAACTTTAAACGGGAATTACTCTTTACAGGTAACTTGGATAAAAAAGATATTAACATCATTAGGTAAAGCATTAAATTTTGATTAAAATGACATACGACATGTTTCTTGTCCGTTAGAAATTAATTAACCAGAAGCCAACGACAACTTTAAAACCAAATTTGTGGCATAAGTCAATTAAAGATTTTTTTCCCTAATCAACTCACAGCAACAATTGAGATTGCAAAAGACAACACTCACGATGTAAAATACGATAGTATAGGTCATCATGCTTGTCCGGCCCAATTGCTCGAGAAATTAGCAAAAAAATACGTTTTAAATGACTTTTTCAATGTTTAACCGCTAATTCCTTTTGACAGGGGGAATGCATAAAAAAGTTATTGAAACCAGTAAATAGCAAATTTATTTGTGATTACGACGATATGTGAAATGTAGTTTGTCCGTAACAAACAAAGCTGCTATGCCTAACTAAATTTGCTATTTACTGGTTTCAATAACTTTTTTATGCATTACCCCTGCCAAAAGGAATTAGCGATTAAACATTGAAAAGGTCATTAAAAACGTATATTTTACTAATTACATGACCAATTAGGCCGGACAAGCACAGCAACCTACACCATCGTATTCTACAATAAAAATGGTGTCGTACGAGGCCTTTAAAGTTTTACTGAGTTAATTAGAACAAAAAATATAATTGCTCATATTGTTGCGTGGGTGTAAACGCTCCGAAACTTATAGTTGGGCATAGCGGTTTTGTTTTTAACGGACAAGCTACATGTCACATATCGCCGTAATAACAAATAAATTTGCTATTTACTGGTATCAATAATTTTTTTATGCATTGCCCCTGTCAAAAGGAATTATCGGTTAAACATTGAAAAAGTCATTTAAAACGTATTTTTTGCTAATTTCTCGAGCAATTGGGCCGGACAAACATGATGACCTATACTATCGTATTTTAAATCGTGAATGCTGTCTTTTGCAATCTCAATTGTTACTGTGATTTGGGGAAAAAATTTCTTTAATTGACTTGGTGAATGCGCCGTTTTTAAAGTTGTCGTTGGCTTCTGGTTAATTAATTTCTAACGGACAAGGTACATGTCGTATGTCATTTTAATCAAAATTTAATGCTGTATTTAATGATGTTAATATCTTTTTTATGCAAGTTACCTGTAAATAGTAATTCGCGTTTAAAGTTAAAAAATGTTAAAAAAAACACTTTTATTATTAATTACTCGCTTAATTGAGTCGGACAAGCATAGTGAGTATTACTTTTGGTATCTACATGTCAAATGCTATATTTTGACATATCACTTGTCTTTGTACGATGATAATTAAAAATTTGTAAACTCGTGATTGAGTTTTGATTGAAGGGCTATAAAATGTTTATTTTAAACGGACAAGCAAAACGGTTAGTACCAGTTTATGGGGCTTTTATTAAGCTTTAATATGGTATAGAATTTTATAAATTTGTAAACTATTTCTACAAATTCTAATGTTTTACCAAGTTTAAATATCATACTTGTCCATATTACAACAAAAATCTTCAAAATATAAAATAATTATTATTTACTTTTTTAACATTTTCTTTTTCAATTGTTAACAAAGGTAAATAAAAATTATTGCATATTTTGAAGAATTTCATATATTTATAAACTCTTTCTACAAATTCTAATATTTTACCAACTTTAAATATCATACTTGTCAATATTTAAACAAAATTCTTCAAAATATGCAATAATTTTTATTAACTTTTTTTAAGATTTTTGTTTGTTTTTCGAATAAATTCTAAACTATAGAAAATATTAAAAAAATATTTTAATAAAAGTTATTTGTTTTTGAAAGACCTATCAAACCATACCAAACTCGACCTATGTCGCCATTTAAAAAATCAAAGTTAAACTTCATTTAAAATTAAATGTCCGTTGATAATACTGGGGGTTATTGTAATATTGTAATATTTTAAATTTTAATTATGTTACTCTCATAATAAGTGAGCGACTAAAATCCATGTCACATTATCTCACTCCTACTCAAGAGTGGGTACTATACAATTAGTGAGTAAGAGCGAGATAAAAAAATGACTTATTCGTGACATGGACTATATCAGATATCAGCGCACTCTCCAATTCGTTATGTGTAGTCTTATTAATTGGTGCATAATAAATTAAACAATAACTGTTATAAATCATTGTACTTTTGATAAAATCTTTTTAAGAAGAAAATAAAATTGCAAATAAACAATTGAGTTAAATAAACTTTTTTATTTAATTACGATGAATTAGCAGCTAATACTGCATAAAAATTATTCCGCAGCATAGCGTTTCATATTAAAACATTCGCTCCACTAAACAGAGCAGTTAATAATAAAAATAAACCGTAAATCCTATAATTTTGTTCTGATTTTCTTATTATTAAATATGGTTAATTTATTTTATTAATGGATGTTGTTAGTTTTTATTATTATATCACGTACCACAAGGAATTTATATTTCGAAATTTAGTAACAAGTGAGTAAATTTTTATTTAAACTATTAAATATGGCTATTCCCACTTAAGAGCAATGGTTCCAGTCGCGTCTTTCTCTCTCGAACTCATACAAATCATTGCAAAATAGTATTTCTTATGAGGTAGCACATTAATGAATTGACCGATCCTAATGAAAATTCACCAATGCCTTTGGAAAACTATATTCTACATATCGGTGCAACCCAATTTTTTTTAATATTTTACACAGTTTTTACACCAATTAATTTTGTTTAACAATGTTATTTAAAAAAAATAAAAATTGGGTTACGTCGATTTGTAGAATATGGTTTCCCAAAAGCATGTGTGAATTTTCAATATGATTGGTCAATTCATTAATGTGCTACCTGGAACGTACAATGATTTGTATGAGTATGAGAGAGAAATACGCGACTAGGACCATTGCTCTTAATGTTGCATAATTTCAGATTTATTTGAAATATACATTAATTTGAAATGAACAAAAACTGGAATCAGATTTGAAAACAATTTTAAACTAAGTACTTGGGTGTATTAAATCATTTCATCAAAGAAATAATCAAAGCTGCATTTAATATTATCAAACACTTTTTAGTTCAGTTCTTTCATACAGACTACGTTTGTTTAAATTTTAAATTGACTGCGTCAATTATGAAATACAAAATACAAATTAATTTTAAAATTAAATTGTCGTGGAAAAAGCATAGTATTCAAGTCGAGATATTAATTATCCAGTATCCACTTAGACTTCTTAAATTAAATTTGGGATACTTGTTTTCTTGTTTTCAAAAAACGAAGTCCTACTTCAAAGTTAACAAGCCTTTAAAAAATATTTAAAATTTCAAAAAATAAGTAATAAAATAAAAAAACCTATAACAAGAAAATAGACAACTCCAAAACTAACAATCTGCCTTTTTTTCTCTTTGGAATGTTGTCTTTTCTACGAGGCCGCTTTTGGGTTTGTATTATATTTAAAAATAAGTTATTTCAAAATTTAAATCCGAACACAACTACTTGGACGAGCGTAAAAAATACAAAATGAATCATTTTGAAAAGTCTAGTATCTGGAGATTTTTGTGATATAAAATTCTTAGCCTACCTTAAAGTAATAAAATAAACCTGAATGAAATGAAGCCACATGAGGAAACTTACCTGAAACAAAAAAAAAACATTTATAAAAATTTATCAAATGTGTAATCGTTATGTTCATTGGATGGTAATAAAGTTGGATGATTCAGAGACATCAGACCATAAAGGGGTTTTATGGTCTAATATCTTGTCAAATATTGTGTGTCGCTTTGTTTTTGACTCATGTTGTAAGAACTAAATATAAAAAAATTATAAAACAATCACAAATTGGGTTTTGCCCTTGCAACTGATTAGTTCGTTTTTATGGACACACCAAATATTCACATGTTTGGAGGTTATAGTAATAAAATTACGCGGTAATATTCATCAAAAAAGCAAAAAGCCATGAGTAAGATCTAAACCCCCATAGAAACGTCGGTAATTTTGTAATAAAATATAACTAAGGAAAATCTGAGTTCGTTTTTTGCCGATTTCACAATCATCCAACTTGAATAAAAATTTATGTAAAAGCAATAAATAATTTTGTACATAAATGAATCAATGATGGTAGGATAAAAGATCCAGATCCAAGAGAAGACCAAAAAAAATTGGGAGGGTGGATGAACCCGAAAAAACTTCATCTTCTTTTGATTATTCACAACTTTATAAAAACTTTTGCCAAGAGAAAGCTTTTGCCAAAATTTGATATTATGTTAAAAAAATAAGTAAACTTTAATTAACATTCTGTTATTTTGACATTGGTCATAAAATCAATTCCCAAAATTACCTACACTTGGTTAGAAACACACTGTATGTTTCGAATTAGAATAATAGCAGGTAAATACTTTTAAACGGTCATAACGAGCAAAATTCGCTCATTATAACCGAATTAAACACTACTCATTTTAAATTTTTTGGCACCTCCCTGGCTCGGTAGATCGAATGAAAGAAGCAATAGTTATAATGAAATTTTAGATAACTGAAACATTCCATTTAAAAAATTATTTATTAAACCTTTTCTGCACATATACAGGGTGTTGCTAAATATATGAAAACAATCACCAGATGATTCCTTGATCAATTCTAAGAAAAAAATAAAGAATACTTGTATTTGTTTTTGAAAAATGCTTCTCTTTTTTAGTTAATTAAATTCTGATGGCCTGCTATTTAAAAACGAAGCAATTATTGAAAAATATTTTATTTATTGCTCAAAAAGTCTGATCCATGAAGTTTCTGGTATTTAAAAAAATAAAATTGGCATACAGCATAATACTTTTCTTAAAATAAGTTTAAAATAAAAAAATTAGGCTCAAAAATCTTCAGAAAAGAGCAAAAAAGTTTTTATGTAAAAAATAAAGTTCATACCCCCAAAATACAACAATAATTTCTAGAGTCTAGTGTTTCAAATTTCATCAAATTTTCTTAAAAAGAATGAAATTACCCCCCAAAAAATAAAAAAATATAGAAACTATACATAAAAATTAGCATTTTTGAGAAAACATTTATTATTTCCTTTTTTCTTAGAATTAGTCAAGGAATCGTGAATATTTTCGCACCCTGTATTTAAGCAGATTGCACAATAACTTACAGTTTTTTCTAAATTAATGTCAGCTTTATCATAATTTTTAGCTTTATAAAATTAGAATTTAGGCGGGACCGTATGTATTAAGAAAGCACGAATTAATTTTTTTTAATCTAAATATGAAATATTTAGTGTTTTGTGGTGCAATATTAGGGCATGATAGTCAACAATGTTTGTCCTGTGACTTTATAATAAGAAATGGTCCTTAAATTTAATTTCTAATAAGATGTTGATTTAAATATTACAAGTTATTGGATTTCTCTGAGATTTTCTCAACTGTTTGGTCTGTTTTATGTTTCATACATCAATTATTGGCTTGGTAATTTAAATAATCGATTTTTTTTATAACTGTATTTAAATGAGGATTTTAAATTTAATTTTTTATATTTTGTATTATTTAAATGAAATGTGCATGTATATTAAAGCTACCGTTTTTACAGTAAAATAAACATAGTCTCGGGTCACAAGTAATAAAAATACATACTAGGTAGTCGATTTGAACTTGAGTAGCTCTTTTCTTTAAATTTTACCTGCTCTCTTTGTAACCTCTCTTAGGAATGTAAAGAATGTTCAAAACAGCTGAAATATAGTACACCGACAATTCTTCCCACAATTCCTTCCTACTTTCGTAATTTAAAAAGTTGTAAATATCAATAAAAATGTTTCTTACACATTTATTGTCATCAGTATCTAATATTAACCTAATACCGATATGTATTTGTATTGAATTTTGTAGTAAAACGAGCTCTTTACAAAAAACGTTCGCTTAGCGGCGTTTTCCACTCAAATAAAAAAACTAATTGAAATAAAATTTTTCTCCAACGCTAGCAATAAGTTAAGGTATAAACAAAGAGTTTCCCGTTTCGTTATTTGTTTTCAGTATATTTTTTAACTTTATACAGCATCCCAAAAATTAAGTAAAATTTTAAGAAATTTTTGGAGAACTGTAAAAAGTTTTAAAATATACTTAAAACAAAAAATGAAACGGAAAACTCTTCGTTTATACCTTAACTTATAGCCAGAGGTAGAAAAAAATATTATTTTAATTAGTTTTTTATTTATGTGTTTTACTGCTGTCGTATGAGTATTTGGTTTAACTCACTAAAACAAAAGAAGAAGAAATTGGTAGTCACAAAACTCATCTGTGTACCAAAATTACTTAAAAAGTTACAACAATTTTAAACATGATTTTCTGGGTAAAAAAGACCCAGGCGAGAGTCCACTAGGGTTAAAAAAGCTCCTCTGGAAAAAAAGCTATGACCAAAACCGCAAATATCAAGATAATTTCAAAATCAAGCGCTCAAATTTGCCAACTATCGCCTTAATACCCTATTAAAAAATACTTAAATTCTATTTGATAATCTTAATTGTTATTTTTCAATATATTTGTTAAGCTACTAGCTACTAAAGATCGAATATTGCCAGACTGCTCGCCATGTACATTTATGCTGCAGCTGCGATACTCCATACAACGTTTGCTTCTCAAATCAAACAGTACGGTACATACAGTATAATACAGAGAGTGAGAGCGAGCTTCAAGGAACCAATCACGGCGCGGTTTAAATCGGGAATCCTGGCGAACAGGCGGGCTGCAGCATGAATGCATCAATACAAATTAATTGATTTGTTTCATATGCGAGAAACGAATTTCTTTGGAGATCTGCAGCGAGCAGCGACTCTGCAGGCTAAATGTGGCCTAAGGTATGGTAGTATATTTACCAAAAAATCTCTCTATTAGTAATTTGTTGTCTTTTTTCAATGAAGACATATTTTTCTAATTTTTAATCATAATAAGCAGTTACTAAATATACCTAATATTATTAAAATAATCACATACTTACTTAAAAATTTATAAAATTTGTATAATGAAGTTATTTCATTTTCTGTATTGCATTTATGTTTTCCCACTCAAGCTGTAATTTCTGAAATGCTCATTTCGCCCCGAAGTCGTAAAAAGTAAGAAGTACGTGACTGGGTTTCATGATTCACCGATTCAACCAACAAAGAAAAATACAAAATATGCAGAAAGGCAAAGGGATGAAAGTAAAGTAAAAGCAGATGTTTTTAAAATTCATGTGTACAAGAGGCTGCAATATGGACACAGAAAGGTTATCAATATTTTTGTGTTTAGTAAAATAAAGAGACGAGATGTTATTTGTATGGGTCATTTAGGTAGCAGCACTATTTCATACCATAATTACAAAGAAATTTAGTTAACTAATTTCTTGCAATTATTTTCAAATCCAAGTAAGGTTTAAAAATAATGGTCGAGGTAAGAGGTAAGTGAATAAAAAGTATCCATTAAAGAGCAATATTGTTCTGGAACACAATTAAATTATATTTAGAAAACATTTTTTGCATTCATTGTTTTAATTTTTAGTACGGTGAAATAACAATCGTTTTAAAAATGTTTCTTTGAAGGTTAGAAGAACGGGTATTTATACTTGATCAAGAGACCGAGACGACTTCCAGCATCACCTATTATTAGAACTGATGATAACATAGAGGACAATACTTTATGTAAAAGATTTTAGTGCGTTTAAACAATTAATAATTTACTTTCATGATTATAAATGTAGATATGAAATAGCTAAAGTTCCTATTCATTAGCATTTATGACTAGGTTTATCTCGTGTAACTCGATCCGGATTGGATTGAAAATAGGATTTTGACAGGATTCAGTCAATCACGTAAACAACGCGTTTATCTCGACAGAGTTCATTTGGCCTGGATTGAATTTTTCAATACATTATTAATCCTACAGTTACCAACTAAAGAGAAGGGAAATTCCTAAAATAGTTTTTGCGTCGACTTTAAGTGGTCTGTCCACTTTGATTTTATTTCTGACGTTTCGTATTTTATTGAAGAGGTTATGTTAATTAAAAACGTCTAAAATAAGGAAAATGGAAGAAAATTACGTGTATTTTGCAATTGTTAGTCAGTAGTCAAATGTACCAACTTCGATAACATAATTTACTAGTAACTTTTCTAAAGTCAATCGCGTTCATGTCGTTACAAATTTTTATTCAATCGCGATTACAAAGTCCAATCCCATGATTTTGTAGGTTTGGATTATTAAACTGAATCCTGAAAGTAAATCCAATCCTACGTGTATATATCGCAAAAAATGCGGACTGAGTCAATCGCTTTTCAATTCAATCCGGATCGAGTTACACGAGATAAACGTAGTCTATAATACCACTTATACCGCTAATGGTTTTTTGTTCAATTTTGAATAAATCTTTACATTGCGACTGGAATAAATTTATTTTTTTTTCTACCAAAGAAAAAAATAATAATAATAGTAACCTAATTAATATGATTATAAATTTATCAATAAATGCAGTATAATTTAATTTATGATAAAACTACTTCAGGATCAAAATATTTTAGACCAAATCTTAACATGTGTGAGAAAAATATTTTTTCTGAGACGTTTTACAGGATTTATGTCTTTTCTTTTATAAACCAACTTTATCATTTTGCTTTTACCCGCTATAAGTACAGGATTCATTTGTAAGTGAGACCAAAGGGTCATTTGTTAAAGAAATGAATATTACCAAGTACATAATAATTTCTCTGTTAATGTAGTCTACGGCCATCTTCGTTCATTTCAGATGTAAATTGGGTCTCCTTTTCATTCCTAGGCGATAAAGTTCTATTTAAAAAAAGTAATTATTATATTAACTCAAAAATAAATTTTGGCGTTTTAAGAAAAAAATGCATGTTTTACTCGAAAGCAAATACATTGTTTTCCTATCAAAATAATATACCTACTATTATCCAATATTTGTGTTTACTTTACAACAAAAGTTAAAAGAAATCAATTCAATTCAAATTACAAATTTATAATAAGGGTGACTATTCAACTCACAAGTGATTATTTTTTGTAACAAGTAAAACGTCAAAAATATCAGCGATTATTTTATGACGTTAATGTCAAATTTCAAAAAGTTTGAAGTTGGCTGTCAAATTTTGCACAGAAAAGTGAAAAATGTTCGTTAAATATGTTCAAATTATAAGTCGAATATTTTTCACACATTACCACTCATGTCATTTGGGGTTAAAAATTAAAACTTAACATTCGTGGTAATGACAGTGAAAAATATTCCACTCAAATTTGGCCAATCGTGATATTACATATGAATATTATTAGCTCAAACACATTCTGTTTTTTTTACTTCTTAGAATTTGTTCGAAAATATTCATGAGCTGTCCAGATTTTTGAAAGAAAATTTACTTTTAACAAGTTTCACCTTTATAAGAGCATCATCAGGGTCTTATTAAAGAGACACGAGGCGTTCCTTCATATTACATAAAGTTTCATAAAATGATTTTTTCTATAATTGTGTAAAAAGTAGGCCATTTATAATCAGTTGTCAGTACATACAGTCATGTTTTTTTGCTCTAGTGTACAAAAGCAATACTTACAGTCCAAAAAAGCACGGCTTATTAAATAATGCTTTTGTACACTAGAGCAAAAAAGTATGATTTTATGCACTAACAATTGATCATAAATGACAAATTTAGAAATGTCAATATCTGTCATTATTTTTTTGTTTTTGTGAAATTTAATTATTTTCAATAACCAATGAGACAAAATAGCGTACGCAACTCGTGAAAAAGCATTTTTGCACTTCACGTCGCGTGCAAATATTATCTACTTTTAGCACTTGTTGCATAAATAACTACAATAATTTAATACATCGGTGATTTTTTATATTGATTTAAAAAAAAAAGGAGAATCACAAAATAATATAAGTTGATTTTTTATGATGCCACAAGTATCATTAAAGTTGGTTATTTAATTTTCAAAATGTGTAAATAAAATAAAAATATTCTCTTTGATTTGTAGTTTGTTCAGCGATCATTTTGTTATAAATAAATTATCCTCGGAATTATATATAAGTATTTTAAATTGATAATCATCTAAAATTCAATTTATTGCTATAACCCCAATAAATAAATCCATTAAATTAGAAATTTTTACGGTTATTTAGTAAATAAGAATATTATTTTAGAAATATCTTCTTATTATCTTTAGCATAGATACTTAAATATTTTAGACGAAAACACATGTATTCGATAAAAAGTAACACGTAGCATAAATTCTTAAATAATTAAAAGTGGTTAAGTTATAATTACGATCCAGTTTCTAGATTAATTGAACAAATTGGCACGCCAAAATTGCTCCTAATTAAAGCGGCTGATAAATTAACGAGGATTATATTTAATACGTTTATTTTTTCAATTTTTAAGTGACTAAATAATCATACTTTTAATTTCGTTCAAGGGTGGTCTCGCACTAATTTTATATAAAAGTATAAATTTGAAAAAATACATAACTTATTATGAATTAATTATTGTTTTATGTTTTGATTTATAGAATAATTATAAAAATATTGATAGGTATGTACAGGGTGAGCTAAAATGATTGTGGTTTCATATGTAGGCAACCAAATGCGCCGGTTGGTACAACTGAAATCTTAAAAAGAAAATCTCCTAGTAATCCAATGGCGTAGCAAATTTTTTTCCAAAATCTCTAATTTCACAGTAAATGTCAAATATTGAAAATGTTTTTCTTCATTTTCGAGGCAGATGCTAACACAAAACATAGATTTACTCAAATTAATTTTGATAAAAACTGACGTTTGTGAAATAGAAGGCACAATAACGAAATTTAAAAATCTGATGTTTTGACACAACACGGCACAACGGTAAAAATTACACCTACGACTCTGCTTTTGTGAAGTCTATTACTTTGTTTTGATTTTGACATGATATTGTGTTACTATGAACTTGAAGCATACAAATTCCCCAGATTTTTAGGCGGGGAATTTGAATTGACCACAATCATTTTAGCTCACCTTGTATATGACAAGATGAAATATTAACCATTCTTGATTTAACTATTAAAAAATAACGACCAACAATTGAGCAACGTTAATAAAACTTACTCCTATATTTTTTATTTCTTTAATAAACAACAAAAATATAAAAAAAATAAGTGCAACCACTCTATCATTAACAAAGTATACAGGGTGTCTAAACATGTGTCCCTAACTTTAGGAATTGATTTTTTTTTCTAATTATAAGATAAAAAGTGGGAATACATTTTTCTCAAAAATGCGCCATTTTCAATATACAGGGCGTTAAAATATACTTTTCTGAATCTTTTAAGGCAACAAAAGGTAAAAATACACTTGTAATTCGGCAAAAACATCTAACAAAAATAGTATATTGCTTTATTGTGGCGAGCATGTAGGCACATACATGCGAGCCACAAAAAGTTCTTTTACTCTGAATAAAACATGCTATCTTTTCTTCAAACGTCAAAATTTTTAAAGTAGTAATATAAAAAATAATTTTAAAATTTGTCATTTAATTTACATACAATATACAATACCATCTTAGTGTATATTGGTTTGCCTAAAATAC
Organism: Stenus bimaculatus; assembly: GCA_963971135.1. Classification (NCBI taxonomy): domain Eukaryota; kingdom Metazoa; phylum Arthropoda; class Insecta; order Coleoptera; family Staphylinidae; genus Stenus; species Stenus bimaculatus. The sequence goes on along the minus strand of OZ020180.1, from coordinate 54,889,210 downwards.
ATTTCTACTCCGCTTTTCTAATTCTTGTCAATGCAAAGATACACGATTGTAATCGATTTACTTCGGAAATGCACGAACAAGACCATAGAATCAAGGAACATAAAAATGACTTGTTAAAGCGTGCCAAGCGTCACATAAGGGGCGCGTTCCACTAAAGACTCGCAATGCCCATGACGACCGCAAAGTCGTTCCACATACGACCGCGGTTGTTTCTTTCGTGCATAAAAACGTCATCGATGGCGACCGCAAGAAGCTCACAACGACCGTATTTATTTGTGGTTTCTGTGGTCGTTTGTTGAATGGTAATGTTTTGAGCTAGTGGAACGGGAAAATTTTGCGGTCGTGGTCGTGGGCTTTAGTGTTCATTAGTGGAACGTGCCCAATGATGTACTTTAATGACGTTTGAAGAAAAAATAATTATTTCACTTTTTAAATGCAATACATCATTATGTTCCAGGCCTTATTTGTGCAAATTTTTACTATTACATCAGGTTGTACATTTTATATCATAACTTCTAACCTCTAAACTTAAAAAGATAACAAAAAAATCTCGAAAAAAATAAAGGAAAAGAGAGTTTCAGAAATGTGCAAAGAAGTAAAAATTGAGTTTATTATGTAGAGTGGCGTCGTACAAAAAATAGGAGAGTAAAAAGGGCGGATGCCGAAATAACTTCATCTTAAAATTTGTTTTTAATATTCACAATTCTGTCTAAAAACCACTACCAAGCGCAAGCTCTTGTAAAAATTTGAGCAAATTATCAATAAATATGTAGATGTAATGTTAAAAAAATGCAAAAAAAGGAGTAAATTTTAACATCCTGTATCGGGAAGCAATAAAATACAAACAACTATGTTATTCCTCAAGAGAATTAAATAATATGTTACGCTTATTATGGATTGGAAATGCTTGGTTTTGTATGGCAAAAGTTGACGAATTAACTTTTATATGATAGCACTTATAACCAATTTTGACAAAAAATGCAGATACCTCTTGTTGCAGCAGGATCCTCATTTTGGTTTAAGAGAGTCAAATGTTTAAAAGCTGACATGTTTTAAAAATCTTATGAATAACCCAATAAAATCAGTGTTTTTCTGAGTTATTTTACAAACGAAAAATGAAGAGATGTAAATAAACATATGTATGACGATTTAAGAATGTTTAATGTAAAATAAATCGAAACACATAGGTATGGACAGTTTACATTCTTTCAAGGCCATTTTTCGTTTGTAAAATAATGTATGAAGTAAAAACTTTAACCATTATTTTTTTTCGTAAGTAAATCGGCAATTTTCCGGGCCTTCTGTAATATGCGGGCCCAAGACATATGTCTATTTTGTCTATGCGTTAATCCGGCCCTAAACAGATCCCTAGAATTTTTTTTTATTTTTTCCAGTAGGTAGGCCGCAATTCGATGGTTCGGAATTATTCGGGAAAAGTCCCTTTGTTTTGGTTCTTATTTATCGACTCAACTGCTATAGCCCACAGGCCTTTTTGGAATTGCGGCCTTACGGTAAACTTTTCCCCAACTTTATGATCATCTTACTTAGATCTACATATACCAGAATTGCAATATTTCATAGATGTAAATGAGTTTTATTATGTTATAATAATTACTTTAGTGACCTTTCAAATGAATTAAATTAAAATTATGGTAAATAGATAATTGAGCAATTTTTTCTTGTTTTTACAATTTATTATCGTGAGAAAAATTCATTTTAAGAGAATTTGGTAGAGGTCCCTTTTTATATAATCAAATGTTATACAATAATTAATTAAATAATAATGTACAACTTCTTAAAAACAGTTTCAGAAGGCAGGATTTTTCAATTGACCTCATTCTCTTTTCACCATTTTATAGTTTAATTAATTATTTAGTCTACATAAATACTAAGACTGAAGAGTATGACGCATTCAAATTTTTTTTTAGTTTTTATCAAGAAATTTTCAATCAACTGTTTTTACAAAGATTAAGGCACTAATGTCCCTATTTTCTCTTGTGAATTTCGATTCGAACCTCTTCTAGAAGCAATTTGAAATCTAATAAAAAAGTGCTATATTATGTTTAAAACGTTTCTGGTTTCTAGTTGTGTTGACGAAGTTGTTTCGTCTCTTCTATATTTTGCATAACAAGCTATGAAATAAGATAGTCTTGTACTTTATAACAATTTAATTAAACTCGATAAAAATTCATCACAAATGACTAACAACAATTTATATCCCATAGATATTCAATCCTCGCAAGTATTTGAATGCCTAAGCATTTCCTAGAAAATTCGTACACTGTCAGGCTTTCAAGTTGAAAGAGAGACAAGCCTGACAAGAATTCATTTTACTCTTGGAGGGTCTTAGCACAAAGCAAATATACATGACATCAATTTACAAGAACTCGTTTGTTCCATTTTAGCGTTCATAGACAATTGCAGGCATCAGCTTATGGAGAAAGCCAGGGAATGTTTTAAATACAACCGGCTCTTTGTCTTCTTATCACTTTATCTGCAATTTAAGCTATTTAAAACGCAATTATAATTAAATACTTAAACTCTTCACATTGAATAATTAGGCGAAATTAGAAATTTGTCATAATAAACATGTTTTGCAATATTTAATGCTTGGGTTTATTGATTTATTCTCCCCTTTAAAAATATTTTTAATTTATAACTAAGAGAAGTTAATTAATTATTAATATATCACTTAAGCAACTAGGTTTATTACAGGTTAAGAAACCTACGCTATAATTACCCATTTATAATTATTAAATAAATAATTTTATGTTAAGATTAAACCTACTGAATTAAATTTTTCTTCAAAGTAGGTTATTACATAAATATTATTTTTCTATTTTGAAAATGGCACATTTCTTGCAGATAAATTGCCCTGTATTTTATTAAATCGATAGGGTTCCAAATTTTTCCAAAATAGCTTTTAAAAAAATCGTTTTAAAACATAAACTTAAAAACCTATTTTCCATTAATGTTTTATCGAGGTTTTCATTTTATAAAGTGTTGCCATAAAGTGAAGCAACTTTAAATTTTATGTAAATTTAAGTAAATAAATACTTAAATCAATAATAAAATGTATTGGCTTTAATTTAAGTACTTTAATAGTTATTTAACCAACAAGTGAGGTAATCAGGCGAGTAATTAGGGCAGTAGGGTAGCGTGAAGGGCGGGGGGGCTCAGAGGAGGCATTGTCCCCCCTGGCGAAAAAGTTTGTTTTTAGGCACAGAAGAGGATAATAATCTGATAACTTATGTACAATTATATTATAATTATTTTTTTTTAAGTTTACTCTTAAAGTTTACTACAAAAATATAATGTAATGATAAACATTCGTGCTCCATATTTCCTCGTTCGCCGACAAGAGGGGACAGTAGAAATTTAATCAGGAATGACAAAATATATACAGAGTGTTCCGTTCAGGCTTATCCAGCTTAGAGTTCTTCATATTCTCAATAAATCAGAGAAAAATTTGAAACTATAGATCGTCTCCTTCACTTACTATAGCCTTCTGAAGATAGTCCTGCAAGAAGTGTTCTTTTTTAGTATAGTCAATTACCATCGGTGGGTAAAAATGCGCAAAACTGTTTCAAAACACTTGGCATTCCTTCAGGAGTCACTTATAGCCTATTTGTCAATTTGGCTATTCGCCCCTGGGCTACTTCTCATAGAAGTAACTTCAGAAGACTTTAGAAAGTGAGGAAAAGTAATTCCGGTTTCAGAGGTTTCCCTAGTTTGTTAAGAATATGAAGAAGTTTCAGAAAACTTAAGAAAACCAAACCGTAATGAATCTAGTCTTGAAGAAATTGTTCATTTATTGAAAAAAAAAATATTATTCAATTCTTTTTTTCTTTGCGATTTTTTTTTTCAATATTTAACAAACTTTTGTATTACTGTTATTGCCAATTGAAATAGGAAGATTTTAGCTTTCTAATGATCATTTTTTTAAATTCCACATCACTTTTTGTCACCTAAAATTCAAAACGATGTAGCTCTAAAGTTAAAAAAAAAACTTTTTTTGATATTTTTCGATTAGTCTCTAGTTTCTAACCCCGACGATTGGTAAAACACGAAGGAACACCCTGTATAATTCAAGTTTTAAGCCAAGGTAAAAAAGGAGTAATTGAACATTGAACCTAACGCATATTGTATCACCAATTTATTTAGGAATTATATCATGTCAAAATTTTATAAAAAATTGAGCAACTTTATTTGTTCATACACTAAAACGTTAATTAGGTAGTCTTAATATTTTGTAAAGTATCCATTATCTTTTTGCATTTTACAATAAGGAACACATTTACATATTTGGATTTGGCTGTTGGTTCCATATTAAATAAAGTCTACACCTTTTTCAATTTTATTTCAGAAATCATCAAGTGTATTTCAGAAAGCAACAAATGCATTTCAGATAAATCAATTTAATTTCAGAAAGGAGCAATTGTACAAAATTGAGGAAGCCAAGAGTATTTGGCGGTGATTTTGCACGTGAACCACAACAGCACATACACTTTAATTTATCAAAAATGTGCTTTGACAATTTAGCATTACAACAGTAACAATATTAGGCTTAGGTCCTTATTCACCAACGATAAACCAATCCAATTGAAATAATTTGTTCTAAGATTAATACCCAGATTCTGGTCAAATCATTTAAGTTTAAAGGCCTTTAAATTTAAATTTGTTATATGGGTTGTAATGGACAATTCCCCTGGTTACGTTAGTTGTTTCTAATTAAAGGCCTTTAATTTTGACCAGAATCGGCCTATAAAGCGGTACTTTTAAAAGACAACTTCGGAATTCGCATGTTCCCATATAGAAAGGTATCTTGATTTTAAATCGGTTGTATATTGTATTTATATTGACATATAGTACATAGAAATTCAAGTTTATACAGATATTGTATTAATATTGTTTTTAAAAGAACATTACAATATTGAAGTATCAACGTACCTACTTTAATATTGAAATGATGATGTTTTTCAATATCGAACTGGAGTTCTAAAACCAATATTGAGCGAATATTGATAATATTTTTTCATACAATATTGAAAATTCTACAATTATCTATATTGGTAAATATGATGAAATCAGGAAACCACGCCATTATCTTCAGACTCGTTTATCTTGTGGTCACTAAGTTCATTTTTTTAATACTAAAATACAGAAGAAGAACGCATTTAAAGTATCCGGAGTGTATTTGTGATATTTTGAACGTTTGCGTTAAATGCACGTCATAACGTGGCTTTGGCTCTTAAAGTCATAACTCAAAATAAAATGTTACCTGATTTTGATATGAAAATTAATGAACATCTAGTTCTAGTGTCTGTTGTGAAAGTGGATTAATTAATACGTTTGTATAAAGAAATAATAAAGGAAGAATGTCCTTAAGTTATTATGTGTCTAATTTTATCCTGAAATTAATGATATTGTAGTTATTGATAATATTGAATAAAACTTGTATTAACAATATTGAACAGATATTTACTTAGCAATATTGATTAAACATTGTAACAACATTGAATGTCAACATGATATTCAATATTGTATCAATGTAAATTGGCGTTCACAAATAATGCTGTACACATATAGAAACTCTATATAGGTACAATATTGGAATATTGAAAATCGATATTGCACCAATATTAACTTTGTTCTTGGGTTATCGCTCCTGAGGTGGAAGTCTGTAAGCTATACGATTGTTTTCGTACAACGAAATTGTCGTTTGTTGACTAAAGTTGCTTGGTGACCGATTTTCAATATCTCTTCCTTGTGCACGTTTTGTATTTGTTGAAAAAAGATAAAATCCGTCACAATAGCAACATATTCAACAAATGATTTTTTCGTTGGACGAAAACAATCGTACAGCTTGCAGACTTCCACCTCTGGTATCATGGAATAAATCTTGGTTTACTTAGAAACAATAATTATGGATGAACCCAAAAATACAATTGGTGATGGTGGTTGTGCTCGTGTAGCAGAACACACGTTCATGTAGCTACTCCAGAAATGGAAGACGTGGCTGTTGATGTGTAAAATAGTATATTTAGATAATCCAAAATTCTGCGGCATAATTTACTTTACTTTGAATAAAACACAAATATTTTTTTCTGAAATACAATTGATCAAATAAAAGTTTTTTTCGTTGAGACAGTTGAGATTTGAATCATTCACCTTTACTCTCATTAATTACTCTCCCAAACCATCATCAAGATTTTATCTTGAATCGTTTATTGACTAAGCTGGTTGGTTACAGATTTTCTACATCTCTTCCTTATGTACCTATTGTATAAGTTGAAATGACACATCACCAATGAAAAAAAAAATTCTGCATACGAAAATAATCGTCAATCTTACAAACTTCCACCCATGAGCTTTGTTATTGGGATCAGTTGATTGGACACAGTCACTCAACCAATGTAAACCAGACCTAACTAGGTCCAATTAGATTTTCTATAGGGCTTAGGTCAGGATATTGAGATAGCCAAGGTATATAGTAAGCTAATATTATCATTGAACTACTGATACACAAGCTTGGATCTGTGTTTTGGGTCGTTATCCTGTTTGAAAAGTTCTATAGAGGCATTTTTCATAATCTCCCTATAAATAAATGTATTCAGTTGGCTATGCGTTGAATTGATCCTATCCAAAGTTATTTATGTATTTTTTTCGAGTTTCACAAATAATACACCATGTAAATATTTTAATAAAATATCAAAATATTTCACAAATATCTGTTTTGTAAGTATATTCTTGCATTAAAAGTTGCTCTACCTTTTTTTTCAATTCTGTAGCTGTCAAGTGTACAACCATGACCCATAAAACTCCTTCTTGAAAGCTATAATTTTTGTTATTAATTTACCATAGTATTATTGTAATAAAACAGTATTCTATTCTATTTTTAAATTATGCATAATTAAACCGTTTCTTAATGAAGTAGGTATAACTTTGTTGTAATCTAATATGTATACAATTCACACTATAAAATGAAACTTCTTTCATTTTCTAAGAAAATTGAAAAAGGAAGAAAAGAATTAAACTTACTTTTAAACAATAATCAGGATGTGAAATAAATTTACAAATGTTAATTCTAATTTACATATTTTTATAATAGTAATAATAAATAATCCAGAGTAGGAGTAAAATATAAATAATAGGAGTATCTAATATATCTTGAAAGTAATTGCTCCAATAAGAATTGTAATAATTTATAAGAGTTAGCATAATTGCAATGATGTGAATTTACTCACGCAATTTTTCTAGAATAATTAACGGAGTGCAACAACTCTCTTAATTTCAAAAAAAATGTTACACTGGTAATAATGTCAAGATTAAATACTATTACAAAACTAATAAATTTAATTAAGTATTTTTCAAGAAGAGAATTAACTTAAGTAAACTTTCTTTAATCCTCTATTTACTTCATAATAAATAACATATCAAGAGAACAATAATAATATTTTTAAAACCTAGGCATTTAGTTATCTGAAAAATATTGGAGATTTATTAATTAATCGATGATCTTCTATAATGAAGTTTTAATGTACTTTCTAGAATTTAAAAATGGATATAGACATAACCTTTAGTGGATATGCTTTTAGTTAAAGTGAATATTTGCATAAAATTATAATTCGCGAGGTAATTCATTTTCTTGCAAATTAGAAATGTCTTGACTTTATTGCAAACATAAAGACGAAGAAAATTTTTATCACCCAACAAGTGCCTTAATTGTATTTTTATGTCATATAAAATTTATATAAGTCGTAAACTCAACCAGGCATGATATCTTTTTAATCATCTCTGGGTTAAGATGATGTTGAGCTCTCGAAGATAAATAACATTAAAACCGTTGTTAATAGGCCATTGTGCCGTGTTAAAATTGATCCTTTGTCTTAAGCATTTAGTTGCAACTTGAACTAAACGTAGTGGAAAGGAATTGATAGTGTGTTAATTCATAAACGTACCCACGACTTCCAGATACACGTTGAATTATGTGACAATTATAATTTATGAATATTTTTATGAAGCTTCATCACAATATAAATTCTTCGAAATATTTCCCGCATACACCAATGTATACGTGAATATAATATAACAGTTATTTTCAAGCTGACGTCAAGAAAAACGTACTGCTCTTGTGTTGCCATTTATCGTTAACACCTACACATTCGCCCTGATATCTTCGCTTTTAAATAGTACTAGTAACGTTGTAACCGTGACCCGCACGCAAAAGTTCTAATTATAAAACTAAAAATGGCGTGAGAAAAACAATAAAAATAAATTAATGCAAAAATAGTTTGTTTCAATGTTTATTATTTTAATATATCACCTTTTGGTAATTAGGTCAGTTATGGATGGGCTTAAGCCTTACAGTTATAAAATGTGAGTATGTATTGTGTGTAAGGTTTCTAAGCAGAAACCTATTTTAAAGAGTAGAGAAAAAAGTTCATTGGATTTCATGTAAGAAAATTACATGGAGATATATGACCGTATTTTCCATGGTCCAGTAAATCGTGCGATTATTCTTTACTTCCTTAAAGTTTATACATGGTCCAATTAAGTTCCAGCATTACGAAGTTATCGGTTAACGGCGAAGTTAACGACAGGTGGCAAATATGTGCTATAACGCCGACGATTTCATATACATTTTTTGGTTTATGGTATAAACTCATTTTCCATGCAGGATATTTGCATAAACGACTTTACTCCGCCATTAAAAGTAAATATGAAAATACCCAAAGTTATTCAAAGGCAAAGTTGTCACTTTTTCTCCTAATAAACCAATATAGTATGTTCCGTTTCTTTTTGTTGGTGCTATACATATTTAGAGGAGTAACTAACCAAGGAACGAAGGAACCAAGGTTTAATAGATAAAGTCATGGCTAGTAGATTCTGTACCTAGGTTTTTATCATATGATGCGACATTTCCCATGTCTGTGAATAGATTTCTTTATACATTTTTCCAGTACTATTAAGGATTTATGCAACATAGCGGATAGTTTATGCGCCAGTTTGGAGATACCCTGTATAAGCTGAGATTTCAGACGATAACTTTTTTATTGATATAGAAAAATAAGTTTATACAAAAATAATTGTTTTATTAAAAAACAACCGAGAAAACAACTTAAAACAATTACAATACAGGGTGTTTCCAGTTCAACTTTTGAAGAAATGATCTTAGTAAAACCCTTGTTTATATATACTTAGTCAGTATATATGTATAAACAAGGGTAAAACTTACGTTATAAGGGAGTTACAACCCTTTGAGGGTCGTGCCAAAAGTGAGTTTTTGCGCATTAATTTCCAAACTGAACTAGTTTTATAATTTTTTTGAGATTTTTCGATTGCATCTAAAAGGTAAATTTGAAGGGGGTTGAAGATAAAAATTGTCTAAACTTTGCAAGGGTTAAATCTCAAAGCTTTTTTCTTTCAAAATGACTCCATCTTTATTTAATTTTAAACAAAAAATATACTCCTACTCTAACTCAATATCGAGATCAATATGATGCACCATTTACACAATAAAATTATAAAAAATGTTCGAAATTGCCATCCTGATGTTGAACACAAAGCCACTCTCTGTGCAGGCATTCACCGGCATATCTTTGAAGCCGAGTTTAAAGCCTAGACCTATATTTGCACCAAATTTTAGAAATTATAATGTAAACTGTTTGAAAATAAATGTATAAAAATCACTTTTAACGGCACTTTCAAAGGACTATAACTCCTTTATAAAGAAAGTTTTACTAAAATGATTTTTTGCCAATCCGCTTATTTTCGCCTCTAGTATCACCTCTTTAAAAGTTAACGGGTGAACCGTAAATACCCTGTATATACCGGGTGTCCACGGATGTAGGGCCAGCCCTCTAAGCTCTTTAATAAAGAGATTTTATTAATAAAAATTAAAAAAAAATTTTTTTGTTAAAATCATACTTAGAAATTACCAGTGTTTAATAATAAGAACAAAAAATTAGGGTGTCACGTTTAAAAAAAAATGATGTCACGTCCGGTGAAACCGGAAGTGAAATTGAATTTTTTTAGGTCAATAAATTCTTATGCCATATAGCATAGTTAAATTTCAAATTTTTATTTTCAGAAATAAAGAAGTTACAGGGGTGGCTCTAGTTCCGTGACAACCGGTATATAGAGTGTTACAATTTTGAAAACTTAAAATAGGTACCTAAATTGTTTTCTTAAGGAAGTAGGTAGGTAAATATAGTTTTCGGTAGAACAATGCTTTTAGTCACACAATGACTCATCAAGTATACTATGGCCTTTTTCCGAGGCCTTTTCGGATACTTTCTTTTAACTAATAAAACTTACAATGTATTAGATACTCAAATTTATGGGTACATCTTCAGTCCGAGCTTGAGTCAATATACTTATACTTCACTTTTCAGTAAAAGAAAGATAATTTTTTTAAATACCACTGCTTTAAAAGTTTTTTTACAAATGTTGGCTTTGATAGAAAATTTCTACTTTGCAGGTGCTATTGTTATTAATAAATGTACATTTGTAAAGAAATTAAATCGGGGTGGCTCATGAACGTAAAATGTTCGTTTAAGGTAGATTCTACGAATTCAGTTTAAACCTGAAGCGATACCTAAATTAAAAATAATTCATTTAGTAAATAGAAAATCTGCATACAGCATTTTTGACAACCTCTGTATTTTCTAATAATTGATTGATTTATACAGTATAATATTCGGCCGAGTATTCGGCGAATATTCGGCCAAATGCCAAATCACTATTCGGTGCACCTCAACCGAACGAGTATCGTTTTCCTTAGTTCAACAACCGTTCACAAGAAAGTTGCCGTGCTTACAGGTTTTTAAATGTAAAAGAGAGCGAGCGAAACAATTTGCTTGTCGAGTCATAGTCCACATGACACCTATTTATTGGGTGAATACTCTATAAGTGCCTATAAAACAATAGGACGCTGTTCCATTTTTTATCTGTTTCTAAGAAAGCCCTTATTTTGTTACAAATCTATAGTGAACCACATCACATTGAGATGCAGCGGAACTACAAGACAATGACTTCATATCTGTGGTGCAACTTTCTGTTTTGATACGAAACATGGTGACCGAAGGTTTAAACTCGGGTTTAAGACCAATCCTCCTTTCGTGACGTCATAGGAATCGCAAATAGCGAAAACTGATTATTTGCACTCAAATTTCAATATTTTGATAGTAAAAATCATTCATATGAATTTGGGACTTTATTGGGCACTAATCCACTAAGGCACACCCCCCACTCTCTGTGCAGGATGGAACATATCTAACATAATTTTAACTTATTTAAAAATTGAGTCTGTCCATTCGAAAGGTTGATGAATGTACTTTACTATAAAAAAAAGAAAATGAAAAAATATTAAGAAATAACGTGTCCAAAAGTCCCCAAGCAAACGTCAAAAAATGCACCGGGACGATTGCTTTATTTTAATATTTTAATGACTTTCTGTCACGTTCATAGAAGGTAATAGACTTGTCAACGGGTTTAATAGCCTATCCAAATTATAGAAGTATTCTAGCAAACGGTCAGGAATTTATTTTATACTGTTAGGATTTAGAGGTGCACCGAATATTCGGTAATTATTCGGCCATTTTCTTACTATTCGGCGGAAGGCCGAATATTGAATATTAATATAAAAGGCAGAATATTCGGAAAAAATGCGAGCAAAAATAATAATGATATAATGGAAGTATTTGTGAAAACGATATTATTTTATTGAAAATACCGAGGAAAATACATTGTTATCAATTTCAAAGGAGTTCCATATTTTACTTTGCTTGTGGTCACTTATTTTAAGACGATAGTCGGCGAAATTTTGTGAGCGTAAAATGTGACTCTACGGAATACCATTTTTTAGACAAACCAGTAAATGAAATTCTGTTTTTTTTGTAGTAGTAGTTCATTAATACTTGGCATAACATGTCTATTATTTTGTTTTTGTATTTTTTATTGAATTTTTAGATTTATAGACAATCAAATCTGACCTAAAAATGAGCAAGTTTTGCTTGCTGTTTTAAACCTTATACTCGATATAATCGGAAAAACAGAATAACACTTTTGTGTAATTATGTATTTAGATAAGAGAAAATTTTACAAATCTCAATTTGAAGGTCCCTTGTTAAAGAAAAATGGTATTTTCTAGGACCAGGTTTTTTTAAAAGTGCCAATTTTACTGCTGCCGTATGAGTATTTGGTGTGACTTACAAAAACAAAACCAGAAGAAATTGGTAGCCACAAGACTCTTCTGTGTACCAAAAAAAGAAATTTTAAAAAAGCTTCAATAGAAAAAAAAATTATGAGCAAAACCCCAAATATCAAGCGAATTTCAAAATCAAGCGCTCGCATTTGCCAACTATCGCCTTAAGTGGAAAATTTAAACCTTTAATCACGAATTGGGGAAAAATGGTTCCTTCATACAAAAATCTTTTCATTTCGCGTTGCACTGCAGTACTCAAAAATCCGTTAAATTTTCGAAATTTGTATTGCGTATTTCCTGGCGAATATTTCAATATTTGGGTACAGGGAGAAATCCGAGGAGAAATTCGAATACCATAATCCCAACATTTTGATATTGCATGGTTAGGTTAGTTACATCCAATGAGTTCACATTCGATATTTTTTTTCAAAACTTCAATCGAATATTCAATTTTTTTTAAAACAAGTTATATTTCAAAATTACTTCTTTCTTTCACTTTAACGTCAACTAATATTAAGATGACTAAAGATAGACCCATAAAATATTATTATACAGGGTATCCCCGAATAACTGTAGCAAAATTTTTGTGTTGATAGAGGAAGTGAAACTAAGCATTTTTGACTTATAAAGTATTGTCTAGAAATGCCACCTTAAAAAGTTATACCACTTAAAAATTCTCAAAAAAAATATTTTTTTGTAAATAAAATATTATAAGAGATATTACTTTGAAATTTTGGCCACAGTTTTTTCATATAAGGATACACATTTTCAGCCAATAAAAGTTTAAAAAATATTTTCAGGGGTGTTACATGTGGGGGGGGGGGGGTCATCAACTTTTTTATCATCTTTTGTTTCTTTGCATTTTTGATAATTTTAAAAGTACTAAGATAATCCTTGATCAATGTTCTACAGAAAAGGTACTCTTATTGTAAGTCGGTGCTTCATTTCGCAGTAAAACTAAATTTTATAATTTTTAGCTAAAAATATGAATTTAAAAAATTCCCACATGCAACGACCCTGAAAATATTTTTTAAACTTTTTTTGGCCGAAAATGTGTATCCTTATGTGAAAAAACTGTGGCCAAAATTTCAAAGTAATATCTCATAATATTTTATTTCCAAAAAAATATTTTTTTTTGAGAATTTTTAAAGTGGTATAACTTTTTAAGAAAGCATTTCCGGGCAATATTTTATAAGTAAAAAAAAATGCTTAGTTTCACTTCCACTATCACCACCAAAAAATTGTCATTATTCAGGGACACCCTGTATAAAGATTCATTAGTTTTTAATCTCGTTTTTAATAAAGAATCTAAAAATGCCGTATTATACGGGGTGATCCATTAAAACGCATTTGATTCTTCTGTCGAATGTAGTTTGTATCAACTCTTACAGACACTGATATGGATTAAAATTTAACCTACCCTACCACAAACATCGAACAAAACTCTACAATTAACAATACCAAAAACCACAACGAACACAGAATATTAAAACACTACTTAAATACAAAACTTACTAACACACATCAAAATGCAAATTACAAAATTTGTACCTGCACTAGTCCAGTCAGGTGACCAGAAAATATTGATTTGAGACATCTTAATTCGCAATCAATGCCATGTTCGGTGAAAAATTATTTTAAATCTCTGGCGATATATTCGTGAAGCTAGAACAAATTTAAGAGAAAATATATAATATAAATCAAAACTATAATTTTAGCAAAACAATAGACAACTAAAAATCTTTTGGGAAACTTACAAGAATTTATTACTGTTTTAAATTTTCTTCAACAAAATTTATTAATAGGCTACGTCGTAAATACAATATTATATTCTACGTTCTACGATAAACTGCCTAGGTCTGGAACATGAAAATCAATTTAGTTACATGACATTATTTTAATGATGATTTTCGTGGTATACCTATGATTTTGGCTTTTTTAAAGACGTATTACTAGACTTATCATGATTTTAAATTGAAGTCAAAGATTCGGTCATCTTTATGCCGAATATTGCCAATTTAATACAGTGCAAAGAATAACACTATAGAAAAAAAATCGTGTTTATCAAAGATTTAAAAAAAATTTAGCCATAATATTTTTTTCAGGCGTAAAAATTTCTTAATATTTTTTTTCGAATTTTAATAATATTTTTTCTAATAGATAAATTTGTTTTTATTACTCATTTAGGTTGCGGTGAGTCGCACCATTTTAGTTTTTATCTATAAATTAATAACAGACCACTGAATTCTGAATTTATGAAACAAATAAAATTTAATGAGTTGATTTCGTAACAAATCAAGTATTGTATGCATTTTACTTTACTATCTTATCAGAGCCGGGAAATACAAATATGGATAAGATTAAATGATTGACATTAGGCTAGTTAAATTTTTTATCGGGGTTTGCCTAAAATGTATTTATATTAAGTTAGGTATTAAAAAATCTATATTCCCAATTGATTATTTTGTTATTACTCTAATCATTAATTAAAATAATTTTATTAAAATGTATTTATATTAGGTATTAAAAAAACACATTCCAAATAAATTATTTTATTATTACTTTATCGTAACTAATAACACATTAAATGTTTATGAATATTTTTTATTATTTACATTTGAATAATTAAATCAAAGTTAATTTACGCATTATTAATAAATTACTGAGCCCGTTATTCCTATAATTGCTTGATAATTCTGCTCCGGTTTAGTTTCTGTGGGTACCGCTATTTACAATGAACTATGGGTGAGATTTGATTAAAAAAGAACAGGATTTATACAGGGCGATGTATTTTTCAACTTATTTTTATAAATTGTTGAACATGGAAGAATTGCGTCGTAAGCTTTCATTGCGTCCTTAAATATACAGGGTGATTCACATTTATGTTAAAATCTGTCCGGTGATGATTCCTTGAATAAAAATAAGAAAAGGAAATCCTATAAACATGGGTCCGGAAATGCTTTAGGGAGATATTTCAACTCAAAGATGGACGCAAGAAATTTTACTTTTGTTAATAAAAAAGTTATTATAAGAGTTTAATAAAGTTTTCGGTGATGGTAAAGTCGATGACGACTACCATTATTGTAAGCCAAACAATTTTCTCTCTAACTTTTTCGAGATTTTAACTTTACTAAAATAATCCCCGCTCATTTCTCCACAGAAAAGTTCTCTCGAGTCATGTCACCAATTTTTTTGGTTTTCTTGTAAATGCAGATTTTATTCCACTGTGTCAGGTGCTGAAATTTCTAATTTTCCAGAAAATCACAAAGTAGGTGTGAGAAATATTAAAAAACGGTATTCAACTTTTTAGAAAATCACATAAGGTGGCAAGCTTAGGCAATGGCTACTTCGCGATTTAAAAAAAATATAGAAATTTGAGCACCTGACAGTGGAATAAAATCCGCATTTGCAAGAAAACGAAGAACATTGGTGACATGAGTCAAGACACCTTTACTGTGGAGAAATGAGCAGGGATTATTTTAGTAAAATTAAAATTTCTAAAAAGTTAGAGGGGAAATTGTTAGGCTTAAAATGATGGTAGTCATCTCTACTTCAGTATCTCCAAAAACTCTTTTAATGGACTAGAATATGCGCCCTAATATCAGAAAACAATTGCCAAACTTTCAATAACTTTTGTATTAACAAAGATACTATTTCTTGCGTCCCTCTTTGAGTTGAAATATCTCCTTAACAAAGCATTTCCGGACCCATATTTATAGGAATTCTTTTTCTCATATTTACACAAGAAATTAGAGATTTTAACATAATTTTGAATCCCCCTCTATAAATGCTTCAAGATTGTTCTATAAATGCTTCAATATTGGTTTCTGAAAGAGCCTATATTATTTTTATAACTAAAACTTTGGATTGATGTTAGAATAAAATGTTAGTTGGTCCATTCGTACATTGTAAACGGCAAAATGCCGAAATGACCAAAAATATTTTTTTTGAAAATTTTTGAAATGCTTAGTTTCACTTCCTCTAGCACCATAAAAAAATTGTCACAGTTATTCAGGGACACCCTGTATACCGCGTTACATACGTTACAATCTTAAGCCAGGGTAGTTACGGGTTAAGATTCCTAGAATCCAAAAAACAGAATTCCGAACCGAATTTATATGTTACTAGTTAGGCCTTTGATTAATTCCTAGATTAGATTCTGTAGTGATCCATTAGATAAAATTTAGGATAAAATGTCTTATCCATTATCTATTAACAAATCCCTATACCGATCACTAAATGTCTATAATTCAGATACAGTACTGGAAAAAAGTAGCGCAACTTTTTATACAAAAATAAATAATCATACTGTACACTTTTTAAACGCGAATTTGCTATATATTTTTGTATTGTATTAAAGTTTGGACATCGTATTATTTGTAAAACCCAAACATCGTACATATATATAATAATTTTGTAAGCATCTGGAAATTCAATTGATAATTCATATAACTATATTGTTTGGAAAAAAAGTAATGCAACTTATTTTTCTTTCTCTTTGTTAATATGGTTCGCGGTTGTCCCTTATCAACTAAAAGAAAGATTGATAAATGACTATAAAAAGTTGTAAAACAATCAGTTATAGCAACAAAATATTCACTAAACAAATCTGTTGTGTCGCGTGTAATTAAAAGTTTTAGAGAAAGGGGCCATTTTCAGCCTATTAAGAAGTTTGGACGGCCAAAAAAAAAACTACCCCACGTTTGGATCGCGCAATTTTAAATATCGCCAAAAACGATCCTTTCTTGTCTTCTGGTCGTATTAGGGCACAAATTGAGGAAACTATGGGAATTTCTGTAACTTCCCGCACAATAAGAAATCGTCTAGTTGAAGGTGAATTGTTTGGAAGAAGACCTGCCAAAAAGCCACTTTTTTCAAACAAAAATCGCAAAGCCCGACTCGCATTTGCAAGAGAGCATTTGAACCTCGATTTGAACTGGACTATAAATGGCTGGAAAAAACTAATTTTTAGTGATGAATCAAAGTTTAATTTATTTAAAAGTAATTGAATTAAGTATGTGCGTCGTCCAATAGGCAAGAGATTCAACCCAAAGTATACAAGACCAACTGTCAAGCATGGTGAAGGATCCGTGATGGTATGGGGATGCTTTTCAGGATTTGGGATGGGTCCACTTCATCGCATAGATGGAATGGATAGATTTGTGTACAGGCACATTAAGCATTATGTCAAATATTATGGTGCCCTATGCAGATGAAAAATTGCCTCTACAGCACTTTTTTCAACAGGATAACGACCCCAAACACAAATCCAAGTTGGTGTGTCAGTGGTTCAGTGATGAAAATATACGCTTACTACCCTGGCCATCTCTAATTAAATAATATTATTAAGAAGTACTGAATTAATAAATAATAAAGTTGCTCTACTTTTTTCAACACATCACATTTTTTTTATAAAACCTTGATGCGTGTTACAATGTCGAAATAAATTGGTAATAGTAAATAGTTTTTAGAGTACTTTAATTCAAGCCAATGGATTTTGTTCTAGGTTTACTTACTTATTTTAATTTAAATAAAATTAAAAGTTGCTCTACTTTTTTCCACTACTGTATTTCACATAAGGCAATAATAGGCAGGATGTTGTGTTCAGACGCCACGCGAAAATTTCATCAGAGAGCCTAAGACGTGATAAAAAATCCATCCCACTTTTGTTTCATTGGAAATTATCAGCGAATCACTCATGCGAACCGCTAGAGGGCGCGGGAATTTGAAAAAATCGTAATAAATCGTGAAATCCAAGATTACGGCCTACACTAGATCTCAAGTTTCCTACGTCAGATTTTCATTTTCCCCTGATTTATAAGCTAAACTATTTACGCTACCATCTATAATACCGGGTGGAAATGAAACTAGGGCCACCCCTGGGATTTCTTTATTTATGGAAATAAAAAATTAAAATTTTAATATATTATATGATCTAAGAAAAGAAATTTTATGGATCGAATAAATTTTTAATTTTACTTCCTGATAAGCCGGAAGTAAAATGAAAGATTTATTCGATCCATAAAATTTGTTTTCTTAGATCACATAAGATACTAAAATTCTAATTTTTTATTTTCATAAATAAAGAAATGCCAGGGGTGGCCCTAGTTTCATTTCCACCCGGTATATTTGCTTTCTGCAACCTCGTCTCCAACCATGCGCAGAATAAATTATAGGGTCCCAAAGTTATGGTGCTTTTGAATAATTATATTTTTTGTCCATTCAGGATTTTTTCATCCGAGAGAATTTAGTTGAAAGACCTTATAAAATCTTTATTCTTTGTTTAAAATTGTTGTAAAATTTTTGGTAAATTCATATTTCTATGAGAAACTTTGTTTGTTTTGATTCAAGAATACCATTTTGAAAAAAAAATCTTATAAAAACGTATTGCTTAAAAATTTTCCATTATTTTTATCATCGAAGATGTCTTAAAGTACCACTTACAACGAAGTAAAAAATCAGGAAAAAATCATGGAAGTGAGTTAAGTGTAAATTAAGCAATGTACAAAATTTAGATGCTCTACTAGAATGTATTCTGAAATAAATGAGCAAAAACCTCTTTTTTGTCAACACCTTTGAAGAACTGATGCAGATCCCTTAGGAACTTTTTTCATTACTTTGATGTCCTCTACCTCTAACCACCAGTAAATTTATCCCACATATTTTTTGCATTAGAGTATCCGGCGAGATATCTGGTGGAGGTGGAGAATTTTTTCGCCTCGCCAAAGTGTCATGATTTCTTTTTTTGGTTTTTGGTGAAACCGTGAAACGAACAGTGAAAACATGACTTTTGGCCTGAGAAACGAAATATATTCCATTTCGAAATTATACTTTATATCCATTTCTTTTTAATTTTTGGGAAAATACCTAAGCTATTTCAATTTTCTTTGAGAAGCAAATGGAAATTTTTAGAAGAAGAAGCTAAGCATTTTTTTATTTAAAAAAATTTCATTGTTTTCAAACCCGCATTTAATTAAATATGAAGGTGGCAATTAAAAGCAATAGGTTGTTCTTTGCTCTATTGCTAAACAATTTCCCAATAAAGATCACCTACGTCCCATATTATTATGTAGAGATTAGACATAAGTATAAATACGCCAAAACAAGAGTGCCTAATCCTAATTAAGTCAACAAAATGAGTAGGTGGTAAGAATTATTATTTCTTATTTCTTTAACTGTTAAAATATATTTTGCTTATTTTTTCTTCAAATTATTAAGGTTTTACATTTACATGAAATTTAAGTTTTGTGTTTTCTTGACAGGAAGTTGTAAACTTACGCTTTGGTTCTGAGATGATCGCTTTTGACGAGGCACGCAAAATAACGTCACTTTAAAGCCTTTTTATGCACCTCAATAACAAGTAAATAGCTAAAGTCTAAACCAGTTTATAAACATAACATCACATTTCCTGTGTTTACTTGAAACACAATTTAGTAGCACTTTTTTAAAAAAGGCACTTGGCACAAAGACAAAAGATCACAAGTATTAATTAAACAAAGACGTGATTATGAAGTCCTGGAAGGAATACACATAACATCAGCCGAGTCTCACTTTAACTAACATGAGTTGGGTTTTAGAGGTTGGAGCGGAGCTTTGGAGCATAGCCACATAGCCAACGTTCGGTGCTCGGTCGCGGTGTTCGGTCACCACAGTTCGTAGTTAACCCCACTTGGTTTCTCGGTCATTTGTAGTGCCTGTTACCCCGTAGTATAGGAATTTAAACCGTACACCTACTAAAAATAAAGGCTAAACCAAGAAAGCTTTATTTATTAGAACCTTGAATGCTACCAACTGCCTTTAAAATTACACAAGTCTTTGCTGACACATACATTTTTACATAATAATACAACAACGTGGAAACATTTATTATTCTTTAATTTCTTTCAGAATCATTATTAAAAATTAATAACCTAATATAATAAATTCTTAAAAACTCATAAAAAAATATCTACAAAAAAATAAAATTTTAACAACTAACTAACGGTTGAGAACACTAAACAACAGTAAAAAGAACTACCTAGCTAATTAATTATACGGAGTGATCATAATTCCAGTTTTTTTTTTGAGAAAAGTGCTTGAACAGGTCGCTTTTAATTTTTAAAATTTCTTCTTTTCTTGGAAAAATATTATCCAATGAAAACCCCCACTTCCAACTTTTTTCTATTGTTTTTGATAAAGCTTCTTACCGCATAATTAATACATTTAACTTTAAGAAATTACTATTTTAGAAGACCCCTGTCCGCACTTTTTATTTTTTTTTCATTTTAGGGGATAAATTATAATAATATAGAAAAAAGAAAAGATAGAAAAAATTTATAACGGAAAATGAGAGATGAGGGTAGAGGTCCAGTTGGCAGGATTGTCATATAGGGTTGCCTGCTTACCTCGCTCTTACTCACCAAAAATATAGGACAAACTCTTAAATCTTAAATGGGATGTAAAAAATGTGCCGTCGATTTTCAAAGTGAGACAAGTCCACTTTTCAATATTTCTAGATATTTAAAATGTATTGCAAAATCTTAACTCACTTTCAAATTCAACGGCTTACCAAAACTTTACTTCATAGAAACCCATAATTTCAGTGTTTGTAATTAACCAGTATATCGATGTGTAATTGTTTAGTTACGTTCGTTTATTTGTTGAAGAAAGGGATAAATTACGTGCACAATGTACTAATATTATAACAAATCAAATATAATAATCGTAAGGTTAAAATAAGTTTAGAACAACAGAATTATAAAAACACAAAAGAGTTCTTAAAATAGAATGATAAAATAATAGTGTCAAAAGCAGATAAAGGGAAGAAAACTGTAATTATGAATAGATCTGAATATGATACAAAGATTCATGAAATAGTTTTTGATTCAGCCCATTATCAACTTATACCTAAAGACCCTACTAACACCTACCAAAAAATGTTAAAGAAATTTGTTAATGAACTGGTTAATAATGAATTTATCACTGAAAAAGAAAAGAAATCTATAGTCAACAATCAACCGTACCCACCAAGGATTTACGGACTACCTAAGATCCACAAGTTAGATAGACCCCTAAGACCCATCGTATCATGTGTGGAAAGCGTAAACTACAATTTACAAAAATATTTGTCAAAGATTTTAAATAATTTTATCCCCTCTTTTGAGTTTAATGTTCAGAATAGTTTTCAGTTCAATGAAAAAATCAAAGATATTCACATCCCAGAATCTCATATACTGATATCCCAAGGGATATCAGATATCAGAAGCTACATCAAGATTCTTTCTTTGTATACAAATGTAAGCAAGAGGCTTCGTTAAATGCAATTGAAAGAAAATGAATCAAATCCAAACTTTCACAAATATTAATAAAGAATTGTTTTTGAAGCTGATCACACACGTTCTAGATACTAGTTATTTTTCTTATGAAAACCAATTTTATAAACAGATATTTGGATGCCCTAGGGGTGCCCCATTGAACCCTATATTGGCCAACTTGGTCATGGACAATTTATTAAAGAACGCAATGCAGCTTCTGGATTTTACACCTATAGTTTTCTGTGTTTACGTGGACGACTGTTTCACAATCATCCCGAAAGATAAGGTCGATTACATCTTTAATGTTTTTAACTCTATAGATCATAACCTTAAGTTTACCCTCGAAAAAGAAAAGGACAATGAGTTACCCTTTTTGGACCTTCTTTTGATGAGAGATACTAATACAAGTAAAATAATGATCAACTTATATTCAAAACCAACAGACACAGACAGAATGCTGCACTTTCACTCTAACCACCCTTTAAATCAAAAAATAAATATTATTTCACAAAACCTACAAAGAATCACCAAATTATTAGATCCAATTTTTCATTCCCAAAATAAAAACTATCTCCAAAATAAACTTAAAATTGTGTTCAATAAGTTCAAAACAATAGATTTACATACTGAGAGCAACAAAGATCAATGTTCCTTCTTCAATATTCTTTTTATACAAGAATTATCTCCGAAATTAAAAAAAGTCCTCTCTGATAAAAATGTTAAGATTACTTTCTACAATATTGTTACCAACAGTTCATTATACACTAAGTTAAAAACAAAAATTCCTTCAGAAATGATAAAAAATGTAATATACAGTATACCTTGTTGAGTGTTCAGGATGTGAAAAAACCTATACAGGGTGTTTCTAAATATATGCGAAGAAATTCTATAGGCGATTCCTTGACCAATTCTAAGACAAAAGTAAAGAATAAAAATTTTCTCAAAAGTGCTCTATTTTTTAGTTATGGGGTGTCAAACTTTCTATATTTTTTTCATTTTTTGAGTATAACTTCTTTATTTTTTAAGATAATTTGATCAAATTTGAAACACACTCTAGTTATTATAGTCGTAACAAGATAAAAATATCAAATATCGATATAAAATACAGGGGGATGTATTTTGGGGGTATATACCCCATTTTTTATGCCATAAATTTTTTGTGCTACCCCACTTAACATTTTAAATGAGATATGAGAATGTTGAGATTCCCTTTTTTTCGTATATTTTTGTTTTTTATTTATTTAGAGTGATTTTTAAAAGTGCAACCGGCGATGTTAGCTATAAGTTTTCCAGCAATAAGTACATATTTTACATGTAATTCTCCATAAGAGGTTTTTTTCTAAATAACGTCCTTCCTTATCAATTCACAAAAAAAAACAAATACACCAAATTAATGCACAATTAAATCCCTACAGAGTGGTGGTACCCACTTTGCTTGTCCGTCCCGATTAAGCGTTTTATAGCACCCCAATCAAACCTCTACCACGTATTTTCAAATTTTTAAATATTAACCTACAAAGACAAATGATATGTCTATGGATAGCATTTTTCATGTAGATGACGATGATTTTGGTCACTTTGTTTGTCCGGGCCAATTAATTGAGTAATTAAGAAAAAACTCTATTTTTTTCGAAATTCATGAAGTTTGAACGCTAAATTATTAACCCAGTATTGTTGCATAAGAAAGTTAATTACACCAAAAAATCAGAAATTTAATTGTGATTACGGTAGTATATCACACTTTGCTTGTCCGTTCATAATTAATTCGCTATTAGCCAGCAATAACTTTTAGAACGCCGCATACTTGTTTGGAATTTGGCGTTCTAAAAGTTATTCCTGGCTTATAGCTAATTAATTATAGACGGACAAGCAAAGTGTCACATACCACCATAATCAGAATTAAATTTCTGATCTTTTGGTCTAATTAACTTTTTTATGCAACAATACTGCGTTTCTAAATTAGCGTTCAAACTTCATAAATGTCGAAAAAATAGTGTTTTTTGTTAATTAGTCATTTGATTGGACCGGACAAGCAAAGTAACTAATACCATCGTTATCAAAATTAAAAATCCTGCCACTGGACATATAAATTGTTTCTTTGAGTTAATTATTAAACATTGTTTTCTTTGATTGACTTTCGCCGCATGTTTGTTTGGAATTTTGCGTTCTAAAAGTTATTGCTGGCTTATATTAGGTACTTACCTAATTATGGACGGACAATCAAAGTGTGATATACCACAATTTAATTTCTGATCTTTTGGTGTAATTAACTTTCTTATGCAACAATACTGGGTTAATAAATTAGCGTTCATGAATTTCGAAAAAATAGAGTTTTTTCTTAATTACTCAATTAATTGGCCCGGACAAGCAAAGTGACCAATACCATCGTCATCTACATGATTTTTTTAATACTTGATAAACGATTTGTGTTTTATCATTATTATCAATGGAAAAAGGAGCTTTAAAATTATATTTTTTTTTTAAATCTTTTTACTAAAATTTTAAGCAGCTATTGATCATTTACTGATTTCTGGCAAAAACGGGCGATGCCAAATTCAAACCCCTCTAACTTTCAAACCATAAAAGATGGACCCCTACTTTTTGGGTTTTTTCTTGATAAAATTTGCTCTACTTTCTAACCTTGACCACAGTATAAGCAACTACCAGTAGCGACACTTCATGCAAATTACATGTTATTTGAAGGGACAATTTTTGGTGACCTTGACTATATATATATGTATACTCAGATACGCACGCGGCAAATTTAAATTGACGTCACTTTTTCTAACCATAAAAATGTAACATACATCTGCAAAGTTTTGATTAAAATTGAAGTTTTTAATGATTTTGACAAGCTTAAATGTAATAATATACAGTTTTCATCAATTATTATATTAATTACGGTATTTAAATTCAAATGGCGACGCCTTTAAAATTATTTTGATCATAGAGAAATGTCACCATTTGTAATTTGCAGTTCTAAACTCAATGGTACCAGATACGCACCATAGAAATGGTACTAGGTTAGACACGGGAGAGTGTCGCTACTGGTAGTTATTTATACTGTGCCTTGACGTTTGGTGAACCACCAACGGGACACCCTGTATAAAATTCATAGCGTTGTGATCAAACCATTTTTTTCTTAAAAAACTGACCCTCTCCGTATTTTTTAATTTCTTGAAGTTTCTTGTTTCTCCTTTCCCACTGGTAAAGAGAAATTACGTTCATATAATTTTTTTTCAATTTCTGACGAATATATACCGTTTCATCGACAATACACTCTTATCGACACAGACGTTTCATCGACATGGCCAATTCATTGACACAGACGTTTCATCTACATTACCTTTTCATCGACGCTACTTTTCTTCGACAAGGTCGTTTCATCGACATTACCTTTTCATCGACAACCGTTTCATCGACACTACCTTTTAATCAACAAACCTTTTCTTCGACAAGGATGTTTCATCGACACTACTTTTTCATCGATAAGGACGTTTTATCGACAACCGTTTCTTCGACACTACCGTTTCATCAACAAGGGCGTTTCATCGACATCGGCAAACAATTTCAACGACATACGACATTACCATTTCTTCGTCAATGTCGTATGTCGTTTTATCGACTATAGTTTTAACGACCAACCTTTTCAGCGCCAATATTGTTTTATCGACACAGACGTTTAAAACTTGTAGATATTTATTTGTTTATCATTTTCAATGGTGTAAAATATTTTATTTCAAGTATATACCGGGTATCTACAAAACTTGGGCCACCCCTGTAATTCCTTTATTTAGTAAAATTAAAATTTAAAATTTTAGTATGATATAGGGCATAAGAAATGGCATTTATTGAACTAGAAAAATTTTTAATTTCACTTCCGGTCTCACCGGATTTTTTTTATAATTATTATTATAGTCGGAGTCGGCTGCCTTCTCTGCCTCATTGTAGTTACGCCACTGCTGAATACAGACTAGAAACTAGTCCACGAAACGCAAACGGACAAAGTGGAAACAAAACTGAAACCGAGACTGAAACCATGAAACCTGTGTTAAGAGGATAGCCGGTGTATTCGGTAGGGTCTTGACACAAGACTCTCGTGTTTTTGATCATAAAAAGTTTTCTTCGAATGATTTTTTTAATTTTCTTTGAGGTGAAATGTAGAATCTTCAGGCTATAATTTTTTGAAATTTTTGTCTTTGTTAAGTATAAATTGCACGTATTTTACTATTTTCTTTAAAAACAAACCCCAGGAAAACTACAGCTTATTTTCGATTTTTTCAAAGTTAATTTAGAAAAGGATACTCCAAGGCATGTTTTGTATCCATTATAACACGTTATAGACTTTTGAAATTTATAATTTTTTTTTGACCGGCGAGATGTTAGCAATAAGTTTTCCATCAATAAGTATTTTACATGTAATTCTCCATAAGAGGTTTTTTTCAAATAACTTCCTTCCTTATCAATTCACAAAAAATAAATACACCAAATTAAAGCACAATTAAATCCCTACAGAGTGGTTACCCGCTTTGCTTGTCCGTCCCGATTAAGTGTTTTATAGCACCCCAATATCAAACCTCTACAACGTATTTTCAAATTTTTAAATATTAACCTACAAAGACAAATGACATGTCTATGGATAGCCTTTTTCATGTAGATGACGATGGTATTGGTCACTTTGCTTGTCCGGGCCAAT
Organism: Stenus bimaculatus; assembly: GCA_963971135.1. Lineage (NCBI taxonomy): Eukaryota > Metazoa > Arthropoda > Insecta > Coleoptera > Staphylinidae > Stenus > Stenus bimaculatus. The sequence continues at coordinate 54,863,013 of OZ020180.1, read as the reverse complement.
TAATTAAGTAATTAAGAAAAAACACTATTTCTTCGAAAATGAAGCTTGAACGCTAATTTATTAACCCAGTATTGTTGCATAAAAAAGTTAATTACACAAAAAGATCAGAAATTTAATTGTGATTACGGTGGTATATCACACTTTGCTTGCCCGTCCATAATTAATTACCTATACCTATAAGCCAGCAATAACTTTTAGAACCCAAAATTCCAAACAAACATGCGGCGAAAGTCAATCAAAGAAAACAATGTTTAATGATTAACTCAAAGAAACAATTTATATGTCCAGAGATAGGATTTTTAATTTGGATGACGATGGTATTGGTTACTTTGCTTGTCCGGGCCAATCAAATGACTAATTAACAAAAAACACTATTTTTTGACATTTATTAAGTTTGAACGCTAATTTAGAAACGCAGTATTGTTGCTTAAAAAAGATAATTAGACCAAAAGATCAGAAATTTAATTGTGATTATGGTGGTATGTGACACTTTGCTTGTCCGTCTATAATTAATTAGCCATAAGCCAGCAATAACTTTTAGAACGCCAAATTCCAAAAAAATATGCGGCGTTCTAAAAGTTATTGCTGGCTAATAGCTAATAGCGACATAATTATGGACGGACAAGCACAGCGTGACATACCACCGTAATCACAACTAAATTTCTGATATTTTTGTGTAATTAATTTTTTTATGCAACATTACTGCCTTAATAAGGGTGCGTTCCAGTAATGAACACTAAAGCCCACGACGACCGCAAAATCATTCTACATAAGACCGCGATTTTTTCTTTCGTGCATCGATGGCGACCGCAAGAAGCTCACAACGACCGTATTTATTCGTGGGTTTCCGTGGTTGTTTGTTGAATGGTGACCTTTTGAGCTAGTGGAACGGGAAAATTTTGTGGTCGTGGTCTTTAGTGTTCATTACTGGAACGCGCCCTAAATTAGCGTTCAAACTTCATAAATGTCAAAAAAATAGACTTTTTTCTTAATTACTCAATTAATTGGCCCGGACAAGCAAAATGACCAATACCATCGTTATCCAAATTAAAAATCCTGTCTCTGGACATATAAATCGTTTTTTTGAGTTAATTATTAAAAAGTGTTTTCTTTGATTGACGTTAGCCGCATATTTGTTTGGAATTTGGCGTTCTAAAAGTTATTGCTGGTTAATAGCGAATTAATTATTGACGGACAAGCAAAGTGTGACATACCATCGTAATCACAATTAAATTTCTGATCTTTTGGTGTAATTAACTTTTTTATGGAACTATACTGCGTTAATAAATTAGCGTTCAAACTTCATAAATGTCGAAAAAATTGTGTTTTGTGTTCATTACTCATTACTCAATTAATTGGTCCGGACAAGCAAAGTGACCAATACCATCGTTACCCAAATTAAAAATCCTGTCTCTGGACATATAAATTGTTTCTTTCAGTAAATTATTAAATATTGTTTTCTTTGATTGACTTTCGCCGCATATTTGTTTGGAATTTGGCGTTCTAAAAGTTATTGCTGGTTAATAGGGAATTAATTATGGACGGACAAGCAAAGTGTGACATACCATCGTAATCACAATTAAATTTCTGATCTTTTGGTGTAATTAACTTTTTTATGCAACAATATTGCGTTAATAAACTAGCGTTTAAACTTTATAAATGTCGAAAAAATTATGTTTTTTGTTAATTACTCACTTAATTGGCCCGGACAAGCAAAGTGACCAATATCATTGTCATTTACATGAAAAATGCTATCGATAGAGACATATCATTTGTCTTTGTAAGTTAATTTATAAATTTGAAAATACGTGGGAGGTTTGATTGGGGTGCTATAAAACACTTAATCGGGACGGACAAGCAAAGTGGGTACCACCACTCTGTAGGGATTTAATTGTGCTTTAATTTGGTGTATTTATTTTTTTGTGAATTGATAAGGAAGTTATTTAGAAAAAACCTCTTATGGAGAATTACATGTAAAATACTTATTGATGGAAAACTTATTGCTAACATCTCGCCGGTCAAAAAAATTTATAAATTTCAAAAGCCTATAACGTGTTATAAAATGCATACAAAACATGCCTTGGAGTATCCTTTTCTAAATTAACTTTGAAAAAATCGAAAATAAGTTGTATTTTTCCTGGGGTTTTTTTAAAGAAAATAGTAAAATACGTGCAATTTTTACTTTACAAAGACGAAAATTTTAAAAAATTATAGCCTGAAGATTCTACATTTCATCTCAAAGAAAATTAAAAAAATCATTCGAAGAAAACTTTTTATGATCAAAAACACGAGTCTTATGTCAAGACCCTACCGAATACACCGGCTATCCTCTTAACACAGGTTTCATGGTTTCAGTCTCGGTTTCAGTTTTGTTTCCACTTTGTCCGTTTGCGTTTCGTGGACTAGTTTCTAGTCTGTATTCAGCAGTGGCGTAACTACAATGAGGCAGAGAAGGCAGCCGACTCCGACTATAATAATAATTATAAAAAAATCCGGTGAGACCGGAAGTGAAATTAAAAATTTTTCTAGTTCAATAAATGCCATTTCTTATGCCCTATACTATATCATACTAAAATTTTAATTTTACTAAATAAAGGAATTACAGGGGTGGCCCAAATTTCGTGGATACCCGGAATATACTTGAAATAAAATTCAAACCGCTGTAATTTCAAACCATAAAAGATAGACTCCTACTTTTTTTGGTTTTTTCTTGATAAAATTTCCTCTACCATTCTACAATATACTGCACCTAGATGTGTGAGACAAAAGAAATGCAGTATATTGTGTCTGCTTATTGGCTGCCTTAGCATTTCTTTTGTGTCCCACATCTAGGTGTTGTATATTGTACAAACCAACGAAAACCGAAGAATAAGAAATTTGCCTCCCAAAACATAATTGTGGTTTTTCGACTTGAAACTGAATTACAAATAACTGGAAACAAAACAGAAAATGGGACAGTTGAGAGTTGAACTTGAACTCCAATTATGTTTCGAGAGGAAACTAGGACCGTCCTATAGCCTGCAATACAAATGTGTGTTAAACAGAACCATTACAAACTCCAAAAACATTAATTTGTTGAGCATCTAGATCGCAAAAATTAATTCACCAGAGAAATTCGCTGGCTAATTTTTTATTATTTGCATGACAACAAAATTTTGAAAAACACACAATTTTTAAAACAAAATGTGCCCACATACCAAAATTGTTACATAATAACATGTTGGCAGTAAAACATGTTAGCAGCAAAAATGTTTTCCACATTCATTAGGGCTGTGTACATACATGCTGCTATCCACATGTCAGAAACATGTTGATAAGTTAAACTTGCAGATATTAGTAACATGTATTTACATAGGCTTAATGAATGTTGATAACATATTTGCTGCTAACATGTTTTTCTGTCAGCATGTTATCAAAACATCATTTTATCCGGACCACTTACAGAGCGATCGTAAAATTGGTGCTGCCAACAAGGATGACAACACATGCTGAAAACAAATGTTATTGAAAAAGTTGGCAGCAAAATTGTTATTAACACTTTATAATAGAATTGTAACATATGTTGATAAAAATTGTTGTCAGCATTTCTGCGTCCTAGATTTTAAATTTGTCGCTAACATTGCTAGAAACACATATACAGGGTGTTCCGTTCGTGGTTCACCAAACTACAGCAAATTTAATCGATAAAAAACGAAAAAAGTAGGGGTCTATCTTTTTTAGTTATGGAGCTACAGTATTTTGAGCTTTAGTTCACCAATTTTTGTCAAAAATCGCTAAATACTTTTTAACCAATATTTGTAGAATTAAAAGAAAATTATCACTAGAAAGCTGAAACCATCTTCTTTCAATTAGTAACAAGAGTAATACAGAAATGGTTGGTATAATGCATTGTTGCAACATGTAACTCTCTCATCTCTCAGTAAGTAGACTTAGATCATAGGATTAATTAATATTTAAATAAAAAACTCACTCTATTTTAAAGATATTTAATTAGCCAGAACGTTTTCGTCAACCAATGTTGACATTATCAATGACATTTAACATTGGTTGATGAAAACGTTCTGGCTAATTAAATATCTTTAAAATAGAGTGAGTTTTTTATTTTAATATTAAATATTAATTGTTAGATGGATCTATCACATATTAATTTTTTAGATCATAGGTACCAAACCCTTTAAATAGCAATAAAACCTGAAATTAATTTTAAAATATAGGTATAAAAATATACTGTAATTAATCTTTGTTAAGTTTTTAATTTAGGATTATTTAATCAATGACATAAATAAATTAAATTAGTATTTGTACACCTTGATAGAATACAATTAATTTAAAACATATTAAGGCAGCGATGTTGCATTTCCTTAGTTAGTATGTATTGCTTTATAAAAGAATTATTTAGTGTCTTTGATAATATTCGCTTCTTGTATTTCTATCGGCGAATTCATCAATTGCAATACAATCCTTGTATAAGACTTCTTCCATATTTCCATAATCATTAAATTGAACAACACAAGTACGACTTGTTAGGGCAGTTATTGTAGCATTATAAAACATATTGTCTTCCCAATATTTAGCCATACATTGATCACCAACTTGCAATTTAGAATCTCGTTTATTTTCTTGAACTCCATTATCAGGAAAAGAATTTTTTTTGGCATTACCATCATATTTGTTTTTAGTTTCGGGTAAACTTAAATGTTTTTTAAGGGCTTTAGTGGCAAAAGAAGCATTTATGTTTAATTTATCGAATTGATTAGTCATGGATTTTATATTGTCCTCTCTATTTTTGTTATAATTTTCAGTTTGATTATATTTTAGGTTATTTTCTGATTTATCAGTGTTATTTAGATTACTTTTTGTATTTTCTTTATGCCTCGATTCTTCCCTTGAGTAATTGGTACCATATTTCGCATTATTAGTTGCTTTATAATTGTCTTGTTTACTTCCGCCATTGTATTCCGAGTATGAGCTGTTCTGTTTTGCTCTATATTCAGTGTTTACATAATTTGCTTTATATCTATTTTCCTCCTTAAATTTATTGTTATATCTTGGTTTGTTATCGACATATTTATTTTGCGACTTGGCATTGTAATTATTCATATTATTATTTCCACCAAAGTTACCATCTTGTTTTATTTTATATTCACTTTTATTGGTATTTCCTTTAAATTCATTTCTATAATTTGTTGAATTAGTATTAGTGTATTGGAAATCATCTTTTTGATTTGAATTTAAACTATTGGTGCTAGGTGGGGGTAACTTATCTTCAAGAAACGAGAATAGTGATACTTTTTCAGAAGGTTTTTGTGGCTTTTCTTCAAATTTATCTCTAACATCCTTTTTATTTTTCCAATTCTTTTCTTTAAAGTCCTGAGGTTTATTAAAATTTTTGTCAAATCTATTATCCTTTTTCTCATCGCCATTTTGACCTAAAGTTTTCATACCACCACCAAAAGTCTTCTTAATGGCACCACTTGCCGCTTCCGCAATTGCACCTTGTCGTTGAGCATCAAATTCACTAGATTTATCATCCTTGGTCTTACTTTCTAGAGATTTAAAATTCCCTTTATCATTGCCAACACTAATTTTAGCTCCAAAGTTTACCCAAGGTGGAGGACCATCACTATTAGTCCGTTTTTGATTTGAAATATTTTTATTCAATTCCCATTTTTCATAGAGTTGAAGAACTTTTCCTCCTAAACAAATGCACGATTTATTTTCAATCAAAACTATACCCAATTGAACTTTAGCATTTTTTATTAATAGTTTTGTTCCAGGTGATGTTTTTTGTATGGATAATCCATTTATTGATTCTAATTCGATTGCCTGACAATGCGTAAATCCATCAGTTAAAATAAGTTTTAACATTCTAGGAGCGGCCTGGGAATCTTCATTAGATTTAGGTGCTGAAATATTTCGAACTTTTTGAATTTGCAGTACAACCTAAAATACATAATTCTTACTATTCAATATAAAAATTACATTGTATAAATATTTACATTATTTATTTCTTTTGATGTTATAATAGACGATAGTATAGGTTTTCCAATTTGTTTTAAATCACTCTGCAACAAGAATATACATACTATTTACTATTTAATTTTTAGTAACTACAACTACAATTTAATACTAAACTTAAGGTACCAAAAACTTAATTTTCATATTTGTAGAAGATCCAAACCTTTAGTACTAGAATAAAACCAAATCTAACATTAAACTTGCAAATTGGTGATTATTAAATCAAATTGAGTTCAGCTACTAAAATGAGAATTTCATTATCAGAATTTTTAAAGGAATCTTTTATTACTGAGATCTTCCACCAATACATCTCTCAGAAAGAAACAACAAAGTGTAACAAAAAAACTGTTTAATATACAACTGATATTTTGTAAAGTTGTATTTAGAACATCAAATCTTAATTAAACCATCTGTAACTGCACTTGAGTGCTAAAAGGCTGGCTTTCTAAATACATTTGCAACGGATGTAAAATCTTTCGCCAAATATGATCTAGGGGAAGTAAACTGGATGTTGCTCGGGTTGGGAAAAGTTAACTAACTTAGTGCATAAAAAAACTAAAAAATATTTAAATTTAGATTTCATTCGTTAAATTATATTCATGTAATGAATTTTTTCTGCAATGAATTTTCTAGCAATAAATTTTCTCCATGATGAATTTTCTGCTATGAGTTTTCCGTGAAATCGTAGGAATCATATTATTTCGTTTTTTATTTTTTATATACAGGGTATTAAACAGCCAATTTTTTTGGCCGATTCTGCGACTAATTTTAAGACTCCTCAATACCAAACACGTTTATCTTTTCGTTTCTTTATATTTTTTTAAATCACAACAAACAACAAATTGAAAACAAAATTTTGTTTTTATTTTATTTTGCAAAATTTTGTGCTTTGACTTTAAAACAAGATTCTCTTTCTGTAATTTTTGAAACCCACCTTCTAAAATTTTGTCGGTTAGAACGAACCGGTTATACATATAGGGGGTGTCCCAAAAAGAAGTGCTCAGAAGAAAATCCTAAAAAAGAGACGAGATTTCATCAACAAGAAAACTAATAGTTAGGACCAGGTTTTTTGGTGGGTCATTGAATTTTGTTCCCACAGAAAATGTCGTTAATTCTACATTTTGTTCTAGTTCATAAACTATTTGGTCAATTTAAATCAAATAAATTGAAAAGTCAAGCTAATTAATGCCACTTTGGCTTGTGGTTAAGAAATATCATCAGAAGAATATTTTGATAGAAAAAAAAAATCTTCTTTCAAAAAATTAACGAGAAGCTACCATTTTTTATATCCGCAAAACTTCACATTAAACTCTATCAATTAAGATTTTCTTCTGAGCACTTCTTTTTGGGACACCCTGTATAATTTTGTTTCTTCTTTAATTTTAACTTTTGGTTATATTTCACAAAAGTTCATCTAATTCCATGAAAATTTTTGAAAAAGAGAAAACAGAGATGTATTTCCAAAGTGTCAAGAAATGCTTGACCTGCCATTTTTTTTAAATTTCGCCTATGGCGCTAAATTCATATTTTGCAGTTCTAAGTTTTTCCTGAACTAAACCCTGAAATGTCTGAAATTGATGTCAACTAAAAAGGTCATCTTATTTTATTTCTAAAAAATAGCGGCCTCAAAATCAGGTTGCGCCTCAGGCCTCCAAATGGCTTAATCTGCCACTGCCTGTATTCAAATGCTCGTATACAAAATTTCAATAAAAAAATCTTTACTTCTTTGGCTGCAATAAAAAAATTTCTATTTTAAAAATTCAAGTTTGGAGGCTTATAACTGCTCAGGGGTGCATTTTTGGATATAGATAAATAAGGTCATATCAACTTATTTTTAGGCCTACTATCTCCAGTTAATCGTTGTCGGTCGAATTTTGGGACACCCTGTATGTTTAATTTTTAATTCGCAGATCGCATTTCCAAGGTACAGAGATTTTGGAGTTTGGAGTTCTTCAAAGGTGGTGTCGAAAACACGTTTTACACGTTTATTTGAAAACGTTTTATAGTAGAACCTTCAAATTTTAGTGAAAATCACATTACTATAGATGTATTTTCATGGTTACTTTTTGAATTTTTTGGCATGCTTTTAAAGAATGGTTTTGGAGAGAGGGTTAGTAATAAAAAACAGTGATAACTTTTAAGGGTTCATTTTTTAAGATTTTTTTCAAACAAAAAAGGTATTTACATTAAAAAAAATCATAAAAACATCAAATAAGTGAATGACCTTTAATTTAATGAAAAATTATTACGTATTTTTTAAATGATATTTTAGTAAAATACTATTTTAAGAATTTCTTGAACTATAATGTAAAAATGAAAGAAGCCTGCACCTTTATAAGTTTACATTTTCAAGTGAATGTAGTTGATAACATTTTATATGTATATTTTAATTTTTTTCTCCAAAAATAGGTAAAAACTGAAAACTTTCTAATAATCACAATGATTACCTTGGATATTAATTTTTTTTAGCACTGAATGTTGAATGTTATACTTACATCTAAAGCATTTTCCTGAATAACCTTATAATCCTTTATTTTGCCATTGTTTGATATACTATTTATTCCTTCTACTTCTAGGTTCCTAAAAAATAATAAAGCGTTAATATATTTAACGGTTAACTTTTTTATTGTTAAGAGCTGATGGGAGCGGTAAAATAAGCCAATTTAAAATAAAAATAATTTTAGTAAAATTTACTCCCCAATTAATAATTCATAAGAAAGCTACAGTGGGTACTTATGTGAACTAGCAAGAAATAGATACTATTTCCGAAAATAAAATAATATCAAAAAAAATTTATAACCTTGTAATTGTCTAAAGTCTAAATACAATAAAAAAGTATAATTAAAATTTTGAGGATCTAATACTAATACTCCCAAAAATATGTTTTCAATATTTGGGGGAAGATCATCTTTTATTTTCAATTTTCTTCTACAGTTTGATTGTTAAAGGTCATAGACATAACTAGAATTTTCACAATAATCTCTATTTGTAATTGCAGACATTTTTCGTCATTTCAAATTTTTGTGAAGTTATATCTTTTTTTTAAATGAAAACTCAGAATTTTAATTAACCAAATCTAAAGGGCGTCTAAGCCTGTATACTAATGCAAAATTTCATTCAATTGTCTCCGCTCATTCCGACGATATAGTCAATCAAAAATGGAAAAATTATCAATTTTCGATTCAAATATGAAGATGTCACGAGGGCATTAGGTGATGTTATGTAATGTCACATAAACTTTAAATTAGCCATGACTGAAAACAATTTTTTTTGAAAATGCAACCATGCTTTTACCTTCTTGAATCTTGAATTTAATGATGATGTGGACCATTTCCGAAAAGAATTGCTTATTTATTATTTTATGCATATATACATAGTAATATTATTTATGGATTACCAATTTGGTCACAAGGTAACTCATTATTAATAAACAATGTTCAAAGATTGATGTCAAAAAGTATTAAAACATTGTTTAACTTACCTTTTTTAACACCAACAAGAGAAGTTTACTTTAATACTCAAATTTTTAATATAAGTAATACAATATTATTAGAAAATTGTAAACTTATTTTCAAAATTAAAAGTAATCTGATTAAAACAAACTTAGTGCTTAAAACTAATAAAGAATTTCATAAATTTAACACAAAAACGTCCAATCAAATTCATCTTAATTCGATAAAAACTAATAAAGGTAGAAATGATTGTCTATTTAATGCTGTTAAACAATTTAATAAATTGCCACCAGATATTCAAAATTCCAGTTCAATTAAAAAATTTACAACAAATATTAAAAACTATATTTTACATTTACCGGAATGAAAATAATTATTTACAATAGATTCATCTAGTTTAAAGATTGTTTTGAGATTGTGTTCTATTTATTATACTATATATATTCACTGTTTATAATTTTATACTTACTAATTTTATTACGTTTGTGTTGTTGAGTTTATTGGTTTCTTTTTTTTAAGTATTTTTATTTTTTTTTTTTTTTTTAGTTTTTATGCACAACAAAATTATTCTTACACCAACAACATGTTGATTGAATAAATTTTGTTGATCTATTGCATTGCATGTAAATAAATAAATAAATAAAATAAATAAATAAATGAAATTTTGCACGTATACAAATTCTTTTCAAATTGCTTACTTAAAATTGTGGGTTTCCAGTTAAAAAAAACGCGATGACATCACGTGACCGTTGTACAACATGCTTCACCAAAAACTGGTACACAAAAGAAATGCTAGCGCCAATACCCACTTAACTACTGAATAGCGGTGGGCGAGACTAAGGTATACTCAAGCCGCCCGAAAGCTTCTTATTGGCGCTAGCATTTCTTTTGTGTACCAGTTTTCGGTGAAGCATGTTGTACAATGATGTCTCATATATTTTAAATGACACAAAATGTCCAAAACTACAAATATAATTTGATGTGGTAAGCCGTTTATTGAAAATCTCTTTACTTTACTTTTTTACAAAGTCAGGGTGAGTCTGTAAAAAAAGTATACAGGGTGAGTCAGACCACCCGTAACAGCCTTTTATTTCTAAAACAGTTTGTCGCACATAGAATAAACATTTTAATTACCAAAGTGAACCCAAAGAATCCATTGGTGCACTTATAATTTTCCGGAAAACAATCCGAAAGTGCCCGGAATCGGAAGTTACTTTGAAATTTCAAATGGCAACATGGTCGAGTATGGTATCGTTTGAAAGGTCCTTTTAAAAAGAAACAACTTTTATTAAAATATTTTTTTAATATCTTGCATAATTAACAAATTAAACGAAAAAAAAATATGCAAACAAGTGACCATTGGTCTCTTAAATTTTGGAAAAATTAAATCGTTACCATCATTCGCAAATGGGCAGAGAGTCTTATGTCTTACACGAATATCCGCTGTATTATTTTCCAGAACAACCCGGAACCAAGTAATTAATTAATAAAAATAAATTAGGCAAACATTTGAAAGTTGAAATAAGTCGTAGTGCCCAAGTGTCAAAATGGTTTTTACAAATCTCGAAGGTTTTGATATGTTAATGATTTTGGTTTATTTGTGGAAGACATAAGACTGCAAATATCTAAATTATTAGAGGAAAATAACGAATTAAACATTATTTAATTACTTCAAGTATCATACTTTATTTCGTATTTCGATTATTTAACAAAAGTTTAATTTTAACATTGTTTGTTTTTTTCATATAAAATTGTAAATATGCAAATTATTAAAAAAATATTTAAGTAAAAGTTATTTATTTTTAAAAGATCTATCAAACTATACCAAACTCGACCTATGTTGCCATTTAAAAAATCAAAGTTATCTCCGGTTCTGGATAGTTCTGGGTTGTTCCAGGAAATAAGAAGTTTACCAATGGATTCTTTAGGTTCACTTCGGTAATAAAATTTTTTACTTCGGCCATGTACGATAACGCGGTCTCGAGATAAATGGGTGGCACGGGTGGTCTGAATCACCCTGTATAAGGATTAGTCCAATATGAATTTCTCTCTTTCACATACACCATACCTTATAAATCATCAATACCTAAATGAGAACATCTAATAACACCTGCAGCATAGACCAACGGTACAGAGTGTATTTATTGTCATTTGAACTAAAATAAGGTCAGTTTAACAAAATAAGGTCAGTTTCGGCAGAAGGAACATACTGAACAACTGTTAAGATTTAACTTAAATATTTAGCTTTAAATCTTATAATGTAATCTTCTTCCATTCAACACTATTTACAAAAGCTGAGGATTAACCAAAATTTTTCCAATTGAGCATCCAGTATTCAAATGCATGTATACAAAATTTCATAAAAAAAATCTTTACTGCTTTCGGTGCAATAAGAAAAAATCAACTGTTCAGGGGTGCATTTTTGGATATAGATAAATAGGGTCATATCAACTTATTTTTAGGTCTACTATCTCCAGTTAATCGTGGTCGGTTGAATTTTGGGACACTCTGTATACATATGACCAACATTTAAAAATAGCACAACTTTAAACACGATTTACAAAAAAACAAGAATTAACTCCTATCCAAATTTTTAATATGTTATTTAAAACTGTTTAAATAAATGATTAAGCACCAGGAACAGTTCAAGTGCAGTAATGGAAAATGGGAAGGAACTTATCTGTTAATTAAAACTCTATTTTCTGTAGATAGAAGCAGAAGCGGATGGGCAACTGACTAGCGGCCTGGGAAATAATATTCGTCGCCCCATTTTATATTTCTCGAAATGAATAAAAAAGGATATACAAAGTGTGCCAGTTTTTTCCTTAATTTTTTCTTATACGTATAGAAAAGTAATTACTGAAAAAAATCTCCTAATATATTGAACATCCAATTTATAGTCAACAATTTTAGTTTTCTGCCTTTTAATATAGTCAACTTCGGAACATGCCAAAAAAATTTAGAGGAGAGTAACAATCTTAAAATGAAGGTTGATCTTCACTTTATAATTTTTATGTAGGAAGTCGATCAGAATCAAGCTAAGCGTATTCAATATACGTTTTCAAAACTGCATAGAAACGTGATATACAGAGTGTCCCATTTTAATCCTCTCAGGGGAATTTCTCGAAACGAGTACATCAGACAACATTTTTTTAATTGTAAATTGCCATCAAAACCTTAATCTTATGTTTCACGAAGAAAACAAGTTTTAGCGATTACAGCGCCACCTGTTGCGAAAAAAAAAGTTCCCGGATAAAACCTACATACTTTTTGATGCTCTTTTCGAATCAGTAATAAAAAATAGGGGGTTCCATTTAAGATTTTAAAGTCACCCTCCTGGGGGGTGTGGGGCTGAAATTTGTTACAGCATCGAAAGTCCCCCTACAAACTATCAAACTTTTATTTGGAAACTTTTTTGTCTGATGTACTCGTTTCGAGAAATTCCCCTGACAAGATTAAAATGGGACACCCTGTATGTATTAGTTATTAGGAACAACTTTTAGCTAGATTGGTTTTGGAATAAAAACGAAAATTGCAATTTGTATTTTTTTTGGGATATTTGAGAACAAAAATGACAAATGAAACTCCTTTTTATATCCATGTACAGCTTCCAAAAAGGAGCACCCTGTATGATTTTTTTATTTATCGAAATAAAAATTTGATTCTACCGGAAAAAACATTAATGTAACACCATTGCTTAGTTCAGCTTGAAGCATTTAAAAAAAATAAAATTTTTGTAAAAATCATTTTAATTTTTTGAAAAATTAAGAAAAAACAAAGTTTTCTTCATCCGGATGAGTTGATAAAAACTATCAAAACTTATTCTAAATCGTGGGCTAGCAAGCAAAAAGCACCAAGTCAAAAATAGATAACATAATATTTTGGTTAAATATTTACTATTGAAAAAAGAATTAGTTTTAATTAGATATCTGCGATTAATAGATTCTAGATTAATTGAAAAGCCCGTTTTACCCATTAGGACAAAAAGGCCCTGGCCTAAGGCCCGCTTTCAAAAAAGGCTTGGCCAACAATAAATCTAGTGTTTTTTGTTTTTAATATAAAACTTATTTAGAACCTACACTCTCCGAATATAATGTCGTAAAATTCTTAAAAGAAAACATATTTTACCAATTTCAAATTATCATCAAACTTATTGCATTTTGTGAATTTTATACAAGATGTTCCAAAAATGAAAAAGCTATTCAATACGTTATTATTTTTCCAAGGGTTCCCAATAAAGTACTGAAGTGCTCTTCCGCCATTATGGGACATCCTGTACCATTACTTAGTTTTCTTGAAACTTGAGAAAAAATAACATTGATAATCTTAAAAATTTGATTTAAATTCAATTAGATTTAAGTAAAATATAGAAGTTTTTAAAAATTGTGAGAGTTTCATTGAAATTTACAATAAAATGCATATTTCAAAAATCTCTCCAAAATTAAAATATAAAAAATAATTAAAAGCTCATCACTTTAAATTCCAGGAAATTTTTTCTGTTCTAAAGTGAAAACAAACGAAATTTCCAAGAAATTCGTAATTTCTGTTTCAATAACCCTTTATTATTGGAAAGAAGCGGGGCCCGTGAAAGTGGCCTAGTGCCCGGGCAACTGATAAGACGGCACTGTGAAGAGTACTTTAGAACTACTTTTTTCTATTTTGGTGCGTTACTAGTCACTAGTAACACACTGACAGCAGTGCGTTACTAGCCAGTACCGCACTGCTATCGGTGCGTTACTGAGTAGTAAATTTTATTTTTCGTAGTTGGTAGCACTGAAGTTTATTGATTTTAAAGTGCCAGTTGCCAAGCGATTTACAGGTTATTTGATGATTTGACAAACCTGACATTAGAGCTGCCAACTACCAGAAAAGTTACTAAAATTGAAAACTATAATATTTTATTTTAAATAGATAAAAAGGCGCAAAATAGAAAAAATAGTATAAAAAACTTGTTTCATAAGTCGATAGTAGCACTTGTTCATTAAAATACTCGTCGCTACACGACTCGTATTTTAAAATTGAACGCGTGCTACAATATGCGACTTATGAAACTCGTTTTTTAATATACTATTTCGAATGCTATGAAGCTTTGAAATTCAAATTACGCAAATTCATTTTTTTAACTTAGTGCCTTTTGCTTGCTACCCCACGAAATAATAGAAATATACCTAAATAAAATGATACCATCAGTTTTTGAGATATTATTTTTTTGAGTTTTTTAAGAAGCATTATTGCAAATATCTTTTTTTAATAAATTAAGATTTTGGGTTCTTTCGGCCACCGGCCCAATGAGCCTCTAGTCCACCGGCCCACCGGGAAAATCCCAATTTTCCCTTATGGCCCATCCGGCCCTTTAATAGAAGTTTGTAGTAGATAAATTGGTATTTTTTGTTTGCTAAAGTTAATTTGAAGATAAAACTGTTCTCTCGCTGTTTATAATGAGTAATTTTGCCAGGGCTGTCGCTATGGGTGAAAGTGGTAGAACTTACAAAGGTGTCAGCCAAATCTTTGATAAATCATTATCAACAATCTATTGTGTTGCTAGCATTTGCAGACAAACTGAGAATCTAAGAAGACAAGGTCAAGCCAGAAAATACTCAATGACGGTCATACATACTTTATTTCTAGCATTGTAAACACTTTAATACGTGTCAAATTGCAGTTCAAACAAGAAAGGTACCGGAAGAAGTACTGGCACAAGTGACCATATTGTCAGAAGAAGACTCAAATGATTAGTTTGAAGTTGTAAGTAACCAAGCAAATCTACAGAGACACCATCTAGAAGCAAGATTTATTCACGATTGGAAGCCGTTTCTGCATAAAATCATTTGATGGCAGGTAAACAATATTGAAAACATAATTCGAATAAGGCAGTCTCGCTGAAGTGTGAACGTATTTTATATAAACCGTTAAGAAATTTGTGTTAATATCTACTGATAAAAAAAGAAAACGTTAGAATCTTGCAGCTGCCTATCCAAAGTTCCGAATATTACGAGAAGCAACTCGCTTCCTTGTTTTGCCAGCTTTTCCTAAAATACCTAGGCATTTTCAGAAAAAGCCTAATATTACCTAGGACATATTAAACTTTAGATTTCAAAGACGTTTCACATTATACTAATGTACATTGCGCCCAAAAAAAGGTGTATAATCGGACAGTAAAAAGGAACATATGTATTCTAAGATGTAAGATATCTTCTATGCGGATGGGTCTGTCTCGGGTCTGTTTTCATTTTCTTCCAGCTTTTAAAGGTAATACTTTAACGTTCAAGTGACCTTACTTATGAATGTAAATACAACCCAGTTTTATTTTAAAATTGATTTTTATATTTCTTAAAAAGATTGGTTTTTATTAAAATATTTTAAAATCATTAAGTAAGTTGTTGAAAGTAAGGAATATCATTAAACTGTTAAATAGTATTTGAAAAAAATGGATATTTTATAATTACCATCCTCGTCCTTTGAAATAATTTTGTACACTTGTTAAATAGTCATCACTCATTTTCTAAAAATATTGTAGGAGTTAATTTTGATTGTTTGGCAAATCCATAAATCGTGAAGTCAGGTTATGTTGTTTAATTCTGTACACTGGGTTGCAGATTGTACCAAATTTTTTTCAAATAAAAACACATTTTCGATTTTAGGGTTCAATTAATTTCAGACCTTTAATAAATAAATATTAAAAGCATTCCTTCCTTAACATCGTAAAGGCTATTTTGAGGTTTACTGGACGAATTCTACAGCCCTTATAATTTATTATGTTATTTTTATTGGAATAATGTAGCGGAACTTTTTGAGATATTGAAAATCGGGTTGCGCCGTTTTGTAGAACATACAAAAGTAAAACTCCCGAATAATCAAAACATGGGAAGTTTACTGCAGAAAAATTGGCATTTATTCAGGGACTGTAGATATGTATTATGAATTTAAAATTTATAATATACGTTGAATACTAGGACTAATAAATACAATAAATAAATAAATTTATTCTATATTTTCACGATATAATTAAATACATACTATTATACAAAGTAAAGTTAAAATTCTAAATCAAGATGTATAAAATACAAGAAAAAATATGTAAAAAAACGAGCCAAGAATTGATAAAAGCAATAAAAATAATTATAAACAAAATTTTGTGTAAGTAGCCCGCAAAACTTAAAATTATACAGGTGCTGAAAATAGAGTAATCAAATAACATAAAAAATAATTAGAAGTAGTTTTGAAAAGCAATTTAAACTACAGAAAAATCAACCTGATACTACTAATAAAATTAATAAAAAAAACGTAAGATGCATTATGCATCAATAATATGTATACAGGGTGTCCTGTAACTACACCGACAACGCTTAACTGGTGATAGTAGACGTGAAAATAAGTCGATTTGACCCTATTTATCTATATCCAAAAATGCACCCCTAAGAAGTTATAAGCTTCTAAAGTACATTAAAAAAAATATATATTTTTTAATTGCTGCCAAAGTAATAAAAATTTTATGATGAAATTTTGTATACGTGCATTTTTATAAAAAAACGCTCATTTGGTAAAAATTTTACCAATCCTCGATTACTGGAAATGGTCTTATATGGTGCCAAAGGACATAAATCACTTAAGAAAATTTTTGGTATTAAAAATTTTTAGTAAAATATTATTTGTTTTTGTAGAGAAATTCAAGAGAAATTTGTTTTGTCCCTTACAAATTTTGCATAGGAAGTGCAGTTTCTGTGTAACATTAAAAAAATAATTTAATAAATGGTAAGTAAGTTAGGTTTTTTATAGGCAGATTCTGGTCAAAATTAAAGGCCTTTATAGGCAGATTCTGGTCATATAACAAATTTAAATGCCTTTAAACTTAAATGATTTGACCAGAATTTGGGTATAAATTAGACACAAATAATGTAACCATGGAAATTGTCCATTACAACCCATATAACAAATTTAAATTTAAAAGCCTTTAAACTTAAATGATTTGAAAAGAATCTGGGTATTAACATACATTTTTAAGAAAATATTTATTTAAAGCCCAAAAATTACCATTGCGTTTACCCCATATTAAATGCATATTCGCATACTCATTAAACTCGAGTTTAAATTTTAAAATTAGGAAATCCAGTTGAAAAGTTGAAGATGTAGCTTGTTACCATGGATACAGCTTTAAAAACACCTGAAATTAAATTATTTTTTAAATTTTATTCGAAAATAGCACATCCTACACAAAATTTATAAGAGACAAAAAATATTTCTCTTTAAATTATCTACATGAGGCAAGAAATTTTAAATTAAAATTTTAAATACCAAAAAAGTTTTCAAGTGTTTTATCTCCTCTCGTACAATCTAAGACCATTTCCGGTAATCAAGAATTGGTAAAATTTTTACCAAATGAGCGATTTTTATAAAAATGCATGCATACAAAATTTCATTATAAAATTTTTATTAGTTTGGTAGCAATTAAAAAAAATATTTTTTTAAATGAACTTCAGAAGCTTATAACTTCTTAGGGGTGCATTTTTGGATATAGATAAATAGGGTCAAATCGACTTATTTTCATGTCTACTATCACCAGTTAAGCGTTGTCGGTGTAGTTACAGGACACCCTGTATAATAGAAAAAAGGATTTATCAGTTTTTTACAATTTAAGAAACTAAAATCAATGTTTTACTTCATTAGATCACAATTATAGAAAATTTTCACCATTATTATTTATAGGGTCCTTTAAGACCAAGATTGAACTCTCGGCCCTTATTGTAAATCTTTACAAATGCAGCAAATATTAAATTATCCACTAATATAACAGAAATACTTTACTAAAATAACGAGTATTTCCTGAAAAAATTTTGAAGACTAAAATAATCCAATTTTGCAGAGAATCTAATACTTGAGCAAAAGTTTCAAAACTATTATAAAAATGTTATATTTAATCTTAAAAATAAATTCTTTTAAAATCACGTTTGTACTTAATTAAATTATGAAAAGTTAACACAAAAATTATTGTATAAAAATCACGATTGATAAAGAAATATTAAACTACTTAATTTCAATTTGTTTGTTTGAACTAGCTTGGCCCAAACCTGCTTTTATATGCTTCATGTGTACTTCAACATTTGTTTGAAAAACTATTTGATTTTCAGGTGACAACTTCCTCTTAATTTGTTCCATTGTACCTTCTAAAACTTTTAACTCGTATGCATTTTCATCTGAATCTGATAAACACTTAACCTGTAACATCAGTGCTGTTAAATCTGTAATTAAATTTAAAACCCCTTCATTTGATACTGAACTATTTTCCATTATCATTGAATTATTACACCTTTCAACTATTTCAGCAGCTTCTTCCTGACATTTTTCCCTTAGATGACTCGGTGCTAACATGGCAGCTACACTTGGCTCCGGAGCTATTTCTTGACAGTACTGTTGCATTTCATCTAAAAACATTTCAAGATCTTTATTAAGTTTCTCAAGATCAATCAAAATTCCTGCATATCGCCTTTCAAAATCTTCGGGAATATCTTTATCTAAAGATTGATATTTTTCTGCTTCATTATTCATACTTTTTAATAATTTAATTTTAAGTCTCTTGGCAGATAATATTTTTTTCACTAGAAGCATGCGTTGCAATAATTTTGTTGGATATACACCAATTTGTCCATGTCCTGGAAGTATAGGTTTATTTAACATTGATCCTGAAAGTAATGGATCTCTGTGTAATTTTAAAAACTGTTTGGATGGACTTTTTAAATAACTTCCAGGATTTCCATTTCGTCGGGGTTTTAATGGAGTATTATTATTTATTGGCATAGTTTCCGGTGGTTCATTTGAAAGAACTTCATAATCGGGAACAGAATGAGTACCCAACCCAGGCCTTTCAAATGTAATTCTGTACGTATTATTAGACGTATCTAGAGCACCAATAGTACCAGTAAATAATCCATCCTGTGGCTTTCGTAATCTTGCAGTAACTTTTGTTCCAATCACTAACTGCATAGGAATTTCCGCTGGTAAATCTTGAAACGAGGATATATCTGCTACTTTCCTTTGTTGCAAAGCCCTGATTTTATTTCTCTTTTTTTCCAACTCCAATCTTTCTTGATTAAAAAATGCTTGAGAACATCTTCGAGGACGGCCCATCATTCGTCTTATTTTTGTCCACTCAACTCGTGTTAATTCACGTGACTTTAATTCAGGAAACGATTCCTTTAAGCAAATACTGAAATCATTATCACCACTAAATAAACACCTATCGATATTGCTGTAAAACCATTCGTAACAAACCCATTTATGAGCTTTGGGCAATTTCAGTAAATTACGTAAACGCATACCAATTTTTTGCCCAATTTTTCGATCAGGTGATTGCAACTGCATGCTTGAATTACTCGCTTTCATTTTCCTTGGTGACCTTGTATGTTTTGTATTAGGTGTTGGGTTTCTATGTCTTTTAGTGTGGGTGATTTTTAACTTTCTTGGTACTCTTCTGTGAGGTGTATTAACAAGGGCGTCATCGTAGAAGAACTTGTTCTTTTTTCTTATTCGTGCAGGCATACCACGAGCATTTAAAACTTGTTGCGGTTGTGTGGGAGTCGGTTTAGGTTTTGTTGTTCCAACCCTCTGTAGTCCTAAGGCGGCCGGACCTAGCGTAGGTTCCTCATCTATTTCCATTTGGTCCTCATCATCTGTAAAAACCTCTTCTTTAACATTATGCCTTTTAATTTCCTTGTCATCTTTATAATCTGTTTGTGACGAAGATGATTCACCTAAAACATAACAAAAACAAACTTAAATTGTGATATAAAACATGCTTTATTATATTATCTAAAGTATAAATAAACATCATCAAGTAATCTTTAAGATTTCTGCAAAGTAAGATATTTTAAGTATAATTTGAAGGTTAACTATTTTCGATGTTTATTTGAATTTTTGTATGTAAAACCACTTTCATTTGAATTTGAATTGCCAGATCAATTTACGAAGTAACGAAAGGACAGGGTTTAATTAATTTTTCAAGACCAAGGAGAACACATAATACAAAAACTATTCAAGTTAAAATTCAAAAAAAGGTAAAAATAACAAAGTATAAATTAAAACAAATGAAACTCACTTTCAACTTCGTCCGCCATTTTGCGACGTCTGTTAGGAATTGTGGGAATTGGCAGTCAAGCCACTTATGTTGCCAACAAAGAAAAAATTAATTTTTCTAGATTCGACCAAAAATTATGAGTGAGAAAGAGATGAAATACAAAGTAAAGCCAACTTTACAGGAAAAATACCCCGTATATCATTGAATTTGAAATTCGAAGAGAAAATAGAGTATACAGGGTGTAACAATATTATTAAGAATATTCCCTATTTCGACTACTTGTAGAGGGCGCTGTTTTAAAGAATCGAAGTGGGAAAAATTGTTTCAATTTTATTATAATTTTCTTAAAGGTCTATAATTTAAGAATTTTACCTCAGAACTAATACATAAAAGACAGTAACACATAATATTAGCAACGTTTTTTTGAGTTGAAATTTTAAACATTTATGGTGTTATTTTGAACAAAAATGTTAGCCATAAGTTAAAAAGTCATTTTTTTTTCTGTTCTGTGCATGGCAATATTCATACATTTCCGACGTAAATTAACAACATGACACGACGTATAGAGGGTGTCTGAGATGGAAGTCTGTAATCCTAATGAGTTGATCTCGGTTGTCAAATTTTCACGTTAGTTACTAGTTTTTGGTAGTCTATAACACCTAACGACTTACGAAACGGGACGAAATTACAACCGACAAGGCATACAACGTTGCCGGCATTGTTTTATGAAACTTGTCTATGGTTTAGCAGTTTTTGAACGCATTTTGAATAAAACACACAAACTGATTTTGGCATGTAATTAATTGACGTAAAAAAATAACAAAGTTTAAAGTGGTCTTTTTAATAAAAACAATAAACTAGTGTATAGTCTTTGTAAATGCCTTGTTCCAGTTTTAAGCGTTTTGTTATTTGAATTTATAGCTTAAATTGACATTTTTCATAGTACCTATAATTCTTCAATATGGTTAGGAAATAGAAATGCGCATCCAAAACCACATATCTATATGCTTCAGTTATGCTGTAGCACTTTGAGAAAGGGTGGAAAGTAATTTCAACGATTTTTTCGGCGAAGGAACGATATAAGTCAGGAAGAGGTTGATCTTCGGATTTTGCTATCTACGTCCTTCTAGGGGTTATGGAGGAGGACAAACGTTGCACCTCTAGAACACTGGCTGAGAACTTAAATATCGATCATTTTATCTCTGTAAATTCGGCAAGATGTGGAAATTAACAGGATTTTCCCGCACAAGCTTATTCATACAATAACATGGCCCAAAGAGTTCGAATTTTTACCGATTTGCTCCAGAAATAAAACGGCGAAACCGCGTAAAAAGAATTAAGAAGAAGACATGAAAGTAGAGATAAGTCCTTTTGGCAGCATGGTAAAATTGTATTCTATCTATAATGTATTTAAGCTGTAATCTTCATTTGTATACCTAGATTAAATACTACATCGTAATTTTATCATGATTTTTTTGTAAATAAATTTACTCATTTTTCCATGGCATTTATATGCCTTTCTAGAAGTTTATAATTTTCTTTTAGTAATTTTTATTATTATTTATTTTCATTTACGTTAACAACGCTTCAAACACGGTTGCCTCCCCCCAAACGACTGAAACTCGTTATCAAAAACACGTTACTAACGAGATTTAAGCTTACAGACTACCATTTTTGTCAATCTCGGTTAGGAACGAAACTAATGACGTCAAAACAAACAAATAATGACGGGCTAACGTGAAAAGTCGAGACGTTAGCTGTTACAGACTTCCACCTCTGGTTCGTGGTTCACCAAACGTCAAGGTTTGAAAGTAGAGCAAATTTTATTAAAAAAAACCAAAAAAGTAGGGGTCTATCTTTTATGGTTTGAAAGTTACAGGGATTTGAATTTGGCATCGCCCGTTTTTGTCAGAAATCAGTAAATGATCCAAAGCTGCTTAAAAACTTAGTAAAAAGATTAAAAAAATTTAAAGTATCCTCTTTCCATTGGTAATAATGATAAAACACAAATCGTTTATCAAGTATTAAAAAAAAATCGAAAAGAAAAAAAATTCAGAAAAAATTGTTTTTTTTTAGCAGTTTTCGAAGATTTTCTCCAAGATATGACCTATTAAGGGCGTGTTTTTTTTTATTTTCTAAAAATTCGTTAAATTTTCTAGATATTATGAAAAGATTTGAAACCCTAACTCTTTTTGTGCACTCACTAGAGAGATGTTTCAAAAGTTATCAAAATTTAACTTTTGCTTATAAAAATTGATTAATAAGCAAGTATTGATCGTTTACTGATTTCTGGCAAATACGGGCAATGCCAAATTCAAACCCCTGTAACTTTGAAACCATAAGAGATAGACCCCTACTTTTTTGGTTTTTTCGTGATAAAATTTCCTCTACTTTCTAACGGTTTGGTGAACCACGAACGGGACACCCTGTATAAATTAAAAATTAAGGGTTAAAACCAGTTTTAAACTGAATGACAGAAAAGATTGCCCAACAGATACAGAGTATCAATTTTTTTTTATTATTTATTTATTTATATAATTACAAGGCATTTCATAAATAAGCAACTAGCTTAACCAATAACAAGTAAATAATATGATCAATTTGCAAATATTGAAGAAAATAAAAATAAATAAGCAAATATTGAAAAACAGTTAATTAGAATTTTTACATAGCAGGTTTTTTTTTTACTTTTGAAACGAAAGTGTTCATGCAAAGATTAAAAATATCAAGATCTATGAATAGTATACCATATTGTCAAATCTGCATGCTTTAATTAATGAAAAATAAAAATATGTGCGCGCAAACTCATTTCCGCGGGACTTTCAGAGCTCGTCCCGCAAACCTACATGCACGTCACAAAACGTATTTCTTTTATGGTCGATCTCACCGACACGACTTAGGCCCCAAAGTAGTACTTAAATTTTGAATTGACAGATATTGTATTGTGTTCTTGTCAATTTAGACATTAAAGTAGTTCTTAAATTTTAAGTCGTGTCGGTGAGATCGGCCATTACTCCTCATAAAATAATAAGTCATTGAAATTCTCAACATAATTAATAAAAATTTTTAATCATTTTGATCGCTCTCGTGTAAGCACAGACGTGTAGGTAGTCAAAATTCCCTATTTCGGGAAAACGAATATTATGTATTACCCTGTATAAAATGTAATTTCTGTGGTCAGTCGTTTAGAAGTCGAGGCAAGTCCACGGCAAGTCTATTCCGGATTCCGGTTCATATTCTATGATCGTGCATCGCGGCTTAACCTAGAAAACTTGTATTTTTTTTTTAATAAAATATAAATTCATTTAATTGAACCATAAGTGAGAAGTTAAAGTTGTAACTCTTCATTCGAATTTAAGACAACGACTGAACTGCATAACTAATTTGTCTAGTAAGGTATACAAATGGCCGGAGGTAAAAGAGCAGCAACTAGTGATCTAAACCATGAGAATTGGGATTCGGAGGAAACTGCAGAAGATGCAGGAAGTTTTAAAAAGGCTTCTGATGATGTTCTTCAAAAAAGAGTAATTAAAAGAGCACTTAGGAGAAATTTAGCAAGTGAGGTAAGTTAGGTTATATTGATTAAAAATTATTTAACATGTACGGCCGTATTCTTCATGCATATACTATGACTACGTTTAGTTCAAGCAGGTTAAATGGCTTGACCTGCTAAACGTAGTCTATATGCTGAAATTATGTCATAAGTATCTGTTTCATGTTGTACAGTTGAATGAGTGAAATGACCTTTAGCGTTTACAAGTTGTGAATTTCGGGCATGGTAGGACACTTCAAAAGTGAAGCCTTAAGCCCCACCAGGCATGTAATTTCCATTCGCTTCTGCCTATTTTGCAAGGGCTTTATAAAACGCTGTAAAAATTTTTTGTTTATAGTCTGTTAATAAAGTAAATGATGTATTTTACGATTACTAGGAGGCCTTTCGATTATTCGTTTTAAGCCGCTCGTTGCAGCTCGTAGGTACTAAATTCCGTTCGTTTATTATGGTGCGTGGCACAACGTCTTACCTTCCCTTTGCCTCTTGAGTAAAAGTATGGGCTTAAAGCCGCGAACATTTGACAATTATTTTGTATGGTTAAATCAGGTTAAATACAACATTTTTGACATTTGACAAGTGGTTTAGAGAATAGTAAAATCGTGTTCGTTTATCCTTTAGATCGTGACACCATTTGGCGCCACGCACCGATGCTACAAGGAAAATAAACGAAAGGCCTTTAGGTTAGTGTTAGTGTCCTGAGGCCGGATTTTGTTTTAATTTCATATTTATCGCCAATTTACAATTTTTTAGACCTGGAAACTGACAAAAAAATTCAATTTAAGGGTAAATGGGGCAATATAGCTAATACTTTTCAAGTATTTCACAATGTTTTATGTTATGTTTAAATTATATCTATTTCATAAAAATTCATTTAATTAACCACTTTGATATCAAGCTAAACTAGCATCTAACATGAAACTCGCCTCTCGCGTTAAAGTTCTAGTTAATATTATGCAAATTAGGTGAAGAAATTTATGCTTGCCTTATAATCGTATTTGTCCGCAATGTTTACATGTTTATTCCTTTGTATTTAATACAAGAGGCGAGTTTTGATATTGCGAGCTAGTACAGTTAGGTTATTTTAATAATAAAAGTGCCTAATTTAGTGGTTTTTATTTAATATTTGAAAGATAGCTGTATTGCCCCGTTTGCCTCTGAATTGAATTTCTAGGCTCTTTCAAGGCCACCAATTTGTAAATGAGCGATGAATATCAAACTAAAACAAAATCCTGCCTCTGTTAATTTTAGACTAACAGGTCTGATTGAATAAGATGTTGTCTGGTTTATACCGATCTTCCATGTAAAAATTGTATTTCTTTTGTCATTGAATAAACAACTTGAAAAGAAGAAGTTTTTTATCACCAGCATTAAGAGGATAGTCAGTGTATTTTGGATATAGGCGATTTCAATGTAAAGTTTTGTTAATTTCAAAGACAAAGTACTGCCGTACCAATCAAGATAATCAAAATCGGTTTTTTCATATCCTTTCTAGACATTTTGGAGAATGTCGAGATTATCTTCTTTTTTGTATTTTTTTTTATTTTATATTTATCTAGCAGAGGTGCGCAATTATTTTTTGCGAAGGGACGGATTGATCATATTGTTGTCCTTTGCGGGCTGTCAGTGGCACATACAGTTTTTTTTTTTTTCGGGGGAAGGGTGGGGGTTCGGTAGCGGCAGGCTCTGCTGATTGCCGCCACAGGCAAAATGTTTTTAAATTTTCAAGGTCAAGCATTTTCCTGACACCTCAAAAATATAATACTTACTGGACTTATATCATAATTGAAAGAGATTTTAAATTAATATTGTTAAAAAAAACAAACTTAAATGTGATATAATGTACCAACTGTAAACGAAATATGAGTCACCTCTATAATTATTTCTTAATTTATGAAAACATACAGTAGTGGAAAAAAGTAGAGCACCTTTTAATTTTATTTAAATTTAAATAAGCCCAGACTTCTTAATAGGCAAACATTTTCATTCGATTTAAGGCTTGTTTAAAATATTTATTTGTTAAAGAAAAATAAGTTGCTTTACTTTTTTCCAGACAATAAAGTTATATGAATTATCAATTGAATTTGCAGATGCTTACAAAATTATTTATGTACGATTTTTGGGTTTTACAAATAATACGATGTCTAAACTTTAATACAATACAAAAATTTATCGCAAATTCGCCTTTAAAAAGTGTACAATATGATTATTTATTTTTGTATAAAAAGTTGCTCTACTTTTTTCCACTACTGTAAATTTGAAATTTTATAAATTACTTATATTAGGTACAAATTAATAAGTAATCGGGCCAAAATCAAAATATTATTATTATTTTTAGAAGTTTAGAAATTTTAAATTTGTAAACTTCGAAAGCCCACAAAGATGTTATAATGTATTATTTATGTTTTAAATTGAATACATACAAAACATACCTTAGAGGCTTAGAGTATCCTTTTTTAAATAAATTTCGAAAATAGCAAAAGTAAGTTGTCGATTTTCTGGGGTTTGGTTTAAAAGAAAAAACTAAAAATCACACAACATTACAAAATATTATTGGGAATTTTAAGAACCTGCTCGCCCTCTGGTGGCAAAAATATGAGCTTCTATATTCAGTACTTACTTTTTCGATTTAATGCATTGGTACATGTTTTTTGAGCTTTACTAAAGCTTTAAATAATAAATCTATTTGTGTTTTGTTAAATATGTAGTTATAAGGTACAATAACACAATTTTTGACACTGACAAGTAAATATCCTACATTTATAGCGCACACAAGATTTTAAATTTTTCAAAATAATTTAAGATTAAAATTTAATTTTTATGAATTTTTGATTTTTAATGGGAATACTTTTGGCTAAATCGTCCTATTTTTTAGAAGTTTGTGCCAGCATTTGTATAGTATTTAATTTAGAATATTAAGAAAAAATTGAAATAGACAATAAAACCAAAATTCAAACATTTCCGTTACACATTAGAAAGTTTTAAATGTAAAATCTTTATTAGACTAAAAGAATTATTAAATTCCAAAAGATTAGATTTTTTTTGGAGTTACTGACAGGTAAGTATTAGGGGCCACCACAAGCAATTGGGAAGGGCCACCGGGCTTATGCCTTTGGGCCAGTCCGACACTGGTAATACTTCTTTTATTTAATTTTTGTTAAAATGCCATTTGATTGTAAAGAATTTTTTTTTAAATTTAACTTTTATGCAGGGTGTCCCAAAATTCGACCGACAACGATTTACTGTAGATAGTAGACTTAAAAATAAGTTGATATGACCCTATTTATCTAAATCCAAAAATGCACCCCTGAGCAGTTATAAGCCTCCAAAGTTGCTTTTTAAAACAGATTTTTTTTTTATTGCAGCCAAAGCAGTAAAGATTTTTTAATGAAATTTTGTATACATGCATTTGAATACTGGATGCTCAATTGGTAAAAACTTTTTAGGTATTTAAAAATTTTATCTAAAACTTATTTGCTTTTGTGGAGAAATTCAAATGTAAGATTTTTTGCCCCTTACGAATTTTGCGTAGATTGTGCCGGTTTTAAATTTTACAAAAACAATTTGGAAAACGGTAAGAATTTAGTCGTTTCCATGGTAACAAGCTACAATTTCAACATAAACTGATAACTTTGAAAGAAATGTATTAAAATTAGTAATTAAATTCATGTTTAAGGAATATGCTAATAAGCCATTAATATCCAGTAAATGCAATGGTTTTTTTTTAACTTTAAAAAAGTATTTTATTAAAAACGTATGTTGAATGGCCTAACTTACCTACCGTTTTTTTAATTTTATTCAAAAACGACTCAGTTTACGAAAAATTCATAAGGGACAGAAAATCTTTGTTTTGCAGTTTTCTACATGAAAAAATAATTTTTAAATACTTAAAAAGTTTTTGACTGTTTTGTGTCTTTTTCTTTCACCCAACACCATTAACAAAAGTCGAGGATTTCTCAAATTTTTACCAATTGAGCGTCCAGTATTCAAAAGCATGTATACAAAATTTCATTAAAAAATCTTTACTGCTTTGGCTGTAATAAAAAAAAATCTATTTAAAAAAATCAATTTTGGAGGCTGCTCAGGCATGCATTTTTGGATATAGATAAATAGGGTAATTTTAACTTATTTTCAGGTCTATTATCTCCAGTTAATCATTGTCGGTAGAATTTTGGGACACCCTGTATATTATTTTATAAAAAAAATTATGTGTACCTACCTATTTTTAGTCCCGAAGAAGGAAACAATCCTTATTGGGGAAATTACCAATTAACTTTTATTAATAAACATTTTGTTGAAAAAAGGCTACAATACTTTTAATTATTTCAAAGTTGAAACAATTCATCAGAAAATAAAAGATACAGGTCTAGAAGTTCAAGAATAATTTTATGGAAGGACCTCTAAAAAGATATCATTATAAACATTTATAAGAAATACCATAAAGATACTTTATTATTGGAAGAAGTGATAAATGTATAAAAATTGGATATTTGGCGATTTAAAAAGTGAAAGGTCGAGTTTTTAATTTTTAATATTTTTGATAATACAAGAATGATTGATGGTGATTATTGGTTGCATCAAATAGTAACTTAAGAAATTTCCTTTGAGTTAGGTGCTCCATTATTATGTGGCCAAATTTTAGGTGATTTTACAACTCATTTTAAGATCTTTCAATGGACCTACAGACTTTTGAAGATGTGATATCAAACATAATGTTTTTATCTTAAAACTATACCTAGTTCAATGTGATTTCTAATCCCGCTTTTTAATTAAATTTTTATTATTTCATTTTTTTTTTTTTTCAGGATGAACCTAAAAGTAACAGTATATTTGGAAACTTTAAGGCATTTTCTAAAAACACAACAAATCCTAATCCAATAGCAGCCTTTAATTTCTTAAGTGAACCTAAAAAAAATGGAATAGACTCAGTAGCTTTGGATAAATCAAAAGAAACTAAGGCTTCTACTAATCTAAATAATGATGATTATTATGCAAAATTAAAAGGATTAAATGAAAGTGTAGCTAAATGGATTAAGGAACATGTTGAAAAAAATCCATTAATCAATTTAAAACCTGTGTTTGATGATTATGAAAAGTACTTCTCAGAGATTCAAAAAGAAAAAGACAAAACTGTCCAAACATTAACTTCTCCTAGTTCAAAAGCTGTTGATACAATTAAAAGCAAGATAAATGAGACCTCAGAAAAAGATTTGCAAAAAATTACTTTTGGGGTAGTTACAAGTTCTACCTCATTAGTAACCTCACCTCCTACATTTAATTTTACATCAAATGTCACTAAACCATCATTCACTTTTGGAGCACCACAGAATACAGCACCATTTTCTTTTGGAAATTTTCCAAGTAAAAAAGAAGAACCAAGTGAAAAAGTTGAAACGAATGATGATGAAGATGAGCCACCAAAAGTAGAATTTACACCGGTTGTTGAATCAGACCATTTATACACAATAAGATGTAAAGTATTTGTGAAAAAAGATGGGAATTTCGGAGATAGAGGTGTAGGTAATTTATATTTGAAAGAAGTTCCTGATTCTAAAAAAACACAGTTAATAGTTAGAGCAGATACAAACTTGGGAAATTTGTTGTGTAATTTCATTCTTTCTGAGTCAATACCTACGCAAAGAATGGGGAAGAAGGATGTGATGATGGTTTGTATTCCTACACCGGATACTAAACCTCCACCTGTTCCTATTTTACTAAGAGTTAAATCACCTGAGGAAGCTGATGAGTTGTTAAGTATTTTAGAAAAACATAAAAAATAATGTTTGTTACAAAAACCAATTTTATTTTTGTAAGTACACTAAATACTCGTTCAAAAGGACTTGACGAAAATATTTAAGAAAAAAATTATATTTAAAATTTGATTATGTATGTAGTATATTTGATTAAATTAAAAAAAAAATTAAAATATTTTTTGTCTTTAATTTTTTTGTTTTCGTAAATATAATTCTGGATAAACGGGTTTTTAGTGTATTTATTTGTTTTATTAAAGTGTTTTAACAGAAAGTTAAATTGTCAGGTTTTATTAGGTCAATTCAAAATATGTAATTGCATGTTAAAAATAAAATTTAAAAAAATTGTGTCATACAAACTTTATTTTAGAGAAATATCGATAAATATCAGTTTTACTAAAATTGAGCACAAATTCCACTCAAATCTTTAAAGGTGCATTAAATTAAAGTTTTTTACATTAAATAATTAATGTTTAGTTAGTCAATGGAACACAATTTGATTGATGAGAAATCTCTCATCTGAGTGTCTGCTTGTTATAAATTGATTGTAATGAATTACCCATTCTTATATTATTTAAGTGACAGATTTCCCATTGATTTCCATCAATGCTGTAATAAAAGGTTAGTTGTAATTTGAAGTGGTGGAAATTCCTCAAAAACTTATTTGTTCATTTCTTGGTAAAAAGAACTAATTATATTAAAGACTATTGTTAATAATGCGATTGTAATTTTATTTAATAAATCAATATAAAGATTAAATTTTGCTTTGTTCTTCCACAGTTTTCATCAACACAAATGAAACTGGACCTTCAGTTAAACTAATTAATTAACAAAATATTAAATAATTTCTAATAGAATGCACAAGTTATTCTGTTTTCATCGATCTTTCTTACTATGATGTGGTGTATAAAAGGCATAGGTAAGTAAACTTTGTTTAATGAACCAGATCTTAAATTTATTTATTGTAATTAATGAAACCTTTTAACATTGTAATAAATTATTTTTATTCCCATCACCAGCAATATACAATTCAACTTTTAATAACAATAAATATAATATAAAAATATTTAAAATCAATCACATAACTATGTATTAATAAAGTATAAACAATTTTGAGTAATAAGATGAAACATCTTAATTTCTAGATCATAATCTCAAGTATTAAAAGCAATATATTATCCTAGAAATTAAAATATTGCACTAATATAATTTTAATTGCCTAAATACTGATAGAAATTAAAATTGGAATGTGTAAAATTACATAAATATGAATATAATTCTTGTATAATTAAATATCAACATCATTTTAAGTGACATTCAACCTTTCGTACAAAACATTCGTACTTAATTATTTAACATGATTTTGCTAATAGTACAGATTTTTAATTCATAAATAAAATATATTCTTTATACATATTAATTTAATATATTATAAAATATTTTCTTTATTGGACGGAATTAAATTATTTTCAGGTATGTAAAAGTTTATCATTTGACATCACAATATAGGCACTCTTATATAGATTTAAATTTATATACATAATAACAATATGTACGTATTAATAGTTAATGTCTTTTAATTATAATAAAATTATTTGGGCATGATATATTCGTTTATACATATGTAAACAGCTAGTAGACATTTTTGGTTAATAAAAAAATAGTTTTCTTATTTCATAAATTATTTAACTTCTTGCTAATCTTCACAATTATTTATAAACCTAAACAATGCAACATAAAAATTATTTTTAAAAACGATAAAAATGAATAAATTATATACAGTTTTAAACCAATTACTTTTTTTTGTTTTAGTTTCAGTTAGTTTAATAAATTTTTAACTGAAACGTGTACTTCAAAACAATGATAAATTAAATTACTATAAAATAATCTTGTATATAAAAAAATAATTTCATACCCAAATTTAATACTCCTAATAACAGTTTAAATTAGTCGATAATAAAATATTTTGCATCTGCTTACTACACTGAGTGTTCATTTTAAAAGGAACCACCCTAAATAACTCTTGAAAAATTAACTTAATAAAAAAATACAGAGAAAATAAAAATCGACCTGTCCCGGCATTTTTACATAAAATTATTTTTTCAAAAGTTATTTGGAGTGGTTTGTTTTAAAATGAATACCCTGTAGAATTGGAGTGCCAATAATTTTGGCCAAAAAAATATACTTTTCTATATTTTGAGTTTAAGGCATTTCTTTTTCTTTTTAAGGCAGTTAATGATCATCACTTTTACTGATGACTCTTACTTAATAAATGTGAGTTGAACTCATAAACATTACAACATTGTTCACCGCAAATATTACACTTCCAAGGATTGGCATCTGAGTGACAACCTTTATGTAAAAAGTATAATGTTTGATCAGGAAAAACAATACCACAAAAAATACATTGCAAACTCGAAAGCGAGCGTTTTCCCGCCAGACGCCACACAGAAGAATCGGAGGGCTGTTCAGGGCCTGTAGACGTAATTGTACCATTTGTCGCTGCTTCGCCACTTTCAGTATTGGCATTTCCAGGCGAAGCAGTTGAGCGTGATCTGGACGAAATACTACGCGTAACTATCTTTCGTTTTAGATCATCTCTTAGCAAACTTTTTAATGGAGATACTTTGATTAATGAGCTCAAACTACTAGAAGTTGCTGTTTGAAGCTGTACACTACCTAATATGAAAATTTAATTTTTAATACATACATAGTACTCATTTCGGTTTTCATATTTTACTTGGAAATTTAAGTATGTAGTTCTTTTCTTTAATTTTGTGGAAATAATTTTTTTCTCAACTTTGAAAACTTTGTTATGTTGGTATATGTTTAAAAGATGCCTACATAATACTTTTATCAAAAAATGGGATTGATTTAATAATTTTTTTTTAGGTTTTCAAGTTTACAAATTATATAAGTACACCTTACAATTCTATTTGTATTATTAACGAGGTAAATTTTAATGGTTATTTAGAATTTAAAGTTATTCCTTACCTGATGGTGATGTGCTGAGATTACTGGAATTGCCTAACTTATCACACACTTCATTAGGTTCTTGTTTAATTGGTATTAATGATATTGAGGGGGTTATGTTGGTTTCATGTTCCATTCTTAGAGTACTGCCGTGAGAACTTGATGGAGTATTAGAATTTGAATCTGATTGTGGAGAATTTGGACATTCTCCGTTTATTCTTTGGGAAGCTTCATTTGTTCCTGATTGAGCACTATTTTGTTGTTCAGACTATAACAAAGAATTATATTATAGCAAAAATAAAACTTATTGAATTGTTGCATATGGCCTTACCAGAGTAGGTGAGAAAACTGGCGCTGGAGCATCTGCCATGCTAATTTCAACATGTGGTGTTAAGAAGTGCATTGGTGGTGTAGCATTATCAGTGGATCGGGCTCCAGTTGAATCACCACTATCACTATAATTAGCTGTTGTCATGCTAACAGAAACACTTTGTGAAAGATTACTGAGTGAACCAAGTGTACTGTCCATTTGAAACCCTTGTGCAGCTGCAGCAAGCAACGATACAGATGACCCTGCAGGTCCAGGATTATCCAAATCAATTCCATGTCTGAAATAAGAAACATTTCATCCTGATAAATGGTAAGTATTGTATCTTCAAAATATTTCAAAACATAATCTATTGTTTTTAAATGTAAAACAAAACATGAAAAGGTATCCTTTTTGCTAATATTTAGATATATTTATTATAAATTTATCCTATATTTAATGGTTACATTAAAGTTACTTGATACTTACCTGTTAAAAAAGTGCACCCTTAAACTTTTCATGGAACCAGCTCTATAACTACACAATGGACAGCTCTTAACAATATCATGTTGTCCAACATGTTCATTCTGAAAATGTGCTCTCATCGCAATCTGTCTCTGAAAACCTCTATTACAAATTGGACAATGGTAAGGCAACGTTTTTGTGTGAGTTGTAAAATGTTCAGCTAAATGATCCTTCCTAAAAAACCTCTTCTGGCACACTCGACATTCATAAGGTTTTACACCAGTGTGCCTCATTTTGTGCCTTCTCATATTTGCTCCATTTGAAAATTTCATGTTGCAAACATCACATTCAAAAAGTTTGCGTAAAAGACGATCAGGAGGTGGATTATTATTTTCTACCCCCATTTCTGTTTCTTTATTGGAATGTGTAGAACTTATATGTGCAAGTAATGATTTTTTATTAACAGCCTCAAAGTCACAGCTGTCACATCTGTGAGTTCCTTCGCTGGAATCGTAGTTTATATTACTTCCAGTTGCTCTTTCTGTGTCGTTTTGGTCAGTTTCGTCATCTGGAGGTAAATCGGAATGTTCTGTTTGTGTTGGATTTGTCCCGGAGTCTGCTTCGTTTTCTACACCCGAATCTGCCATGATCACCGTCGTTTAAGCATTAGTAGAAATGATGAAAAAGTTAGAGATACCACAGCCATATGCATCTGAAAATAATTTCATACTTGAATTCAAGGGAATAAATTAAAATAATGCTTCATATTTAAAATAAAAATTTCATTTCCAACTTTTAAATATTATATTATTCATTTCAGTGTTACTGAGCATACTAAAGTATGGAACTGTCGTTTTCAGACAGACCACTTTAAAGATAAAAACTATATTTTCCGAAAACCGCTCTTAAAGTTTGTTCACATATAGATAATAGTAAAGTCGAGTAGTATGATATTATGTACCAAGTAAGTGTGGACAGTCAAATTTAAGACAGTAGTAAATCAATTGCACAACTTGAATTGAGTAATTAACTGGGAATACATTGCTATTTTTTGAAAATGAGGAGGGTGCTATACCATTTTATTTAAATACAGGGTGTCCCAGGAGGAATCGAAAAAAAAATTAGGAGGTGATAGTATAATAATAATACTTTATTAATAGCCGTTGGCTAACAAATATATACACAATTAAATTACATTACAAATCTAATAACACAACTATGTACATGTAAATATTTACATCATATATACAAAAAAAGATAAATAACAATGTTCACATTTGACTAGCTAGGTGTCTTGCCCCTCGACATACTCTATAACCTCTCTCTTAAAGGCTTTTATTGTTAACCTTTTCCTCACATCCCCCGGCAACTCATTATACATTGTAAACCCCTTGTAAAATAATGATTCAAACTGGCCACGATATTGAGAAACTGTTATGTACAAATTACCCTTTATAGACCCTCTTGTTTGATAATTATGTATTGTATTTACAAATTTTACAGATTCATTTAAATATGATGGTAGCAAGTTATTAACAATCTTATGAATAAATACCATACAATATACAAATAATCTTTGATTTATTGTCAAGAACCCAAGGGTATCTAGCATGATTTTTATACTCGAATATCTGCTACATTGCAGTATAACTCGCATTGCTTTATTTTGTAACAATTGCAGCTGGTTCTTATTTTCCTGCGTTATAAAACACAACAAAGTAGGACAATACTCAAAATGTGGTGTAATCATTGTCTTATAAATTAATAGTCTGGATTCTATACCTAGCACCTGACTTATTCTCTTAAACAGGAATAGCTTTTTATTTATTTTCTTACACATATAATTGACATGTTCATTAAACTTGAGGCCATTGTCAATGATGATACCCAGATACTTTATTTGACTAACAATTTCTAACTTAGCACCATTAAGGTGTATCGATAAATCCCTATCATAATTTTTGTTCCTTATATTATCTATTATCTTAACCTTAGTTTTAGTTGAATTCACAAATAGACTATTAATTTTTAGCCAGACCTCAAGCTTATTGACCACCAGCTGTAGTAACCTCTGAACTTCATCCAGGGAATCACCAAATACCGTCAACACTGTATCATCCGCAAATAGGTTCACAAAACCATTTTCTCCGTTACAACACTGCAATATGTCATTAATGTATATTATGAATAATAGCGGTCCGAGCACTGACCCTTGCGGCATCCCGTACACAACCTCTTTAACTTTGGATTTAATACCATTTATACACACACATTGCTTCCTATTATTGAGGTAACATTTAAACCACTTCAATACATCCTCTTTGATACCATATTAACTTAACTTTATTATAAGTGATTCACGATTAATTGTCTCAAAAGCTCTCTTGAAATCCAGGAAAAGAACCCCCCACAACTTTTTTCTCTGCACTAAACCCTTCCATTTTGACACAACCAATTGTATAGCTGTTTCACACGAATGATTTTCTCTAAATCCTGACTGATTCTTAATTAAAATGTTATTTTCACTTAAGTGCCTTAATAACTGCTTCTTTATAAACACCTCCAACACTTTTTCTATTACAGGTAATGTGTTAATTGGCCGGAAATCGGGTGCCCTTTTTGCCCCTGTTACTTTAGGGATAGGTATTATGTTTGATATTTTCCATAGATCAGGTACTGTGCTTGTTCCATTTGATTTATTATAAATATTTAATAATTGTTCTCTCAACGTGTATCCACCTTTTAATATTAAGTCTAATGTTACTTCATCTGGCGAACCAGTCCTTTTTAGCTCTTTTAATATTTCATCGAAGTCCCTTTCATTCATAAGATCAAAGCTGCTGCAGTCTAATATCTCTGAAGCCCCAATATTACTCATGCTTTCCACAATACCATTTGGTTCCTCACCACTCTGTACTATATCCTCTACACTTTTAACGAAATATGCATTAAAGTTTCTTGTCAACTCTTCAGTTCCTGTAACAGTTTCATTATCAAATTCAACCTCATAAATGATCACATTTCCTTCTTTCCCTTTCGTTAGTTCTTTTATCGTTTTCCACATCTCTTTTCCATCTCCTTGACTCTCTCTAATTTAAGTTCAAAATATTGCTTCTTCTTTTTTCTAATTAAGCTAGTCACATAATTTCTCTTTTCTCTATAGATGTTCTATCTCCACGTCGAACTTTCTTCCATTGCCCTTTTGTATGTATCATCCCTCTCCTTCATTGCTTGCTTCACCATCAAACCATTGTTTACTCTCTCTTCTTAATTATTTGTTTTTTTGGAGCTATTGTATCTAGAGCAATTGTTAAGTTATTATAAAATTGATTCACCAATTCATTCAAAGGTAGTTGCTTCATCCAGTTTAGTTCTGCTATTTCATCATTTAGCCTGGCTTTCGTAATCATTTTGTAATTTCGTGTAAACTTCTTACTTGTTGATTCTTTAACTAGTTGTGTTTGCATTTTAAACCAGACCATGTTATGATCTGATATTTTAGGTTCCCTAACTATTTCCACCTCCACTTTATTGAGATTCGTGTATACATGATCAATGATTGTCTTCGAGTATTCTGTTTCTCTGGTGAAGTCTCCTACTTTTTGTTTTAGATTCTTAGCAAGCATACTTTGCTTTATTTTCCCGGAGTATGAAGTTTCTTTATGAATATCAATATTGAAGTCTCCAACTATGTATATTGTTTCGATTGCTAATTCCATTATATCTTCAACTATACCTTCCAACAGAAATGAAATATTTTAAGTAAAAATGTTTAAATAAACATGTGTTCGATTCTCAATGGTTACGGAGATAAGATATGATATTTGAATGTTTTTATTCAGAGAAAACATTAAAGACTTATTTATTTATTATTTAGGTACTATAAAAAATGAATGTATTAAGAATAATGGCTTAGTTTTGAATTTGTCATATCGCAAGTAAGTCGCCCAAAAGTTCTTAATAAATTTTAAAAATGCTGCATACTTTCACAAATGCTGAATATGCCGATATGGTATTTATTTATGGTTTCTGCAATGGAAACGGTTTTGCTGCTTGCAGAGAATATCGTAGACGATTTCCTAATCGCAGAGTGCCAGGAAGTGTAGTATTTTCTCGTGTTTTTAATAATCTGCGTGAAACATTCAAACAAGTGTATCTCCCTAACCATTGAGAATCGGACACATGTTTATTTGAACTTTTTTACCTAAAATATTTCATACTATCACCTCCTAAATTTTTTTCTATTCCTCCTGGGACATCCTGTATATGATTAAATTATTAGCATTTAGTCACATTTCAATTATGAAAAATAAGATAATCTAAAAATTCTAACTATTCAAAAGCTGATATGCATTACAAAAAGAATAAGCCCCTGGATGCTTTCCTGAGGCATCCCTTATTACAGATCAAAGTTACGTTTACTCCAAAGATCGAAGAATTTTAAAATAAATGAGCTCTTTTTAGAAACATTTTATTGTAGCAGCAAAAATGATATTTTAATTTTTTAATTGAGTCCATGGGCATAAAAAGATAGATATTAAAAGAATTAAAGCAATTCATACTTTTAATACTTTACAAAGGACAATGATTTTCTAATGATATTTTGTCCACAGTACACCTAAAAATGTTGATTTGGCCCTATTGTAAGATTCCTATCAACATATGTCTGATTTCGCTTACCAAAGTAGGCAGAGTTTTAAAATTTGGTGCGAATCACAATACACTTCAGATATAACTTCATGATTTTTTTTTGCAAACTTCGAAACGATAATTTTAGGGTTAAAAATAGCGGAAAGCTTTTATGGTTAAAGTAAAAACTCTTTTGATCCTTTTGTAATTTTAGATAAAAATGGTACTCCTCTTCTCACTAACACATTTCCAGTAATTGACGATTGGTAAAATTTTTACTAAATGGCTTCTTATAAAAATGCATGCAAAGAAAATTTCATGAGAAAATCTTTAGTACTTCACCCGCAATAAAAAATATTCTTGAAACCAACTTTAGAGGCTTATAAATTCTTTGGGGTTCATTTTTGGATAAAAATAAATAGAGCAAAATCGGCTTATTTTCAGGTTAGTATAACCAGATAGGTGTTGTCGGTGTAGTTATGGGACACCCTGTATACTGCACAAATAACGAAACATAAAAAATAGAAATAAATTTTATAGTACGAGAGCCGACTCCACTAAAGTCTTCCAAATATAACATAGATATGTTTTTTGTTAAATGGGCAGTTTTTTATGTATTCAAGAATCTGTCATCATTTTATGTGCCAAAAC
This sequence comes from Stenus bimaculatus, assembly GCA_963971135.1. NCBI lineage: Eukaryota > Metazoa > Arthropoda > Insecta > Coleoptera > Staphylinidae > Stenus > Stenus bimaculatus. Next base: position 54,824,150 of record OZ020180.1, on the reverse strand, counting down.
TTGACCGAAGTACATATTAAAAAATGGCTACTTCCATGTCGGTGCTATGGCCTCTTCTTGATAGGTCTGCACGAAAATCAATCTTAAAAATATGGGGTTTGGTTTTTTTAATCTTAAGGGATGTAATTCTGATATGAACCTCAGTCATTAAGCTGATGCTAAGACAATTGCCTTCTGCAAGAAACGAAAAAACAATCAATCACGTACAGGATAAGATCATCAGATAATATCAATAAAACCACATGGCAAATAATTAACGAGTACACAGATAAAAACAACAAGAAATCACAAAATAAGCTGGGGCTAACACCCCAAAAGATAAACGAGATTAATGATTACTTCATAAACATCACAAAAACTTTTAACAACTGCTTCACAGAAAATAATGGAATAGAAAACATACAACTAAATGCCAAATCCATATACCTTTATCAAACAAATGATGAATAAATCCTAAGCATAATAAGACAGTTAAAAAATTCAAATAGTGGAGGATACGACGAGATCAGCAACAACCTACTGAAAATATGCGCATTGGAAATTACTCCCTACCTGACACAACTAATCAACAATTGGTTATCTAATGGAGCATTCCCGAAAAACCTTAAGCTAGCACATATAAAGCCGATCTATAAAAAGGGAGACCCACTAGACCCAGCAAACTACAGACCTACTACTCAGCAGCATATCGAAAATAATTGAAAAAGTTATTTCCGTAAGAATGATTGAGTTTTTTAAAAGGCACAATCTGTTTTCGGAATCACAACATGGCTTCCTAAGTGGAAAATCAACGCTAACTGCTTTATTCGAATTCACTAATAACATAACTAGCCTACTTGATAGAAAACTAATTCCCATGTGTATGTACCTAGACTTATCAAAATCCTTTGATAGTATAGAACACAATATCCTTCTAATGAAGCTAGAAAGGTATGGAGTTAGAGGAAAACCTCTAGACCTCATCAGATCATACCTATCAAACAGAACACAGAAAGTTATTATCAAGAACATACAGTCAGAAACACGCACAGTTAAAAAAGGGGTCCCGAAGGAAGTCTTCTTGGGCCATTGCTCTTTATCATCTACTCCAACAACATGGGAAACATTGAGTTCAACGGATCCATAATTACATATGCAGATTGCAGATGATACCAACATGGTCACTAGCGGAAATAATCTAGAAGAAGTATTAAATAAGGAGAAAGATGACTTCAATAAAGTGCACCAATGGCTTGATCAAAAACCAACTAAATGATCTTCAAAACGCCAAGATCTAATCTAATATGTCCTCTGAATTTATCTATCAATGAAAACAAAATAAAAACAGTGGAAGAAGTCAAATTCTTAGGAGTGATACTCGACAACACGCTCAACTGGAAAGCACATTGCCAACATCTAATCAGTAAACTAAATACAGTATGTTACATCTTCAGAGTACTAAGAAATATGACAAATGTGAACACATTACTTTTAGTGTACAAATCCAACTTCATATCAAACATTAGATATGGAATTATATTCTTTGTGAGGTCCACAGACTTTAAAAAAAATCTTTATAATTCAAGGGAAAGCTTTGAGAATCATCTATAGCATGAAATATAACGACTCATGCCGCGGACTATTTATCCAAAGCTAAAAAACTTTTTAGAACAACATAATGGAATTTTTAATAAGCAAAGAACTATATTCCCTAAATGAATGGTGAAGACTATGGATACAAGACATCTCACACTACGAAACATAAATTGACAATTTCTAAATTTGTACACTAACGCTATATTATTGTTTATATACAGGGTGTTCCGTAAGTAATGAATAATAATGAAAGGGGTTGTTCAGGACACCAAAACAAGCAACTTTTGTTAATAAACCCATATTCGGAAATTAACCATTACGTTACTAGATTGAGATAAAATTTTTTAAATTTAACTTACAAAAATAGCTTTATGTTCTTTTTTTTGTAAATACAGTTGAACTTCCCTGTAACGAACTTCCATATAACGAATTGCTCTATATAACGAAATTTTTTTGAGAATCTTCACCTTGAAGGCTTTTCTAATGTATTTTTTACTCCTTATAACGAATTAAAGTTTCCGTATAACGAATTTTTTTTACGTCAATATTAGAATCTTTCATAAATTTTAGTCAATGGGTGGCTAATTTTAAAAATTTCGGAGAATTTTATATTAGATTAGTGTAAAGAATAATAGAAAATCAGGTAGGTAAATAGAATTTTTAGAAATGAAAGTAAATTCCAAGATTTGTCGAGTCTTTTTATAAGGTTTACTTATAAGTTATACCTTCGACTTTAGTTTTTGTAAAACATGCACATTAAAAACAACGCCTTTTCACATTTTTAGTTAAAATAAAGAGCTATAAAGTAAATAAAGAATTTTCTATATAACGAATTTTTTTAAGGTTCTCGTGATGAAACATGTCTTTACAATGGACCGTGCACAACAGATTTTTAAAAAAACACGACACAAATTTGGAGTGAACAACTTTAAATACGATAGTAGTAAATCAACATCGGTTTATTCTGTTGTGCTATTCTAAGATCAATTACGTTTGTTATTAAAGTTACTTTCGAAAATGGTGAATTTTTCCAATGCAGAATTAGCTGATATGCATCTCATTTATAGGGAAGCTCTTTGTAACTCTTTGAGAGCTGCGCGCCTGTACCAGCAAAGATTTCCTCAACGTCGTCAACCGCATTATTCTATCTTTACTAGGATTCATAATCGTATTCGAGAAACTGGATCTGTCGAACCTTGTAGAGCTGTTGGTCGTCCACGTTCAATTCGCACTATCCAATTTGAGGAAGAAGTGCTCAACCGTATAGAGGAAGAAGGATCAAGTATACGTGCCATTGCACATAACATGGCAAACAACTGTTTGGAGAGTTCTCCATGAACAGTTGCTACACCCTTATTCAATTCAACGTGTTCAATCGTTGAGTCCAGCAGATTATCCATCTCGAGTAAATTTTTCCCGCTGGTGGTTACTACAGCATTTGGTTCAACCTAATTTTGGCAGTTTCGTGTTATTTACGGATGAAGCATGCTTCACGAGGGACGGCTTTTATAATAGCCGAAATAGTCACATTTGGTATGATGAAAATCCTCATGTTGTATCCCGTCGGCGAAATCAACACCAATTTTCTATTAATATTTGGGCTGGAATTTTGGGAGACAATTTAATTGGTCCATACCTACTACCACCACGTTTGAATGGTGTAATGTATCGCCATTTCTTGGAGGAAGTTTTACCTGAGCTCTTGGAGGAAGTGCCACTTATTATTAGACAAGGTATGTGGTTTCAACAAGATGGGTGTCCTCCTCATTTTTCTTTAAATGTACCCCAATTTCTGGATGAAGTTTTTCCCAACCGTTGGATTGGTCGTGGCGGACCTTTTAATTGGCCTGCACGTTCTCCTGATCTCACAAGCTTACATTTTTTCCTTTGGGGATATTTGAAAAGTCTGGTGTACGAGACGCATGTTACTACAGAAGAATAACTTATCGCAAGACTTATGACTGCTTGTACCATTGTCCAAGACATTACTGGGATATTCCAGAGGGTTCGAACATCTATGAACCAGCGTGCAACCTTGTGCATTGAACAAAATGGCCGAAATTTCGAAATATTTTTGTAAATTTTATTAAATAATTAACTTAATTACGAATATGGGTTTATTAACAAAAGTTGTTTGTTTTGGTGTCCTGAACAACCCCTTTCATTATTATGCATTACTTACGGAACATCCAACCTTATGTACATTCTTTATGAAAATAAATAAATTATTATTAATAAAGCACTCCCTTGTTAGGTGTCGGGATTGTCAGAAAAATGTAAAAAAATTGCCTGCCGTAGCATTCCCGTACTTTTTTCTTTGGGACCACTGATTATGAAATTGGGAAAATGTAGGTGTACATAGTAGAAAGATTTCTGAAACTGCATTTTTCATAAAAAATTTAAATGAAGATATTTCAGCTAATTTGGATTACTTTATTATAAAAGTAGAAGCTTTGAACCTCGGGAAAGATAAATGGTATTGGAAAAATGAAGCATTGGTTTTTTTAAATATATTTAGTGCTTTTAATTATAAGTAAAGGATGTTGTAAAAATCTAAAATTGAAAAGATTTATTTTTGAAGCAGGCCCTAGACCTTGAACTTTTTGTAATTGTTTAGGGATACACATTTAAAGAGAAATATGAAACATATAGTGCACTTTTTGAATTTTGTAGTTTTCATTAAATTAAAACATCAATCTCAAACCACAGCAACTCGTGTATTTAAATAATTTAATTAATTATGTACTCAAAATGTGTATATTTTTTAAATTGAGTTAAAAATATATTATAATTATTATTAAATGTTATCAATAACAATAAATATACCTATAGGGGTTTCTATTTCAATTATTTTTAATACTAGATACATATTTTTTTTGAAAAAGTTTTAAACTTTATTGTGAAATTAAAATTTCCAAAAAACAATTTCATTTATAAATTTTATTAATTTTGAAATCGGTATGAGCTTAAAAAGACATTTATGTTTTATTAGTCTACATAAATAAAAAAAGGCAAAATCGACCTATTTACACATGAGCTACTTTCCAATGCGTGCAAATTACATCACTATTTTTAAACACCCATGTCAACGCACTGATGATAATAAATATATAAATACATAAAAATAAATTACCATCAAAAGTAAATATTCCTAATACAATACGTCACTAAAATCTGACTTTGTAGATTGCAATTATTTACGACTCAAATTTTAGGAAAAAACTAAGCTTAACTTAACCTTAAACTGCTTAAAAGTAGTAAATAAAAATATTAGAATAATAATAATAAATAAAAACTCTACCTGGATCACAACAATGCCACTTGAATTAATAAAACTTGAACACAAAAAAACACCTGTACATTGCTTGACCGCTTTTCGGCCATTCCAGGTTTGACCTGTACACCGAAGTGGGATAGAAAACGGACTAGAGATGTGCGCGCAGAGCGCTCCCTCTTTCTTAACTTTTGACTTACAATATGAAAACGCTTACAAGGCTGTTAAATGTTTTTGAAATTTAAAGAATTTATAATAAATTTTAAAACAAACAAAAATGTTTATTATTAAAACACGCTACTAGCGCACAGTTTTTGACTTTTAGTTTCCTTTTTTTGTGCTCAAAAAGTAATTAAACCGATTAATTTTCGCAATTGTATACTGTTAAGTTAAATAATTAATTTAAATACAAAAGCTAGATTCGCTAATCACTGATTAAATGAAAATAGGATTAAGGATTGTGCATTGAGTTAAATTGGTTCACGCACAGCACCCATCTCTTTCTCTCTGGATAGGGATAAAAGTAGCGGCTTAATCGTAAACTGTTATTGCGGTTAATTTCGTTACCCGACAGGTGCAGCCGACAACCGAATACTCTACTGTTTTACCTGTGGGGAACTGTCCTAAGTGGAACAGGTTACGTCAGCAGTTGCATTTATTTCACATCGCAGAATATAAACTATAAACATTAATTATTTATCTATCATTCATGCCTAATGGTACCTTATTTTGTGCCTTGTAAATTTTTAAATGATTTATCATTTCTTTTATCTTTTTTTAATTTTTAATATTTATCATTAATCAGGTATGAGTAGACAATTCAAAAACAATTGTTTATGTACTGATGATAAGATAATTATTCCTTTCTAATAAATAATTTTATTTAAATGAATTATTTAATAAATGTCATATTTCTTTAATAATAGAGAATAGTGTAATATATTGTGGAGTTATTAGTTGCATAACTTAAATCATGATTTAAAACAATATCTATACTTATTTAACTTATTATTAGTAGAAGTCAACCACGAATACTTAAGTCTAGATCGTATATTGATATTATATATTAATATATAGGGTGTAACTTAAATGCACGGCAAAAATTTAAAGGGTGCTTCCTTTTAAGGACATTTATACCTTAGGTGATTTTTCTAAAAACGCTTCATTTCAAAAATACACGAAGATAAAGATTTCTTAAAATGCATGCTTTTTATTAAATAAATAATAGGTGTAAAAATTAAAGTTATGTTGTTACCATGGCTACAAACTATGTTGCTGTCACCTGTCATAGTTTGTTTTGCTAATTATGAATTATTACACAAATTCCGAGATGACAGACATGCATTTTACCTATGGACTTGCTAATGGAAATGCACTACGAGCAAGACGTTTTTATCGTGAAAGATTTCCCAACCGTCGTCTTCCTGATAGAAAAACTTTTGAAAACATTCATATCTGTCTTCGAGAAAGTGGTTCATTTAAGATCAGACAGAGACCAGGAAGGCCAATGAGAGTTAGAACGCTAGAATTGGAAGAAAATGTGCTCAACTTGGTGGAAGAAGATTCAAGTACTTCTACACGAAAAATTGGTAGAAATTTGAATGTAAGTAATATGACTGTTTGGAGAATTTTAAGGTAGCAGTTGTTACACCCATACCACATTCAACGCGTTGAGGCACTTTTACCTCGCGATTTTCCACCACGAATACAATTTTGCCAATGGTTTCTTCAAAAATTGATTCAAATCCCTCAATTAATGACCATAATTTTATTTACTAACGAAGCAAATTTTTCAAGAAACGCAGTAATGAATTTTCACAATGGGTAGACATTCGTGGGCCGAAGAAAACCCAAATGAGTTTTGTGAAGATCGTTTCCAACAACAATTTTCATTAAACGTTTCGGTCGGAATTGTGGGTGTTCTTCTTATTGGACCAGCATTTCTACCTCCAAGGCTTACCGGTGAAGCATATCGGATTTTTTTGGTACAATCGCTATCATGTTTGCTAGAAGATGCACCATTGGCGACGAGGAATGTAATGTGGCTAATGCATGATGGAGCTCCAGCGCATTTTAGTTTGGTTGCTCGTGAATTCCTGAATGCAAACTATCCCAATAGATGGATTGGACGCAGTGGTCCACAACCATGGCCTCCTCGATCCCCTGATTTAATTCCTTTAGATTTTTTTTATGGGGCCATCTGAAATCATTGATTGTTCAGACTCCGGTAGAAAATTTAGAAGATCTAAGAACTCGAATAATTAACGAATGTAATTCGATAAGAAACAATCCTGGTATCTTTGAAAGAGTTCGCCAATCGATGAGAAGAAGATTGGATTCTTGTTTGCTAGCTAATGGTTCTCATTTTGAACACTTATTGTAAATTGTATTTAGATTAATAAATAATTAAAATTATTACGTAAAATCCACCTGTATATTCGAAAAAAAGTCTAGTAGCCACAGTAACAACTTTATGTGATAAAAATCATGCATTTTAAGAAATCTTTATCATCGTGTATTTTTGAAATGAAGCGTTTTTCGAAAAATCACCTAAGGTATAAATGTTCTTAAAATGACCCGAGGAAGCACCCCTTAAATTTTTGCCGTGCATTTAAGTTACACCCTGTATATATTGATAGTAATGGTTTTAAAATCTTGAATCAAATTAACACAAAATTTATCACAAGGTTTAAAAAAGATAAAGAAGGTTCTATCATTGATCATATTATATCAAATTACTTTGAACTTAACCATGAAATTAAAATTGAGCAAAATTCTATTAGTGACCATAACTTAATTTTTTTAAACTTAAAAAAAATTACAGCTTCGTTATCTAAAATGGAATTAAAATTATTTAAAATTGTCAACTATAAACAAGCTGAAATAGATCTTTATAATGAGATCTATAAGAATAATCCTAATAATTTTGAAAGTTTAGATTATATAATTAAAACTGTTATTAGTAAAAATACAAAGGAATTCAAATACAGAGTTAGATGTGATAATAAATGGTTGACAATTGAAATAATTAAAAAAATTAAACAGAGAAATAAACTTTTTTAAATTAAAAAATCCAAAAATTGTTCTTTTAATGTATTAAATAAGTATAATGTACTATGTAAAGAAATTAAATCAATGATTAGAAAAGAGAAAAAAAATTATAACATTAAATTAATAGAAAATGCTAATGGAAGTCCTAAAAGATTATGGCAAAATTTAAATGAAATTATTAATAATAATAAATTATCATATAGAACTCCAAAAATTATTGATAATTTTGTATCAATTGATAAAATAAATAAATTTAATGAATATTTTGCAAATATAGGCACTGAACTGGCAAATAAAATTGTAAATGTTAAAAATAATTTGTATAATCTACCTTTTAATAATAAAACTATTTTCTTTGAAGAAACTAATGAAAATGAAATCTTGGAAATTATTAGAAATTTAAAAATGCATACTTCATGTGGACCTTTTAATATAAATGCAAAAATTATAAAAAAATTACAAATGCCATTAATACCAGTAATTGTAAAAATAATTAATAAATATATTTTGGATGGCATTTTTCCGGATTATTTAAAAAGAGCAGTAATAATTCCAATACATAAATCTGGTTCTAAAAAAGATCCTTCTAATTATAGACCGATTTCATTATTATCCAATTTTTCCAAAATTTTCGAATTAGTAATCAAATCTAGGTTAATTAATTTTATTAAAAATACTTCTCAATTAGATAAATTTCAATTTGGTTTTCAAGAAAACAGTTCAACTCAGTCAGCATTATTGGAAGTTATTCATTTTATTAATAATTCGTTAGATAAAGACAATTATGTTGCAGGAGTATTTGTTGATTTAAAAAAAGCATTTGACACTGTTGATCAAGACATATTATTAAATCAATTGTATAGATTGGGCATAAGGGGAAAAACACATGATTTAATGACAACTTATTTGAAAAAAAGAATAATTCAAACAAAATTTAATAATTATGTTAGTGATTCATGTGAAATTAATATAGGTGTCCCCCAAGGATCAATACTTGGTCCTCTGTTATATTTAATTTACGTTCAGAATATACAATATGTAAATCTTTTTGGAAAATATGTTATGTTTGCTGACGACACTGTCTTATTATACAGGGTGTTTCAAAACTATTCCGCATCCTCTTAAGGGCAGATTCCTCTCATGAAAATAAAACGAAAAGTTCAAATAAACATGTGTCCGATCTCGCTTCATAAGGGAGCTACAGCCTCTTTAAAGTGTTGTTAATAAGAAGGTTTGTCTTCGTTTATTTCAAAACGAATTGAAGTATAGCTTTGAAATTTGGTATGAATTATGATACAGTTGGTACAAGTTTTCGTGAATTTTTTCAATTTTTTTGCATGTTTTAAAAGGGCATATTTAACTAAGGTTGAGGTTTAAAATTGTCATAACTTTTTTTGCTTAACTTTTACAAAAGTTTTTTGTTTAAATTATTGTTCCACATTTAATTCTTAACAAAAAAGATGCTCTTATTTAAAGTCGCTAGATTGCGCCATTTTCGGAGAAAATGCATTTTACAATTTATTGACGGTCAACACAATTTAAATAAAATTATTAAGAAAATCGTATTAGCCATGGATTCTTTTGTTAACAAAAAAAATGAAAAAATTCACGAAAACGTGTCCCAACTGTATCATGATTCATACCAACTTTCAAAGCTGTACTTCAATTCGTTTTGAAATAAACGAAGAAAAACCTTCTTATTAACAACACTTTTAAGAGGCTGTAGCTCCCTTATGAAGCGAGATCGGACACATGTTTATTTGAACTTTTCGTCTTATTTTCATGATAGGAATCTGCCCTTAAGAGGATGCGGAATAGTTTTGAAACACCCTGTATAGTGGTAAAACGAAAAGTATTTTAGAGGAATTAATTAATAATGATTTGATAAAATTTAATAATTGGTTATTGGGTAATAAGCTTACTATAAATACCGACAAAACGGAAATTTTAGTTTTTAAACAAAAAAACAAATCAATAATTGATTTAAATATTATAATTAATAATACAAAAATTAAGCTAGCTGAATCAATCAGATATTTAGGCATAACTTTAGATGTGAAATTAAATTTTTATCAACATGTGGATAATATAAAACAAAAAATTATACCGTTGATTGGTGCTATTAGAAGATGTGGACCATTTCCGAAAAGAATTGCTTATTTATTATTTTATGCATATATACATAGTAATATTATTTATGGATTACCAATTTGGTCACAAGGTAACTCATTATTAATAAACAATGTTCAAAGATTGATGTCAAAAAGTATTAAAACATTGTTTAACTTACCTTTTTTAACACCAACAAGAGAAGTTTACTTTAATACTCAAATTTTTAATATAAGTAATACAATATTATTAGAAAATTGTAAACTTATTTTCAAAATTAAAAGTAATCTGATTAAAACAAACTTAGTGCTTAAAACTAATAAAGAATTTCATAAATTTAACACAAAAACGTCCAATCAAATTCATCTTAATTCGATAAAAACTAATAAAGGTAGAAATGATTGTCTATTTAATGCTGTTAAACAATTTAATAAATTGCCACCAGATATTCAAAATTCCAGTTCAATTAAAAAATTTACAACAAATATTAAAAACTATATTTTACATTTACCGGAATGAAAATAATTATTTACAATAGATTCATCTAGTTTAAAGATTGTTTTGAGATTGTGTTCTATTTATTATACTATATATATTCACTGTTTATAATTTTATACTTACTAATTTTATTACGTTTGTGTTGTTGAGTTTATTGGTTTCTTTTTTTTTAAGTATTTTTTTTTTTTTTTTTTTTTTAGTTTTTATGCACAACAAAATTATTCTTACACCAACAACATGTTGATTGAATAAATTATGTTGATCTATTGCATTGCATGTAAATAAATAAATAAATATTTCAAAAAATTCTAATTATTTCAAAATTGAAAACAAATGACGGGGCGCCAAAATCGCAACTTTGGATGTTTTTGATCGGTCAAGGCGCCGCCATAACAATGACGTAGCCAGGTGGGAGTTAGAGAATGATTGTCAGCCCCTGACGCCTAAATTCAGTTTAAGACCCATTTTTAGGAAACCAATGCCCGTTTTTGTCAAGATTCTTAAAACTTAGGCATTGCTTACAGCACTAGTTGCAAGGTAAATAATAAAAATTTCCTAGGAAAACTATAACGCTATTGTATATGCAATAAATAAATAAACTTTATTCACTCAACAGATAAAAATCCATTTACAGGGAAAATATTATAATAATGTAAGTTAAAATAAGTTAAACATAGAAAATAACAAGAATAATGTGTTAATTAAGATTCACAAGCACTCTATTAAAGTGAGTTCATTAAAAGCACTTCGTAACCTCCCTCTTAAAATTTACGATGTTGCCATCAAAGATATCCGCATTATATTGAAATGGATGGTAGTTTCGAATCATTCTGTAGATTGGCGAGTTGGAAAAGTGCCGAGTTCTAGGTGTTGAAAAAGAAAAAGTCAGACAGTTCCTTGAAGGTACGAGGAACATGAAAATCCAAGGAGTATAAGAGATTTTTTTTTTTTTTTTTTTTTTTTAATTAATTAGCAAACTTCGAGAAATTAAAATTGATCACTCAAAATATAAATTAATTTCATTTGATGTAACAAATTTATTTACATCCATTCCAATACTTAATTGTATTAACATTTTAACGGATTATTTAAATAATTCCAATTTAAGTGATAATGTTTGTGAAGCGCTAATTAAATTAACTTCAATTTGTCTTCATCAAAATTTCTTTAATTTTAATAACAAACTTTATAGACAAAATGATGGGTTAGCAATGGGTAATCCATTATCTCCTTTAATGGCTAATATTTTTATGAATGATTTAGAAAGTAAACTATTTCTAAACACATATTTTAAGGAACAATGTTTTTTCTGGATTAGATATGTTGACGATTGTTTATGCATTATTAAAAAAGAATCGAATTTAGATTTATTAATTAATATTCTCAACTCTTTACATCCATCAATTAGTTTTACTTTTGAACTTGAAGTAAATAATAGTATTCCATTTTTGGATATTTTAATAAGTAGGTCATTGGATAATATTTTCAATTTTGATATTTACAGAAAACCTACTAATACAGATCATTGCATTGATTTTCATTCCAATCATCCAATGATTCATAAATTAGCTTTTTTCAATTCTTCCTTTTATAGATGTTTTTCAATTCCTTTGTCATATAAAAATTTTCAAAAAGAAATAGAAAATATTTTATATATAGCTTTTAAAAACCATTTTTCAAAATCTATTATTTTTAATCATTTCATTAAAATTCGGAACAACTGTTTACATAAATTTCTTAATAATGGATTATTTTCACATAAGGAAGATAAAATTTATTTTTCGATTCCTTTTATTCCAAATCTTTCGTACAAAATTAAAAACATTTTAGAACATGCAAACAATAATTTTATAATAACCTTTAAAAAACAAATAAATCTTCAGTCAATTTTCGTAAAAACTAAAGATACTATAGATATATTAAATAGAAGTGGTGTATACAAACTTGTTTGCGATTGCGGAAAGGAATATTGTGGACAAACTGGACGTTTTGCCATTCACATTAATAATAACACACATTTGATAATAAAAATTTTTGTAAAGTTTTACATTTATATGACAAAGGAAAGAAACTAAATTTGGCTGAAAATTTTGAAATTTGTCTTTCATTAAAGAAAGGAGTAAATGTTAATGATATTATTAATTTCAAATGTAACAACTTTTTCAAAAGGATAAATTTTTAGCGAACATTTTAGACTCTATTTTTTATTTTATACTTTATTAACATTTTATAAATTTTATTATCCATTGTTTTCAAAACAAAATTTGTTTTATAAATATTTTTTACCTGCATGTACCAGTCATTTAATTTTTCAAAATGATGTTAGAAGGTATTTTTATTTGTATATTTTTTATTGTTAATTTTTTAAATGTTTTATATTATTATAGCCAGGGGCGGATTTACCAATAGGCTAGATAGGCTGAAGCCTACGGCGGCAAATTTATGACGGCGGCAAATTTTAAATTTTTTAAAATGTGACAATAAAATATGTAAATTCAAGAGAATTGTTCCGTTTTGGTGTGTTTTTGTTCTAATAAAATATGTTTTTAAAACTATTTTTAGTGTTTTTTTTAGGCGGCAAAATATGTTAGCCTACCGGCGGCAGAAACCTAAATCCGCCTCTGATTATAGCCTGAAGATGGCCTAAGGGCCGAAAGTGCACTCGCTTATTTTTTAAATAAATTGTATTCAAAAAACAAGACGACGTCAGTATCATTTATTTGATTATAAAAAACTATTAACTTGAATACATATACCATGGATGATTATATTATCACAATTCGAGTATAAGAGATTACTGTCATCCACTAAGCTATGCACCAATTTGTAGAGGAAACATACATCTGTGACCCTTTTTCGGTCATGAATAGTAATCATGGAGAATTTGTTTAAAAGTGCAGTGTATGAAAGGTTCCAGTCTGGGTAGATTCCCTCTTCAATGAAATACATATGACGAAGAAATCTTTTCTGTATTTTTTCCAAGATGTTTATACAGGGTGCCTGATAAGTGGCCGTATTTCTTTCAGGAGGTGATAGACAAGCTCATCTGCAACAAATTTAACCATTACATGCATTATCAAAATCCTCATCGTTTTCGAGATATTTCAGGATTTAAGTTTTTTTTAATTTCAATACCAGCTATCCCTATTTTGCATTTTTTTAGAAAAGTATAGAGTTTTTTTTTTAATATTTCGGTTCACCTTATCAGTTTAAATAATAGTACCTGTTATGTAACAAAAATTATGTAAATTGCTTTCATGGAAAAAAAATTACACGAGGTAAAAGTCACATCTGTTTCAAAACAATTCAATTCAGTTATTCTGCGCCATAAATTATTTCCAAAATTCGATGATATTAAACATACAAATGGTTTTAAAAACTTCTTTACATTATTATCTTTCAATAAAATTAAAAAAAATCTTTCATTTACGTGAACATTAAAATATTACTTCTGAGTATGTATTATTTTAAGTGATAAATCAGGGCCTGCTTCCTTTAAATATTCACAACAATCTAAAATCGAGCATTTGTTTTTTGTCAAGTACTTCTTGTTCGTTTTGATAGTTCAAGTTTTTAACGATCAATATTTCTACTTGATAATGGCAACGTTTACAAACACTGAGTATGCTGATATTTTGTTTATTTATGGGTTTTGCAACGGAAATGCAGCTGAGGCCAAAAGGGAATATTTACGTTGTTTTCCAAATAGACGCACTCCACACGTAAGTGTATTTGGTACAACCTACCGACGTATATCTGAAACTGGCACTGTTCAAAAAATTGAACGTAAAGTAGGAGGTGCCGTTCACAATGTTAATATGGATGAAGAAATTTTGAGAAGATTCGAAGAAGACCCCAAAACTAGTACCAGGAAACTAGCCGACGATCTGGGTATTTCACAGTGGAAGATTTGGTCAGTTCTTCAAAAATCGCATCAGCATCCGTACCATTATACCTGCGTCCAAGGGTTGAATGTGGGCGATCTTGCAAGAAGAGTTGAATTTTGCCGATTCATACTAAATGCCGATATTGATGATCCTACTTATTTAAAAATAATTTTGTGGACTGACGAGTCGAAATTCAGCAGAGAAGGTATTACGAATCTTCATAATTTATATTATTGGACAGAAAACAATCCACAGTTAGTAAGAGAAAAAACTTTCCAAACAAAATTTAGCGTAAATGTATGGATGGGAGTCATTGGAAATAATTTACTCGGTCCTCACTTTTTGCCTGATAATCTAAACGGTGCAGGCTATCTAGATTTTTTAAACAACAATTTGTTTGAGTTTCTTGATGATGTTCCTCTAGAAAATAGACGTCAAATGATATTTCAGCATGACGGATGCCCTGCACACTATTTTAGAAATGTTCGAGATTATCTCGATAGGAGGTTTCCAAATCGTTGGATTGGGAGAGGGGGGCCGATACAATGGCCTGCCAGGAGCCCCGATCTTACGCCTTTAGATTTTAATGTATGGGGGCATATGAAAGAAATTGTCTATGCAGAAGAAATAAATTCGCGAGATGTATTAATCAACAGGATAGAAGCGGCAGCAGTAACTCTAAGAAACAGTTTTTCCAACAAAATCCGAAATAATAAAAAGGGCTCGTCTTTGTTTAAGAAATAGAGGGAGTCATTTTGAAAATCAATTATGAAATAAATTGTAATCTAAATTATTGATTTTTATTTCCTTAGTCTACTTTTTTAAACTAAGCAAGACTAAAATTTCTGTACGGGTGTGACATCTTTTATTTTATTTATGTTAATAATAGACATTTTTTTAAACTTTTTAATTTTATTAAAAAGATATTCAAGAGACTTTTCGTGTTCGTTTTTGGTTATATGATAGGAGAAAAAATAGTAGCCTTGCGAACTAATTTATTAAAATTATATTTCAAAAAAAAAAAAAAAAAAAAAAAATAAATAAAATACAACAACAACAATCAAAATAACACACATGGTGATCATTAATTTGTTAATTGTTCGACATTATAAATTCACCCCACAATACTATGATTTGACAATTAAAATTATAACCAAAATAAGTCCTGAAGAAGGAGGCAATCGACCTCCGAAACGTAGACGGTTTTTTGAAATATAATTTTAATAAATTAGTTCGCAAGGCTACTATTTTTTCTCCTATCATATTAAAAAGATAATAATGTAGAGTAGTTTTAAAGATCATTTGTACGTTTAATGTATCATCAAATTTTGGAAATAATTGAGGACGAAGAACGACTTCATTAAATCGTTTTGCAATAAATGTGACTTTTACCTCGTGTATTTTTTTTTCCTATGAAGCAATTTAAACAATTTTTGCTACATGACTGGTACCAATAATTAAACTGATGAGGCGAACCGAAATATTAGAAAAAAACTTTATACTTTCCTAAAAAATTGCAAAATAGGCATAGCAGGTAGTGAAATTTAAAAAAAACTTAAATCCTGGAATATCTCGAAAACGATGAGGATTTTGATAATGCATGTAATGATTAAATTTGTTGCAAATGTGCTTGGCTATCATCTCCTGAAAGAAATACGGCCACTTACCAGTCACCCTGTATAATGTAAGTAGCCAGGTTCCCATACTACCGAACAGTAGTCAAGCTTGCTCAGTATAAATCCTCTAAATAAGGTTTGAAGTGTGTCAATACTACTGAATAATTTAGCGTTTCTTATTATGAATCCGAGGGATTTGATGCAGTCTTTCGCGAGCTGCTGAATTTAAAGATTAAAAGTGAGCTTGGTGTCAAATAAAACACCTAAGTCTTTAAATTGCTCGACTCTGTTTAGGTTAGGTTATCTATGGTGTAGTTTCTATTAATTGAATTGATTTTTCGGCTGAATGTCATAACGCAACATTTTCATACATTAAGGGATAGTTTATTTTGTATGCAATAATTCGAGAGCGTATTCAGGTTACACTGTAGTAGGTCACAATCTTCTTCAGATCTTACAGTTCTAAACAGTTTAATATCATCTGCATAAACTAATATTTGCAAATCTATCGCGTTTGCAACGTCATTAATGAAGAGTAAGGGCCGGTTTATTCACTTTCCAGTAAAGTGTTCAGTAGTGTTACTAGGGAGTTGTTTACATGTAAAAGTGATCAGTAAATTAAACTATTCAATATACTCAATTTACTGAAAGGTTTTTACTTCTGAATGGTGAATAAATAGTTATTTTTATGCATAAATATATTATAAATTGACCTCTCAGTAGCAAAATCCTTTCAGCAAATTGAAATTACCGAATAGTTTAATTTACTTATCACTTTTACATGTAAATAACTCCCTGGTAACACTACTGACCACTTTACTGGAAGGTGAATAAACCGGCCCTAAGAATAATATTGGACCAAGGTTTGAACCTTGGGGTACCCCGCTAGTAGCTATATACGGGTCAGATTTGCATCCCCTGTATTCCACAATTTGCATTCTATCTTTCAATTACGATACAATAAGCAAAATAATGTTGCTGTTGATATTATGACATCTGTTTGTAGATTATCATCCATTGCTTTTGAGATGTATTGTGTAATGTTTATTAGGTTTGTATTAGTTGACCTCCTTGAGATGTATTGTGTTATGTTTATTAGGTTTGTATTAATTGACCTCCTTGAGATGAAACCGTGTTGATGTTCCGAGATAAATTTATGGTTGTTAAAAAAGAGAGATCCTCCGTTAATATTGATTCAAAGATCTTAGAGAAATTACTTAATATTGATATTGGGCGGTAGTTTTTAATATCGTTCCTTTTACCATTTTTAAAGATCGGGTAAATCCTGACCTCCTTCCATTTACTAGGAAAGTTGCAGGTTTCTAATATCAAATTAAAGATGTAGGTCACAGGTGTGGACAGTGCGTGTTTACAGTCCTTTAGGATAAATGATGGAATGTTATCAAGGCCCATAGTGAAATTATCTTTAAGTTTTTTGCTGATTTCTGGCGGCATTTGTTAGTTTTTTCACTTCATTTCTAACTTTTTCAAATTGCATTTTATCTGTTGTTTTTCCTGATTTTTTGAGGCGCTTTTTCTTTATGCCTGATTTTCGCAATTAGATCAGAATCATACCAATCAGGAAATGTTCTTGTCCTGTATGAACATTTATGTTTCGGTACATGTAAATTGAATGCCGCATAAAGATGTTTGTATATGATTTCACAGGCTTCATCGGGGTTTTTGATTTTATATAAATCAATCCAATCAATATCGCAGATGGCTTGATAAAAGTTGGGAAAGTTCGTCTTTCTGAAGTTAAAGTTTTCAAGATTGGTTCCATAAAATTTACTAGGTGCAGTTTGATAGGTTTCAATGATGTATTTAATGCAGGATGGTGCGGGTCCTCAGCTACTAAAGGTTCTATTTCCATTTCATGACCAATATTGCAATCAATGAAATTAGAGGTATTTAATAATAACTAAATCCAAGAGCCTATTATTTCTATTTAGTACATTATTTACTTGATGCAAGTCAGAGAAATGCAGGAAGTTAGAAAGATATTGCATATTATATGGTTTATAGGAGCATCATTATCAACATCTAACTTGTATGAAGGAATGCCTAACATGCCTAAATTTTCAGAATCGTTGGTGAAAACAGGCATAAATATTTTTTAAATTAGAAGATATAATTATACAGGATACCGTTTTTTAAGCTATACATGGGGATCTCGGTTATCTTATGATATTCGAAGTCGGTTAAATTAGGACAAAGTAGTGATTTTTTATGCTAATTAAAAAGTAATTTCATCTGCCATCTTTAGTTTTCAAAATATCGCCAAAAACAAAAACTGGCATAAAAATACGCAAATTGCACTAATTTAACCGATTTCGTATCTAGAGGCGGATGGGCAACTGACTAGCGGCCCGGGAAATAATATTTGTCGGCTCATTTTTGATTTCTCGATATGAATAAAATACAGGGTATCCCAGACCACCCGTACCACCTCTTTATTTCGAGAACCCTTTGTCGCACATTGATGAGAAAAAAAAATACCACCAAAGTGACTTAAAGAATCTTTTGGTGTAATTCGTAATTTCCAAAACAAACCGGAAGTACTCGAAACCGGAAGTAACTTTGGAATTTTAAATGACAACAGTATGGTATTGTTGGAAAGGTCTTTTAAAAAGAAACAACTTTTATTAAAATATTTTTCTAATATCTTGTATACAGGGTTGCCACCTCAGACCTGAGTCTCGCCCGGAGACAAGCAAAAAAAAAACCTTTGGTAGCTTTGTGTGCTTTTATTTTTTATATAAATTGTATATAGCATATGTATAGCTATATATTAAAGAAATATAAAAAAAAACTTTTATAAAAGGAACACTATATTTTCTATAAATCGTATATAATTAAAATATATAATAAAAAACATAACAAAATATTATTCAGAGAAATAAACATAAAATTAATAAACGAGATCATATTCTTTGGTTCATCACAAATAAAAAATAAAGTTATTTTGGTTTTACATTCTTAAACTTGTAAGTATATTTTGAGTTCCGATCATGCTTTCAGTAAATCAGTTTGCTCTGGTTTCTTGATGAATGTTGAAAATTCTTGACAAGACATGTTAAAATTAATCTTGGTACCCACTTCTGATTTTACTAAATTTACTGACATTTTGTTTCTTTCATCAGTCCAGATATTACCAACTAGAGAGAAGATGCTTTCCACAAAGGCATTGGTTACTGGCATAGCCAGTACTTTAGCAATAAGTTTTGGAAATTCTTTAAAATTATCAGAACTATTAAAAATCTTTACCCATTTTTTATCCACTGATAAAGATGCCAAACTTGCTGATATTTCGGGTAATATACTTTTTAATGTATGAACTTCATAAAATAATAAATCGACATTCAATTCTATTTTAATATTCTCAACAATTTTGATAATATCAGCAAAATTTAAATTATCCTGTTTAAAATTCAATGCAGAAAACAATTTAAATGGATTATTTTCAAAATCGAACCATTTTGATAAATAATCAATTGCTCTTCTATAAACTATTAGAGCATCTTTGACAAATTTGTTTGCATTAGTTTCAGTTTGGTACTCCAGCGATTTATTAACTTCAATATCGAAATATTTATTATCATATCTAGTTTCTAGTTTAGTTTTTAATAAGGTCATTACTTCATGTATTTCAATAGATGTAGTCGTGAGGCATTCTAATATTAAAAGTGTTTGAGTCATTGTATTCATAAAATGATGTTCAAAGTGAAGGTACAGTTCTGCCATTGACAAACGAGAATTATCCTGTAGTTCATTTTGCTGATCTTTGACGAACTTCCAAATTACCTTATTACAGTTATCTTCTCCTTGAGCAATAAAATATGTTTTTATAGCTGGCCAACTTGATATAAGGCGATAAACAGCTTTAAACAGTGACAACCATCTTATATTTGAGTGCCTTCTAACTGCTTCATACTCCATATCAAGAAAATCAAAAGAACTTTTTAATTCGTTAATCTTTTTTGCACTGTTAGAAAATTCCGCGTAAACCTTGGTTACTAAATTTTCAACATCAAACGTTAAAAGCTTACACGCATTTCTGGAGGCGTTATGTATTATATGGCAATTTCAATTGTTTTTAAACATATTTTCATTTAATAAAAGAAAAAAGAAGTTTTTGGAAAACAGAATTATTTTTCCCATAATTTACGGAAGCGTTATCAGCAGTATAAGAAACCATATTACTAATTGGGAGATTATTATTCTCTAGGCATTTCTTTATATTCGCAACAATCGCGGCTGAAGATTCGTCGGAATCTTCATAAAAGTCGAGCACTTTGTCTTGAATTCCCATTTTAGGATTAAAATATCTGATCGCAATTGGAAAAAATTTTCGGCTACCTTTGTTTGAAGCATCCGTTGCTATTGAAAACGGAAGCATGAAATCATGAATTTCTTTTAATACAATTTCCACAGATTTTGGAAATAAAACATTTTCAACTCCCATGGCAGCCTTTGTGCGTCCGCAATGAATTTTTTTCGCTAAATTTGAATCCGGAAAAACATTTGGCATTATTTTGTTAGCACAGTCCATACTCAGGTAACTGTGGTGATGATTTACTCCATGGTATATTTGAATACTTTCCGCAATCGCAACCTCCATGCTTTCTGTTGAGTTTTTCTTGGGTAAGAAACTAGTTAATAGTTGATTTGAAGAAATAGTTTGTGCTGTGGTTTTATGTTTCTTACTATTAAAATGTGTTTTAATGGCTTTTTCACCATGCTTCACTCTAAAGATTACATTGCAGATTTTACATTTGGCAGTAGTATTATCCTGCTTTAACAGCCATGATTTGTATTCCATTCTTTCCAACCATTATGTTTGATATTCAAATAATTTGAAAACCATTATGTTTGAAATTTAGAACTATAATCAAGTCTTTGACGGTTTTTGGAACATCCTGCTTCTGCTTGGTCCATTTTAATCGCAGAAAATACGCGAAGCAAATCAAAAAGTACTTTCCGTCTTTCGTAATAAACGTAACCCCGAGAACAGTAAAACTAAACGTGTTTCGCGAATGTAGACGCAACGAAAAACTCGTACTGGAATTTAGACGGTGAGTAGAGAGTTGCCGGTCGCCGTTGGAGACTGTTGGAGACTGACTCCTATCGTTTCCAGTCCACGAACATAAAGCTTAGGCTGGACGTAGCGCGGGTTGCTTATAATATTTGATTAATACGAAATAACTCATTTTTTGTAAATATAGTTTAATTTTTGCTTTACCCGGAGTTTTAGAAAGTAAACCCGTAGCCCGGAACTTAGCATACAAATCCCGGAGTCTCCGGGCGAAACCCGGAGAGGTGGCAACCCTGCTTGTATAATTAAAAAAAATTTAAAGTTACTTCCGGTTTCGGGTACTTCCGGTTTGATTTGGAAATTACGAATTACTCCAAAAGATTCTTTAGGTTCACTATGGTGATAAAAATTCTTTTTTGGTCAATGTACGACAACGGGGTCTCGAAATAAAGAGATGGTACGGGTGGTCTGGGACACCCTGTATAAAGTATGTATATTATACAAAGTGTGCCAGTTTTTTCCTATACGTTCTTATACGTTTAGAAAAGTGATTCTTCTTCTTCTTTAGGGTGTTCCAATTTGAGTTGGATTACATATTACATGGGTATCTACGTTATTAATAAACTTTCGGGTAAATGAAATGAGCAATGTTTTGCAGTTTTTGATACTTATTCTGATGACGTTTAAAAAAATGAAAAATTCCGAGCCATTCCGAAGATGAACGGAAAAAGCCGAAAAATGCAATTTTTTAAAAAGTAGATTATTTCGTTAACTACAAAAGTTACAAAAAAATGTTTCGGATAAGTTATTCGATTCGTAAAGACAGATGTAAATATGTTTATTACAAAAATATCACAAACTCGGTTTTCAAGATATCAATAGCAACTTTCTTATTTTAAATGGATGACATATTGAATTTTCAACAGTTGAATTGCATTTTTTTTCTGATTACAAATTACAACGATGTATTATAATCCATGTTCGAAGTAATACACTGCGGAATACTTTTCGACAGGACTTTAAAAAAATGACAATTTGAGCTGTCATTTTAGATTATTGTTTAGGATATAAGATCTATGGATATAAGTTCAAAACTTCTCATAATGTTCATTTAGTTAGTGGAAAGGTTGCCATTTGTAAATGATTAATCAATAAATAAACTTACAAATTCTAACTTGGTGTACAATAAACCGATATAAAATAATGTCAAACATGGATTGTAATAGACCGAGAGCTAGTGAACATTTTGGGAAGGTTATTTCTGCAGTAAAATAACATATTTTATAATGTTGTATGAACAACACATGCAACGAAATTACAAGTCTGCCTCGCCGTCTCCAGTCGTTATTAGGTGTAATTAACACTTAAATTTATAAAAAGACGTACAAATTCAAGTTTGTCAGATTGTCTATTATACCATTTCAAGACTGTATCCAAAAAGGCAGAACAAAATTCCAGTCGAAACCCAAGTAGGCCAGTCAAATAAGCTCAAAAACATGATCTACTTCGAGAAAATTAGAGGAAAGCTGGAAATCGTTTTAATCACTTTATATTTCATAAAAAAGAACATATTGAATTTGCCCCAATTTTCGTACAATGCTCTATGTGCTGTGTAGAAAAAAAACAATAAATTATCGGTCATTTTGCAGTTTTTTCAAAATACAGCCAAAATTACGCGTCTGAAGGAAAATACTATTCTTTGCAATTTTATCTAGCGTTAAATTCTTCGTCGATTGAGTACTCAACTTTTAAATTTAAACCTCAAGACCTTTGATAAAACTAGAGTCAAAAATTGCCTGTGTAAATTTTATTCTGTATACATATACTGATTAATTTTTGAATAGCTTTTCCAAAGGAAGCAGTATGAAGTTTTGGAGTAATGCACTGATGGATGCCACACATCGCATAAAAAGTATTCAAACCATCAATCGTGTCTATGTTCACATTATCGGCATTATCAAACACAAACTGGTGAAAACTGTTTCTTTGCACATCTGACGTAGGTTTTTCCATGCGAGTTAATTCGAAGTTTTTTTACATTCATATATGAGCTGCTAAATCGCGCTGATAGAACATCCAGCAAATCTCGCGAACCATATTTTCTATGAAGAAATGCTCCAAATCCGATCTGCAGAGGAGACATGAATGATCTTGGCCTTGTAGCAATGATAATTGCGTGAGCGATTTCTTTGACACGTACAGCAGTTTTGGCTTTTACTCCTTTGTCCACGTTTTTATTCCTTCAGGATCTTGGGACAATTATTATTTGCAGAAGCAGCAAAAGAGATTCAGGAATATCGTCATCAATGTTATCCAAGAAACCAACGGGTTTAGAATAATTTTTAAGATAGTGTGCTTTCGATCGAATTTCAGCTTTTACCTAGTCTGCACAAGCTTGAGTCACGCGAAGACCTTCTTCTAGTTTGTTCTGTTTCCTTGAGGCGTACCAGTTGTCTGACAGTATTGAGTACCCAGTATTTTAGAAACATACTATTGTACTTTTATGTTTATTTCCTGCTCAAATCCTGGGTATAATTATATCATCGTCATATTTCTCGAAAAGTCTTTTTTTTATTGTTGCTATCGGCGGAACGTACTGTGAATAGCCTTGAAGGATTTCAGTCAGGTTAAACTGGCATTCATCTTCTTCCATGTAGTCGATTATATAATCGATTGCAGCTTTAACGTCATCTACTGCTAGATGCGAGAGGATTGAAGAATCGTTCTCCACATGCCCCATGATACTTGGCTTTAGAAGCAACAAGATCTGATACAATTCCAATGCGACTACTAACTTGTTGACCCCACTCACCACCTCTGTTTGTAGCAACTTCCAGAAGATTGTTTTTGAATCTCAGAGTCATCACGCGATGTACGCTATTCATTTTTCAGCTGTTTTTTTTCAAAATCAGATGCTGCATCTTCACCTCAAAGCACACAATTTTTCTAAAAATCGAACTCAGTTGAAGATCCTCTAGCTCTCTTACTGGGAACTTCTCCGGAATTTACAACATTGATGTTTGATTCCTTGTTGTATGCTTTTCTACACTTTTCGTGAACAACAACAGTTGAGACACATTGTAAATGCCTGTGTTTGTTATCCCTTCTTTCTTGCTTCTCTCAATAAAAGTCTTTATTCCCCGTTCTCTCACTGTAGTTACATTTTCTTCCAACAAGAAATCGAGTCTCTCATTTCGAAATATTCAACTCTTGAATAATACACAAAGTAACGAAATAAAACGGCTAAAGAGTCAAGGCGAAACTAACCTAACTAAACTAATCATGCGTCTGGGTCTGGTGGGAGGTAGCGGGTATAGTCATGACGGTAAAGGTGGTTGTTGGGAAATTCTAAGCGCCTGACATTTGAATTTCGTAGATAATTGCGCTTTTAATAATTTTTTTTATTTAAAGCTTGATACTCTTCCGAAAGCTAATTAGTTAATTAGAAAGTTATCCGCTGCTAAATATCGGTATATAGGAAAAATTTTTTTTGTTTCTCCAAGAGGGCAATTTTTGACTCTAGTTTTCTCCAACATGTTGACGCTTAAATTTAAAAGTTGGGTACTCGATGGAGGCAGAATTTAACGCTATTTTTCTCCAGACGCATAATTTTGGCTGTATTTTGAAAAAACTGCAAAATTGCCGAAAATTTCTTGGTTTTTTCTACACAGCACATAGAGCATTGCATGAAAATTGGGGCAAACTCAATATGTTCTTTTTTTATGAAAAATAAAGTGATTAAAACAATTTTCAGCTTTCATCTAATTTTTTCGAAGTAGAATGCTAATTTGACTGGCCTAAAGGCAGAACGTAATAATAAAAAATGAGAAGTTGTTTTTTAATTTTTAGGCAACCAAATTTACATTCACGTGGAAATATGTTTTCCAACAATTAAAAATATTTGATTTTCCCTTTATTTTTTTATTTATTAATATTTATAAATATATACCGGGTGGAAATGAAAACCGGGTCACCTCGATAACTTTTTTATTTATGAATAAAAAAAATTGAAATTTGGCTATGTTCTATGGTTCAAAAAAACAAATTTTATGTGCATTTTTTATTTTCGAAATCACTTCCGGTTTCACCGGAAACACCATGAACTTTGTTTTTTTAAATGTAACATCCCATATTTTTATTCATGGCTTAAAATACTTTTAAAAAAGAAGTATTTTTGAGATATTAGTTTTTATTTTTTTTGTAAAAAAAATTTTTTTCAAAAAAAAAAAGGTTTTCGAAGTCGGTGAAAAGTACCAAAACTAATTCTAAATAATTCAAATACCTAAATAAAATTGTAATTTGAAAAAACTTAGATAATGAATATTTTATCAAATATCTCACTTTTTTTAAATGCATTTATTTTATAGGGTTATTATTTTGCATGTGCCTGTAATAAAGATACTAGCTATTAAGTCTTCATTAACTAAGTTTAAAATTTAATAGTTCAAAAACCACATAAATTTTTGAATTATTATTATTATTTATTATTATTTTTAGAATTAGTTTTAATTAGTTACCTAGAATCTAGATTAATAGATTTTAGATTAATTGAAGAGCGAAGAGTACTTTTTAGAACTACTTTTTCGAATGCTAATATGAAGCTAATGTAAACGAGCTGTTTTGAGTGCGTATATACCCTTCATACATAGACGGAAAATCGAAAATAGATTAAGCAATGAGTTTCATAAATCAAGTTTTATTGCATGCGTCTCGTTTTTTAGACTTGGACGCGTGCAATAATTGACTTATGAACGAGTTGCATATACTATTTTTTATAATTTGCGTCAAATTACATAAAGGACCTTATCGGATTTTGGGTAGATTTCCTACTCCAACGACGAAACTTATACATGTAATATCCACTCAACTGTACAATTTTGAGGAATTTAAATTAATTAATTTTTGTACAATTATACAACGATATGTTAATGATTTCTAACAAATGATGTAATTTTTACTTTGAATTATCAACAATAATACAATAATTACTTATTCCATGTTGCCGTTTTTTGCAATTTTAAAATTATTTAATAAAAAGACTTTTCCAGTTTCCTGCAGATCTAATATTTTTACTTTAAATTAAGTAGTAACGGTCCTAATAGTTGTAATAAGATTTGTAATAGTACGGGACCAATTAAAAATAAAATAATTTTTACAGGAAATCTCGTTTTTTTTAAGTTTGGACGTGATCAATAAAACTTGACTTATGAAACTCGTTGCTTTTAATATACTATTAACACGATAATCAATATAATAAATTTAACACACCAATGCTACCAACTTGATAAATGGGTGCTGTAATGAGCGCGCTATGGCACATTTCGACACCGCTAGCGACGTTGTAAGAGCATTATTAAATATTATAGACGCAAATTATAAATATTTCATTAATTTCATTTGTTGGTTAAAAAACAGCAAAAACGAACCCTTGTTTCACATACAAGGTGTTCATTTTAAAAGGAGCCACCCTAAAAAATTCTCGCAAAAATATTTTAATATAAAAATGCCGAGACAGGTCGGTTTTTATTTTCAGCGGGACATTTATTTACAATAAAATTAAAGTTGTCTTTGCAACCCCCTACCCCGCAGAACTGCCCCTTTGATTATTTTAAATGGGAATCGAGTGACGCATCATTTTAAAGGTCTGTTTTGTAATTGACTTTATTTAAATAATTATTATCAGTTTTTCTTTTTTATTATTTAAGTAATACCATGGAGTATGGATACAAGATACAATAAGAGAGCCAGTTTCCATAAGAGCTTGCGTATCGCCAAAACGGCGTCCGCTACCAGGATTTTTATGGTGTTCTGGGGCTGAAGGAAAGGTGGCGCTTTATTTTATTTTAAAAAATAGTTTAAATCACCAGCTTAGTGGTCTCAATTTAAAATAATAACTGCTAATTACGCTAATATCATGCATGAAGCATGAAACACAAACAAGACGTTTGTTTGCAGTGCTTCAAGAGGTACGAAATATTGTTTTTAACTGTAGAACTCTGTAAACCAATAAGTTGAACCAAAGGTCACAAGGTGGCTGCACATTAGTATGAATACGCAATCTGCTTCTCTTTTTGTATCCATACTCCTTGGATATACCAAAAAATAAAACTGCTCAGAGGTCCTTATTATTTAATAAAAAATACTTAGTAAGGTAAAGTGGGGTAATTGTAATATCGGGGCTATTGTAATACTGGCTGATTAATTAAACTCTAATTTATTTACAATGCTGCCATCTGACCTCAGAAGACTTATTATGTTTCTTAGTACTTGGTTAGAAAACGTGTTTAGTTATGTATAGAAAAGTTTATACGAAAATATAACAAATTGATGTACCATATATTTTTGAGTACTTTTACAATAGCCCCACCAAAAAGTTCTATGATTGGTATATAAAATGCAAACAACTATTACAATAGCCCCCAACCGCGGGGTTATCGCAATATACTGACTCATTTAAAAAATGTAACTATTTCGTAAATTTAACTAAATCATTAAACTAGCTAGCACAATCAATATACAGTTCCCTAAGGTAAGTACTTAAATTTTTTCGAATTTTTTGAAAGAGAGACCTAGGGTACAAAGACCGTTAAAGTTGACTATTGCAAAACTATATTACATTTACCCCACTTTACACTAGGCTATAAGCAATGCCTAAGTTTTAAGAATGGTTAGTGAAAAGGGGCATAAAATCCCTAAAAATTACTACACCGTATATTTGGTTTGTTTAGGTAACAGTCTTAATTGAATTTCCTGTAGCCTTATCCTTGGGCCGGTCGAGATCGTGTCGTCGACGAGATTACAAGGAGAGACTCTTATTTTTTCATGTAAATGAAAAGGACAGAATGATAAAAGTCGTAGGAGACATGGTGTCGACTGGTTGAAAAATAAGGCTGCTGAGCCACAAGGGAATTTCGTTTTATTTCGCCTCCTTGGCCTTGATGCTCTAAACTTTAATGCAAAATAGGATGCACTTAGTCAAAAATCAATAGTTTTGGCGCGAAAAAGTATGCTCCATGTGCAATCACAATGTTCTCATTAAACTAATTAAAAAAATCGTGATAACTGAGATAAAGTGAGTTAATCTTGACTTCTATATAGTACCACACCTCACTGTAAACACTCTAGATATTCAAAATATAAGTATTTAATGAAGATATTTTATTTACGAAAAGAAAATAAAAAAGCATGGTACAATAAAAATTACATTTTTAATAGTGAGAGATTATCTACAGCGACCTGTATAAGGTTAAGTAGCAGGCATCACATTTCCTCATCACAACTCCTAATTCAAAAAAATCTATAAATACAAAATGTATTTTAGTGCAGTGAACTAAAAATACTTCATCCGTTTTCCAAATATTTATATTTTTCTTGCTCTTATTAACGAAAACTAATTAAAATTCATCAATTAGAAAGATTTATACCTCTAATTTTCACGTATTAAAAGTATGAATGAACTAGCAGTGGGTATTAATAAATACTGCGTGGGCTAAAACATTTCCCAAAATATCTTGTATAACTTGTACACCGGAACATATTTTTTCACTTAATTCGAAACGATCTTAAATTCAGAAATCTTGAATGAATTTCATAATCAGGGTGACGTTTGTAACATCCGAAACGTAGGTTTTCTAAAGATAAATATGTTTATATTTATAAGTTTTGGGTGAATAATGTTTGTTTAAACTTCATTTATTAACTATAAAATTTATAACAAAAGTTTATGAATGTATAGTATGATTTTTTATTATCAATTAAGCTGAATCTATAATGGGTGTAAAAATCATAAAGTGGAAGCAGATATTGTTAGAGTTATTATGAAGCTAGAATTATTAATGATTTCAAACTTAAAAAATATACAATATACCAATATAATTTAGACAAACTACTACACCTATAAAAATTTAAACAGGTAATAAATTTACTTGATTCACAAAATAAAATCAAAATCTTTTATTTATGCTTTCTACTCCTAAACTCCTACGTTAACTACAACTTGTAGCTTCCAGTGTTCGAGAAATACATTATCTTGTCAAAAAACATAATAGTTTCCTCTCACCCAAGAGATTCAAGACATCCCAGAGCTAGGAGTTTATAAACTTAGGCAGTTAGGCGTTGATGTGGTCAGAAAATTATAATTTATCCTAATGTAATTTTCAAACAATCAACTTAACATAAAGTTATAGTAGAAAATTTATTATACCACACTTATTTTTTAATCAAATATCTAAATTATAATGCTACGTGCACGTTTTAACAAAGAGTACAAGTTTTATTAAACTTTAAATGCAACCTAATGAAAATAAGTGGGTTTGAATTTCAACGGCATAAGTTTAAATAAAAGGTCCATTATTACATAATTTTTATTTATTTGACACTTACATTTCTTTTTATCATGAAACATGACACAATAATTTATAAAACTAAATGGACAATTTTCATTTTCACAAACGAGAAAATACATACGTTATTTATTTTAAATAACTAAATTTAAGAAGTATCCGTTTATAAAAAGTTGAATAAATGGAACATCTCAATTTTTTTATTTATTTTGATCGTTTTTGAAAATAGATTGAGATTTGTAATGTATATTGCCTCGATAACGATCAGGGGTTGAGGTCGTAGAATTTTTTCAATCTCAATTACCGGGCTCTTTACATGTAAATAACATTTTTGTTTCCATGTGATTTTTCTTTTTTCTAAATATAAATGGTAGAGGTAGGTACATAATATTTAATATACACATATACTTAGTAATGTAAATGGATATGCATGATAGAATTAATTTATAATACATATAATAACATTTTAATTTTGCAATACAATTTAAAACATTATTACTTGCTTTAGGTGATTGCAAAATTTTACAATAAATGCATTTACTCATAGCATTTCTAGTATATTAAATTAAATTTAATTATTTTAATAACATCCAGTTCATTATGGTTTAATTAATCGATATTTCGTGCATCTTAAAATAAAAATAACAAATTTAGTTTTTAACATTATCTATGATACATAATATATTTGTATAATAATAATATAAATTAATTTATATACAAATTACATACGTGTAGTACTTTAATAAATAAATAATTAGTTTTATTAGTAATTTTTTTATTAATATTGATAATAAATTAATTTATCTACAAGAATTTATTATTTACAAAATTGGCAAAATAGGCGTATATACAATTAAATTAGTCAAAAAATAAATAAGTTTTTGTATAATATTATTTTATAATATCCTGTTATAATTGTTTTTCTCACAATTTTAAAATAAACAATCATGTAAAATTCAGTAATAACTTTTTTAATAATTACTCATTTTTTTAATTTAATAAAAATTAAATGCGATTTGTAAGAACTGTCGAAAATAAATAATTTTCAAATTTCTCATAGATTGTACTTAACTTAAGTGTAATAATTTCAAAAGTGTTGATCAGTAAAAAAATAACGGACAACTTATGTGTTACACGTACATAATGTTACCCCATTATAAATTTTAATTCTGCACTTTATGCTTTATTGTTATACTAAGGGTTGTTAATTAAATTATTTCAAAACATTAAAATTTAATATGATCATAATGTACATTTTAGCCACGTGGGGATAATATAGATAATGGTAACTCTCTCCTTTAGCTTCTCCATTAGTTTTTTATACAAAATTACTAAAATGTTAAATTACGAAAACTAGATGATAATTTGTATTTATATTTTAAAACTGAAGCTAACTGTTTGTATGTGTATGTTTTGACATTCTAAATGCAACATCAGAAGTAAGTATACACAATGAAAACACATTTTATAATATGTTTTGATGTTATAAAGTAAATTATAAATTAAATAAATATTATGCATTCATTAAATGGGAACACAATGTTTATTGTTTACAAAAGTAAATGATATATGCATTTAAAAATATATTTAATTAACAACCCACCTATTTTCGTTTTTAACAAAAACAGGATACATAAACGACAAACATTATCTACAAATTATTAATAACTCTTATAGAATCTCCATAACTACCATCTACATAGTAATCTATCCACATTTCATTCCTCCAAAAATTACTTCTATTAATTTTCATTAACATTCAAAATTTAAATGACTCGGTGCAGTATATTATACGAATGAAATTTTAGTAATAAAAGCTTTTTAGAAATTGCACTACGTTTTTCCAGAGGGATTAGATTCCTCGATGTACACGTTTCCCGAATCTGTTCCTGTTTTCTTATCCTTCCGCACTGAAACAGAAAAAAAGCATTAATAACTCAGGTAAAAATAAATCAGCAAAGAACATTACTTTTATTTAACCCTTGAAAAAAGGGCCTGTTTTGTATTATTTAATGCGCCTTGAGGGAAATTTTGCACGGTAAATAATAAATAGTATAATTATACGGACTAGCTTCAGAAAACGGATGGCTTTTTTTTGTATTATATATTTTATTATGTTATGTATGTATATATTTTATTATGTTATGTATGTATATATTTCATCTACATTCTACATCCTTATTGGAGGTTCGTAATTTAGGACGCACGTTCTCGTATACTCTTTATTTTTTTCTATTGTCAACCGAAAGCTTTTCAACTCGTACGTAATATTTTTAATTTTTAACAAAAATTTTACAAAAAATTTTAGATTTCAAGATGCGATTATCAACGCTTTTATTTCGCAGCATTAAATCAGATAAATTAAATGTTAAAACAATTTCCCATAAAGTAACTAAAGTTAAAAGTCGTAGGTAATCATCCCAACAATCCAAAAAATAAACAATACATTTCTTAAAAAAAAAAGGTTTAAATTAGCTTTTATTAATAAATTTTATAACTATTTAAATACAGTTATAAATTTGACGTTATAACTGATCCCCATCCTAATAGATCATATTTTAAGGTTAGAAAATAGATTAAATTTTATCGAAAAAATGCCCGACTTTGGGATTTGGATTAGAACGTTCATAATATTTTATTGTATTTGATACCCTCCATATTCAGAAAGCTGCCAATATGAATTGAAATTCAATTTTTTGGAAAGTAAGTTATGGTACTAATTTAGTAATTTTGGGAGATTTGAATATATTTATTTACAACCAATCTGTTGATACAAATGATCCAAGAAACATTTTTTGATCAAACCAGTATTAAAAGTTATAGCCATTATGCAAGACTTTTCTCGCACCCTGTATACCAGATGCCATGGATAACCATCAGTAAGTACATGTGGTTTATACTGATTTTAGTAAAGCGTTTGACTTGATATCTCATAAACTACTTAATAATTACCGAAGTAGGAGTAAACAATGCAATTGCAAATGTTATATCATATTTAAACCATGGAACTCAGTAGCATGTATTCAGCGACCGTGATGAAAATTTTAGAGACGACGTTAAAGTTAATCACGTTTTTAAGAAAATATTTCTTATGAAGAAATATTTTTTAATCACGTGATTAACGATAACGACGTTTCTAAATTTTTCATCACGGTCGCTGAATACACAAAAGTATATTGTAGTGCATGAGTACCTATGAATTAGTGGGATTCCTCAGGGTTCCAACCTGAGACTTATTTTATTTCTGATTTATATTAATAACATCAGCTCTGTAATTCAATCACCACAAATAATATATGCCGATGACTTTACATGATTGCATGATTATACAGATATGAGATAGACCTTGAAGCAGTTCATCATTGGGCAGACTTAAACCACTTACAATTAAATATCAACAAGTGTTTTATAGTATCTTACTCAAGAAAAGTAACCAATATCGAATATGATTATAGAATACATAATGAGTCTTTAAGTACGAAATACGAAAATCAAAGATCTTGGCATACTATTCGATTCCAAACTGAAATTTGGCAACACATTAATTGTCTCGTAAGTGAATGTTTCAAGATTTTATGGAGTACTCGAAACTTATTAACCCTTAACGAATGATAGCATTTTTCTAGAACAATGACCAGTAGGTCCACTGATTTTTAGAAATCAAGTAATTTAATATCTTCAGTCGCCTGTATGGCG
Organism: Stenus bimaculatus; assembly: GCA_963971135.1. Lineage (NCBI taxonomy): Eukaryota > Metazoa > Arthropoda > Insecta > Coleoptera > Staphylinidae > Stenus > Stenus bimaculatus. The sequence goes on along the minus strand of OZ020180.1, from coordinate 54,791,067 downwards.
GCATTCGATTTTTTTTTTTAGAATATTTGTAATGTTGCGAGTATGGCGGCATTTGTTCGCTAAAGATTAACACAGCAAAGCATAAAAAATGAACAGTTGTAAACTGTCAGTACATATTATGTATTTGTGACTATTCAACTCACAAGTGATTATTTTTTGTGACAAGTAAAACGTCAAAAATATCAGCGATTATTTTATGACGTTAATGTCAAATTTGAATAAGTTTGAAGTTGTCTGTCAAATTTTGCACAATAAAGTAAAAAATGTTCGTTAAATAGTCCCTTAAATATGCACTCTTGTTCAAATTTTAAGTCGAATATTTTTCATACATTACCACTCATGTCATTTGGGGTTAAAAATTAAAACTTAACCCCAAATGACATTCGTGGTAATGACAGTGAGAAATATTCGACTTAAATTTGCCCACTCGTGATATTACATATGACAATTTACATAATTTATTTTATTTTCAAAATCCAAAATTAATAAACTTATACAAATGTCAACAATAACAAAAAGTACGAAGTTAACACCAAGGCATTGACAGTTTACAACTGTTTATTTTTTATATGTTTTGCTATGTTAAGTTTCGAGCACTCCATGAAATCTATTATGCGTCCTATTAATTGTCCCATTTTCCGTATAATATTTATTAAATGTGACATGTGGTTTATCAAAATTCTCAGAAAAATACACTGATACCAATTATGTGTAATTCCAATATGGCCGCCATAAGAAAAAAAAAGTTTGGATTATTTCCTGGCAATCCAGTGACTTAAGAAAAAATGTGAATAGCTTATTGAATTTTAGATAAAAACAACTGCCTCTATGTTGTTAACAAAGTTTTTTGGTATGGCCTACAATAAAGAAGTTACAGTCATATTTTGAAAATGCCACTTTTGGTTTTTTCAAAATGGCGCCCAAACGATGCAAAATTCAAGTGTTTTGTCAACAAATAATTATTGGAGCTTCAAAAATGCACTACTTTGTCCATTTAACCGACTTTCTATCTCCAATAATAACAAAGATACCTATAGAGTCCAATGTCAAATGGGACACCCTGTATAAATTAATAAATAATTTAATTGATGACTCTGAATTGTTAAATAAAATATAATTGCATGTGGCCAGGATAGAAGCTAGACACCCTTTTTTCCTATGCTACATCAAATTCCTATCATCACATGCATTATTTTGAAGGTATGCATCAACTACAATGCACATCAAGACGCTGCTGATATATTATTCGGTAAAATTTTATTAAATTTAAGAACTGAATATGTAAATCCATTTGCTAACTTTAAATATCATGTTGTATACTTGTATTATTAATCATTTGTATCACTTTTAATATGTAAGTTATCGTCTAATTGGACTATGCATGTTTGTTTGATAATAAATATATTATTATTATAATTTAACTAATGTGAGAAAATTATATGAAGAAATATTATTATTGAATTATTGTAAACTGCAACCTTATGTTTAGTTATCTTTTGTATTTGTCATTTCCTTTACTATTGTAATTACATTATTTTCTTTACTTTTGTAATTTCATTTTTAAGATTCACTGTATGTGCAATGCTCATTCCTTTTATTTTGGAACCATTAGGAATCAGTAGGGATGATGGAAAAAGACCTGACCGAATGGCTATAATTTCTTAGGGTATGGGCAAATCTTTAATATGAGATTTTACACAGTGAAACTTTTTTTATATTTAAAATCTTCATTTAGTTTAACTGGTGCAGTTGCTTTAATTGGATAAAAAATAAAATATCTAAATACGAATAGTAAACTTTCAAAGAATTTTATTTTTTCCATTGAATTGCCATATATCAAAGATTCTGAAGAAAAATAAAAAGTATTACCAAAGATCCAAGATCATCTTTTTAATTCGACGAATTAGCATAGCAATACAAAGAGGCAATGCTTCTATTGTTTTTGGAACACTTCCTAAAGGAAATTCTCTAGAAAATATTTACTTGATGTCCTCACATCACAATTTTCATCCAAAGTTTCTTCTGTCCCCCTTTTTTTAACAACTTCTTCAAATTTAAACTGTTCAATAATGACTCCAAATGCAACCAACACCGAAAGTTTCTTGTGATTTTCTTTAGAAAAAGAGGCTTCTATTATTACTTCAATCTAGATGATTTTGGAAGATGAAAAATTTCTTGATAACTGTTCTATACATATAGTCTCTCCAAACATATGGGACTAATGGGGAAAATTGGAAACACCTGCTATATGAACTCAAAAATTCTTATATAAGTTATATCAACACCCCCCAGGTCTGGAATTGAAGGAGCTTTAATTTTCTAATTTAGACAAATGCACATTAATGCTGAAATTGTTTAAAAATTAAGTGATTCGGCAATTGATAGATTTTTGGGATAGGGCTTTAATAAAATCAAATTCCAGTCTAAGGGTACGTTTATGTTGGAGCTGTGATAAATGATAAGAGCGGCGATACCAGCGAAGCGATGAAAATGAATGTATTATTTTGTATGAAAGTGTTTATGTCGGAGTAGAGCGTAGATACATACGTAGTAAAGTATGGCAGCGATAGTAGCGTCGATAATAAAGAAGTTTTTATCTACTCTTTATCCACGGTGGACCTGGGCGTTTTAAAAACCGAATCTAGTTGAGAACATCACCTTTATGGGACCAGAAAGACACAAATAACAGATTTATTTTGGATAAATTGTATGACAATTGAGCCCGTCTTTTCTCAATTTTTATCAGACATTTTTAAGGAAATATAATAATCACAGGTTTCTATAGACATTTCTCATATACTCAAAAAAATTCTTTGGATATTCCCTTAGTTCATACAGATTGAAGGTTATGATCATGTCTACCCACTGTAGCTACGCTACTATCAAAGCTTCAATTTAAACACTGAACAAAGAAAGAAAATTAGCGCTACTTTTATCGTTTCTCTTATCGTCGTTCTTAGCGTTTATCACAGCTCCGACATAAACGTACCCTAATAGATATATTTGTTGATCAATTGAAGTCAATACTTAAATGCATACATTATTATGGCAACTCTTCAGTAAGTTTTAATTCTGGGATTTGTCGCTTGCAATACCTCATAAAACAACTTTCTTAGTGAAAAAAAATGAATATGATGGTTGTTATTACTCTGGAGGGATTAAATTGGACCATATTGTACAAATTACTCTGCTAACCCAGACAGAAAGTATCGATATAATTTATACGCAGTTAGTAACTACACTGGGACAACCTGCAGTGGCAGTGGCGCGTTATGCCTTTAGGAGGCCTTAGGCAATTTTGAATTTTGAGGCCCCAAAATATTCAAATTTTTAAGAAGAATTTTGAAATTACAGTCGAATTCGGTTATAACAAGCATCAACGGACGGCGAATTTTGTTCGTTATAACCGTTAATCGTTAATATGACCCCGAAAAGGTTTTTCCCTGCTATTATTCTAATTCGAAATATACATGATGTTTGTTAAAAAGCTCCATTTTCGAAATACAGGATGTTTACAGATTATTTTTTAAATTTTTTAACATGCACTCGTGATTGGTGAAGAGGGCTTCGGCCAGACACCAAGGAATTAAGAAGAAGAAGGTATTTTGCTCAAAATTGACAAATTTTGCCGGTAGGTCCTTAGATAAAATACGAATATTCAAAACAAATTTCAACATAAAGCTCTTTCTGGTGCATCCAGCTCTGTATATACCCCCCCCCATTTCCTTATACATTAATTTAATCAAATTTTTACAATTATTTGGATTACACTTTTAATTTTAAGTGGAAGCGGGTGCAGTCGGGTCTTCATAACCTAACAACGACAAATCACGCAAGTATATTAATTAATATTTTGGAATACCAGGGGTGGCAATATCAATTTTATTAATGGAAAACCCCAATAAAAGGGAATTAACGAAATTCGCAGGAAAAATATTTACTCGGTATATCCGTGAAAAGGGTATAGAAACCGTGCATTTTTGAATTGAAATTATTTGGAACCACAATGTATGTATCCGGATTTGCTCGTTATATCCGTGCTCGTTATAACCAAGTTCGACTGTATTAAAACAATGTTATTTTTTTTTTAATTTATTTGGAGGCCTCTCCCTTGTTTGAGACCTTAAGCAATTGCCTATTTTGCCTATATCGTAACGCGCCACTGTGCAGTGGACATTATGCTGCTTACTTTAAACACCCTTTCTCACAAGAATGGTATAAATACAGTGATTCCAATGTGACATGTGACATCAATTTCCGAAAAACCCAGTTGTGAGGCGTATGTTTTATTTTATGAGTTGGCTGAGAATAGTCACATTTATGATGAATAATTATTTTTTTCCAAAAAACGCCATTAAAGTACAGTCTTCTGTGACGTTTGACAGGCATTAAAATGTCACTTTTTATGTTCGTTGATTGTATTGCCTAGGGGTAGAAATGACTACTTTGCACTGCCAAGGAATAAAAGGGCGGAGTAGAAATGAATTTTAGGCAACCCAACATATACTAACATTGTATTGTGTGTTGTATGTAAATTAAATGTCAAATTTTAAAATTATTTATTATATTACTATTTTTAAAATTTCGACGTTTGAAGAAAAAATAGCATGTTTTATTCGGAGTAAAAGAACTTTTTTTGGCTCGCATGTATCCGCTTGACTCGCAAAGCTCGTCCCGCAAACCTACATGCTCGCCACAAAAAGTACTTCTTTTACTTCTAATAATAGTAGAAGCGGCTTTTCAAGGTGTTGCATATAATTCGTTACGTCATTGAGGGGGGAACACAAAATGGCACTGCTGCCACGTGTAGACCGAACGCCACTATAAAAAATTTTTTTTCAAAATTTTAATTTTTTTTTTATCTAGTATCATCAAACTTCAGGATTCTGATTATTCCTCTCGACAGAGGAGGGTTAGGACTATAAAAAAATGCCCCCAAACCTGACAGGAACCGAGGCAGCAACCCCTAAAGTGGGTATAATTTTCAAAAATAAGCAACCACTTTTACGAGACGTCAGTAATAAGCAACCACTTTTACGAGACGTCAGTAAAAGTGGTTGCCAATTTGTGAAAATCGAATTTGTGGGATCTCTTATTTTCCTGCTGCCACTGACTGATAGCACCGCATTTTTTTATACCCCTAACCCTCCCCTGCCGCGAGAAGAAATCAGAATCCTGAAGTTTTATGATACTAAATATAAAAAAAATAATAAAAATTTTGAAATTTTTTTTTATAGTAGCGTTCGGTCTACACGTGGCAGCAGTGCCATTTTGTGTTCCCCCCTCAATGACGTAACGAATTATATGTGCGACCTTGAAAAGTTTTATCACACTAGACTTAGTGTCGCCGCCGCTTAGACTATAAAACAATATACTATTTTAAGATTATTTTCTTTATTCAGTTTTTAAATTTTTGTAAGTAAATTTAAAGCAAAAATCTACAATGGTGTACGATTATTCAACATAATTGCATAATTTTTACAAGCATTTTTTATTTAATTGTTGTTCTGCCCACATGAAAGTATATAATTAACTACACCTAGAATATAATAACATGTTTATAATTGATTGATTGATGATAGTATGAAGTAATATTTAATACTCACCATGTAAAAGTTGTTCTAAATACATGCATCGATTATCAAGATAATTTGTGTCACGTATTGGACCAAAAGTGGGTTCTAATACTTCCCCCTTTTCACTACTTGAAGCGGCCATTAAACTTAATCTAGCAGACAATTCTTCAACATCTGTAACAAAGAGATTTATAAAGTTATTGAACACGAGCACGATTTTCCTTCGAAAAATTTATGAACTCCCATAAAAATATAAAAACTTATTTAAGTACCCATATAAAGTTAAAAAACATTCCAAAAACTTATTAAAATTTAATAACGAAATTGATTTATAACAAATTTAATTTAATTAATTTAATAATTTCAAGATTGTTTTTATTAGAAATTTTAATGTTGTTATTGGTTTTATTTACCTACATACATTTACACCATTATACCAAAATAATATTTAAAGAAAGTTTTTAGAAACAAAATAATATGGTGGGTCGTCTGATACACTCTGTATATACGGTGACTCATTTAACTTTAGTCTGAGACAAGTAAATATCTGATAAAAAAGTTTGAAATAAAAGCTGTTTAGTTTAAAATTGGAAAAATAGTGGTCTTCGTTATATCGACCTACAGTACACCCCACATAATCAGGCTGGAAGTACCAATAAATATAGCTCAATACTCCTACTTTAAAAATAAAAACAGGCAAAAACCCATACAAATTTGTAGACTCCATATCCTCTTAACAGTCAGCTTTGTGGTAATTACAATGATAACCAAGATTTTTCAACTCAAAATTCACCTGAGCCAAGATTTAACAGTAGCGATAACTCGAACAATTTCAAGAGAGCAAAATTTCCTATGTGCAGTATCAATTAGATTGACAAACTAGATGGTTGTAATGATGTTGATAAGGCTTGCGATATACTATAGATACAATAAAACCTACACGCTCTTTGATCTATATGTTCCAAAATGCAAATGGGAATCAAAAGAAAATGGATCTTCTCAGTGCCTCAGTGGTTTGATTTAAATATAAAGAGAAACCTTAGAGAAAAAAGAAAAAGTACTGCAATAGCCGTGATAATGAATTAAAATACAAAAACATTTTAACAACTCATTTGGAAGCTTAAATACAACACTGAGGAACTAGAATACATTTGCGTATTTTGGTGATTTTTGTATCTGCGTATACAAAAAAGTTTTCCTCAAAAATGAGCATGGGTTTGGACGGAATACCATCCTTTTTTGTTAGAAATTGTGCCTCTTTGTTACATATTCAACATTATATTCAAAAATGGAATATTTCCTAAACGCTGGGAAGAAGTAAGGTTATGCCCCATTTTTAAGAGTGGACGTAAAAATAACATAGAGAACTACTGACCCATTGCGATAGTCTTAAATCATAACCATCAACATCTCAGCATGGATTTCTCATTTCTTCCTAAAAGATCAATCTGCTCAATACCCAGATTCTGGTCAAATCATTTAAGTTTAAAAGCCTTTAAATTTAAATTTATTATGTGGGTTGTAATGGACAATTTCCATGGTTATATTATTTGTTTCCAATTAAAGGCCTTTAATTTTGACCAGAATCTGCCTACAAATCTGTGTAATTTTACATAATATAAATCAACAGTTTTAGATAATCGACAACAAGTGGATATAACGATTTTAATTGCATTCCTCATCAACTTCTAGTAGAGAAATTACTTCTTTATGGAATAATTGTTTGTTATCAATTCGTTCCATCAAGATAAAAGATAGAAGACAAATTGTAGTGGTAGATGGTACTACATATATATTGCCTCTAGCGGGGTCCCTCAAGGATCTAACCTTGGACCCTTACTTTTCATTATATTTATTGATGATCTGCTCTTACTGCATAATTCTCACGAATTAAGGGGGTATTCTGAATTACAACGTAAAAAAAAGCGATTTTCCTTTTTTTGCTTAAATCGATAGAATATATATCTAAGAATATATTTCCAAAGTGACAAAGGCTAATTCTAATTATTTCCAAGAATATAAGGCCAAACGTCGATGAGCGTCTGGCAGGTATGCTTTTGCACATATTTTGAAGATAAATTCTTATGGTGATGATTGTCCTGTTACCAAAAATGAGTGCGTGGGGCACGTACAAAAACGCATGGATTCACGACTTCAAAATATAAAGAAAGAACGGAAGCTAGGTGGCAAGAAACGGTTGACAGACGGTGTCATAAAAAAACTGACAAATTATTATGGTTTCGCTATTAGAAGAAACGTGGATTCTGTCCAAAAGATGAAGGAAGCTATAATAGCAACTCTGGACCATTATTGTTCAACTGATGAATCTCCTCGGCACGATAATTGTCCAGTTGGCGTCGACAGTTGGTGTGAATGGCGCAAAGCTGAATCCATGGATTAATTACAATTTTTCGAGCATCCCGATCGATTGATTAACGAAGAAGTTGAGAAACATTCGCCCAATTTATGAAGATCTTTCAAATGATAACCTTTTAACGCGATGCCTAGGCGGTTATACTCAAAATTCCAATGAATCTTTCAACTCCACAATTTGGCTCTTCTGTCCAAAACACCTCCATTCGGGCCAAAAAATTGTTGAAACTGTTGCCTTCATGGCTGCAGGTATGTTCAACGAAGGATATTCAGCGATTTTGAGTGTTATGCGTTGCTTAATTTAAATATAGGCCAGCAGTGCAAAATGTTTGTTGATTTCGCCGACTCTCAACGGATCGAGAGGCAGAACAGCCGCCGATTTCGCCGACTCTCAACGGATCGAGAGGCAGAACAGCCGCCATTCATTTAGCAGTAAAGACGTAAAGAGGCTCGTACAGCTCGTAGACTCCATCAAATGTATCAACAAGAGGCTTTTGAAGAAGTAGAGGGATTGTTATATGGACCAGGAATAGCTGATTAGCAGATTGTGACCGTAAGTAACTAATAATTGATACTTTTTCCTATTGAAAATTTTGAAGGGCGTTTTCTCGAGTTTTTATTTTCACGATTCTCCTTAAGTGGCGGGCGTGATAACTAAAAAACTAAAAGACTTATTTGATTGAACCAAAGCTTTTTTTATTCAGTATTAAATTCTCTTCTATGTGAACTAAAAAAATTCGTAGAAAAGTTTATTTAAATAAGTGTTATAGCATCTTAAACTTTTTTTTCTTTTCCTTTTTTACACACTTTTTTTTAAATCCGCCAAAACGCTTGTTTAAAATTTTTTTTCTGACTTTTTCTTGGTACACATAGAAGAAAAATTTATAATAATTTAATCCTTTTTTGTTTTTTTGTTGTTTTAGTCAAGAATTACGAGCTGCATTTTTCCCGCCAATAGAAGACAGCAGCGAGAGGACGCTCTTAAAAAAGGCTCAGAAAAGTGCTAATTTTTTTTACTTTAAATTTTTTTTGTATTCTTTAAAGTTGTATAAAGACATACCTCAAAATTCAATAAGTTCATTTATTTCTTTCCCTTCCAAAAAAAAAAAAATCACGAAAAAACGCTGTTTTTGAGCGTTCTAATTGAGACTCCCCCCTAAATTTATGTGAATCTTTAAAATAATCTCATCATTGAATGATGCGTTAATGCTTCAGGAGGATCTTAATATTATTGTTAATTTTAAATGGACTAAAGATAAATTGCGACGTCTTAATAATAATAAATGTTGTGATGTCTCCTTTTTTCACCAAGAAAATCTTAATCAATTATAATTACTAAATTGAGGATGTTTATCTAAACAGACAATCGGACTATAAGTATTTGGGAATCATTTTTGATAATAGTCTTAATTTTTGGTGGACATACAGGGTGGTGATTATTTCGATGCTCACCAATGGTTTCTTTTAAAGTGGAAGAGATACGAGGTCGGTTAAATTAAAGAAATGTTGCGCATTTTTATGAGCATTAAAAATCTGAAAGAAAATTTAAGATATTTAAACTCATTGCAAAATTATGGCCAAAAATCTAAAAAATGTGATTTTAGAAAATAATTTATATTTTCCAAACCATTACATTACTGCTACATCAATGAAATTTGGTACCTTTAAATTTTTGACTATTCTGAGTTAAATGACGTCAAAAATAATTTTTTGGCCTCCAAGATTTGCACCCGCGATATTCAACTTTTTTATTTCTTATAGCCGCCATATTGGATTTTTACCTTATCAGATAATAAATAACAATACATTTTCAGATCGCTTATTAACATTAATGTGATCCCTTAGAAAATGTGTTAAATTTGGAAATTTGTATAAAAAACAAATGAAATCGATGTTTTATGGACAGTTTCCATGGTTACCATAAAAGTATCGCCTCAAATGAAACTTTAAATTTTATCAAAATTCTAATAATAAAAAAGCAAATACTTTTATCATTTTATTTATTTAATAATATAAGCAGACCTGTTATGTACATAAAATGCTCTCATTGCAGGTCATATGTTTATTATTATTAGATTAATTTTGAGGAGATATTTTTAAGGTAACCATGTGGAAACTGTCCATAAAACATTGCTTTCATTTGTTTTAATACAAATTTCCAAATTAAAACATTTTCTAAAGGAACATATTAAATTTAATTAGCAATCTGAAAATGTATTATTAATTATTTTCTGATTATGTAAAAATTAAACATAGCGGCCATAAGAAATAAAAAAGTTGAATATCTCGGTTTCGAATCTAGGAGGTCAAAAATATTTAACTAAGAATATTATAATTTTTTTAAGGGTACCAAATTTCATTGATGTAGCTGTAATGGTTTGGCAAATATAAATCACATTTTTGGTTTTTTGGCCGTAACTTTAGTTTAAATATCCTAAATTTTCTTACGGATTTTTAATGGCCATAAAAATGAGCAACTTTTCTTTAATTTAACCGACCTCGTATCTCCTCCACTTTAAAAGATATCAATGGTGAGCATCGAAATAATCACCACCCTGTATATAGCAACTTTCAAAGTCAGCAAGATTTACACCGGATAATTATTTTGGATGATTTTTGACATATAACCTCAAAATATTAATTATAAAATTTGAATTTAAAATGTATTTACATGTATAAATTTGTACTCAGTACAAAGAAATGGGGAGTAAAATTATGTTTCTGTACATATTTTATTATTAAAAAGCCAAAATAACCTAAAGTTCTTGTCAAAATCTGTTTGGTTATTTTTCTAATAACTTTTATAATGTGAGTTGTCCTTCCCTATCACTCCTAGTTAAAAAATTAAGTATAGTTGATCATAAACTCACCTTTAGTTTGTTAGATATTTATTTGTCTCCGGTTAAATGAATCACCTTGTATAATGAATAATTTAACAAAGTATATTTATCATAACAGTCACAAGATTCTTATTTATTATAAAATCGTGTTAATTTATTGTTAAAAATGTATAAGAAACAAAGTGTTTTTTTAAAGGAGATTTTAATTTAACGTTATTTAAAAAACAATTGGTTCTAAAAATAAATCGTTCTATACGATTTAACTTCAACAAATGATTTATTATTAGACTTGTTGAAATAATAATCGTGTATTATGTTTGCTCAAAGAGTTATTTTCGGCGAGTTAAATAAACACAGATTAAATGAGGTGACCCTAATTCGCCAGTTTGCAATTAAAACAATTAATATACGATATTTTGTGGATAAAAAATGATCCAGATTTATGAGTGAAGTGGGTTTTTATAGAGTTAAAAATTGATTTTTATTAAATCGTAATGTCATAATACTTTTATTTTTTGCCATAAAGTATTTATATGGGTCTGTATATACCTTAGAAAAAGTTAGGTAATAAACGCAGAAAATTACGAGGAAGCCATTTTTATTTGCTATTTTTAAAAATTCAAAGCACGAGTCAAATAGTTCTAACGCAAGCTACTTGAATATTCAGTACGTCAGTTAAAGACATATTTTGCCTATATTTGTACTGTTATACGTTATATGTAATGGAATTTTAACATGTATTAAATCAAAATCATTGAATCTCAATCTTTATTTTAATACTCAAATAAAAAATAACCAATTATTAAAAAATCGAGTTTTGTTTTTCGATACCTATTAGAGAGAATGTTGTTTTTAATAGTAATAATGCCAAAATTATTCAGGATTATTTATCTAAGTAGCAAGATAGTCTATGGTCTATGTTTTAATTTAAATCAGAAAGCAATTTTTAAATTTAACACGCACGAAACCTTGTTTACTCTTTTTAAATTAGGCAATTTGAGGGCCTAAGCTATAACATGTCCTGCCAGAAACCATGATCTCATGTTTCTAAATTTTTACATGAAATATTTGTTTTTATAATATTCGAGAGCTTTTTCTCCAAACGTCACATTTCCTGATTACAATTTTATAAAATCAAAGAATTTACCATTACAGTAGTGTGTATTCAGCGACCGTGATGAAAATCTTTAGAGGCGTCTTTAACGTCAAAGACGTGCTCAAAGAATATGTCTTCATAAGATTTTTGGTTCAAAATTATGTTTGTTATTTGTATAAATAGAAAACAATGAGGGTTATAGGATTTACAAAACGAATCACTGTAAATTAATGATATTTGAAGTACGGTGGTTTATTTGTTTGGTACGATCAAACAAGCACCTTTGGGTATTGAAAAGTAGGAAATGAAATAAACCACTCACATCGGTGGGTATATTCATCAAGATTACCTCCCCGTTTATACATTCAAATTAAATTATGCTGCAAATGAAGTTGCTCTTTCATGATTATAAACATTATATAAAAAAGAGCGCGTTTTAATTTCCTAATGGATTATACACAGGCTACATAGCGCCAACAAAGCATTTCATTTGCCGGAACATCATTTATTCATTGTCAAATAATTTAATGTAACGCAAAACCCCAGCTTTGAAGAACACGTTTTCCATTTTACTATTTTTTATGATGATAAATAATTTATGCAATAAATTTGTTTATTTTTGAACAGTTAAAATTTAATATATGTTTTAAATATGCATGCAATGTTTTCTTTTACATTTTATAATAAATGGATTTGTTATGTCGAGAGGGGTTTAATGTATAATTATTTAAAGACATCTGCATTACTTAAAGGTGAATGAGTAATAATTAATGAGGTAAAAGGTATATTCTGTAATTGTAATTCCTTGAGTAACGACCCTTTTAACCTGAATTATAATATTATTAACGACACGAACACGAGTGTGTACTGTCATTTATTAAACTTTAGATATGAATTCTAGTTTATTTCTACTAATAACTTCATAATGAAGAATAAAAAATAAAAGGAATGTGCTAGCTACCGTGAAATTTTACTTGACATTTAAAATAAATCCACGAGAATTTCAAAAGGTATAGTATACATGATGGTAACTAATATTGCGATATCATAAGTGTACACAGATAAAGCGTTCGTCAAATTACAAGATTGTTTCGCAGTTAGCTATTTATAAAAATAAAACTGATAAATCTTGATTGACAATCCTTTGTTTGTTATTACTCAAGTGAGTCGATGTACAATTCACATAAATTTATATGGGCTACCAGAAGACCTTTTCTAATTTTTTTACAAAATAAGATTTTTTTATGGTTTTTATTATTTCCTTATATTTTTCTTGTGTACTGCAAAAAAAACCAAATTAAATTATTCCGAAAATCTAAAACAGACAGTATATGTTGTTTTAAAAAAAAATCGAAATCTCAGTTTTCTAAAATAGTTTGGAAGCGGCACTCGCAGTCTTTCTGCAATAGGTATATTGCTGATATGCTTGTATTCCGTTTCATCAACATTTTCATCATGTACCGTTAGGAAAAAACTTAAGAATCGCCAGAATTTTGACAAGTGGGCAAGGGAGTAGGGAGTGCATTGAAATTTTGGCTAAAGCCAAAATTTCATTTTTTATCTTCTCCATGGGAGAAAAACGAAATATGACCCACCAAAAAAATCGTAAAAAACCTTAATTTTTCGAAAAAATTTCGACGCTTCTCATCCTTTTCCCATTTTAATGCGGTTTTGGGTTTAGTTTATTTTAAAGTCCTCGTTTCGATATCTATCTTCGTTCTGGAGTCTGGAGTCATATCCCAAAAAGTTTAAAAACTTCAGAGTCGGTTTTCCGTTTCATCAACAGATCTTTTCACCCACATTACCATTTCATCGATAACAGTTTCATCGACGTTACCTTTTCATCGACATATATTTTCTTCGTGAACGTTTTTTACCAACTTTGTCTTGTAAGTGGACGATCAAACAAAGTGAAGTGATAGAGGTCATTTCCAATAAATATAACCACATTTTTTTGTTATAAAGTTATTGATGGTTTTTCAGTTTTCGTATTATTTCAGAAATCGCGTATTGCGCTTACTTAAAAAAATAATAAATAAGAAAATTCTGTGAGTTATTTTTATTCTGTGTTACGGTCCTTGAAAGATGTACCTTTCCAATAAAACCATTTTATGGAACTCTCTTATAATCTACCAAATAAAAAGAAAAATTTCGTTAAAACTTTTTGTTCAGAAAAATGTTAGTTGATTTTTAAATTACCCTGGCAGAAAATATTGCATTAACATAAAGTTGAACAGCTATCAGAAAAAGTGGTCTACTTTATGCGTAATCTGACAATTTATAATACCTATAGGTAAACTTATCATATTTTTTTAAATTGTTTTTTTTTTTGAGAAATAGTTCGTTTTTCGTTATGGTCAGAAATAAAACAAAACAAGTCAAATAATGATTTTTATTATGTTAAACTTGCAATAACCTCTAAAAATCCTCATCTGCTTGTATACTTAATCAATATGTATAGTCGGATAAAATTGAATTTGATTAAACGAAAGACCGGTTTTATTATTTTTATTTGGTCTGGTTTCTATTCTAAATGGTTTAGGGTTTAGGTCAGGTGAACGCGGTGGTCATAGAATGATTCTTCTTCTTCCATTCCAGCGATTGGTATTTAGGTGTCTTCTCACTGCATTATGGGAGGACCGCCATCGTGTTGTAGCTAGAATACGACATTTTTCTGCGTCCAACTACAATAGTACAATAACAGACCAAAAATTCGAATATCCTAAACAAACGATACTCCGTACTATATTGGTTTTTGTCAGGCAAAAATTGGTATTGTGTTTTGTAATTTGTTTAAACTTAAAGTTTTCCTAGAAATTATAATCTGTGAAATACCGTAATCGCAGGATAAGATAAGAGAGACCATTCTTTAGTGAGCTATCATTAACATTAAAAATAATGAACTACCATTCTGTTACGTGATTGATGTTTTCATAACCCATTGTACATTTAAGTCAATAAAAATCATCATTTGACTCGTTTTGTTTTATTTCTGGCCATAACTCACATAATTTTATAAAATTTAAAATTGATTTAAAAACATAACTTTCTTCCCAGAATAAAGAGTATATTAAAGAGCGGCCGATTAAAACGCTCCCCGCTACGCGGCTCGCGATTTAATCTTCAACTCGTTAGAAAAAAACCTTATGAAACAAGTACTTTATACTATTTTTTCCATTTTGCACTTTTTGTATCAATTTTAAATTAAAATGTTTGAACATTTTGAACAAATGTCCCAACATTGATGTTGGGACATTTTGGATTAGTTGATAGTAAGTTTGTCATCACTGACGTTCTAAAGTTACTTTAAATATTCATAATGCAATGGAATAATTCAATTTAACTTACTTTTTGAGGTTCAGAAACAGTTATATACAGGGTGTCCAGAAATTAAGCGGCCAAACTTTAGGAGGCGATTCTACAACTAATTTTAAGAAAAAAACTTCCTATAAACATGTGTCCGGTTTCGCTTCCTAAGGGAGCTACAGCCCTTTAACTATTGTGACTAAAACTAGGTTTTTTGTCATTTATTTGAAAACGGTTTGTAATAAAGATTTGAAATTTGGTGTGAAGACTAATACGTTTAAGATATAATTTCTCAATTTTTTTCAGATTTTTTGAAAGCTCTGAAGGGTAGTTTTAAGGAGGGTTGGGGTTATAAACAGCGGCAACTTTTTTATGGATAACATAAAATCATTTTTGTTTTTATACTAATTTTCCTTATTCAGTTTTTTTTCTTTAATTTTTTTTTCTTTAAGTTGTTTTCGTAAAATTAGTTGTAGAATCGCCTCCTAAAGTTTGGCCGCTTAATTTCTGGACACCCTGTATATTTATTATGTATTTGACTAGTCATTTTTTATTGAAATTTGCGTACTAGGAACTTTAAAAAAATAAATTTTACTACTCATTAAAGGAGCGCTTTTAGTTCTTTACTAGCCATACTAATGAACCAAAATAGACAAAATAATTTTTAAAAAAATCAGTCGAGTTTCCACATATGCATTACATCATCTCAGATTCTGCATGAACTGCATAGACTAAAAATCAAGTTACATTTCTTATGATATAAAAGTTTTTAGAAAATCTATTATTTTATTTGGTAGTAGACGATAGTGTTCACGAAAACTCTTTTATTGCAGAGGTACACCCTTGGAGGATAGGAACACAACAAAAAAATAAACAAACAACCCATACAATTTTCTTAATTATTTTTTAGTGGGCGTAGACTGAATCTTGGGTTATCCTGTATAGTGATTCCCATTTTTTTCCAATAAATTTTTTAATCCTACTAAATAGACACTTTCATAATGAAATAACAATTTCCTATGAACTAATAATTTCTTCGTCAATATTTTATTGTTATTAAAATTCTAAATGTATTAGACATAAGACAATAGATTTTACATGCGTTTTTGTTTGATAATTAAGGGTTCTTTCTTCACCTGATTTTAGTATGGGCCATCAACTTAATTAAAATTTCCGATTTGAAATAATCTTTTGTTTTTTGCTTGATTCGGGGTCCATTGCGCCACTTTTCCTTAAACCTCCAATTTACACCTAAATTTAATAATTGAGAGAAATGCAATGAGTTCCTTTAAAAAAATATGGGTTCTTATTTGAAAAAAGTGAGTTGTTTCCAAAATTTATAGTTTTAGAGATAATTAAAAAACATTTATGATGCAGATAGGCGACAGGTCAATAACAAAATAAAAATAGAATTATTATAAAATTCATGAAAAAGTCAGGCGAAACAAAGATAGTGACGATGAAACAGGTCTTTATCGATAAAAAGATAGACTCAATGATTTTTGTTGACGAAAAGCTAGTCGATAAAACGTTCTTGCGAAAGAAAAAGATTTGTCGATGAACCTAGTTAATGAAACATCTAGGTCGATGGAACATTAACGAAAAGTATTTTCGATGACATTGCATTTGAAGAAATGGGTAAGTCGATGAAAGTGTATTGTCGATAAAAACTATACAATATACTATTATTAGGAATAGGTTAATTTCAAGACCTCTTCAAACATATTATTCAACTTTATTAGTTCTTGATTCTTGGTGCTTTAAAGACAATTTTATAGTTTTTTTATACTTATAGAAAAATGGCGTTTTTCTTCAAACTTCAATAAATTACAGCCTTATATGACACGTTGAGTCTATGGTCATGTTTGTACATTTTCGACGTAAATCGGGTACAATCGAGCATACTTTGTACTTCCAAGGAGTAGAAATACAAAATCTACTCCGCTTATTTGACAGCCCACTTTATATTAGCAACATGACATGACTTATGTCACATTTTAATGAATTTATGTACTCCTACATCATTTCGGTAGAACGCACCGTTTTCCAGAAATCGTGCACATAGTTAAAAACGGTATTTTACCATACCTTTTATTATTTAATACCGAATAAAATTATTTTATAATTTTTAATAGCTTCTTTAAAATTAAAATTATTAGTTTTCATTTTATCAAAAAATAAAACTATCTATAAGGGCAAGCAACCCTTTGGAAGCGAAATTGAACTTGTTAGTAGAAAGTTTTTTTTCTTAAAATTAGTTGTAGAATCGCCTTCTAAAAACTGGATGCTTAATCGGAATACCTTGTGTATGTTTACAAAGTTTTCTTTTGATGTGATTTTTTATAACATTTTTAGAGAATTTTAGTCAGGTATGTTTTTTATTTTGTGATCATTTAATTGATTTGTAAAAAACCGTAAAAATTTTGTCTATAATTGTACAATGTGGAATAGAAAAATAAAAGATAAAAATAGAAAAAAGTAGGTATATTTGGAATAAGCCTATTTGGAGATTAAACATCTACCTCAATTATTTTTATAAATCCTAGGTCATAAGATCCTACAACTAGATAAAAAAATATTTATCTTTACTAAAAATGTGCCTTACTTAGATTGGAGATTGGTAAGCATTGAAGCCTAAAACTAAAATAAAATGCATTGTACTTAATGGTGAAATAGGGTATAATTATAATTATCCTCCCCCCTCCCCGAATTAAAATTGGATCGATACTAGTTGTTATGGTACAGTATAATAACTTACTGAAAACTGAAATGGTTCAGTTCCGAGAGCTTTTTACAATAACTTTGCATAATTTTACATAATGTTATTCAACGAGGATGAGTGTTGAGGTAAACCACATGACATTAGAATTACGCGGTTAGCGCCAGATAATTAATGCTTACATAGTTACATGTTTACATGAGGTTGGAGCAGGTGTGCTTATATGCAAATCGAGTTTAAACCGCTATTAACCTGCGTCCTATTTGGACCAAAAAGACAATTTAATAATAATTAGGAGTATTAATAATTATGTTATATTTATGGTATGGGGGTTCAACATTTAAACTAATGAAATATTGTTGAGTTAAAATGATTATTATAAAGTCTTTTACAGGGGGTAAAAAGTAAATGCTAAAAATTTAATGAAAACCAATGACCAATTTTAAACCATTTAAAGCCAGTAAATTTTTGAGTTGCGTCACTTTTCTTCAGGACCGACGAAATGTCGCAAAATTTAGTATCAAGTTACTGAAGAAACTCTATTCGATTCTTTGATGGGTCGCATACTGGTGTTATAATAGCAGCTCATATAAATGCCATAACTAATCTTATTTTATTTTAGTATCGATACGTTAGGTGTCGCAGTTAAAACGAAGCTTAAGAAAAAGTTGACCGACTAAAATATCAGTCTAGTTTTTTCTGCGATAAAAAGTAATACAAAATACAAAGTAATTGCTGGAAACATGTTAACAATAATATTGGCAACAGGTTGGTGGCAACCCGAAAACAAGTTGTCGGCAACTCGCCAACATTTTGGCGATTTTGCGAAACACAAATATAAAGGAAAATATTACTCGCTTTTAGTTTCGACTATTAGTATTACGTTAAAATGAATAACAACGCTCGGTCTCGTCAAGAATTTGAATTGATAATTGATACTTGAACGAAGTAAATTAAATCAATGGAATACAGAAAAGATTATTCTTTTTGTAATTGTTGGACCCGAAATACAAACAAGTTCTTCAAAGTCAGTTTTTATCAATTTAACAAAATTAAGAGCCATTTCCTAAACGGCGAATATAGTGGTTTAGTTCTGCAGTCATAAAAGCTAGTATGAACAACATTTTGTATAATTTTTTTTTAGTTGATTTGGAAGTCATTTCTTTAATTTTTGCCAGAAGGAAAAAACATTGGAGAATGTACAAAAAAAATACAATGATCTAAAAGTACCTTAACTTTGGACCCCTATAATTAATTTTGTGCTAGGTTGCAGAAGGGAACTCTCTGGCAGGATTTAGCCTAATCAATTTAGATTATAAATCTGAAAAAAAATTGAAAATCTAACGAGGGAGACTTGAGTTATGACTGCAGTACTAATGCTCGATTTCATGATTTTTTACAACAAAAGTTGCTGTAACTAACAAATTTGTTGTTAACAGTTGCCAACGAGCTTGAAGCAGATTTAGACGCAAATTTTGCCTTTTTTGAAAAATCAATACATCCTTGCTTAAGCTTAGGGCAGAAACGGACGGTAATTAAGAGTAGGTAGCAGGTAGAAAACCTGTTTATCATTATATTTTTAAGCGTCCAAACATGCCTAATCTTTTTTGATGTGAAAATGATCAACGTCAAAATATGCCCTATCATAAAAGATTTATTTTATTTGGCGTCCAAATCTACTCCAACCGCCAGCAAATGTTGTCCGGTTTATACTTAGCATTAAGGTAGGTAATAACCACTTTATCTGCTTCTATTTTTTAATGATAACTGAAATATCAACGCAGAACTTGAACTACATATACCGGGTGTAAACGAAACATGGACTCGTCTACAATTTCTTTATTTATGAAAATAAAAATTTGAAACTTTCCGATTTTAGGGGATGTAGCATCAACTTTATTTTTATAAATATAACACCTCATTTTTAAGATCTTAGTTTAAAACTATTTTACAAAAAAAGTATGTTTATGTAAACTCAAAGTTAAAGGAGGTTATCGGGTTTTGGCATATTTTGTACAACAATGAAACCTATACCACAGTTGCAGAGTTAAAAATTGAGGAAGGATGTTTAGACTCTTTTGACTAATAACTATATAAAGAATTATGTGGACATGAAAAAAAATCATATTTTATAAAAGTAGGGAACTAGTAGGTAATAAATTGCATTTTTCTCATTTAAAATTATTTTACATTATAGTAAACAATTTTTAAAGGTGGGAGAGGTTTGTAAAATTTCTGGAAACTAAAATAGCTTTCCGGTGTTTAACTATAATATACCCTTTTTCTATAAATCATATTAAGATTACCGAAATGTTGTACAATAGTTACTTTTACCCAGTCTGGAACAGAAAATCTATTAAGTGCAAGCTGAGTTCAACTTCTTTGTGACTTTTGTAGCCAGTAAAACAGCACTTTCTGTTAAAAATCTTACCCATTATAATTAATTTTTTTTTCGTGTTCAAAAGACAAAAAAGTGACCTGCACATAAAACTTACATAAACAGTTACTCCACTAATGGGTTCTTCAAATAACTTCCAGAGGGCGTCTGATCTCCGAAATCGCGAATAATATATAATTAATATTGGGACTATTCTAGTTCATTTTGGAGAGATTATTGCATTTTTTATTTTTGCCCAAAACCCCATAGGAAAACGATAAGGTCCTTTCAAATTTTCATTTTCATAAATAAAGGAATTATGAAGGTTACCCATCTTTCGTTTACACCCGGTATGTACCTATACATATTTTCATCCTATTTTCAAGGATAATATCACAAGTGGTAAGAATATTATCGATTTTTTTTATATGCACTAAGAGATTTTCTAAAATTGGGATTAATTAATTAATCAATTTTAAAATGAGTTAAGCATTTCTAAAAAATATCGATAGTTTTTCTTACCACAACTTATAATAAAAATTTGCGTTTAACATATCAACTTTCAATGTGACACTTGTTTTAACTAGTTTTCAGTTTAAAATCAGTTTATTAATTAAAAAATATGGAGCATGGTATTATCAGTGTGTTACTGTCAGAAATATTATTCTCATATTAAAAATTTTAAAACAATCATAGTACACATTTTGCACATAATAAAAAGTATTTAATGCGAGTTTTGAAGGTTGAGACTGGGAAATTAAAATTACTATTTTAAATTTTATGAATTTTGTTAAATTACAAATTTTAGATACTAAATTAATATTCTCACCGTATGTCACAATGAGAAATTGTATATCATTTAGATACCCATAGCTCGTTTGAAATTAATAGCTCAATTTGTAAAATGTGAAGTGCACTTAATATTAAAAGCATTTAGGCACACACCTAATACGTGTTCAATGTTTTAGTAATTTCATGGAATCAATTTTGTTAATATATTAATGACTACGCAATTGTTGTATCAAAAAAAATGCATACAAGTACTATTATAAAAACAAATATTTTTATTTATAAAGTGGTACTTCATGAAAACAACACAATTTTTTTTGTTAGATTGAATAATATTATTTATATTTTGGGTGATAATTCTTCATGAAATAAATAATTGAGTTTGGTTTGGGTAAGTTCGATTTAAAAAAAGATAGTTGATGAAAGTTTGTTTCTTCTTTATCAATCTTAATTAGTACGAGAATCACCCAGCATATGATATAATTTACTAATATCTATAACATTTTATGTAGCTTAATTATGATGAGTGTACTACCTTTTTCCTCTGCGAAAATTTTCGGGGAATTTTTTTCTTCAATTTTTCCGAGAAATGTGCGTTTAGCATTGTACTGAAAAATGTATGGAAAAGTTATTATTATTTTGACAGGTTTAAGGTGGTAGACACTCTTAACGTTCCAACATTTTTGTTGGACAATTTTTTTCTCGCGAGTTTTATTCAATTATCTTACAACTACAATTAAAAAAATCTATATCCATAAATTTTTAGTACAACGCCAAATACACATTTTTCGGAAAAATTGGAAAGAGAAAGTCGCGGATACGAAAATTTTTGTAAAGGCAAAATATGGTAGACTCATCATAATTAAGCCATACAAGAGGTTATAGAGGGAATAGTAACTGATAACATATTATGCTAGCTGACTTCCGGAATAAATGCATAACATAATTGTTGATATTACAACATAATTTTTCCAAATACTTTCCCAGGTTTTTTTCGTGTTATCTCATTTCTTAGTATTTGCCTTTATAGTAGTAAATAAACTAGTTCCACAATAGCATCAGTGGGATAGTCTTCATCGATTTATAATTTCATTTCCCATCATCCCCTTATTACTTCAAAGTCTTAACTATTATGCTAGGAGAACAAATACAATACTTGTTAACGAAATCGCTACATCCTACTTGCATTCACAATCTCAAAACTTATTATTATAATAGAGTAGGTATTTGGGCCCAAAACCTCATCTACTTACAACACGAATGTATTAAGCCCAAAAATGGTAAATATAGCAACTTTCATATAATTAATTGTCTAAATTTGGAAAAAACAACTACAAGTAATTTCTCGTAATCCTTAAACAAACCTTGAATGGCGTATGCATTTGGAATAAATTAACAATGAGTAGGGTGTGCATGTTAATGCAGTTACGTAAGTAGAAAGCCGACCCAATGATGCCATTCAATTTTATGTTATTGTATTCCTCAACTCTAATAATGAGACGAGAGTTGCTTTCAATTTAATGCCTAGATTTTAAAGCATCTGTGGATTACCAATAATATAACATTGGTTGAGCTTTTATAGGAGATATAAATATTTATATTATTCAATATTAAATTTAATAGGCATTATAAACCGATTAAAACTTGCAAACTTATTACACAGTATTTAGGAAAAATAGTAAGATTATGGTAAAATAAGTAATATTTTTAAAAAAAGAATTAATTAATTAAACGAGTTTTATTTACCATATGATGATAAGAACTATTTTCATAAAATTATAGGTCCAAAAGTCAACGCCAAAACAATTGTCATATAAATTCGAATTACCATCAATCAATGCTTGTAATAAAAAAATTAAAATTATTTATTTTTTAGAAAACTGTATAAAAAATTTATAGGTATTTTGCCATTTTGAGTGCCCCACAGAAAGTTCTTAAAACTAAATTTTATTCACCTTTTCTTTTCAAAAAATAAATTATTTTGTAATATTATCAATTAACAAAATTTGCAGATGTACCTACAAGTAATTTGTTCTATAAAAATAGACGTATTTACATACAAAAATAAATATATGAACGAAATAAATATTGAACGAAAATTAAATAGGTACCATTACTCACTTAATAAATTTATAAACATTTTAAACCAGTCATAATATAGACTTATCGTGCGTGTTTAAAATTTGGAAATGTATTCATTTGGATTATTTTTTTATATTTTTTTAAAATTTAAAACCATTTTTATTGACATAAAAGTTGTTTATGTAATATAATATTAAGGCGATAGTCGCCACATTTGAACGCTTGATTTTGAAATTCGCTTCATATTTTTTGTAATCAGAGTAATACAGGGTGAACTAAAATGATTGTGGTTTGATATGTAGGTAACCAAATACGCAGGTTGGTACAACTGAAATCTTAAAAAGAAAATCTCCTAATAATCCAATGACGTAGCTAAATTTTTTTCCAAAATATCTAATTTCACAGCAAATGTCACATGCTAACACAAGACAAAGATTTACGCAAATTAATTTTGAGAAAAACTGACGTTTATGAAATAGAAGGCACATAACGAAATTCAAAAATCTGAAGTTTTGACACAACGGTAAAAATTACACATACGCCTCTGCTTTTGTGAAGTCTAGTTACTTTGATTTGATTTTGACATGAAGCAAACAAATTCCCCAGATTTTTAGGCGGGAAAATTGAATTGACCACAATCATTTTAGCTCACTCTGTAATTATTCTTAATATATTTTTTCTTCAAACGTCATTAAAGTACAGACTTCTGTAACGCTTGACAGGTTGCAACAAGTCATTTTGCCTTTTCGTTGAGTAAATCGGGTACAATCGGGTTTACTTTGTACTTCCAAGGAGTAGAAATGTAATTTCTCCTACGCCTATTTGGCAAAAAATTAAATTTCACATTTTAAAATTATTTTTTACATTATTATTTTATAAATTTCGATATTTAATTCGGAGTAAAAGAACTTTTTGTAGCCGCAGGATTCAGCGAACTCCTCCAGCAAACCTACATGCTCTCCACAAAAAGTACTTGTTTTACTCTCAATAAAACAATATACTTACATACTATTTTAAGTTAAAAAAAAATTATCACATTCGTATTTTCTAAAATTGTTTTGAAGAAAAAGTGTGTTAAATTTAAAAAAGTTTACGGTATTTAGATAAAATGTATGTTCTTTAAACCATAAGCATAGTCACATTCAAACTCGTATTTTCATAACTAAAGAAAACATAGAGGTGACCCATGTTTCGTTTACTCCCAGTATAAGTTAAATTATTATTAATATACAGGGTGATGATAAAATTCAGAAAATCGCTCGATAGGTCAATTTTAGTTTGGAAAATGCCATCTCTTGGTATAGAAAAAATACACTGCTCAACAATTGATGAATTGATAGGGATCGAGGTGGAGTTTACTAGTAATTTTGGCTAAAATGTGTTACAGTTGAATGGGGTCTAAACGTCTTCGAGGCATAAAATTAATTCTGCAAATTATCACAATACTTGGTTTTGATTGAATACAATTTAACCAAAACTTAACCTATAGTAACAATTTTACCCATTGTTGAATTTTAAGGCTTTCGATAATGTCGAAAGAAACAACTCAAAAAAAACTTTCATGGAGAAAGATTATTTTAATTAAGTAGTGCTGGGATTTTGGCTTTTAAGGACAAGATTGGTAAAAATAATGAATTCACATTAAAAGCTGACCGGTTTCGGTATTTATTTCTGTACCATCATCAGAGCTTTAATGTAATGTATCATTATTCAAGTCATCAAATTCAAAAATATGAGTTATGTTATTCATAATAAGTGATCTAGTTTTAACCAAATTAATAACTAGCATCAGATGATTAACAAAATATCGTAAATTTATTAGATCTAAAAACACGCAACCGTTCACAGGACTTACACAAAGCCAAAATCCCAGCACTACTTAATTATTATTTTGGACATTCAAACTTAATAAGATTATTTTAAATTATGTAAATTTGGCAACAAAAACATCATCAGGACATATTTTAAAATATACTTAATTTTAGCCAAAACTATTAAGAGAATTTGCCTTGATATTATTCATTTGACGTTATTAGACGTCACTGGTGATTTAGCAATGACGTCATCACCAACCCCTCTTTTTTACCCGTTTGTTGATTCATGTCACTTAAACGATGATATAAGAAAATGATCATTTGTAATAAAAAATTGTTAATTTCAAAAAATTAATTTATACCATTAAATTTGAAAGATTTAATTGTTGTATAAGATTTATTTTGATTGATTTCAATAAATGGTAAATAGTTTAAGTTTACAATTTTATTCTTTTTAAATTTTCTTACATTTAAATAGAATTAAGAGAATTTGTTTTTCAAGTTTATGGAAGTAAAAAGCTTTTTTTTCAAAAATTTGTTTATAAATGTAATCATTTTTTTATATCATCGTTTAAGTGACATGGATATCTATCACAATCGAGTAAAAAAAGTGGGGGTTTTATTTTCAAAAAATCGATGATGCCAAATCACCAGTGACGTCATTAATATTTTTTATATCAAGAGATGGGATTTTAAAAATTAAAATTGACCCCTCCGAGCGATTTCTTTAAAAAATTAAATACGGAAGTTACGAATTTTGTTCCAAACTTTATCATCACCCTGTACGTTATTATTGTTTATAATTTAATTTAATTTTTTTCACTCCCAATAGTGTAAATGTGTCATTATTATGTTGTTTGGAGGTGCGTATCTAGATTTTACGGTATTTACTTGGTTGCCAATGACGACGGGAAATAATAAATATTATTTCGCTACTTCATTTTATTGCAATATTGACAATTGGTAAATTATCTAAAAAATTATAAAAATAGTATAATAAACCAAAAATCTTTTCTCTTTTATAAATCAATTACAAACAAACAAAAATAATAATTTTAATTTGACCCGACAAAAAATAAATAATACTTCAAATGTCAAACTGACATACTGTAATTTATTATAAAAAGTCAAAATAAATAATTGGATTATTTTTTAATATAGATTGGGAGTGAAAAAAACGTTGTATACAACTCGGGGGTTAAGTAGTGTCTTATAGTATAATATACTATTTATTTTATTTAAAAAAATAAGCATTATTCATTAATAGTACATACCGACTTTTACTAAAAACAAACAACTATTCAGTTATGAAACTATATTACTATATTAATGAATATCGTAGTAGCTTGTTAAAATTTAATATTTAATCTAAAGAGGAGGTTGTACCTTATTAAAAAAAATATTTAAACGGAGACATTAAATTCAAAATCAAAAATAAATAATTTTACAGAAGATTCGCCAATTATCTATTTTTAAAGTTTATGTAAATAGTAGCAACTTCTTGTAACTTACTAAACTATTCATTCGCAACAGGAATCTCGTTTGCTTTGGCAAAATGCAAAATTTAACTTTTAAATTAAACTTGAACCCTTTAGGCATAACTGCTGCAAAGAAATATTTTATATTTTCAATATGAAAATTTAAATTAGTCAAGTTGACGTATCTGGAGTACATGTAATTTTTCTGGCAACTTTCAAATTAAAAGTAAATATCTCAACACTTCTTTACAAGATAAAAATAACCCAAATTCATGAAATTGTAACAAATTAAGCTTTTGCGTTTTCCGCCGAACGTATAATTCCTTTACTTGTCTGGTTTCAATTTTAAACACATAAGCATTTTATTTTCACCTAACCATCTGGAAATCTTTCTTTACGAAAATAGATTACGTAAAGGATGTAAACTCGGTAACTGTAACTGTGACCAATTAAACAAATTAAAAGAGGAACAAATTATTGCTTTAAAAATATTAATGTACTTTTAATTAAAATAGGTTAATGATATATTAATTGCATAAATACTTTTGCCAAAGACCGTTTAAATTCGTTAAGGTTGAAAGTAACAATTTTTGGACCATTAGTTTTATCGCGAAAAGGAGAAGTAAAAGCAGTTAACTGTTGCAGATTTAAAATAATATTTAAATTTAGAAACTTTTACTGTCTTATTGGTACTTAAATATGTATGTTTTGAGTATACATTGTCACAATAAAATATATTGGACGCAAAATTTATTAAGTGTGAAGAATGTTAAAAGTGTTTCAAGCAAATTTATATAGAAATGATGGATAAGTGTACATATTTTAAAGTTTTAACAAATTATTTTCTTTTTGCAAATACCTAAGTGCTGTTACTAAAAATACAAAAAATATAGTTCTATAATAGTATATTACGCAACGAGCTAGAAAGTGACGAATTTTGTGCGAGTGTGAAATTAGCCGAGTGAGGATATCATACGAAATTCACTTTCTTGAGAGTTACGTACGCTATTTTCCGACGACCATGAAGATTCTTGGACCATTATTAATATTTTATAGTAACAACTCAAAAGTCATAACATAACCAGTGTTGACATCAGTTGACATTGAAGTTAGTCGAATATTTTTAGTTAAATGTACCTAATTAGGTGGCACGGTTTTGAAGAAAGCAACTGATCGAAACGAATTAAAATTGTTCCTATTTTATTTAAAATTTACACAAAAGTTAATTATACAGCGTGTTTCTGAACAACTTTCGAATAATCTAGGAATGAGTTTTTGGACCAATTTTAAGACAAAAAGTAAGAATAATTTTTTTCGCTAAAATGCTCCATTTTGGAAATGCAGGGCACTGAAGTTTACTCATTTTTTTAACATAAAATCTACATTTTTAATAATAACTGGCTCAAATTTTCCACACACCTTACTATTGGCAGCGCCTTGAGATGAATTAGCAAATTTTCAAAAAAAAGTTAGGGGTTTTATCTTATTTTGCACAGAAGTAAAATAATTTTATTTTATTTTGTCGACATTTGGAAATATGAAGTGGTTTATTTTACTTCTAAACGCAACAAGTTATCAAAAAGGTTAAAGAGAGCAAAAAGTTAAAAAAAAGAACGTGTAAAAAAGTGAATACCTAATTTTTTTCATTACTATGATGTTGACCAAAAAAGTTAAAGAGGGTTCAAAGGGTTAATTCACCCGAAAAACTTCACTTTAACTTTTTTTTGAAAATTTGCTAATTCATCTCAAGGCGGCTGCCAATAGTAAGGTATGTGCAAAATTTTAGCCAATTATTATTAAAAATGTAGATTTTATGTTGAAAAATTGAAAAAAATTAACTCAATGCCCCACATTTCCGAAATGAAGCATTTTAGCGCAAAAAAGTTTTCTTACTTTTTGTCTTAAAATTGGTTCAAAAACCCATTCCTAGATTATTCGACACTTGTTCAGAAACACCCTGTATAATGATTTTAATTATAAAGTAATTAATATTACTTTATTAATGCGGGGTTAAATATAAATTTTTATTTGTCCTTTTTTTGCAATTTCATAAAAATTCAAGAGAGGGCTTCCGGTATTCCTTGCAGCGCCTCTATCTATAATTACATGAAGTACTCAGGATTATAAAACAGAAACCCAACTCACTAGTGTTGAAATGATAGATTTTACAAACTGCTGAACTATACGATCTTCTCATATGGTCGTCGGAAATAGTATATTACGCAACGAGCTAGAAAGTGACGTATTTTGTGTGAGGGTGAAAATAACCGAAAAGTCGAGTGAGGATATCACACGAGCACAAAAATCACTTTCTTGCGAGTGGCCTAGGCTATTTTTCCGACGACCACAAAGATTTTACGACCATTCTTAATATTTTATAGTAACATCTCAAAAGTCATAACATAACCTTTGATGTACCTAATTGTAGGTGGCGCTGTTTTGATGGAAGCAACTAGTCGAAACGAATTAAAAAAAATCCTATTTTATATAAAATTTACACAAAAGTTATTTAAATGTATAATGATTTTAATAATAAAACAAGTAATATCAGCGGGGTTAAATATAAATTTTTGTTTGATCTGTCCTTATTTTTCAAGTTCAAAAAAATCCTTGAGATGGCTTTCGGAATTCCTTTTCAGTCCCTCTATCAAAAAATACAAGAAGTACTTCAGAGTTACAAAACAGAAAACCAAAGTCACTAGTGTAGCAATGATATATTTTCTAAACCACTAATATGAATGTCATATGCGATTTTCTCATATGGTCGTCGGAAAAAATAATTTTCAATAAATGCTGTATAATATTTAATTACTTAGTACTTCTATGAAACCACCAATAAATTCCAGCATTAGATAATATTTGCGAAAAAATAAAATTTAAGGGGGTTTCAACCTTCAACAGTTTAAACTGTCAAAATTTTCATGTTTTTGCTAATATTTCAAATATTTTATGGTATATTTAAAAAAATGCTCCTATAGCACGATTAAAAAGTTTATCAAGCTTCCAGTGACTTTTAAAATAATTTTGAAAAACCTACTATTGTTGCTTAAAATTGCGCTGATCGAAAAAGTCTTTAGGTTCTTGTTAAGCTCGATGAACTTTTTAATCGGGCTACGAAAGCATTTTTTTAAATAAACCACAAAAACTAGAAATATTAGCAAAAACGTAAAAAGTTTGACAGATAAAAACTTTGAAGGTTGAAAACCCCTTAACCCTGGTAATCATCTAGATAAAATAAAAAGTGTAACCCCCAGTATTATCAACAGACATTTAATTTTAATGGGGTAATTCTGAACAAAAATGTTAGGTGTAACATCGCTGTTAAATTTGACAGTCACCCCGATGTCAAAAAAATCGCCATTCTGTAACCTTTACTGTAATTTAACGGCGATCTAAAATAACATTTTCAGGGTTAAAATAACAACAATCAAAATAATAATTCTACATTAGTGTATAATTGATCAAAATACTAACATTACATTTATGTAAAATGTATTTTAAGACTGAAAATGTTATTTTACATCGCCGTTAAGTTACAGTAAAGTTTACAGAATAGCGATTTTTTTGACATCGGGGTGACTGTCAAATATAACAGCGCTGTTACGGCTAACATTTTTGTTCAGAATCACCCCATAAATGAGGTTTAATTTGACATATACAGTCTATTTTGCAACTAAATGTCATTTAAACTATATTCAAACTTCATAAAAATACTATAAATGTCAAATTAAACCTCGTTCAAAATTAAATATATGTTGATAATACAGGGGGTAAATAAAATTTTAAAGGTCAAACTTATTTTTTTTATATTTGGAGCAAGATCATCTATAAATTAATTTTTTTTCTTTTTTTATGACGTCATAACTTCGTCATGCCAACATGGAAGAATTTTTGTTTTTAGTTCAAATAGTATATTGTTTTAGTAGGAGTAAAAGAAGTATTTTTTGTGGCGAGCATGTAGGTTTGCGGGACGAGCTTTGCGAGATTTAATTTTTACTCCTAGGCAGTACAAAGTGACCATAGAATCAACGAACATAAAAAGTGACATTTTAAAGCCTGTCAAACGTCACAGAAGACTGTACTTTAATGACGCTTGAAGAAAAATAAAATTTTTCGTCGGTTTTTTATTTTATGCGTAACTTTAAACTCATTCTGTACACTTTTTTTATACAACTTACAAAAACTGATTGGCAGTACAAAATCATGTTCACGTTATCGAGCTTTTACTGTGTACTTATTAAATTTATTCACTCGCAATAAAATGTTATCCAATTTAAATACTTTTGTTTGTTTGAAATTAAAATCCTGAAAGGAATTTATTCGTAAAAATAAATCGCAATTTACTATCTTGTAAATTTATTCAATAGACCTTAAAAGCACCAAATAGAGAACATAAAGTGAAGCCCCGATAAGGATGTCTTATTTATAATACTTTGTTAACAATAATTTCTAGGCTTTAGTTGACCGTGGAGAAAACAATGAGCAAATAAATTAAATTTTGTATAAACGAATGCAATATTAATGTCGTGTGAATAATTTACCTAAAATACAATATTAATTAATAAATATTGAGCTTTGTTGTTATTAGGATTAAATAATGTCATTCCAATTATAATACTAAATGCGGGAATGTACCTGCATGGGAATTGTTATATTTAGAAACTCTTTAAAAAAAATACGTTTGAAATAAATGGTTATATAATTTTAAAAAACAGTGGAGTATTAAAATAGTATTGAAAGAGGAATTATAATTAACTATTGACTTTTCAATTTGAATGATCAAACAACAAAACCAAGCAAATTCTAGGGATTTCAATATCGTCACAGATGGAATGAAAATGTAAGTGTGATTGGTATTATATTAAAGATTTTTCTTTTTATGGAATACCCAGTATATTATGACATTTTTAGAATCCTTATCAAAAACTTTCATGGGTCATTTTACTGTTATTAACATGTAAGCGAAAGTAATACAAATTTTTAAAAAATTCCTGCTTTTAAACGAATGAAAATTTTTAGTTCTCACAACAAATCTCTTATAATTTAATACTCGTATCAGATGGCTCAAGAATACATGTCTGTTTTTAAACTTCTAGTATGAAAAAAAATAAAACACATGCAAAATGCTCCTCAAAAAAGGTCAAAAATTAATATCTCTAAAACTTTTTAAATAATTCTACAATTACAATTTATTTAGAATGAGTTTTGAGTTTTGGTAGTTTTTATCAACTTCGGAAGCAAAAAAAGGAAAACCCCTCAAAGAAATAATGTTTCCCTTAAAAAATAGTCCTTTGAACCTCATAACTTTAGTTTGTCCTAGGTAGGTAAAATACCATCGATGTTTCAAGTTTCAAATAATGCTTAAAATCAGTCTTCCGAAATCGGACATAATATAAAAGTATGTTGTACGAGCTCAAACATTGTCCTTGCAATTTCTACACTGATAATTTCAATGGTTTAATATTTGATTTTTTGCTGCATATTTCAATCTTTTTGGATTTCAATTAAAGCAGCTTACAGTGAAACAGAAAAGTTTTTTTATATAAAGCAGTTACCAACACGGAGTTGTCTTACGGTATAATCTGGCCCTGGGCACTAATATGTCTTGGACCCCCCTCATTCAGATGAAAAATTCGAAAGTGTGCACTGAGGTGTTGAATTATCGTTAGACAATAAAAAAACGTTGATGTATTTTGCATCTAACTTTATAAAACTAATTTTTCTTTAATTTGAACAACTTTTTACAAAGCGATCAATTTCATCACCACGCTTGGATCTTTTTGTTGGCTGTCTTGATTTCATGTTGTAACCATTTCTTCCTGGCATTTGTGATAATGGTCTTGATGACTTATAGATTCGAAGAACCTCTCAAGTTAATGAAATTTGGGAAAACGTTTGAAACCCTACACGTTTTCAAAAACCATATCCTCAGATTTGTCTTCTTTCTCTTAAACCAGTAGATCCTTATATTTGAGTGCTGCATTGACCAGATTCGTTTAAAGAACTTCGAAAAATTTTAAAGTGTGCACTGATGTGTTGAATTATCGTTAGACAAAAAAACGTTGATGTATCTGGCATCCAACTTTATTAAACTCAAAATTTTTTTAAATTTGAACAACTTTTTACATAGCGATCGATTTCGAAATACTCTTTTACATCATCAGGCTTGGATTTTTTTGTTGGCTGTCTTGATTTCATGTTGTAACCATAACTCAAGTTGATGAAATTGAAGAAAAGGTTTGAAGGCCTAAGCCCTACACGTTTTCAAAAACCATAACCTCAGATTTGCATTCTTTCTCTTAAACAGTAGATCCTTATATTTGAGTGCTGCATTGACCAGATTCGTCTCCATTAGTTTTATAGTAAAACTATGGATTTTCAAAGGTAAAAATATAGATCCTATGTATAAATTAAAAAAATATATATTGAGCAATTGGCAAATCTTAAAACCGTTATATTGGGATTTCCGAACAGGCCCCTTTTAACATTGGGCCCTGAGCTCTGTCCTAGAGTGCACCCCCCCCCCCTCTCCCTAAAGACGGCCTTGTACCAACAATCAATCCAAAAATAAAGTTTTAAATAAACTTTCAACAAAACAAACACAACAATCTACATCGTGTTTCTTTGGTTCCCAGCAAACTCCACCACAGCGGGCCTAAAATAAATAATGCATGTAATAAAAATTCAAAATAATACTTTGCGTCTTTCTACCTCATAAAAGACTCTCAAAGAAATTTATAAAATTTTATGTCTCTGTGTTGAAATAGTTATTTTGGCTTCCAACAACAGAAAAAGAAGTATGGGATGCTCTCTTATTGTTATTTGTAATATTCATAACAAAAATTTTGAATAAGTAAATATGAAAACTCAAAATTCTTTTGTTTTAATTCTCACTCTGCACACAATATATTTTGTATTTTAGAGTTTAGCTGGCTTGTTCTTGGGCCTAGATGGTGATAAAAGTCCTGTCGACTGGTTCAAGAATAAGGCTGCAGTTATTACATACATAAGTCTTGTGAATAAAACGAATGAAGTATCTTTTTTGTGGTTCATTTGTGCTGGGACGAGCTCAAAAACCACGCGAAAGATTACGATTATCAAAACCGTGACATGGTATTGCATGAGTAAGTACTTGGTACTTGGTATTGCATGAATATCGCAACCCTACGGCTACGATAGACAATTTGCAATAAAGGCCATTTTAAAGGAGTACATTTTTGTTCCCAAATCTTGTACAGGATTTCACACAAAATATTTGATATCGGGTAAATTCAACCCTATCATATTTTATGTAACAAATTATAATGAAAGTATACGAAGGCCCTCGAAAAAAATTGTTTTTCCTACAGAACATATTTCTATCATTATAATATCTGACATAAAATATGATTTAGTTGAAAATTGCTAAAATCTACCGATCACAAATATTTTGTATCAAATATTACAGATAAATCTGCAAAAACATTCGTTATGGTCTAAATGACAAAACATCTTGGTTTCCACAATCATGACAAATGTTTACCAGAACAATTTGTAGGTCGCAATACCGGTATGCCAGTTTCAAAAATTCAAATACCGAAATACTGGTATTGATTTTTTGGCCAGGTTTTATAATCCCTACAAACTAACCTAAAAATTTTATTATTTTTAATCATTTAATAAAAAATACCTAGCAACTAGCGCTATAAGCAATGCCTAAGTTTTAGGAATCGTTGATGAAAACGGGCTTAATTTTCCGGACTTTCATCATAGATGCTTTATGGTAATAAATTCAAGTTAAACAATTATTTACATAACATACATTTTTTCTTACTATTTTTGTAATGTTTTATTTGAACAAATAAAAAACCTATTAAAATAACAACTAAAATGGTAATTAATAAAAAACGTATATTTTAACATGTGACATAATATTATCCTACTTTTTGTAAATTTTATTTTGCTTAAGTAACTTAAAATGATATAAATAATGAATTAAAACGATAGAATTAGTAAAAAAAGTGAAGTTTTGATTAAAAAGTTTATAAATTCTATTTCTACAAGTTTTAGCCTATAGGTATCTGAATTCTGAATTTTCATAATTCAATTTTTTCAGGACAAATATAAAGTTTTATCCGCACCAACCTCAGCTCCCATAGAGTATTTTAAACGAAATTGTTTTCAAAATATTCCGGGTCTAAATAAACCTAAGGCAACCCCTGTCATTTCTTTATTTATGAAAATAACAAAATGAAATTTTAGTAGGTATATTAATGGTTTAAGAAAACACATTGGATGAATTAATTTATTTTATATGCAAAATTCGGAAATTCAAAAATCTTATTGGTATTTTATTCTAGAAATATATGTATTTTTAACAAAAAACAAAAATAAAGTTTTAATTTAGGATCATTGAAACTAAGTGTAAATACATATTTTAGTTAAACTGAAAAATTTCGAAATATTAACATTTTGGTAGTTGAAAAGTATTATTTAAAGTAGATTAACATTATCCAAAACTTTTGTCCAAATTTTTTTTTAAATTATCTCTTTGTCAATAGGGAAGACACTGACGATGAAATAACATACGTTTTACTTTTTAATTAAAAGATTTTAAAAACTTAGAAATTAATATACTAATAACTAATAAAAATGTGGCAAACGTAAGCAGAAAAGTGGCATGGAAAATTTTGTTTCGTACAAATTGGGATATTTTATTAGTTGTTTACTGATATTTATTTCAGTATTATTTACTGAAGGGTATAAAGATTGTATTGACATTTTGAATGCTATAATTTTTATATTGTATATACTTTTGTTCGTAAAATTTATTTTGTTAATTGTTAATTTTATGGCTATAGTATATTTAATTTTACACGTTCATAAAATGGATCATGACAAGATTCCACTCGAGAAAATACTATCAATTGTTTCCAGCAGTTTCAAATCCCTGGAAAAGGTCCGGGATTTTTTCAGATCGCTAGGATCTTAAAAATTAATCTTAATCTTCTTTTTTTAAAACTTTATTAATGATTATTCATTAAAGTTTTCTAAATCTACAGTGAATTGCTATTTTACAACAAATTCCTGACCGGCGACAAGTTAGCCTCAAAATTTCCAGCCTCAGTTTTTTACATGTATTTCTCCATAAGAAGAAAAATCATTATAACTTCTATATTTTACATTTTATTCCAAAATTAATTATACCACTGGAAAGCTCAAAGAAATACCTATATAACAGTACTACTGTAAATGCTTGCCTTATAATAATAAATCCGCAATTTGCATTTAATCAGATGACTACCTTAAAATATCAAAAACACTTAAATGGGTGTAACTTCTATTAAAATAAACTGACAACTAAAATAAAATAATCAGTAGAATCTGCATTAAATTCCCTGCATTCTCATGTATAAAACAATGTCAGCCACTAATTATTACCTTATTAATTAAAAAAAATAGTAATTTCTGAGTAATTTTTTATTCTAATGGCTACCAAAAACAGGCCATAAAAAAGTTATTGGTTCCATTTGATAGAAAATTTAATAAGCTTTCCAACGATATATCACACAATGCTAGCCTCGTCATGATAATTAAAAATTTAAACTTTTAACAAAATTCGCCGCGAAAACTAAATAATGCATTATGCGCTGTACTTTTTGAGAAAATGATAGCAGAAAAAACTAAGACCACTTCTGGAATCTACATTAGAAAATGAAAATAATGATGTGTAACACAATGCTAGCCACTAATTATTGACTTTTTAATTAACCAAAAACCCTAATTTTTGAGAATGTTTGGTTCTAATGGCTACCAAAAACCGGCCATAAAAAAGTTATTGGTTCCATTTGATAGAAAATTTAATAAGCTTTCTAACGATATATCACACAATGCGTGCCTCATCATTATTATTAAAAATTTAAACTTTTAATTAAATTCGCCGCGAAAACTAAATAATGCATTATGCGCTCTAATTTTTGAGAAAATGATAGCAGAAAAATACTGATACCACTTTTGGAATATATACTAGAAAATGAAAATAATGATTTGTAACACAAAGCTAGCCACTAATTATTGACTTTTTAATTAACCAAAAACACTAATTTTTAAGTAACTTTCAGTTCTAATGGCTACCAAAAACCGGCCACAAAAAAGTTATTGGTTGCATTTGATAGAAAATTTAATAAGCTTTCCAACGATATATCACACAATGCTAGGCCTCATGATGATAATTAAAAATTTAAAATTTAATTTAAATTCGCCGCGAAAACAAAATAATGAATTATGCGCTCTAATTTCTGAAAAAAATGATAGCAGAAAAAAACTTAGACCACTTTTGGAATCTATATTAGGAAATGAAAATAATGATTGACTTTTCAATTAATCAAAAACACTAATTTTTGAGTAATTTTCGGTTCTAAATTTTTAATTATCATGATGAGGCTAGCATTGTGTGATATATCGTTGGAAAGCTTAATAAATTTTCTATCAAATGTAACCAATAACCTTTTTATGGCCGGTTTTTGGTAGCATTAGAAAAAAAATTACTCAGAAATTACTGTTTTTGCTTAATTAATAAGTTAAGAATTAGTGGCTGACTTCTTTTTATACAAGAGAATGTAGGGAATTTAATGCAGATTCTCCTGATTGTTTTATTTTAGTTGTCAGTTTATTTTAATAGAAGTTGGACCCATTTGAAATTTTAAGGTAGTCATCTAATTAAATGCAAATTGCGGATTTATTTGAGGCAAGCATTGACAATACTACTGTTATATAGATTTTTCTTTGAGCTTTCCAGTGGTATAATTAGTTTTGTTATAAAATGTAAAATAAAGAAGTTATAATGCTTTTTCTTCTTATGGAGAAATACATGTAAAAAACTGTGGCTGGAAATTTTATGGCTAACTTCTCGTCGGTAAATTCCTGCCGTATATTTTTAGCGGAAATGATAGTGAAGTAATAGATAATAAAATATCCACGTATTAGGGTAATAAAATCAGAGTTATTATGATTTGACTATAAACACGAAACAAACCATTATTTATATTTTTACTGATATCAGCTTTTACTTGCTACTCCTAAGAACATAAAATTTCGTTTTAATTTAATGAAAATCTAGAAGTGAGTTTTTGTTTCTACGGCGGATTCTAAAACTTGCCAACACATCATCATTTAGGCGAAGAGAACAATGTAAATATGGACGAATTGGGGGAATTGATGAGTTCATAAAACTCACCAACAAAACAAAATTCAGCCTCAGATTCCTTCATCCCCACACGTTTACTAGGTGAAGCTGACCTGATACAATAGAATAGAACTAAATTTGTTTTTTTATGGGTTTTGGAAAAGCTACCAAGACAAGAAAACAGTCAAGTAATGAGCAATTATTAACTAGCCCAAATTTTCGTGAGATGGGCCATGTTTTTCCAATAGTTAAATTTGAGAAGAAACTTTTGTAATTAAGAGGATACTCGGTGAAATGTGTAACTCCGCATTTCGCCCGCAAAAGTATTGAAAAATGGTGATTTTTCAAACCATTTGGTGAGATTACTAATTGAGCAAAATGAAAAATTTTAATTGCATTAGAAATAACGTTTAATGTGTTAGTACGATAGAAGGCGCTTTTTTTCTATTTTTTTACTCAAAATTGTAAAAAGAAAAATCTTGGAATGTGCAAAAATATACTATTTTTTAGACCTTTTTAGTACAATTTTGAGTAAAAAAATAGAAAAAAGCGTCTTTTATCGTACTAACACAATAAACGTTCTTTCTAATGCAATTAAAAATTTTCATTTTGCTCAATTAGTAATCTCACCAAATGGTTTGAAAAATCATCATTTTTCAATACTTTTGCGGACGAAATGCGGAGTTACACATTTCACCGAGTATCCTCTTAATTTATAATATCAGCAGACACAGACAAATAATTGTTCCTAATGTTTGTTAGGTCCATAACATTGTACTTAGGAACTCTCGATTGAGTAAATCAGGTACTCAATCGAGAGTTCCTAAGTACAATGTTATGGACCTAACAAACATCAGGAACAATTATTTGTCGGACTCTGCTGATATTATAAATTAAGAGCAGAATTTTTATTTTTAAATATTTAATTAATGGGTATTTACAGCATTAAAATAAAAAAATCCTAGATAAAATACATTATATGGATAGGTTGTACACCAAGAAAATAATTTAGATTATTGTGAGTTGTGAGAACAAAGATTAAAATTGGGAGTTAATTTATTTTATGCTTACCTGATTCAAAATTCTCTTTGAGCCGCCGCCACTGCTTTGCTTGATGCCAAGAATAAAGCGCAACTACGAGAAAAAACAATATACACGAAAATACAGCGAAACTTAAAGCTAAAGCCTGCCAATCACGAACTAAGGTTTCAACATTGTTGAAAGGGGCTTCAGTGCTTGCAACTATGGATGCAGTTACAAGGGAAGCAGTAATCACTTCGTTTTCATTTGCAGGAAATTTTTCTGCATTCGCTTCAACGATTTTAGGGTCTCTATGCTTATGGCGATGCCGTTGATGTCTGTGTTTATTTTCAGGCCTTAAAACGTCAAAAAGTTTGCTAAGTGGACCACACATGGTATCTTGGTGGACCTCACACGGACGTAACACCACCAAATTTTCTAGTTCACATTGTGTACAGTTCACGCACTTTTGAAGTTCATGGTGTAAAAATTGTTTACCACGCTCACATAATAAAGATGTTGATAACGTTGGTAAGGATATGAAGAGTAACAAGGTAGTCAACGTGGGAAGCACCACCAGCACCTGAAATTATAAAAAAATATATTATTTTGGGATGTAAATTTTTACATTAAAATATTTTATGTATAATAAAAACGAAATAATTTCGTAAATTCTTATAATTATATCACGAAATTAAAAAATATTTCTGGGTAAAACTGTTCAAAAACAAATTAGATCCGCACGACTGCCCACCAACAATTCCCACTAAAAAACGAATCTAAGTATTTCAGTCAAGAACGAACGAGCTTCCTATTTTTTGTCCGAGTATTTTTTACAAAAAAACCTGCAATTAACGACCACTTTTGCCGTGTTTGGTTTATCGACCTCTTTATACCCAAACACAAAAAATATATTAATTAGTCTCCGGTGACAAACAGTGTGCTTGCGTTGTCTCCGTTATTGTTAAACTCACATGCAATTTTCGTGAAAGGGGAAAGAGCAAATTATAAAAAGAGGAATGATTTATTGCTTCTTTTATTAAGGAAGTATTAAAGGTCTTGGAAGGCATTATGAAGCAGCTTTTATAAAAATATTAAAGTAATTAAATTTGGTGGATTTATTAAATTCGTTATTTTATGGTTTTAATTAGCCCATTGTTAATTGTATAAATAATAGCAGTTTTGTACTCCTAATTATAAATTTATTATTAACTTTAAAAAATAAATTAGGGTTAAGGTAATTACTGAAATTCAAGGTTCTGCTTTCAAATTTGAGTAAAAAGTAAGAAAGATCATAAATTATACAGTGGTGGAAAAAAGTATGGAAACCTTACAAATACTGCTAGCCAGTATCATATTAAAATATGCCTTTTCAGTTTAAAATAGATTCATTTTGATTGAATATGCTCATGCTAATCATAAAATTATCTATGCATCCAGTACATATTTTGGGTATTGAATCTCTTTCGATCCGGAGATTATGACAGAGCGCATTCAATAAATTAACATTCTTTTGAAAAACTATTGTTCCACTAACTTGGCAGAGTGGTTCGGATCGTTATCCTGCTGAAAGCTGAAAGTAGTATTTCTTCTGAAGAAAATGGTAAAGTTTTGTTTTCTAAAATCCTTCTTTACTGAAAATGGTCCACTTTGACTTCTGCTTGCGTAATTGGCACAGCCCTAGTTCGGGAAAAGCACCTCATACAAAACAGACCCACCACTCAGCTCAATATTAAACTGGTCTAAAAACTCCTGTTTAATTTGCCTCGCCATTTTATGAGGATCTTTTTTAAATATTCTCTTAATAAATCCATCCTGACGATGGTTTTCTGAGGTCTTCTCGACTTACGTGATGTTTCAACACCACCACGTGTAGGGTATTTTGGTATAATTAACAATACGGTACATTTACTAATATTTAAGGAATTTTATATTTCAACTTGTCTTTTACCTCTTTGATTGAGGACAATTATTTTTTGCTTCAAATGTTTAGAAAAATAACGGCTTTTGGGCATTTTAAAGCAAATACTTAATTTACTAATATGAATGTTTTGAACTTAAGTAAAATAAAGCGATTTAAATTAAAATATAAATAATTTTCCATTCTTTTTTAAAGCAAAAACTTGAATGTGACAAAAATTAAATTTATCTAATACCATTTCAAGAAATAAAACCTACGGAAATCTTATTTTTATTGAAAATAAACATTTTGTAAAGAAAATTCGTAAAATAGGGACATTTGAGAAATAATTCAAATAATTAAAAGTTTTCATACTGTTTTCCATCACTGTAAATTTATTAGGTATATTTTAAAGTTTTGTGTTTAACTTTGATAAAAATATTAATTTATTTTTCTTGTCTATTTTCAGGACATAAAATTATTAACTTTATTAAAGAACCCCCTTTGTACCAGGTTATTTATTAAATTGCTTTGTTTTGTATTTGTACGATAAAAGAATGCTATTCTTTTGAACAATGGAATGATTGATGTAGCATAAAATAACTAGCAAGAAATTCCTTAAATTATTAGATAATATTTTGTATCCGTTTTTATTTCAATGAGAAAGTTATCTTTATAGTTAATTAGAAATGTTTTAAATATAAATGAAACATAATGAACGAGGTTGAATTAATAAAATTCAGCATAAAATTTAAAATAAACAATTAATAAATTTACAAAACATTTAAAAGATAAAACGTTTAATTAAAATTATACACATTGCAAAATTTAATAGCAATTAGCACATGTTTATTGAAATGAAAATGACTGTTTGTATAATATTTATAGTTTCCTTATTTCTTGAAATTTGAGGTCATCAGACTTCATATCCTCTATTTCCTACACAAAAGTACATAAATAATTTAAGATAAAACAAAACGTCGCTCCTACTTCTTTCTCAAAACAAGAAAATACGAAGTACAGTAATTAAAGAAGAATAAAAAACTATTAAAGTTACATACACGGAGCGCAGGTGACCTTACTGGACAGAATTTCGCAAATTCGAATCATTGTCCAATCGAAGTTGCTGAAAGAAAGTCGCTGGATCGAAAATTGATGGTTCGAAAATCGTTAGGCTGAAATATTACTGAATTGAAACTGCGGTTTTGATAGGTTGTCCGTTGCATCGAAATTGGCTAGATCAAAATTTCTTT
Source organism: Stenus bimaculatus (assembly GCA_963971135.1). Lineage (NCBI taxonomy): Eukaryota > Metazoa > Arthropoda > Insecta > Coleoptera > Staphylinidae > Stenus > Stenus bimaculatus. The sequence continues at coordinate 54,749,280 of OZ020180.1, read as the reverse complement.
CTGTCGAAATACTACTGGATTGTAACATTGCTTCGCCGAAATATTGATGCGCCGAACATTGCTGGATCGAAATAGCATTGCATCAGAAGATTCGTGGAGTAGTTTTGATTAAGAGGATATTCGGCAAATTTGAGCGCTTGATTTTGAAATTCGCTTGATATTTGTGGTTTTGGTCATATTTTTTTTTCCATTGAAGCTTTTTTAAAATTTCTTTTTTTGGTACACAGAAGAGTCTTGTGGCTACCAATTTCTTCTTTTTTTGTTTTGGTAAGTCAAACCAAATAATCATACGGCAGCAGTAAAACGGGCTCTTTACAAAAAATGTTCGCTTAGCGGCGTTTTGAAACATTCTAAAAAACTAATTGAAGTAATATTTTTTTTCCAACGCTATAAATAAGTTAAGATATAAATATATTTGGTTTGACTTACTAAAACAAAAAAGAAGAAATTGGTAGCCAGAAGACTCTTCTTTATACCAAAAAAATAAATTTTAAAAAAGCTTCACTGGAAAAAAAGTTATGACCAAAATCGCAAATATCAAGGGCTCAAATTTGCCGACTATATCGCCTATGCCTCCATTTTTCGGTGCAAGGATATTATTCGATCCGGCATTGTTTCAACGCAGAGTTTTTTGCTCCAGGGATATTTCGATACAGTAGTAATGTTACGAATCAACAATTCTTGGTTCAGAACATTTTCAGTTGAGTAATATTTAGATCGGACAATGGTTCGATGTAGCAAAATTCGATGCAGGAATTTGTTCCCATTTGAAAATTTTGTAATATAACTTCTGAACGCATATAGATAAACGAAAGGGGTAAAAAAAAGTATTAGAAATGACAGAGAAGTAAAATTTTTAATTTATAATGCTCATGGGGGTCGTTCAAAAAAAGTTGGTACCCGCGTAAAAACTTCACCCTCAAGTTTATTTTGAATATTCGAAATGTTATTAATGAGGACTGCTAAAAGTTAAGCTTCCTTCAAAATTTAAGTAAGTTATCTTTAAAAATAAAAATGCAAGGTTAAAAATTTAAAAAACAAAATGAAGGAGTTTCCACATTCGGTATATCGAAAATGGCGAATAAATGTATTCCTACTTTTTGTCTTGAAATTGATCAAAAAATTAATTTAGTAAGTTATGGACACATGTTTAGAAACACCCTGACCCTGCATAATGAAACAACATATAAATTTATGAGAAAAAGTAAAAATAAATGAAAAAGCAAAAAAAATAACGGTCTAACTTAAAAACACAACGAAATATATTGTTGACTGCAGATCATTTCAAGAAATTTCAACGAACTAACTCTAGATACGAAAGTCGAAAGGTCGATTGTTCACCGTTTTATTAACGAGAATAGGTTCGTTCCGACAAAGCGAGAAACCGTACATTGACGGTTACAGTCATGCGCGATAAATATAACCGTTCCCACAAAGATGTAACCGTACGTAGGTCCACTCATGGCATAAATATATCAGGCATGCTATATCGAGATCGCGTTTTTGATCCATTCTGCGCATGACGTAACGTTGGTGCATTTTTCAAGGAGAATGAGTGAGATGTCCTGCTGGCATCGCCTTGTTCTTCATTTGTAAATGTGCACCAAACTGACGTCACGCAGGGAGGGGAACCTGCGCTTAGCTTCGATATACCTAGCATAAATATTTATGCCATGGGTCCGATTTGGTGTTCCAACCAAACTTGAGCAGTTCATGGGACGTGTTCGGGACCGTCATTTCGATACACGCTCGAGAGCAGGAACTGGTTGGAGTGACATGCGCATTTCGCCTCGCTTCACCAGCTGATCGTTGTTTATGTTTGATGTGAGGTTATTTCATCATTTGTAATTAATAAGAACAAAAATAGTTTAGTCTAAAAGGTTGTGAATTACGAACTACGAATAAAAATGATGGACGATGATGGAGATAATTGCATTATTTGAGAGTACCATTTACTCATGAAGCTCTAGAAACTTATAAAATAAAGTTAATTTTTAAAATATTACAAATAATTATTACAAACCAATCAGCAAGATTTTCCAGTTCACTACTTTCAGTTCACGTTTGTCAGATCCCATACAAAACATTTTTTAAGGTTAGGTTATAGCCAAAGAATCGCAACCGTCAAACCGTGCCCAATCGTGTTCCTACTTCGCGTCGACCTTCTGTGATAATCTTCTGACGGTACGCAGTTGGCGCATGCGCATAAAACTGATCCATGTAGTTCTATTACGGTATCGTGATGGTAAAAAAATCGTTGTCGGAACGGACCTGATATTTTATCGACAGTCTTTTCATAAAATGCAATAGGTTTGTTCCAACAACGAGTTTTCTTACCGTCATGAAACAGTATCAAAACTGCTTAGATAGAGTTTAGGCGCTTGTGCCAACTTTTTACCGTACAAAGGAAATTTTAAACAGTAGTTTCAAGTCTCGTTTTACTTATAATTTAATTCATTGCAAAAATTTGTATAAAATAGATACTAAGATCAATCGCTTCGCTCGTATCTCGATGAAAGGTCTCTGTCAATAAAAAACTAGTGTCGAAGCATCCTTTTCAACCAATGCCATTATAACCTAACCTATTTGTCTAGACAGGAACCCTAACTGTTTGACTAAAAGGAGATAATGTTTAAATGAGAGTAAGTAAGAAGGAATGAGGAACCTTTTGTCACACAAATGGACATATTATGTATATCAAAAATGATTTGATATTGAGTATATTTCCAACATCATTGTTTTCGACGTTAGTCCTGGTGGAATGGTTGTTGATTCTGAGTATCTGGGTCGACGAAAAGGTCATGTCGATGAATCGAGTGTTAAAGAAATAGTATTGTCGACGAAAAGGCAATATCCAGGAATTATAATTTTCAAAGACAAGATATGTTGATTCAAAGATAAGGTCGACGAAACAATGATAAAGTAATGTAGATAAGTTATATCAATCGTATGTGTCGATGAAAAAGCGGGGTCGATGAAACGTCCATGTCGAAGAAAAGTTAGGTGCCAGTGAAATGGTTGTGTAAACGAAAACAGTGTCGATATAGAATCGAAACATACATAAAAAAGAACTTCTTAAGAAGATAGTCGGCAAAATGTTTGAAAAGCGTACTTTGCGCTAGTAAAAATTTATTTTTGGGTATTTGTAATCAAAAACTTAACAAAAACGATGCCTAGTTCCATTCAAATTGAATTTAGTTTTCATATAGAATTTTTGTTTTTCATGTATATAGTCTATGATAGGGGGCGTACTTTTGGTACAATGATAAAAACGCTTTTTTCATCATTTTGATTACAAATGCCCAAAAATCAATTTTTACTAGCGAAAAGTACTCTTTTCAAACATTTTACCGAGTATCTTCGTAAAAGGTATTTTTCCAAAGCGATTAAAAATAGCTGCTGTAGTACCACTACATAAAAGTGGAGATATTAATTTAAAAGAAAATTATAGACCCATATCAATTTTACCTGCCTTTTCTAAAGTTTTTGAAAAAGTTCTACAGGATCAAATATCTAAATTTTTTGAAACAAACAATTATTTCTGTAAAGAACAATTCGGTTTTCGTCCAGACCTTAGCACAAAAGACGCTATAATAAGTTTTATATCAAATGCTATCCAATGTTTTGAGGAGGGTAAATATTACTTGTCAACTTTTTGCGACTTAAGCAAGGCGTTTGATTGTGTTTCACCAAATATATTGCTAAGGATGCTGGATAAGTACGGTTTTGATTCAAATTCGATACAAATTGTAAAGTCGTTCCTACAAGACCGAGAACATTGCGTTAAAATAAACGGGAAATTCTCAGAAAGTCTACCAATTCAATTGGGGGTTCCACAGGGCAGTATTTTGGGACCATTATTGTTCATTATTTTTCTGAATGATTTTAATGCATTTATTGAGAACGGGGACATTGTTCATTATGCAGATGATACAACCGTGTCCGTTGGCAATGAAAATTTTGATCAGGTGTTCTTGCAAATGAAATCCAATTTTGAAGCACTAAGTACTTGGTTTTCCACTAATCAATTAAAGTTGAACGAGGCCAAAACACAGAATATTATATTCACATTGAAACATATACCGGAAAATCAGGAAAAAATAAAGTTCTCTGTAAATACTAAATTTTTAGGAATTTATATAGACTCGTCACTTACATGGAAATTACATGTTGAAAACTTATCAGGAAAGTTGACCAAAAATATTTATTTATTGCGTAACTTAAGCAAATGTATTGAGAAACAGTTTTTAAAAGTAGCTTACTTCAGCTTGTGTCAATCTCTTATGCAGTATGTAATTTTAGTATGGGGCCATTCGCATTGGGCAGAGCGCATATTTTCTCTTCAGCGTAGAGCAGTTCGCATTTTATGTGGGCTCTCCTATACTGCTGATTGTAAAGCTTCTTTCATTCAAGAAGGTATTCTCACTTTTCCTTGTCTATTTATTTTAGAGTGTTTAATATATGTTAAAAGTAATATGTCAAAATTACAAAAGTTTAGTGAAGTTCATAACTATGAAACTAGAAATAAACACGATGTTGTTCCAGCTGCATTGAGATTAAAACGATCCCAAAATGGACCAAATTACTTGGCAGTTAAATTTTTTAACCACTTGCCAAGAAAAATCAGAGACCTACCTCTGAATTGTTTCAAGACTAATTTAAAGTCAATTTTAATAAGTCAAGCGTTTTACCACTATAATGAATTCTTTAAATGTGATTTTAATATGTAATGTACCTTTATCATACCGTTTGTACTGTTTTGACCTGTGTAAAATACTCTTTGTATACTGTGCATTAAATAAATATTATTATTATTATTATTATTTTTTTTTTTTTTTTATTTTTTTTTTTTTATTTTCATAGATTGGTAAGTATCGAATCTAGTTTTATTAATAGATGCACGCGGCTTATGATGGAGCTGAGCGTAATCTATGTTGGGTAAGTAAACTTTAAATATATATTGTGCAGATGTTATTATTGATTCAATGTCTTACGAACCAGGTTACAAGTGTCCAGAATTGTTGATTTTTGTAAATTCTTGATCATTTTTGGAGGTATATTGAGGAGTCGTAAATTAGATTCCAAATTTTTTGGAATTTCCCCAGTTGCACCTATAATAATTGGCACTACAGTGACCGAGTCTACATTCCATAGATGTTTTATTTCTTGAGCTAGTGGTAAGTATTTTTCTATTTTTTCTCCGTTCTTTTTTAGTATATTCGCTGCAGCTGGTATTGCAATATCAATCAGGTAAGTACTATTTGTTGTTTTATCCTGATAGACGATGTCCGGTCTATTGGCTGGGATGGTGTGGTCTGTCAATATCGATCGGTCCCAATATAGTTTACCTTGTGGCGTGTCGATGACTGATTCAGGGACATATTTATAATATGGTATGAGCTCTTCGGGGTCTTTCAGTCTGTTCGCTAGTTGCTGGTGGATAATTTTTGCCACATTGTTATGTCTTGCGGTATATTCCTTTGGAGCGAGTATGCTGCATGCACTTATGATGTGGTCTATATTCTCTGTGGCATGCTTACATAATCTACATTTGTCTGATATGACAGAGGTATCCTTCATTACGTGTTTTCTGTAATTTAAAGTTGGTACTACCTGGTCTTGAATGGAAAACATGAAGCCTTCGGTTTCTACGAAAATGTTGCCGGTACAAAGCCATTCGTTCGAAGCTGATTGGTCTATGTATTCATTTTCCAGTTGAGATGGATATCTTCCATGCATAGCTTTCCCTTTCCACTTAGTTATTTTATGTTCATCGGTTTCGACCATTTCTAGCGGATTAAAGTTTTCGTCCGAGAGCTTAAGTGGTGTATAATTTTTATCTGACATGACTATTGCCTGGTGTAGTGGGCTAGATTGTTTCTTCTTTTTGAAGTAGTTTCTAAGGTTTTCTACATATTTTTGGTGGGTATTGTACAGGTTTGTAATCCCTCTGCCACCCTTATGTCTAGGAAGATGGAATCGTTCCATGCAGGATTTGGGATGGTGAGCTCGGTACCTTGTGAACTGTACTCTCATGGAACGGTCAAGCTCTTCAAGTTCAGTTTTTGTCCATCGGACGATCCCGAAGCTGTATGATATTGCTGGAAAAGCATAGGTGGTAATCGCTTTCGACATATTGATGGCTGACAATTTGGATTTTAGAATTTGTTTTGTTCTCCGTGTTAGAACTTCTTTGAGTTTCTGTTTGGCTTTACGATGATCTGTCCCTTGATTCTGCTCATAGCCGAGATATTTATAGGTTTCATCTTTTGACATACCTTGGATTAAATGTGGGTCTACAAGTGTATTAATATTAACTCCTGCTTGCTCCTCCCATTTTCCTCTCACCATAGCATTAACTCTACACTTATCAAGCCCCAGGGTCATCCCAATATCATCGCTGAAGTTTTTTACATATTTTATGGATTTAGTAAGTTCCTCCTTATTCTCTGAAAAGATCTTGAGGTCATCTATGTAGAACAGATGGACTATTCTCTGTTCGCTATCTGATAGTTTGTAGCCCGAACATTTTTTATTAAGAATACTTGATAGTGGATTAATCGCTAAACAGAACCAAAGGGCGCTGAGCGAGTCTCCCTGAAAGATGCCACGTTTGATCTTGATGTTACCAACATGTATGTTGTTTGCGTCGGGACCTTTGATGAATATCTCTGTTTCCCATCTGCTCATAAAGGTGGTAAGTAGGTTGCAGATTTCTGGGTTCACTTTATAAATCTTTAGTATTTCCTGCAGCCACGAATGTGGTATGCTATCAAAGGCTTTGCTGTAGTCGATGTAAGTTGTATACAATGGCTTCTTTTGTTTTCTAGCTTCTTCGCATATGACCCCATCAATTATCAGCTGTTCTTTACATCCTTGGCTTCCTTTTGAACAGCCCTTTTGTTCTTGTGCGATTATATTGTTTGCCTGGAGATGGGTTTGTATTCTATTTGTTATGATGGTAGTTAAGAGTTTATATGTTGTTGATAAGCACGTAATAGGTCTGTATTTAGCTGGATCATTAATGTATGTTTCTGTTTTAGGTAGAAGATACGTCTGTCCTGCAGTAAAGAATTTAGGAGCTGTAGTTGGATCTTCGACGATTGCGGTAAGTATTTTAGCTTATTATTATTATTATTTTTTTTTTTTTTTTTTTTTTTCTTTCAGGTGTAAAACCTGGGTGCAAGTCAATCTCGAGCATGATGCTGCCAAGAGGATCGACCTTAGGAGTCTTCATCAAGAAAAGACCTCACTATACTTGCTGTCTGAAGAACGACAGCTTTCTGCATTGGTAAGTAAATATCTGTCGACACTTTCAGTTTCCTTAGCTCATCTTTCAAGCTCTTTGGTATTAAACCCATAGCGGATATTATAATTGGAACAACTGCCACTTTCTTCATTTTCCACATGTCCTTGATTTCGATACTTAACTCTCTATATTTGTTCTTTTTTTCCTTATATTTGCTTTCAACATTGGAGTTATTTGGAATAGATATATCAATTAAATAAGTTTCTTGGTTTTGTTTATCAATCAGGGTTATATCTGGTCTGTTGTTGACGACCGTAATGTCAGTTATTATTCCCCTGTCCCAGTATATTTTATATCTTTCAGTTTCTTCCACTGGTTTGGGTATATACTTGTAGTAAGGTGTTAATGCATATTCAATTATACCACAGTTATGGAGTATTTGTTGGTGTAGAATTTTCGCAACCTGATTATGTCTTTCTAGATATTTATTTATAGCTAAAAATGGGCAACCAGATATGATGTGTTCTATATTTTCGGTATAAGTATTGCATTTTCTACATTTATCGGTAGTAGTATTTTCTTTTAGTATGAATCGTTTGTAGTTACGCGTTGCAACCACTTGGTCTTGGATGCTTATTATAAAACCTTCTGTTTCAGGAAAAATTTTGCCTTGTTTGAGCCAGCCCGTTGAAGCATTGATGTCAATATTACCTGCATTTAGGTAGTTCCAAAATCTGCCGTGCAGTTCTTTAGATGCCCAGGACTCTGTTTTTTGTTGAATTATTTCAACGGGATTTTGAGGTAAGTATTCACTAGCTTTTAGATTTAATTGCGTGATTTTATTGTCTGCTTCAATTATTGTCGATATTACTGTGTCATCTCTTTTCTCATAGAAATATTTCCGCATTTCAGTAATTTGGTTTTGGCATAAGATTTCAGCATCTTGAATACCTCTACCCCCTAATGATCTAGGCAGGGTAATTCGTTCTGTGGATGCTCTTGGGTGGTGCATACGATGTTTGGTCATTGCGACTCTAACACTTCGGTTAATGCCTTCAAGGTCTGTCTTTGACCATGCTATAATCCCAAACGAGTAAGATAGCGCTGCCAAAGCATATGTGTTGATTGCTTTAATTATGTTGGTGGAATTTAGCTTTGTTTTTAATACTCGTTTTAATCTGGTTTCCACTTCTTGTTTAAGTTGTTCTTTAATTTTTGTGTGTTTGATGTTCGAACTTTGAGCAATTCCTAAGTATTTATATGCTTCATTTCCTATGTCTGGAATCTGTATATCATCGTTAATTTTAAGGTCTTCTGACTCGATAAGTTTTCCATTTTCTATAACGACAGTTCTACATTTGCTCATACCAAACTCCATTCTGATATCACTGCTGATTTTGTGAACCACTTTGAGAACAGTATCGAGTTGCTTTCTTGTTGACGTATAGAGTTTTAAATCGTCCATGTATAGTAAGTGTGAGATTTTTAGTGATGAGCCCTGAGTTTTGATGTTAAACCCGTACCCTGTATTTTTAAGCGTGTTTGAGAGGGGATTTAGAGCTACACAGAACCACAAAGCACTTAAAGTATCTCCCTGGAAAATACCTCGTTTTATTCGTATATCTTTTGTTTCTGTAGATATAGTTCCATTTTTTATGCACAACCTAGTTACCCAATGTTTCATTGATTTTGAGAGGAAGTTTATGAGGCCCGGGTCAATCTTGTATATCTCAAGGATGCTAATTAGCCAAGAATGGGGTATGGAGTCAAATGCCTTTTTATAATCGATATATGCCAGGTTAAGTTTTCTATTATTATTATTATTATTATTATTATTATTATTATAAAGACACTGCTATCTTAATTCTGTATTTGTGCAACCACGTAACTACATTATTCACCAGTGGCCTTTTAAATTTTCAACACCATAAATGCTGGATTGTGGACATAAACAATTCTTTTATTTTCTTTATTGGACGAATTTCGATCTTGCTTAAGATCTTTGTCATATCAAAAAAGATTTGATAGAATGTGTCAGGAAAAAATAGAGAATTTTTGAATTATTATTATTCCCAAATGGTTTCATAAGGTATGATTCTATGTTGTTGATTAATTTAATACGCAAATGAAATAAAAACAATTTTGCAAATAAGGTCGATATCACTTTTAATTAAATCTCTACTTGTTATAAACTATAAACTGAGTTCATGACTAGATCGTCTGGATACTATATCCGACCGTCAAACTGATCAAATCGGTTTCGCTTCTTAGGGAGATACACCTAAAAGTACGGTCTCTCCACCATGTCATGAGATTAAATTAAATCTTAAGCTGCGTCTCAAGACGCAAGTTCATCTTACTCGGTTGCCTCACGCCGAAACCTTGTCTTATTCGCGTCAGCCAGAGCTTATACAGTGTCCCACTTTTTTTCCAACAAAATTTTTTTTAGATAGCAAATGTCATTCTGAACAAAAAATTTCCTATGAACTAATATTTTTTCACTAGATGTTACCATTGAACACTGATAATGTGAAATTATGTTTTGAAAATGATCACTCCGTTTTCACTTTTTTAATGTTAAATGGTAACATCTAACCTTTAACTTTTTGTAATTGAAATTTTTTAAGTCTAAAAACAGCTGAATTATTCTAATTTCAAAAACGACTTTCCATTTTGCCCCACCCTGTACATAAGTTACAGATCTTGAGCGCTTTTACTTTGATTTTTATTATTAGGAGCAGTTTTTTAAAAGATTAGAGATTAACTAAATGGCGTCCCTTCTTCTGAATAATGTATTCTCTTTGATTTAGCACTCACTTTAAATTAAACGATAAACGCTACTTTCAAAACAGTTACCAAGTATTTACTGTTTATAAAAAAAGAATGCATAGTTGTGTTAGACAGCTGATTTTTGAAACAGCCAATTAGAAAATGGTCGGGAGCGTATAGTCTGCTACGCGGAGGTGTTGCCAAATTGATCCGGACCGGTAAATTTTTATTGAATAGATTTTTACAGGTTTTTTTTTAAATAGTGTTTTTGCGTAATTTTAAACAAATAAGGTTCTCTTCTATGTATTTTTTGTGATCCAAATATTTTTTATGTAAGTAATATTAGTGAGGTTTTATTAAAAGTTTATACTATTTTCAAACAAAAGTATGATGCTTAAAAATTTACTATTATTTTTGAAACCAACGATCTCTTAAAATACCAATTACAAACAAGAAAGAAATCAAAAAATGGAAGTGAGTCAAGGGTAAATTAGGTATTTTGCAAAATGTTAATGCTTTACTAGGAACCGTTTTGAAATAAATTACAAAAAAACCTCTTCTTTCACAATATCAGTAAAGAGCTGCGCCTTCCTTATTTTGAATCCGCTGGCAAATTTGGTGCCACTTATTATGATACACCTTGTATTATCCATGTCACCGCAGGATGTGATCTTTAGCACGAGCATCGCCGAAAAACTTATATTATTTCAACTAAACTTTATTGCTGTCTGTTCGTATTTCCGATGATTTTACTGGAGTTAGAGGGAGATAAAATAGAAAGCAACGTTCTAGTTTTAGTCGACATTCCTGCTGAAAATCACATCCTATATGTTTATAAATTATTTAGTGAGGTTTTGGGCAAATAAAAGTTTCGGTTGCTTTTCATAAACATATTCTTTATTTAACCGATTTTATTACATACGTCTCTACAAAAGTTGCACGGTTGCACTTTGCACTACAACAGGGCTAGGATAGCAGTGAACAATCTTCAAGAAGTTCTTGCTGCATTATTATTTTTCCGTTTTAGTGTTTTTGCAGACATTCTGTTAATCTTGATATCTACGTTATCTGCAAACGAGCTTCTCCACTACAAACACACATTGAAATTCATAGGATTGTCCTTATATCCTTGGTTAACGCTATGTCTGGAACGCGATAATAAATTCCTTACTATAATCAGTCCCTAAGCTGGGTTGGCCACGTCCATGGAAAAGCGTTTTTCTTATAAACATAAGGTGTGGACTTCCAAGGAGTAAGGTATTTTGTATTTTATAAAAGATACACTTAAATTCACGAATATTTTATAACAAAGTGGTAAAAAAATAAATATCATTCATAATAATACGCTAATATTAACATGTTATAATATTTAGAAATGTCCTCATTCTTGTCCAACCACCAAATAAATACTTGGAGTAAAGCACTTCAATAAATAATAATCCTCAGCCAACAATTAGCAGTATTTATTAAAGTAACTGGCACGCTCCATTATCTATTTAAAGCGGTCGTTAGACGTTGCTGTAAATAAAATTGGAAGAGGAATGCTCTACAGATGGTCTACTACTAATGTATGTAAATGTATATTAGGTCAAGTGCCTTCTCTACAAATCTCGCCCTTGTAGTCTCACGAATCTTCTTGCAAAATACTTTATATTGTGTCTAGCACTCGTTAAATATGCCAAGTATTTACGGATAAACAAGAAAAGTACCGCCGTTCTAAATTTCATTATAAAATATTTCCAGCACTCGCTGGCATTTCCTATTATAAGTTGTATGAATTAACAGCTTCTTGATAGAAATTTTGCACTTCGTCCAATTTAAACTTAGAGCAAGCCAATTTCCTTGATAAAATTATGGCGTTATAAATTGGATGCTTTGAAATTTGATGTTTTTACATGAAATAAACTCAGGTTCCTGCCTAACTTACGGTATATTTATGTTTTAGATTAGCAGAGAAAGGATTTATTTATTTTATTAGGAAATATATTTTATTTCATATTAAACTTTTAAAGGCTTAGTTATGTTAAAGATCAAACAGAGTAACAAAATATATTTGGAGCTTTTATTTTAATTTCTATGAAATTTAATTTAATAGGTAAACAAACTTGCCATTCATTTAAAATAGTTTTCCCCAAAAATTTCTTGCTATTATTTTATTTGAGATTATTGAAAAATTTTGATTGTGAACACAGCATAATTTTTTAATATTCGCTTTATTAATAACATATGATGGGCACTCCACATGCTACTACGCAAGTATACGTACTTGAAAGTTTTTAATAAATCATAAAAATAGAACTTTAAATATCTAGTTAAAAGCATGTCACAATATATATTTTTTATAGTTTCTACAAAATAATGTTCATAAAGTAAAAATAAATATTGCAAATATGTTGGGACTAAAAAAACAAAATAACGCTCTTAAGTAAGTCACATAAATTTAAAAAACGAAAGAGGCTACCAAACCTAATTATATTTTCTATAAGAAATTTCCTTATTTTAAGAGCATTAATATTCCTTAAAAGCATCAAGTTTGGTTTATTTTAAAATTACGTGTGCAATTGAAAAAGCAAACACAATTAAAGCAATCCGAATGCGACGAAAGATGAAGTTGGCCTTAATCCGAATCAAAACGACTTACATAAACTAAGCCTTTGTGCTAATGCATAAAAGATGTCTAGATGTCTATTCGGATTTTTGGAAAGACGATTTGAGACTGAAAACAAATTATTCAAATTGGTAACCTTAACCTCAACCAAAAGCACGTTTCTATTAAACACGATGGTAACGTTTGTAATCTCAAATCGTGGGCTATTTTAATTACCATTAATTAAATAGTGGGTCTTGTAAACGGAGCTGATTCTGTAATTCCGAAGGTTCGCTATTGTTATTCACATAAAAGCTATAAATTTTGTCGTTGATAAAATTATTCCTTATTTTGGATTAATTTGTTAAACTAATTCCTTTCTCGTTTATTTCAGTAATTACAATTTATTATTTCAATAATATATTGCTTGTTTTACACAACAAATGCTTTGGGGTAGTTTGATGAAACATTGTAATTTATATGTGTTTGTTTATTATACACAAAACCCTGCAGGCTCCACCTGAGCTGTTCGTAATTTACGTTTGAACTTTCAAATATGAAATTTTCATTATTTTACAAAACCTTTTAGTTTTGTTTTTATTTTCAGCTACAATGTAGGTTACTTCTGGTTCAATTATTATCAAAAACCTATATTTGAATGAGATCTGTTACTGGTTTACAGAGGATAATATAGGTTTAAAAAATATTGGAATGGGTGTAACTTTTTATTGCCGATTAAAAAGTAGATGATTGATAAATACGAACTACTTTTTTATTACCCCGAATTTGTTCACTCTTATCATTTATAAGGGCAATAATACCAACGATTTTAAATACAGGCTCAAGATCAAGATTTTGTCAAATATTATATTTTTTATGCTCGTAAAGACTATTTATTTAGTGTTTATACATAGGCGAGATTATTTTGCACTTTGAAAAGACTAAAATATATCCTGACATTTAATGCAATACTATTTGGCATTTACATCAACAAGAAGTTTAATTGGTATCGATTTAAAAGCTTGGTATATAAATAACCTAACATCATAAATCATAATAGGCGCCATCAAGGAGTAGTACGTTTATTTCTGAATTGAGCACTAAATACTAATAACTTTCTAGCAAAAAAATTGTTCTGATGTTGTTATCGATTATGATTATTATCTAGATACTTCAGCTAAAGTTAATTTTAAAATAATAAATATATTATTTTAAAGATGTATTCATTAATTTAAAATACACAGAGAGGAAAATTGATTTCGCTTCCTTCAAATTGTATGTTTTTGCTCGTTTATTTCAAAACAAATTATAGAAGAGATTGGAAATTTGTTGTGAATCATGATACAATTAAGATATATTGTCGGGATTTTTTTTTCAATTTTATTTTAATCTTTGAAAGGCTAGATAAAGGAGGGTTGATTTAAAAATTTTAAGGTAAACTTTTAAAAACTATGTTTTCATATTAATGTTCCCCATTAAATTCTGGTCAAAAAAGGTGGTCTTATTGAAAATCGTTAAACTGCTACGTTTTGGAGAAATTGCACTATACTACACAGGCTTGTTTATTCCAAAATTTTAATATTGGACTTAAAACCAGCTGCTTTAAGGCACCTAATTATTTTCATCAAACTGGCATGTTTACTTGATTTTTATTTTTGAAATTAGGTACATAATATTTATATATACAGTGCGGTCATAAAGTAAATCCCCCCCCTGCTAACTTTTGAACGGTTATGTTTTTGATTCTGAAAATTTGTCTACTGAAGAATCTAATTCCGAACTTTCTAATAAAGGTATTTTTGATTTTGTGGAACTTACGGTCATACCGAAAATGAATGGCAACTTTCTTATTTTAAATGGAACACCCAGTATATTCTTGCATTTTCGTGTTAGACCACACTATGCTAGGTCAATTTAATGGTATTTTTATGGAGAACACGAAGTTGCCATCCACTTTCGGTATAACCGGAAGTTCCACAAAATCAAAAATACCTTTATTAGAAAGTTCGGAATTAGATTCCTCAGTAGACAAATTTTCAGAATCAAAAACATAACCGTTCAAAAGTTAGCAGGGGGGGATTTATTTTATGACCGCACTGTATATACATATGTATATATTTAAGTTTTAAAACTGTCTAGATTGATACTAAAGTGTATTTTCTTCAAAATGGCTTTACTACCCAATGTCCCACATATTGTGAAACTTTTACATAATATACCTCGATTTTTTTAAATGTAAACATTCCCTTCACACTTTTTTGAAAGGAAGAAATATTTTTCTGATTGGAAGTCAAGTACTCTGGGTCTGGATTTCGATTTAGGTCGAGGGTGTGGTTAGAAGTTCCACGGCAATTAGGCCGCCATAATTGGTCCCATTTTACCAACTCCCCTCCTGAGAAGATCTCCGGGTGGAATCTCACTGATATCATCCATACCAGGCCAGCAGTCCCCAAGCATGGATCCCCTGATTGATGATAGCGCTGGTTCTTAGGTTATTCCCAACTGATGTAGGTGTTTGTTCACCTGGCAGTGCCCGGTCCATATTCCTATGAGCTTTCTGAGTTTATCCTTTGTTAGCTGTAGGCAGTAGTTCGATGTTTTCAGGTTAGGTGCTCGTATGAGCATCTTACTCTGTCTACAGCCTTCTGTATTTAGCCAGCGAGTGCTCTTTTATCAAGGCATTGATAGTGGACTTCGCTAGGGGCATTAAAGGCTGCGGCCCAACTAATTGCTGGGTGACACTCCTTCAAGCATTGCCTTAGTTTCCTGAATGTCCTTTATCCAGATGATTTCTACCGTGTTGTTTATCGCTAGGGTCTTCACCATTTGGAAGCATTTTGTTACTAGCAAAGAGGTAACTTTTGGTCTCTCTAAGGCTAGCTAGCATTACCACCCTGCTGTCTGTCCACAAGCGAATCACTTTATTGCGTAGTTCTTTCTCCCCTGCTTCTCTAGCCCCGTGCAGTAGACCCGCCAGTTCTGTTTGAAGAACTGTGATATGGTCACCGAGGGGGATACTACCTTGTAGATCTTACTTTTAACGTTCCCAAATGTTTACATCCGCACTTATCCCAACATGCAATTTTTGTGGGCCAAGTGCATATATCAACTTAATTTTAAAAACGTGTAAAATAGAAGAAAAATCAACTAATTTGCCTGTAGGGAAACATAAAAACCATATGCATAACATATAAAATGGTGAAAAAATTGTAAGCTCACTAGATTAATGTTGATTTTTATTTTAAATGAAACCAATTTTGATAGATATTCTTACCACTGAAGTGATGATCTAAAAAATGTCTCATTTGATAAAAAATGTTATGTAGTTTTTCAATTGCAATTGATTTGTAATTGATTTAATTGTAATATTTAGCAGAATCATATCAGCATCATGTTGAAAGTTATAAAATTTTAATTATGCTATTTGTTGGTGAATTACTTAGGTAATTTGTTCTCGGATTTGTCATAAGAGAATGTAATTTGATTTATGGATGATGTATGATGTATGTACGTGGAGTATGAAATTTTAGTAGAGCTAGGGAAGAAGTGTCGTCTATTAGGTTGTTACAAAGCCTCTACTGATAACAAAAATCCATCACTTGGTGTTTATTGCAAACACTTAAAACTTGAAATTCGCTTAGAAATTCACTATAGAAAACAGTAACTTTGGAATATAAATATTTTAACAAATATAAATATTTTTTGTACTATTTTTCTGCACTTCACATAATGAGGAAACCAAAACTCTGAGCAAATATCTAATTTTACTGATTCTTATGTGTCTACGCACCTCTATGGTTAGAAATAGATAATTGAAATAATTTATTTAATATAATTTTGAAGACAATATTTTTATTTATAGATCATAAGTTCATATACTAGTAGAAACCAATTATTGGTAAAAAGAGCCTCTGAATTGTTCACATTTCCTGGCCAAAGTGAAAACAATTTTTTTACTGATTTCATTAGTAAAAGTATTCAGTAGTATTTATAAATAGTAACTTAATTTTGAGGTATTACTGTAATGTGTACAAAAAATTTTTCTTTATAAAATATTATTTAAAATTAATGCAAAATTCCATTAATTGCAAGGCAACCTTAACATTTCTGGGGGATAAAAAGTAGGTGAAAAAGAATAACTTTTAGTGATGATAAATTATCATTGGTAAATACAGGTGGGCTCTTTTAAAAAGTACAAAAAAAAACGTGCTAACGGTATTTAAAAAATGGTTGATATATCAATAAAATAGACGAAAACTTTTGTATTTAACTTTTATCTCATTAAATTTAAAAGTTACGCGTTACTTTTGTTTCAATCATATGCACTATTTATAAATTAATTATATATATTTTATTTTCTAGGATAAATAATAAAACTAGACAAGATTGTATGGTATACTCTATTATTACAACTATTAAAAATAGACTGCATTAACTTGGACCTAAATAAAATGTTAGATTGCATTGATTTAAACATAAAAACTTACATTATATTTACAACAAGACTTTTTAAAATGCCTGCTTTAAACTTGTATCAAAAATAAACTGTAATATGGTTTGCAACAAATATACGCCCTTAATATACAGGGTGGCCCAACGAAAAGGAAACTGTTGAGTTTTAAAATAGTTAATAAAAAATTGAAAAAACGCTCGAAACCAAAGTTTACCGGTTTCGAGGGGGGCATATTTTTCAATAGAGCTGATGTAAAAATCCATTCATCCCTGTGTGGTATGGACACAACCCCTAAAATTATAATAGGCATGCTGGGGTAAGTAATCCCCATTGGGAAGATCTTTTTACCTCGAGTAGCATACAAAAAATAAAAGCTCGTTTTAAAAATATTTCAATTTAAAAATGCACAATTTAACATGTTAAATTTTAAATATCTTTAAAACAAACCAATTAATATAAGTTTCGTTTTTTTATGTTACTCGTGGTAAAAAGATCTTTCCAATGAGGTATTACTCACCCTATCAAGACAATTAAAATTTATGGGGTAGTGTTCATTAAAACGCATAATAGGGTAAGTAATATCTTGTTGGAAAGATCTTTTTACCTCGAGTAACATGCAAAAAACAAAATTTAAATCAATCGATTAGTTATAAAGATATTTAAAATATAACATGATATATTGTGGATTTTTAATTTGAAATATCTTTAAAAGGAATTGATCGATTTAACTTTTGTTTTTCGTATGTAACTCTAGGTAAAAAGATCTTTCTAACGAGGTATTACTTACTCCACCATGCCTAGGGCTGAATGAATTTTTGCATCATCTCTATTCCAAAATATGCCCCCCTCGAAACCAAAGTTGACCTGTCTGAGCGTTTTTGCAATTTTTTTTATTTACTATTTTAAAACTCAACCGTTTCGTTTTCGTTGGGACACCCTGTATACTCCCATTTCCCATGTTATTAAAATAAATACAAGAAAATAAACAGAATTTAGCATAAACATAAACACAAAATTTGATATGCGTGTAAAATTACCCTCTGCTTTTAATAAGTAAGTATGTAATATGTAGAATGTAGGAGAAATTCCTTTGTGCGAAAATAATTTATGATACGAATACGTATACGTATAATGTAAACTATAAAACTTGAAGTAAAAAACTTATATTAGAAATATTTTCAACTTATATTGTATGTAGGAGTTTATATTTATCACCTAAGCGTTTTTTCCCTTAACCAGGTTTTCAATGGAGGACGAAATAATAGAAGACTATTTTCGATACACGTCGCGTCTATGTTACAAAAAACATAAAAGTGCCGAGTAAGCAATTATTTTCGTTATACGGGTGTTTGGTGAAGGATAATACGATTGCGGAAACGGAAAACATTTTTCATTGACGTTAATATTTTCTTGTACGGCATAAAAGATGCATTAATGCCCACTATAAATACCTTAAAACGTTTTTTTATTATGTTTTTTCAAGCGACGACAAAGTATAAGAAAGATTAAAAAATATTTTAGCGTCTTTAGGTAAACAGATTTAAAATATCAAAATTTCAATAAAAATGTATTTTTAACTAAATCAACTAATGGTATATTAAACTTAGGATTTGAAACTTATAAAACAATAACAGGGCGTTATGATTTATTATGCCCTCTTATTTATTCTAATAATAAATATTAATAAACTTATATTATTTTAAAGAGATTTGGAAAAACGACTTTAGAAACCAAACTACATCAATGTTACAAATATTTTCAGACATACATAATATAAATAAAAGATTGAAACTGCGTACACATTATCCGCTTAAATATGTATCTCTGAAGATGAGGATCACCTCGAAATGTATAAGATGAAATAAAATATTTGTAACATTGATGTAGTTGGTTTCTAAGGGCGTTTTTTTCAAACCACATAATCATCATATGTTAGGAAGTTTTAATTATGAAATAAATTTAGATTTAAAATAATACCCAAAACAATCCTTTAGGCAAAACATTCGATTCGGAAAGAAATCTTCAATTTAAAATTTGAATTCATACAAAATGTTTAACTCAATTCAAACGATTTACAAAAAGAAATTTTACATCATTTGAAGTATTTTAGAAGCTTTAAGCCAAAGTCCCGAAGTGCGCTCGCTTCTAAATTAGAAAATAGCTGAAAGTTTGTAAGGTTTTGGCAAAAACATATTTTCAAAATAGACAATAAACAGAAAAGTATTTATTTAAATATTTAAAACATATGTAAATCCCAAAAGCTCTCTCTGCAACGGATGTGCAGGGTGTCTCACTTTTCCTAGTCAAAATTTTTTTTAGATGGTAAATGTCATTATGAACAAAATATTCTCTATGTACTAATATTTTTTTCGACTCTAAAAAATTCCAGCAGTTAAGAAATTGATAAACTTTCATAATTTTTCTAGAACACCTTGTATATTTTTTTCTTATTATCATTTATTGTATGCTTTTTGGAACTTTATTGGCAGTTTTTAAAACAAGTGTACCACGCGGTTAAATTTCCTCGAAAAATTATTCATCTGATTGGCTTAAAAATATTCCAATTCCAATGAACACTTGATTTAATTAAAAAAAATCAAAATAAAATAAAATTTATATAGGGTGCCCCACAAAAACCATTAAATTTTTGAAATTTCAAAATAGCTCCAACATTTTAATGAGTCGAAAAATCATAAGTTCATAGAAAATTTTTGTTCAGAATATCATTTACTATCTAAAAAATTGTTGGAAAAAAGCGGGCTTGTATAAATCAGTGCTGTATAAAAATAAAATGAAAAATCAGGTTAAAACTAACAAGTATAACAGAAAATTCATGCAAAACTGTAAGATTTGTCATAGTTTTTTAATTTTTGCTAAAATAAACTTCATAAAATTGGCATTTTTTACTTCTTCGAATTAATTAACCCTAAAATTTTTTTAAAAAGCCAAGAAGGTTATTAAAGAGGCACAGTGTTTTAAATCCAAAGATTTTGATGAAATTTGGCTGCTGTCAAAGAGTGACGAAACAATTTTTTCTTGAGTAGGTACCAGGATAGTACCAGCTACCATAGGTTCATGAAAAAAACATAGATATTATAAATGGAGATCCAAACACTTCATTAAAAATGTATTTTCCACTCTCCTATTTTTGTTGGAAAATATGGGCTCATTTAGTGATAACATAAAAAAAAATATTTAGTGAAAAAATAGGGTTCGAAGAGTTTTATTAAGATGGATGATTTTGGGTTCACATTTATTAATCATCTTAGCATGTTTGAGTCTGTAGAAATCCACGAATTTATAAAAAAATCTTTACTTTTTCAAAAATTGTACCGTTTTGTAACTTTTGGGTAATTTTCAATGCATTGTAATAAACAGTAATTTTCCTGGTTTTATGCAAGATTATTATTATGCATAAAACCAGTTAAATTTTTAATCTAGGAATCTAAAAATAAACATGGAAATTTAAATTAAAATGTTTACTATTGTATAAAATTACAAAACCTTTAATTAGCCAATAATAAAATATTACATAAAATATAGGATACATTTTTAAGAAAAGCAAGATGTTACTTTTTGTACACAAGCAAAAAAGTAAAATATTGATTGTCAACTCTATTAAAAGCTGTGAAAAGGGAATATCTGAAGAGTAAGCGAAAGTGACGAGACCATACAACATATATAAGGGCTCTTTGTGTAGGTACTTTCTTTTCTATTATGTAGTATATCAAGATTAATAACATTGGCTGAGGCTTTAATAAGTATAGAAATCTTAAAAACTACTCCCATTCGAAAAAAAAAACAGCGCACTTTAAATGCTTTTGAAAGATGTACTGCATTTTCAGCAGAAATTTGATACACATAAATTAAATTACACAGTATTTTTCACTTTTATAACAGTTATTTGGAATTGATAGACACTGATGTTTATACATGTTGGATCAAAGGAAAACTAAATGGATGGGTTTTTAATTAAAAAAAATAAAGAATTACAAAAATCAACATTTTTAATGGTAATTTAATTTTAAATGAGGTTTAATTTGACATACATATTCAGTATTTTTACAAAATTTAAACGACTTATAAATTTTAGCAGCTAAAAGTAAATTAAACTTCCTGAAAATATTGCATTTTGTAAATTAAATCTCATTTAAAATTAAATAGCCGTTAAAAAAATGATAATAATTTCGTCATTTGGTTATTTAAATATTGTGTTCGGAAAAGAGTAACATATTCTACGAAAAATGTAACAAATAAGATGCCACCTGCCAAGAATTAAAAAAATATTTATTCTGCGCTTTAATTGGATATTTAAACATTTGATTCTTGATGCTTCTTAAATGTTACTATTCCCATCTCTTCTAGAACTTTACGGTCCTTCTCAATAAAAAGTTGCTGGCAACGAGTAAATCCCTCTTAAGTTGTGTGACAAAAAATGTCAATTTTTTTCATTACCAAGCCAACTTTAGTACTGATTTCCATGTCTAATTTGATCTTTTTTTAATTAAAGTCTATTAATGAGGGTGAAAATATTATTTACACCCCCATCACTCCAAAACTAAAATGAATCGGATGTATGTTCGTAGGACATTTTTCTTAAAATAGTATGAGCTTAAATATGGCAAACTTTGTCACAGAGCTAAAGAATCACCCAGTATATGATAAAGAAATATTAATGGATGAATTTTAATAATTTTTTTTAATAAAAATTTTCTCCATTAGGTTCTGGGTACAAATTTTCATTATATTTCGAGGGTTTCATGAAAGATCAGCGTATGAGCCATTTTCCGGAAATCCGGAAATTTGAACTACTGTTCCCATTTTCACCAACGATTCTTAAAACGTAGGCATTGCCTATAATACTATTTTTCTTTTATTATTTAATAATAAATACCTAGCAATTTATTTTTTATTAAATATAAAAGGGTAACTTCGGTCCAAATCTTGGAAAACTTTAGTTTGATTGATCTATTGTTAGTTACCAGATAGAGCTATCGAATTGATTGTTGTGATAAACGTGTCCCTTTTCTGAAACTTATCTTGTTTACTTCTAAAGTTCGATTTTCTAAGTCAGGCTAAGTTTGGTCCAAGTATTGGGGTAAGATTGGCCTTATATGTATGGAGGCTGGGCCAAAGGGGTAAAATTGTAGAAGTTTTATTAGAGAATTAGAGTCTGTTGAAGTTAGTGAAACCTTATCAGACCTTGAGGTAGAATTCAGTCTCTTGTCGACCCGTCGGAGTTCGTCGTTGAAATTTTTTTTGTTATGAATTATTATGGACAAAACTAACCTGGAAAGTTTTTCTACCAGTGGTCATACAGTTTATTGCATGGTAAAAAGATTAAGTTCTAGTGATGGCCTCTTACAATAAAACCACAAAAAATGGGTTCACAAACGAAATCAGTTTATTGTACCGGAACTGGATGTGTTTTTTACAGAAAATTTGAATTTGAAATACAAAATACTTTATTTTTTAGGTTTATTTGAAATACTTTGACCAAAATACTTAGTTATGAAGTATTTCAAATACTTTGTAATTGAAATACTTTATTTGAAATACTTTTTTATTTGAAATAAAAATGAAGGTTAATTTTAATGTTAAATAACATTTAATTGGTGCCATTCGGAACAAAAAGTTAGTGGTAACAGCGCTGTTAATTTCGAATGTCATCATATACAGGGTGTTCCTTTTAAAAGGAGCCACCCTAAATAACTCTCAAAAAAATAATTAATTGTAAAAATGCCGTGGCTGGTCGATTTTTATCTTCAGGGGGACATCTTTTTACCACAAAATAAGAATGGTAATTGCTACCCCCATCCCTACAGAGCCACCCTTTCAATTTTTTTAAATGGGAATCATTTGAAAGCA
Organism: Stenus bimaculatus; assembly: GCA_963971135.1. Taxonomy (NCBI): domain Eukaryota; kingdom Metazoa; phylum Arthropoda; class Insecta; order Coleoptera; family Staphylinidae; genus Stenus; species Stenus bimaculatus. The sequence continues at coordinate 54,726,354 of OZ020180.1, read as the reverse complement.
TTTTTTACCCTGATAATGGTAGTTATATTTTTTTTCGAAACTTTCTGATTTCTAACCTACCTAAAAATTAAAAGAAAAGTACTTAATAATTGTATTATTTATGTACTTTTAAATCACTTTTGGATAAATTGTTAAGTTTTGACCATAAAACAAGTGCTCTAACTTAACAAAAGCTAATTATTTATAATTATTGAAAAATAAATCAGTTAGCATATTTTTTTATAATTTTTTTGAGATAAATTACTTTTTACTTTTCTCTTTTATCGTGTCCTGTAAATGACTAAATTAAAATAGGACTAAAATCAATCATATTTTTATTTTCAGGATAAACAAACCTTTAAAATGATGCGTCACTCGACCCCCATTACCATTTAAAAAAATTGAAAGGGTGGCTCCGTAGAGATGGGGGTTGCAATTACAATGCTTATTTTGTCGTAAAAAGATGTCCCCCTGAAGGTAAAAATCGACCTGTTACGGCATTTTTACAATTAATTATTTTTTTGGGAGTTATTTAGGGTGGCTCCTTTTAAAAGGAACACCCTGTATATAAAAAAAATGCTATTTAGAACACTTTACTCATTTACTGTAAGTTAACACCGATGTAAATTTTCAATGTTAAAATAACGTCGATCAAAACAATAAATAGTTTAGAATAATTAATAAATTTAAACTTCAATAACTACGTAAATTCTAAAGATTTGTCATAATATGAATAAACTAAAGATTCAATATAGAAGGTTGTATCAAATAAATGTGTAATACAAAAGATTGATTTTAAAAACTTAAAAAGTAATTGAAATACAATTTGGTACTTGAAAATACAAAATACTTTTTAGGAAAGTTGTTCAAATACAGCATACAAAATACTAAATGTATTTCAAATACTATTTCAATTCCTTTTATTTCAAATACTACCCGCCTCTGGTTTTTTAATTAGTATTTTTGTTCAATTTTCTACAATTTCTATGAAGAGTAACAAATGTAACATTAACATTTTCGAAATACATGTTTATTGCATTTGTAAAATGTTTAGCTTCATTTTATTTTATCCCCAACTCATTGTACAATACCTACCTACATAATTACAGTAATAATGTTCTAAATCATATTAGGCCGTAGTTATTTTGACATTTTATATTTGGGACAATATTGCCCCAATTAAAGGCAAGATTGGACCAAATTTTGAAATAATCTTAGAAAAAAATTAAAATATGTACTTCTGAGATTTAATAGCAGTCAATATACACTTTAAAATACGCAGGGTTGAATAGCAAAGTTAATTAAAAATATATGAAGATTATATAAGGAAATTTCTGTACAAAACACTGAAAATGGGCCAAAGTTACCCAACTTGACGGTACCAATGAACAAACATCTTTTCAAATAATACTGGCCGACAAAATTTAAACTTTTTTTGTTACTCAAAATCTAATCACATATTTTGATAATAGTATGAACTCCTAACAACAACGGAAGAACAAAAAAATAACACGTAACGTTTTCAAGACAACGAATCATATACTTTTTTTACAGAAAATAGCCAAAAATATACTTATTTGTATTTTTTTTTCGATATTCTAGATAGTACTTAGGTTCCGGTAAGTCCTTCATAAGTCCCCAGGAATAATCAGCCAACTTACTAGGATTCCATTTTCCTTGATATAGTTCATCGCTGACTGCGCCCAGGTTTTCGGCAAAAAATCTAGATGTGCGTCCAGGAAATGTATCTTCAAGGACATGTTGCACCCCAATGCTTATGTTTTGTCAATAATTCATTTATTTTAAAATTAAGATTTATCTTTGGAATTTTCTATCCTGTGGTTACTCAAAAAAAAAATTTATGACATTCACAAAACTTCTCCAGGGGTGTTTTTTAATTTTATTTAATAAACATTTATATTAACTCTATTATTTAAAAATATTTTTGCTTTTAAATATCCAGATAACAAATCTTAATCGTTGATTTCGCGTGGTAATGAAGTTAAAACAATGTCACTGTTATAAAATATCTGAGGGTGATAGGACAAATTATTTTGAAATTTTATAATACGGATACCTAAATGTGGACAAATCACATAACAGAATTCTTGTGATGTGAGTCCAGGAAATGTATCTTCAAGGACATGTTGCACCCCAAAGCTTTATATGTATCAATAGTTCATTTATTAAATTTTTGAAATTTTCTGTTAGTGGTTACTGAAATAATTTTCACATTTTTAAGACTTCTTCGAGTGGGTTTTTTAATTTTATTACATTTTTGCTCAAAACTTCGTTAATTCCTTTATTTGTGGACCTACAAATATCCCATGTAGAAGTTTTGCGTCGCTGATCTTATGAATGTAGGTGAAACTTATATGTGACTATCACAAAAAAAACAGACGGTGATAGGAAACAACTTTTGGTAATTTTATAATAAGGATCCCTAACTGTGGTGAAATCACATAGCAGAGTTCTTGTAACAAAAACAGTGTTAACCAGTGTAATCATTTCGAAATGTTGGATACTAAATTTTACGACGTTTTTTATTGTTCTTTCTTCCTCTTCCATGAAACCCTCGAAATTGATATTGGGTTGGTGCAAAAATAATGTGCATGATTTTTCAACTCAAATTTAATACTTTTTTAAAACTTACAATCAATACATTTTTGACCTCAGGGGTGTGGGGGAGGTGTGCAAGCTGCTGGATCTTTAATGCCTTTTGGATTCTTCAATTTCAAATTTAAAAGAAATATTTATGAAACATAAATTAATATTGAAGCTTTAAATATAATTATATTAAAATTAAATAATTTTTTACGAAATTATTACGATTATTTAATATTATCTTAGTCACAGGGTGATGAGTCTTAAGTTTTGAATTTCAAATACATGAATTAAAATGCTGAAGTTTATTGTCACGCATGATGATGATGTAAAATTAATTATGATAATCCCAATAAACATAAATCTTGCTTGCATAAACCAGCCATTATTTATTTACCCATCTAGGCAGCAAGTGATTATAATAAGGTAAAGTAGACATAAATCCCTCATGATCGCTCCACCCGTTCAAGTTTGCTGACATGTTGGGATGGCTTATATGTCAGAATGTTAACCACGGAGGTCTATAGGGTAGTGAAAATGGAATACATAAGTAAACTCACACATATGTTCGAATTTTGTAACTGACAACCCCCAGGCATTTTTATTTAAATTGCTCTTTTTGCATTTTATCGCAAATAAAATTTAAATTTCAAATCGACATTCAAATCTTCAAAGGATACAAATTTATAAAATAATCTAAAATATGCACGAGCTCACTAATTAATGCTTTTTATTATTATGAAATTTGATTAAAGGTATTATTTTGATTTTGTAATACTATGGTAGAACATTACAAAAGTTATAACAATACGAGATGTTTATTGTAAGGGTGCGTTTGTGCCAATAATTTCTTTAAAAAAAATATTTGTAAATATTCCTCAATTATTTTATAATAAATATGTAAAAAATAGGTATGAAAACGCCCAGGGTTTCAATTATTAAATACGCTGTAAATATAAAATAAATACTAATTGTGGTATTAAATAATTTAAAGTATTTTCATAAAAATTCTTATTTGTAAAGAGTAGATGAGAAAAAAATATTCTTTAAAAGCTTTACTATTATAGCATGCCATTAGTAACAGACTTGCTTTTTCCTAAAAGTGCTGCTTGAAAGCTAATTGGAGTAATATTTTACACATTAGAAAAAGAACTTCTTATTTCCTTTAAAAAACTGCAATTTTGCAAAGATAAAAGTTTTTGCATTGGGATGAGAAAATTAATAACAGCTTATGCAACTTATGGTTGAATATTTCATGAAATACTTTGCATTTATTAAAAAAAGGGAATATTATCCAAGGGCTATAAATTTTATGATTATTTTGAATCACTTTAGTTTTATAAGCCATTTTTACTTAAAATTTTTAATAAATAAATAAAATTATATAATTTTAATAAAAAAACATTTAGTTATAAAACGTAAATTATATTATTAAATAAGGCAACAGCCAACTAATTAAAATATTAACCTTAAAATTAAAAAAAAACTGAAAACAGATTAAGAAAAAATGAATTATGGAATATATTATTCAGGAAATTTCAAGAAAATGATAACAAGGGCACGAAATGATAACTTAAAACTTCTACTTTCAACCCCATACCACCCTGCAAAAATCTTAAATAGAAATATTTTAAAATAAAGGTCTTTAAAACTTCTAAATGAAACTATGAAAGTAAAAGAAAAGTAGTTTAGAGGTTTCAAAGACCTTTGAAGGTCACTCTGCCCCCTTTTCTGTTTTAGATTGGGCGTAGGAGGTTCGAGGTAGAAATTGGAAACACTTATAAAAATTATAATTTTAACGAAATTTTCGAAAAAAATGTATACGAAGTGAATCATTTCACTTCAGACAAATAAATATCTAAGATAAAAGTTTCCAAGTAAATAAAATAAAAGTTGTTTGGTTTAAATAATGAAAAGGATGATCTTATGTATAGTATAATTGTTGTTTTTTGCTTTGTGTTAATTTCAACGATGACGAAGTTTTTTAAATGAAAACCTATAAATTATTTAGCAGATTTAAAATATACTCAAAAGAACAAATTACTTTTGTCTAACTCATTTTTAATTTAAAAAATTCTATAAATTTTTTTTGACAAAATTGATCTGTTCTTTATTTTCCCCACATTAAACCTAACAATTTTAATTTGAGACAATATTTTTGAAATCTTTTTAAGCCAATTAGTTTGCTAGATATTTATTTGTAGTAGAAAGAATATTCTAGCAGTAAAAAAATATAACAAAGGTAAATAAATATAAGGTGGCAGTAAAATATACTTTGAGAAAGTAAATTAGGGTCTAAGGTCTAAAAATCTAATTCTCAAATATCTTGTTCGTTTTTTTGCCGTTATTCAATATTTTTATTGTTAAATTTTTTTTATTGACAACTGCTACTGATCAATTATTTTTTACTGCAAAGCTGTTCTAAAAATAATCTTTAAATTTTGTTCAAGCGTTCAAGAAAAGCGATGTAAAAATTAAACTATCAAACTAGTTAAAAAAGAACATCGGAAAATTGGTGTAATTCAATTTGAAATTTCTAGATTTAAAAAGAACTAGTTTTGTACTGATTTGAACATGAGCCAAATTCACATTTTCTTCAATTATGAAAATACAAATATTAAATTTTGCTGTGATGTATTGTCCAAAAATTCACATTTTTTTCAATATTACTTTAGAAAGAACGTCATATTTTTTTATTAAATATGAAAGCCGCTATTTTTGTACACGATAAATAAAGTTATAATTTATAAAATTATAGTTTTTGTGAATAAAAGTTTTTTGAAGAAATTTTAGGAGATTTTGGTACTATGTATATGGGGACCAATAAATTTACAAATGTCCATTTCATTTTTTATATTTCTACTATCCCGTGTATAAAAATATGATAAATAGGTACAAGCAATTTTTTCGATTTTACATATTATGGGGTACTAAAAAGTGCGATAAAATCTTATTTTCAAAAAAATGGGTAACCGGGTATCTTTGTACAGGGTGCTTAAAAAGTCGCGGACAAGCTCCACATTACGTTGTTTGGAAGCAATCGTTAAACAAGGGTAAAATAATTAAAAAAATATTTGGATAGAAATTTCGAAGTTATTGGCATATTTTAAAGAAGTAAACTTGACAACATTGTTTTTAAAGTAGACTTCAAAGATACCATTTACCTCTTAATGCTTAATTCAAATTTTTAGTAAGTTATGATTACAATCCAATAAAGATGAGAAAGTTGAAATTAAGATTATATTTTTTAAAAGTGCAAGAGTTAATTAGTCAAAATATAGACCATCTTATTATTAGTGATTTTTATTTAAAACAAATAAAAAAATTCAAATTTGAAGTAGATGTTCGAAGTTATTTTTATCGGATTAAAGTTCCAGGAAACGAAGAAATAATTGTAATATTTTTACATTTTTGCCATACGTCATTTTTGTCAATTTTATGATAAATTATAAATTTTAAAATGCTAATATCTTTGCATTCTCAACAAAAATTAATATTTTTTGTTGAGAAATACAATAACAACACAATTATCTTTATGTTCTGTACTATAAAGAGCAAAAATAACTAAAAATGTACAAATAAAATTTTTAACTTTGAGCACTCATATATAATCTGCTAGAAGGATTTTTTTGAATATTTTTCCCTTGTATAACGAGTGCTTCTTAACAACCTTATGCACCCTGTATATGTATATTTTCGCTATACTTTATAAAATATAAAATAACTTAATGAAAAATTTAAAACTGAATTCTATAAATTAAATATTTAAAAGTTTAAAGTTTTTATCCTAATATCTTCAATTTTGATTGATTTACATTTAGTTTCATAAAATGCTAAATATAAAAGCAATTTCATGTGAAAATAAAATTAATCTACGATCAAAAACACTGTTACAACATCGATTAAGATCAAAGGAAAATTTAGAGTACTCCTGTAGCTTGTAGGAAATGAAGAAAAATTATTACTCAAGAAATGTAAATATTATATTTGATGTTTAGAGTCTATAAAAAACTAAAATAAATACATGTAAGCGTTAAAATTTAAATAAAATGTCTTTGTTGAACACCTAAAAAACGAACCCCAAATTTGGAAAATTTTGTAACTTTTCTTCGTATTTATTTGTTGAAATACAAGGTGTCCCGTATCGTTATGCAGAAATTTTGTGAGTGTAAATTAGGTTCAATTCTGAGAATAATAAACACAAAAGTTGTAGGTCAATTTTTTTAATTCAAAAGTTACAGCACTTTTAAATTTACGAAGTCCAAAACAGAAAATTCAACTTGAAGACTATTTAAATAAAAACATAATTTGTTACAATTTGAATTGTAGCATTAAAATCTCGGTATTGTAAAATTTAAATCATTTTTTTTGCGATTTTTGTGGTCATTGGGTGTATTAGTTTTTGCTGAATTAAAAATGCCTTACCAGTTTTCTAAAGTAGAGTATGCCAATATTTAATTATTAATTAAACATTTGTTAGCTAAAATACAGGGTGTCCCTGAAAGGTCTGTACAAAACAATACCTCAAAGTCCTGAGACCAAAATAAGACGATTTAACCAAACTGATCTCTATCCAAAAGTTCTTCCTTAAGGCGCTACAGACCATTAAAGTTCTTAAGTTACTTTGTTTTTTTTAATTACTAAAAATTGGATCATACGATCATAAAAAAATTTGGTAAGTGGCTATCTCATGAAAAAAAGGTATTTTTAGACAATTTGTTTTTACTTTTTCACGTTATGTAAGTGGTCAAAAATAGGTCATCGACGTGCAGATTTTCTTGTAACTTTTTAAAAATTCATAAAACTTTACTTGTGGCCAGACAGTATAATTATAAACTTTTTTTGTCTCTTACAAATTTTTTCTAACTCCTTTATTTTAGTCAGAAAAAAATATTTCCATGTGGTGCTTAACCTAACTTTAGAAAAATATTTAAATTTTTCGCCAAAAGGTAACAAAGTAACACCGCATATTCTTGATACCAAAATAAAATGATTTAACCAAACTTATTTTAATCGAAAAGTGCTTCGTTAAGTGTCTAGTGACCTTGAAAAATCTTATCTTTTTAAATAACTTTCATGGTCAATAGAGGCTTAAGGAAGCACTTTTGAATAAAGATAAAATTAGTTAAGTCGTTCCATTTTGATCTCAGGAATATACTGTGTTAATTTGTACAGACCTTTTAGCGAAAAATTTAATAATTTTTCTAAAGTTAGGTTATGTACCACATAGAAATATTTTTTTTTGCCTAAAATAAAGGAGATAGAAAAATTTTGTGAGAGACAAAAAAAGTTTATAATTACACTGTTTAGCTACAAGTAAAGTTTTATGAATTTTTATTCAGCCATTAAAAAGTTATAAGAAATTTTGCATGTCGATGACCCATTTTTGACCACTTACATAACGTGAAAAAGTAAAAACAAATTGTCTAGAAATACTTTTTTCCATTACATAGCCACATACCAAATTATGTTATGATCGTATGAGCCAATTTTTAGTAATTTAAAAAATACAAAATAGTTTTAAGAACTTTAATGGTCTGTAGCACCTTAACGAAGCACTTTTGGATAGAGATAAGTTTGGTTAAATCGTCTTATTTTGGTCTCAAGAGTATGTGGTATCGTTTTGTACAGACCTTTTAGGGACACCCTGTATACATTTTTTTCAAAGAACTTTATATTCTGTTTTGGAGTTTGAAAAATAAATTCTGCTGTAACTTTTGAATAAAAAAAAATAGACATGCAACTTTTGTGTTTATTAGCCTTAGAATTGAACCTAGTTCTCACTCACAAAATTTCTGCATAACGATACGGGAGACCTTGTATATAAATCTACAGAATAATATACTTCCTATATGAATCTATGAACACACCGGATAAAATTATAAACAGTTTTAATAGTATATTAAAAAACGAATTTCGTAAGTCGCATATTACAGCACGCGTTCAATTTTAAAATCCGAGCCGCGTAGCGGCGAGTATTTTAATGAACAGGTGCTACTATGCACATATGAAACGAGTTCTTTTATACCATATTTTTTATTTCCCCCCTGTTTAGCTATTTAAAATAAAATATTGTAGTTTTCAATTTTAGTAGCTCTTCTGGTAGTTGGCGACTGTAATGTCAGGTTTGTCAAATCATCAAATATCCTATAAATCGCTTGGCAACTGCCATTTAAAAATAAACAAACTTCAGTGCTACCAACTTCGGAAAAATACATTCCATTACTATAAACGCACTCAAAACAGGGTGTTTATGGCTATAAACGAACTGCTTTCAGTGCTTTTATAGACGCAAACTAGAAAAAACAATATATATAGGTACTTTTATTCACAGCCAGAACTTTTTAAATTTTTTTTGTAGAACAGTTTTATATTTGTGTATGCTTTCTAAGTAATGGAGTGCTTTTGTAAATGTTAATCCTCGAAACGGATAAGACTTGATTAAAATTTTATGCTTAATTTTCTTGTATTGCTTTCAGTACTCAATTAACCAGTTTGTATAATAAACTGGGACAAAATTACAATTCCCTTATTTCGTAAATTATATTATATTATTATACAATATTAGGCTATTATTTTGATTTGGGTCATTAACATATAATGGTTTCTGTTTGTTTTTTAATTTTAAGCATTTGCGTGTCCAGTAAAACATAAAAACGACATTAAATTGAGGTAGATTGTAAAAAAGGTATACCGTTATGTTAACAATTTAATTTTTATTTCGTAAGCCGTTGAGTATTCTACCCTAAATAATGACTTAAACGTGTAGTGTTTTTAGTTGAGCTTACGTAATCTTAATTTCAGCAAATATTTGATTTAATATCAAAAAACTTTTATTAAGGAAATTAATTATTTAATAAAACAAAAATAATGTGGAAGTATAACAAAGACAGCCTGGAGCTTTCGAAATACCGCGTTTCTGTTTAAAGGAAGTTTATATTTTATTTACAAAACAAATATCAAACGGGTATATTATTATAAACAAAATAAATATAATATAAAGAAAATACGGTTTGAGCGTATGCGGGAAAAATCTATTAAAATTTTAAAACAATAAAATTAATTTGCATTTTAAAACATTTGGGCTAATAATTTTAAAATGGTTAACTGTTTAGTCTTATAGCTTTTTCGAGTAGGTAATTGTGGAACCAAAAAGAGATATACCGGGTGGAAATGAAAACCGGGTCACCTCTATAACTTTTTTATTTATGAATAGAAAAATTTGAAATTTGGCTGTTCTATGGTTCAAAAAAACAAATTTTATGTGCATTTTTTATTTTCGAAATCACTTCCGGTTTCACCGGAAACACCATGAACTTTGTTTTTTTAAATGTAACATCCCATATTTTTATTCATGGCTTAAAATACTTTTAAAAAAGAAGTATTTTTGAGATATTAGTTTTTATTTTTTGCGAAAAAAAAAAATTTTTTCAAAAAAAAAAAGGTTTTCGAAGTCGGTGAAAATTACCAAAACTAATTCTAAATAATTCAAATACATAAAATAAATAATCGTTATAAAATCCTCTTTTTAAAAAGTCGAATGACCCGGCATCATTGCATTTAAAAAAAGTGAGATATTTGATAAAATCTTCATTAACTAAGTTTAAAAATTAATAGTTCAAAAACCACTTAAATTTTTTTTCAAATTACAATTTTATTTAGGTATTTGAATTATTTAGAATTAGTTTTGGTACTTTTCACCGACTTCGAAAACTTTTTTTTTTTGTAAAAAAAATAAAAACTAATATCTCAAAAATACTTCTTTTTTAAAAGTATTTTAAGCCATGAATAAAAATATGGGATGTTACATTTAAAAAAACAAAGTTGGTGAAACCGGAAGTGATTTCGAAAATAAAAAATGCACAAAAATTTTGTTTTTTTGAACCATAGAACATAGCCAAATTTCAAATTTTTTTATTCATAAATAAAAAAGTTATCGAGGTGACCCGGTTTTCATTTCCACCCGGTATATGCAAAAATTAAAATAAAATATACAGGGTGTCCCAAAATTCGACTGACAACGATGAACTGGAGATAGTAGACCTAAAAATAAGTCGATATGACCCTATTTATCTATATCCAAAAATGCACTCCTGGGCAGTTATAACCCTTCAAATTGAATTTTTAAATTGTAAATTTTTTTATTGCAGGCAAAGCAGTAAAGATTTTTTAATAAAATTTTGTTTACGTGCATTTGAATATTGGATGCTCAATTTATAAAAATTTGGCTAATCCTTGACTTTTGTAAATAGTGTTAGATGGAAGAAGAAGGCATAAAACAGTCAAAAACTATTTAGGTATTTAAAAATTTTATTTAAAACGTATTTGCTTTTGTGGAGAAATTCAAGTGTAAGATTTTTTGCCTCTTATGAATTTTGTGTAGATTGTGCCGTTTTTGAATAAATTTTAAAAAATAATTTGGAAAACGGTAGAAATTTAGTCGGTAATAAGCTACAGTTTCAACATAAACTGATAACTTTGAATAAAAATGTCTTAATTTTAATAATTAAATTCACATTTAAGGAATCATGCTCAACAAGCAATTAATATTGAGTAAATGCAATGGTTTTTTGTAATTTAAAAAGTATTTTATTCAAAATGTATGTTGAGTGGCCTAATTTTACTACCATTTTTTTAAATTTTATTCAAAAACTACTCAGCTTACGATAAATTCATAAGGGATAGAAAATCTTCGTTTTTCAGTTTTCTACATGAAAAAATAATTTTTAAATAAAATTTGTAAATACCTAAAAATTGTTTGGCTGTTTTGTGTCTTCTTCTTCCATCCAACACCATTTACAAAAGTCTACTACTTTCCAAATTTTTACCAATTGCGCGTCCAATATTCAAAATAAAATTTCTATTTTAAAAAATCAACTTTGGAGGCTTATAACTCCTGAGGGATGCATTTTTGTATATAGGTAAAGAGGATCCTATCAACTCATTTTCAGGTCTACTATCACCCATTAACTTTGGAGGGATGGGATAAAAAATAACAAAGTTACTTCGCTAATCTGTGTGTTTTATTTTTAAAGTTTCCAAAATTCAGTTATTTTTCCAAATTTTTATACACATGTATTAGCCAATATATTATAATATCAGTTTTAATTCCAATTTCTTGTATTTATGCAAAACATTAAATATTTAAGCCCTTAATAAAATAGTTTCTACAATTTAAGAATACATCTAATTTTTTTCAAATTACTCGATAGGAGTAATTTTTGATTATTATTTATAATACTATATTTAGTGAATCAACAATCTCTTATAAACAACTGATACCTATTGTAATATATGAACTAATTTAATAATTTTGTGGTTAGAGGTTAGGTTAATTCATATGTTTTAAACCTTTTAAAAATATCTTTAAGTTAAAATTATTTAAGCTAAATTAAAGACGTAATGAAATGTCACTCTTGTGGGAAATTTATCTTGGCAAGAAAAGTAACAACCATTAAATCTTAGAACAGTTACTTTTTGCGGGTTTCCTCAATCTCAACATAACAAAACAAGATTAAGATGTAATTGCATGTTATCCTAAAAATTTAAATAAAAACAATAATTGAGCTTTTATAAATTAAACTCCAATCAATTATTCATGAAGTTGTAATTACAAATAAATTATAATAAAATTGCGAGTTGCGCTTATTATTAAATAATAAGAGTTATGCATGTGTACCTAGTACCTATATGTTTTAATAAACCCATAATTAAACAATATTGCACAACACAAATCACGTTTTAAAATTATTTGTAGACATGGTATTTTATAGGAAACGTTTGAATAAAACAAATTGTTTGAAAATATCAGATTCCACTGATTACATTTTAATGACCTTTATACGAGTTATTTTTATGTTTCCGGAATTATTTAGTTTGTATACAAGCAAAAAGCATGTCAATTATTTTTAGGATCTAGTTTATGATTGGGTATCGATTGTATTTTAAAAATTAATAAATATTATTATAAATGTTTATTTAGTTTATTCAAATATTTGGAGTAAAATGCTCTTTAAAGTTATAAAATATTTTAGTAACAACATTGCTTTTTTATTTATTTAAAACTCGTTTCATTGGAAGTTTTAAAATATAATTGTATAAACTATAGGTATATGGTAGTGCAATGCACGTTTATTTTTGAAATGAAGCATTTTTGAAAAACGAAAACGATTCTTAAGCACCCCCTAGACATTCAATATATTGATCAATATGCATTGATCAATAATATTGAAGGTCTCATCAATACGCTTCAATATAGCATCAATACGATCTCCATCAATACGATTACTACACATTTTTATTTCGACTGTTGATTGTGGTTGTTCTTGGGACGAAGTTCTTGTGCAAGTTTTGAAGTTTTTTATAATCCATTTTTATAATATCAAGGAACAATATAAGGTATCTGAATAGAGACTGAAGCAAATATTGATCAATATATCTCATACACGTCAATAAGGTTCCATCATAAATTTGCATCAATATGCTTCAATATCCCATCAATATGTTTGAAGCTCTCCTAAACGATCAATATAGCCCTTCAATACGTATTGATCAATAATATTGAACGTCTAGGGGATGCTTTAGTGATACACTTTTTAGAAATATTACCGTGACCTTTAACAGAAAGTTGAAGGTCAGGTGATAATCACTTAACTTTTTTTAAATAGCAACCACCGTTTGGTTTGTGTTTATTTAAAAAAAATCGGCATGGCATTGCCGAACTTACCTATTAAAACTTTGATAAACTCTTGTAACTTCTAAGTTATTTACTTTAGGAAAATAAATAAATATGCTTCATAAACCTCTGAAAGCAAGCTTTAATAATACCTACGTAATAAAAATGGGTGGTTTTATTTGAAACATTTTTCTGTAAAATGCTTAATTCCAAAATAAAGCAGCGTAGCCGATCTTTATGTATTGAAAATTTAAACCCTTTTAACTTTCAAACTATTTACTTTAGAAAAATTAAAAAATATGTACGGTAAACCTCTAAAAGCAATATCTATAATAATATGCAATAAAAATGGGTTGTCCCTATTTAAAAAAAGTTAAGTGATTATCGCCTGACCTTCATCTTGCTGTTCAAGGTCATGGGCAATATTTCCCGATAGTGCGTCACTAAGAATCGTTGAACTTTTAATTGAAACATTTTTCTCAAAGATGCTTCACTTCAAAAATAAGCGGGTGTTGTCGAACTTTTTGTACACTCTGTATGTTTTTGTTTAGGTTTTCTACACTGAAATACTAAAATATATTGAAAAGATTTTTATTCCGAACGTTTAAGTAAATTCTGAATCCCAGTAATTAAGTAGCGCAACTTATTTTTGTAAGTTTATTACTGTCCATTTTGACCCTGCCATGGTAGTTAAGGCTTAAATAGCAAAGCTTTTTTTTCTGAATTCTGAAAAAAATGCCTTTTTGTCATAATAAGAAAACTTTATTATTTACTTTATTTTTAATTGACCAAACCTTTAGACCAAATTTTTTTTTAAGTTTTAAACCCTGACAAGAAGCTTGTTTTGACAAAATGATTTTAAATTTACAAAAGTTATAGTAGAAATATAAGGTTTTTAAATTATATTTTTAAATACACAAATTAATACCAACCATTTTTTTAATAAATCATATTTCCCCAATCCTAAAGCACTGAGTCGTGTTCAACCCTATCGAACGCCTTGGAAAAATCCGTGTACTCCAAGGTAGCAGACAAGAACTCATGATACTGGAGAAGGTTTGTGTGCCTCAACAATAAGATCTTACAAGCCTAAGAAAGTCAAGAAGAAGAAGAGATTACTTTATCGAGAATTTTAGGAATTGCTGATTAGATTAGTGCATTCTTTAGAGAATTTATTTCCTTAAATACTGTCTAGAGGCTTACAGAGAATTTGAAAGAGGGTTCGATCGTGCAAGAAGTCCATATTAACTGGCATTACAGCAGCAGGATAGCAGGAGTGGTATGTGGTATAAACTGATACAAATAGGGAGTTATCAACAGTGTCTATAACATTAACGTATGTTCTTTATTTATATTTTCAATATTTCTGACATAAGAACCATTCAGGTGGATTTTTATGTATAGAACCAAAACGGTCACGCCCATATGGCTGAATAAAGAAAACTGAAATTTGGTGCGATCAAATGGGTCTTCGTACAAATAGTTACAAAAAATTTATCTACCGGATTTTTGAGACGGTAGCCATCTTGAATTCTTTAAATGGCGACATAATATGTCATGCAATACATCATTGAAAAGGTAATTTTTAGTACTTAACCACAGTCCATAAAATTATTATTTAAATCATAAAAGATAAAAATTAAAAAAAGTTTGTAATCCATCTTTTACTTTTTTGGACTGCCGTAAATTACAAAATAATAGTATTTTTTTGTTTTCTGTTCAAAATAATGCAGATAAAAAATGTTTTAGCCCTTTTTTGAAGGCTAACATATTTTTATTGTGAACGGCAAATAATAAATTGTAATTTACGACAGTTTAAAAAAGCAAAATATTAAAAATTAGCTCCAATGATGTATAAGGTGGCCAGACGTGCCGATTTTTTAACATTTGTCCCGCGTCCCGCGGAATGTTAATAATGTTGTTTTTGAAAATTCTTTTTTGATTTTTTCAATAAGACCGTCCCGCCTAAGCAAAAAAAAAATCTGGCCACCTTAATGATGTATGTTGCCATTTAAAAAAATACAATATGGCTGCCGTGTCAAAAATGCTAGCGATAAAATTTAATCGCACCAAATTTCAAATTCGTTTATCTAGCCATTTGGATATGACAACTTAAGAATGTACATAAAAGTCATCCTGTATAAACTTTGACTAACCGATTTACATTTTGCACGCAGTTCTTTAAAATTTAGAAAGTCAGGGGGAGTCCTAGAATTTTTAAATTTCGAATGAGCATATTTTTGGCCTTAATTAAATGTTAGTTGATTAACCACTTCACATCTTTGTTTTAAAGGAACGAAATTATAATCTTGAGCTCAATAAATTTTGATGTGTATTATATTCTACACGCCTAAAATTATTTAGAAACGTTTATTTTGTAGAATATTCCAAAGTTTTTACTTTTTAGTTGCTGGAAAATTTTAAATGATAAAATTTAAACAATTTTTAATAGGTAAATCCCGGGTTAATAAAAATTTCCAAATACATTTGGTTAGATAAAAGCATTATTAGTGGTAATAAAAATTCAACAATAAAACTATCTCTATTTTTAGGTAACAAATTGATTTGGAATTTTTATTATTTTTAATAGCCACTTAAAAGTGGAAAAACATGTTAAAAAGTAATATTTAAATTTTATATTAAAATCAGTTCAACATTGCATAGAATGAAGGTAAAATAATATTGAAGTACAAAGGATTGGTTTAAATCATTTTCATCTTTTTCGGGTTGTGTAGTCACCGTGTACATAACATACAAGCTATAATTTGTTGTGTCAAGAACACTTACGAGACGTCAGAGCCCTTGCTTTACATCACATATTCGCTGAAATTAACATTTATAAATGCCTCTATTAATTTAAATTTATTACAGAGTACATGGTTACACTGCAGTTTGCAGTGTCTATATTTTAAATTTATTGTGACCAAAGAGGTATACGAGTACACAGACTCAAATGTATTAAAAAAATTCCAACGAAATTGAAATATATTGAACTTTTAAAAGTTTATACTACTTGAGAAAAGAAACTTACTTACTGCTCGTTGAGGATACTAATAAAAAGTATTAAAGTTCATTGCACATCGTTTAACTTATTTTTGAAAGTTAATTATTATGTTTTTCTTTGTTCTTCATATATTTTAAATGCGAATAAATAATAGTTTAGACACACTAGTTGGAAAATTAAATTATTAAATACACCAAAGCTTTAGTTATTTTTAGGGTACCTACCACTAAAATACAAGACATTTAAGGGGTTTTCAACCTTCAAAGTTTTTATCTGTCAAATTTTTTACGTTTTTGCTAATATTTCTAGTTTTTGTGGTTTATTTAAAAAAATGCTTTCATAGCCAGATTAAAAAGTTCATCAAGCTTCCTGTAAAATTAACAAGAACCCAAGACTTTTTCGATCAGCGCGTAATTTCAATTATTCATAAATTTAGGCGCCATGCAATTTTAAGCAACAATTATTTTAAAGTCACTGGAAGCTTGATGAACTTTTTAATCGTGCTATAGGAGCATTTTTTTAAATATACCATAAAATATTTGAAATATGTATTAGCAAAAACGTGAAAATTTTGACAATTAAAAATGTTGAAGGTTGAAACCCCCTTAAATTGGGTTAGTTAGATTTACATAAAAATAAAGACTTTCGATAGAAGTATTGCCAAATATCTTTTTGTAAAATTCGCTTATTCGTGTTTTTTGTAAAAAAATTGGAACCTTTTTGGCATAAAATCCACCCAGGATGCTATTTTTTCGCCCTATAAAAAAGGTATCAATTTTCTTAATTAAAATGCCTATAAAATTTTGATTATTCCATTTTTATATACCCACAATTTTAACCAACATTCTCCCCAACCAAGATTTTTTTATGGGTTTCGTGGAACCATTACTCAAATTTAAAATGATAGAAAACAATTTTAGCAATATGTAAATACTTTAAAAAGTTCCAATGATCTTCCTTGCACAATGTCATCTTCCAATAAAACGTCTGATTTGTTATTCGGCCCCTAGAGATTGCTAACATGTTTGCTGAATTTTTTTGGTAGCGTATACTAAAATAACAAAAATGATTTAAGTAACTTTTTCGTTGATCGTTTATTAAGGAGTATTTTTAATGTATACAAAATCATTCATTAATGACCCCTATTAATGCATGATTTTTGTTTAATGAATGATTTTGGAGGTGCCCTCTGTTGATGACGTTTCTAACGAAATTTTCTACGAAGTATATGACAATTATGAACATAAAATTAATTTAATTTGTTATAGCCTTATTAAAATTATAAATACATGTAATTTTAAATACACTTCAAATAATTGCTACGCCAATACATTTTATATTTATTTTATAAAATTGAGGTTATGTGCACATCAAGTCATCATTAATTGGCTATAGAACTATCTGATAATAGACAACCCTGTTCGTTTGATTCGACTTCGATTATGATCGATCGGGTTCGTATTTCTTAATGGTGACATTTCGAAAAAGTCTTGTAAAAATGATTTTCTAGTGAAAATGGACGATCAACGAAAAAATATTGTAACCAACTCGTAGGTTAAAAAGCGATTAATAATCTCGAAAATTAACGCACTCGCGTTCCGCTTGTGCTTTAAAATTTCTCGTTTATTAATCGGCCCTTTTAACCAACTCGTTGGTTAAATAACTATTAAAACTAAACGGAACAGTATTTCTCATTCATGCGTTATTAGTGCCATTAGAATATAAAAAGGTGATAATATTATAATCAAAATCAATAATTTAAGTGTTCATTTAGGGTCAGGCCCAGATAATATAAACATTAAATTAATACGTAATTGTAAATTCACCATAGCTGAATTATTGTATGAATATACAGGGTGATGTTTATGTATGGAACCAAAGCCGTCAGCCCAAATGGCTGGATAAAAAAATTGAAATTTTGGTGGGATCAAATGAGGACTGGTAATTTTTATTTATAAATGGCAGCATATGCCATGCAGTAAATCATTGATCACTGGAAAGCTATTTTTCAGTTCTGTACAACAGTACATAAAATTATTATTAAAATAATAAAAAATAAACATTGATAAAATTTTGTTATCTAACTTTAACTATTTTAGACTGTCGAAAATTACAAAAAATAGCCCCTCTCTCTCTCTTAATAGTGGAAGCAAAAACAACACATTTATTTATACTGTAGCGTTTATTTAATCTCTAGGGATTAAAACTCCCACAGTTAGAAATTATAAACAATGATGGCGCACAAGCATTTAAAATTAATTGTTTATGAATTATTTTTTATGATCTCAAAGGAGATTTTCAATTGAGGTTGGATCGTTTTTTTTTCTAAAATGCGAAAGATTTCCTCAGGGGTTCCCCAAAGATCCATATTGGGACAGATTTTATTTTCAATCTATGCGTTCAATTTATTTAGAGCCATTACGAGCAATTTCCTCAACGGAAAATATAGTCGTTTAATTTTGCAGTCTTAAGCTAGTACGAACAACATTTTTGTAGATGATTTAGAAGTAATTTCTTTAATTTCTGCCAGAAGGAAAAAAAATTGAAGAATGTACAAAAAAAAATATAATGATCTAAAAGTACCTTAACTTTGGACCCCTCTAATTAATTTTGTGCTAGGTTGCAGAAGGTAACTCTCTGGCAGGATGTAGCATAATCAATTTAGATTATAAATCTGAAAAAAATTGAAAATCTAACGAGGGAAACTTGAGTTATGACTGCAGAACTAATGCTCGATTTCATTATTTTTCACAATTTTTCCTCCCAAACTCGCGCGACATCTATTAGGGATTCGCATTAATTATTAGTTATTTGGTCATAATTTGCAAAGAAGCTCCAGAAAAGTTGGATGGATTTTATATTCCTTGTTATTATCTCTAACGGAAAATTTATCGCGGGTTTCTAGCAAGATGCTCTTAACTATTGTAAAAATCACCTTTACGCTAACGATTCTCAGATTTTTATAACTTTTCCTGTTGAGAAAATGGTTGAAGCGGAATGTGTCATTAATTATGACTTATGATTTATATGCTTTAGCTACTAACTCAAATAAACATAGCCTCCTATTGAATTCCAAAAAGTGTAATAATTATGCTTAAATGCCTTAGCTACTAACTACTAACTCAAATAAACACAGACTCCCAATGAATTCCAAAAAGTCTAAAGTTCTTGTGTTCGGACTTCCATCTTGATGGTGCAGCACTAGAAAAACTTGGCGTGTTACTCGACACTGATCTGCGTTTACGAGACAATACATCACATCTTATTAAGAAATAATTTGTATCACTTAAATCTTTATACCTAAATCGGGAGTTGCTCAGAAGAAAGAATATAGAGAGATTATCCGAAGCACTTGTTTCATCCGACTTCAATTTCTGCGGTCAACTTTATAATTTTTATATTGACGAACACATTTCTAAAAGAATTCAAATGGTTCAGAACTCCTGTGTTGGCTTATCAAACTTGAGATCATAGTTACTGCACAAGCAAAAATCTTTTAATCCCTATTCGCTGGTCTAGTGAAATATTTTTAATGTTTTTAGAATTACCTCTTTGTTTCCATAGGTAAGTTTACGTCAATGTATCTTATGTACACATTTATAAGCTAGTTCACTATTATTTAACAGTATTGGTGAAAACAGCGCTGCCACGGTAGTTTCGATGGTTTTGGTTTTTTCGTTACTACTACAGTATGTATTTAAAAGTAATTTTGAACCGAATAAATGATTTATTTTTATTATTTTATTTACAAGAAATTCTAACCCTAATTTATCTTGAATTCTTTTATCTAATATAGTATGATGAATGCTTATACAGGGTGTTTACGGTTCACCCCTTAATCTTTAAAGATGTGATACAAGAGGTGAAAATAATTAGAATTACAAAAAATCATCTTAGTAAAACTTTCTTTATAAGACAGTTACAGCCATATGAAGATGCTGCCAAAAAGTGTGTTTTTACGATACTATTTCCAAACGGTTTACATTACACTTTTCATATTTGGTACAGATCTTTATAAACTTCAGATCTATTATTAACATTTTTTTGAGATTTTTTGGTAGCATCTAATGGGTAATTTTCAATAGGGATGAAGATAAACATTGTCTAAACTTTGCAAGGGTTAAATATCAAAGCTATATTCTTTTCAAATAATATTCTTTACTGTATTTTATACAAAAAAGATCCTCTTATTCTAACTCGCTAGGAGGCACCGTTTACCCAAAAAACGCAATTAAAATACATATGCTAGCGACATTCGCGGACGACGGAAACGCCGAGCTTGGCAACGCTGCTAGTTTGCTGCATGTTGCTAAGCAAAGTATTCCGATTAGCGTTTTGGTCGTCCGCGAGGGAAAATTTTAATGCGTTTTTTGGGCAAACGGTGCATCCTAGCGAGTTAGAATAAGAGGACCTTTTTTTGTCTTAAATAAAGTAAAGAATATTATTTTGTAAGAATAAAGCTTTGAATTTAACCCCTGCAAAGTTTAGACAATGTTTATCTTCAACCCTATTGAAAATTACCCATTAGAGGCTACCAAAAAATCTCAAAAAAATGTTAATAATAGATCTGAAGTTTATAAAGATCTGTACCAAATATGAAAAGTGTAATGTAAACCGTTTGGAAATAGTAGCGTAAAAATATACTTTTTTGCAGCATCTTCAAAGAGCTGTAACTCTCTTATAAAGAAAGTTTTACTAAGATGATTTTTTGTCATTCTACTCATATTCACCTCTAGTTTTACCTCTTTAAAGATTAACGGGTGAACCGTAAACACCCTGTATGTATTTGCAACAAATCAGAAGGTTTCATGCATAAAGATCCTTGCCGAATCCTTATACATGGTAGGTACTTAAAAATTTTTAAGACTATTTGATTTATCTTAAAATTAGCCAACAATTTATTTTAGGTTTCCAATTTGCTTCAAAATTATACAAAATTGGAGAAAACAACACAGTTTATTTATAAAATTAATTTGTTTAGATGTACATTTACTCTAATATTACAATCAGTACAAATTGTTATAAAGGAGATATATCTTGTTTAATCATTTTTTGTCAGATAGGTTGACGGATACACGTCTGTTCAAAAAATTATTTGGAAGTGCAAAAAAAATTATATGCACCGCTGGAGCAAAGTGCATTTAATCCTTCATGTGGTTGTTACCCTAGACTACCTCTCGGGCTATAATTTTCATACTCAGTATTAAACCATTCACTTTGCTCCCTCGATAGATAAATAACTATTCATGTGGAATGTTTAACTTCCGTCTATTATTCTATTGTAAGACCTAAATTAAAATACGCATATCAGGTTTGGTCGCCTCATTATCTTCAGTAGGTATACAATAAAAACTATTGAAAAAGTACCACCTCGATTTCTCAGAATAATAATTTTTAGTTTAAAAATATCGATCTAAAAAATTAAATCTAGAACCTTTAGAAAATAGAACATTATACATAATATTATGATTTATGTATAAGATTTAAAATGGTTAATAACTCAATAGATTGTTCAGGTTACTCCATGGAACACATTTTGTTGTAACTATGAGACAAACTCGTCTAAATAATATATTTAAAACAATATTATGCCCACGAAATTACATATATAAGGGCCCCCATTACTAGGTTTTGTCGAAATATTAATGAGATACATTTAACTTAAATTTTAACAATTAAAAAATAGTGAAATCAATTGCTTTTTAATTACTCTGTACTGTCTACAATTTATTGTAAAGTTTTAAATATGTTTTGTTTACTTACCAAATATCGTGGACGTACAAGGAAAACCCACTAAGTCCAGTTTTTGAAAGAATTTAGTTCTATCGTGTATAAGTCCATATTAGTGTGATATAACTTACAAGAAAACCTTAAGTCCACCGTGCGATTATTAAGGAAAATTATTTTGACTATTAAATATTAAAACTGGATTTTACACAGGCCTTATAACATTAAAATGCGTTTTTCTCGAAAGTTGCATTTTTGACTTAGTGGGTTTTCCTTGTATGCCCACTATATGATGTTTTTATCTTTTGTACTTATTGTTGTAACAACCGTTAATAAACTATCATTATTATTATTGAAATTTTAATAAGACTCCTTAAATACCTCACAAATGAATGGATGAATTTTGGGATATCAAAAAAGGTCTGGGAAAAATGGTCGCTTAAAAGGTAATTTTATTTTTTTTTAAGTTTCCATAGTTTATTTTTTTTCTGAAAAAATATTACCAGTAGAAGATCTTGTTATTTACTTACAATAACATTTCAGCTTTTAAAATTTATGATTAGATTATTAGTTCTTATTTCCATTAATTTGTTGTACATAGTATTATTTCATGAAAATTTACCCAACATATCACATAAAACTTTTAATAATAAAATATTTTTAATTAATATTAAGCTTTGAAATAAAAAACTATTTTTAAGCAAATGTATAATGTATGTAATAAATTAATAGAAATTTTTCTATAAATACTAAATACATGTATTTTAGTATGTGATTTTTCAAACTATAATTTTAAGAATTGTCGTTATCAGTCCTCTTATAATGATTTAGGTGGTTATAAAGGCTCACCTTAGACAATACCTAATGGAAGCGATGAAACTTTTTATAATAGGCCCATACTTTCTCGGTATATAAACCTGCACATCCCCCATTAAACTTTAAAAAAATGCTTAAAACATGTTTAAATTGTCCTGTTATTCCCACATATATTCCTGAATCGTTTTTAAGTTTACTATGAAAAAAAAATCTTTAAAAATCGGTTATTACCAAGTACTACTATTTATAATACCTCGTATATTTTATTAAAGCTTGCAATTTTAAAATGGTTCAATAAATCATACTTAAGATGCGAGATAAAAATAAGAGAAAATTAAAACTTCCTTTTCTTTCAGACTGCGTTTATAACGAGTAAATCATTTTAACGAACCTTAAAAACCTAATAAACAAATAGCGTGGAATAAAAGAAATCTTTTTGATAATTATATTAAATAAGCAGACGTGGACGTAGAAGTAGATGTAGCCTCTTGTTCAAGAAACACAAGAGAGGTCACCAACTCAAGTCGACAAAGTCAAGTTAATGAAGTTATCCTATTACAAAATCAATAATATTTAGTACCCTCATCAAATTAAGACTTGCACTTAATTAAGTTCATTAAGACTTAATTTATAAAAATATACCGCTAATTTAAAATTAATAAAAAATAAGAGTACCTTCTTGATTACTCATAATTTAAAAATAAAATATTAACTTTAAAAGAAATTTTCAATTTTATTAAACGAACAATTAAAAATAGTTAAAAGCTTTAAGCTTTAGTTTTATTTATAACCCGCAAAGTACTAAAATTACATATTTAATTTAACATAACTTCCAACAACGACCTTAAAGATGGTTAAGAATCTTGGACAAGAGACACCATAAATCATGGCGACAACAGATGTTCAAAGTTAAGAAGGAACGTTCGCCTTACCGGTAATAGATGCTCATT
Organism: Stenus bimaculatus; assembly: GCA_963971135.1. Lineage (NCBI taxonomy): Eukaryota > Metazoa > Arthropoda > Insecta > Coleoptera > Staphylinidae > Stenus > Stenus bimaculatus. The sequence goes on along the minus strand of OZ020180.1, from coordinate 54,702,599 downwards.
AATTACTTTAAAATTCACTTAAAATTTCCGGTTCCGGTGTTCTAACAGTTTTAAAGTACAGTATTATAATATAATTTTGTGTCGCGATAATCTGATACCTGTTTTGAAAGTCGAAAGTAGGTAAATTAAATATACAACAAAATGTTGTTTTTTTTGCCATTGTTTGATATCTACGCCGATACTAAGAATAAATAAAAATTTTTTTGCAAGTTTAAGTATGTTGCTTCGAAAATGTAGTCTAACGAAAAAAAAATAAATCGAAACACTCTGGAAATAACATTTTCATAAAATATACTTTCATGTCACGAACATAAAAAGTTTATAACTTTTAATTAAATACATATAGCTTGGGGCTGCCCTTTAAGATAATTTTTGGAATATTATAGCAAATATATTTTTTGTTATAAAAAATAAACGCATACCTATAATCGTTATAAAAAAAATTAAGTTAAAAACACACATTTAATTATAAGTATCTTATATCTTCTCTTGCTCTAGAGATTATTTTTAAAAATGTCAATTAGTAAAGCGTTTTTCAGGGTTTTTTATCGTCTTTACTAATTTGAATATTTATGCGAAAAACAAAACTATTAAACAGGTAAAATAAAGATTTTCGTTAATATTACGCACGTTTTACTATTTTAACGGATAATAAAAAAATTTAAAAAAACTATTTCTTTTTAAAAGCTCTTTTGTTTTAAAAACCTTGTAGTTTTTTGCAGCCTAATCAAACTATATCGGGTGTAAATGAAACTTGACTCAACCCTATATTATTTATGAATATAATAACTTGAAATTTGACTATGTTGTATAGTCCAAAAAAATATTTCATGCATTTTTTTTTTAATATCACTTACGGTTTTAACGTAAATTGTTATTAAACATGCATTATTAAAAAATTTAGAAAATAAGTATGTTTGCGCTATTTTTTTTAAATAAAGAAATTTTTTTACTTCATATGAAGTTAATAAAACCTACCAAATGTGTTTTGGTAGTTTCCAAATAATATAAATACCTAAATAAAATTGTAATTTCTAAAATTATTCCAGTAGTTTTTCAAATATTAATTTTTGAACTTTTTGAGGAGCAATTTTGCAAATAACTCTTTCTTTTAAATAGAAAGATATCTGGTCACTCGGTTTTTCAAAAAGTAGATTTTATAACGATTATGTAGGGTCAAATTAATTTGCATGTGCCTATTTTCAAATTTCTAGTATGAAAATAACAATATAAAAAACAGGCACATGCAAATTCTACTACAAATCTACTTTGTTAAGAACCGAAATCTTTGCATTACAAATAATGAGTTATTTGCAGAAAGTCTTCTCAAAAAAAGTTCAACAATTAATCTCAAAAACTATTTGAATAATTTTAAAAACTACAATTTAATTTAGGTATTTGTATTATTTCAAAAAAAAAAATGAAAATAATTTCAAAAATTATTTTTTCGTTGATCGTTTATTAAGGAGTATTTTTAATGTATACAAAATCATTCATTAATGACCCCTATTAATGCATGATTTTTGTTTAATGAACGATTTTGGAGGTGCCCTCTGTTGATGATATTTCTAACGACAATTGTGAATATAAAGATAAGTTAATTTGTTTTAACCTAATTAAAATAATAAATAAAATAAATATATGTAATTTTAAATACACTTCAAATAATTGGTACGCCAATACTTTTTATATTTATTTTATAAAAGTGAGGTTATGTACACACCAAGTCATCAGCATTCGTTATGATCGATCGGGTTCGTATTTTTTAATGGTTACATTTCGAAAAAGTCTTGTAAAAATGATAGTTTGTTTCTAGTTAATCAAATGCACGATCAACGAAAAAATATCGTAACCAACTCGTAGGTTAAAAAGCGATTAATATTATAATCGCCCCTTTTAACCAACTCGTTGGTTAAATAACTATAAACTATGAACAAAAAAATGGGATCTTGCATTTAAAAAAACAAAGTTGATGTTATTTCAGGAAAAATTAGAGCAAGATGTTGGACCATACATATAGTTAAATTTCATATCTATATTCTGATAAACAAAGAAACCCAAGATTCAGTTTACAGGCCACATCGCCGTTAGTTAAGATAAAAAAACCAAATCAACAAAAGTTTTTAATGGCATCAAATTGTCATTCCAATTTCGTCCTTATAATATTATTGGTTTTGACCACCCTTAAGAAGCCATCACCAACTTTTTTCAAATGGCACCCCTTAATTTTGTAAACAGAAATGGGATCTTAAATTTGTGCTGAATACGACAAAATGTTATTTTTAGTATTTTTTATACACCGAATGTGAATGTGTATTGTGATTTTCTTTGTATTTGAGTCGCCAAATGTCAATAAAGATATTTTTTGGCTTTGTTCATATGTATATTTAAATAAATAAAATAGTTTTTGACATTTTGAAGCTTGTGAACAATGTGCATGAGCCAATTTTGAACTTTTATTATAATTTATTTTAGTACTTGTTTTATTACAAAAATCTGTCAGAGGAAACTAGAAATATCTTGGCGGTCGTAATAATCGATTTGATGATTTATCACGATTTTTCCTCCTAAACTAAAGTGGGCGTCTAGGAAATTACTCTTAAGGTGGGTATTAAAAATAAAAATTTTCGATATAGCGCAAAAATGGTTAATATAAATTTCAAAAAGCACAAAATTTGCAACAATCTTTGAATATGACCAAAATACAGACTCTGGAATTTGAAAAACGGAGTGTTTTTACAAAATTATATCGAGTGTGCTTTTCACTTTCGATGATCGTGCAGAAAGTAGGCCACTTATGATCAATTGAGGGGTCAAATGCACAATGCACGGACCAGTCAAGACTCAAGACCCTTCAATTGTCAGTGCATAAAGTCATGCTTTCTTACACTAGTGCGAAAAAGCATGATTTGAGTAATACTTTTTCCGCTAGTGCAACAAAAACTTCAATTCCATAATTTTTGGAACATTTCCATCCCAATTTCTGGAATTAACCATGGCAGTCTAAGGCAAAAAATCGAATGTTTAGGCAGATTTCATTTCTAGAACGAGAAAATTTGAATTTCACACTTGCAACATAACTCTAGGGTCTCCTCAAATATTAATTTATTCCTTAATGAAAACAGTAAAGAATGTCAGTATTATTCGAAGGAATTAATGTCTAAAATTGCAGAAGAGTTTGTTCCTGACTCAAGGACAATAAAACAGCTCCACCTTCAAGAAGTACGGAGAAGATGTGATAATTGCAGAGGCTGGCAACAAATCATCAGCTGTATGCTTCAAGACTGTCGGTTTTAACATTTTCACCGATAGCTGATGTTAGATCAAAAACTTGGAATCCTAAGGAGAAGGCTTCTGAATCGCCAAAGCTGCTGGTGCTTTTGGAAGATATTCATGCGCAAGTATACAATTATTAATAAATTATTCACCATTAGATGATTTCTAAGCGATGCGGATTCTGTATTTTGGTCAAAACATCTTCTCAACTGTTTTAAAGTGTTTTATAAATCAATAAAGATTTAGATAAATGAAATTCTTGCGATGATTTGGATTTATTAAATTCTATAGTAAAACGAATTATCCAACATTATTTATAAAAATTACATATTTGCCCTACATGTTTCGCCAAATCATTGGCTTCATAAGGCATAGTTTGTTAAAGGTAAGAATATAAATCTTGCAGCAAATAAATTTAAAATAACTTGTAGAAGTATAAAGAAACGAAACTACTTAAATTGATTTAAAAAAATGCAGTTATTAAGAGTCACTTCTTAATAGGCAAAAATAGGGGTTTACGGCTACCACTCGGTACATTTGCTAGTGCAAATAATATTTTTATATATTTTTTTATTTTAGATTCTAGAGTCGTTCTATTACATTTCGGAAGCGGGAAAAAAACCACTCAAAACCTTCTTACCACCAACAAAGTTGGATATAAGGAATCATTCGTTTTACTATTAAATAAAAATTAAATATTTCCTAAATTCTTAAATTTACCTATTTTTTAGAGCTCTGTACTTCGGTTGCTGTTGAGTTTAATAAAGAAAACGTCATACATATAAAGTGCAAATTTTGTGCTCTTTAAAATTGAAAATAGACATTGTTACGTTAAGTCGCTTATGAAAAAGAATATTAAACAAAAAGTAGAAATAGTCTGGAAATTTTAACATATTTTGATACTAGGGCCCTTGTACAGGTCTTCCAATGTGGAAAACTTGAATTTTTGATATCCATCTTAATCTAAGAATACATTAAAATGGTACTTTTTATGAAGTACTTACCGTTTTAGTAGCTCCTGTAAATTGTTTGAATTTAAAAAATGCTTGAGTAGAATTTTTACGACCAAAACCGCAAGTATCAACCAAATTTTGGAATCTAATGCTTAGCTTATATATACCGTCTGTTCATAATAGATAGTTAGTGCCAAAGTATTTTTATTATAAAGTATAAAATTTTATCGGTATTTTATTATTGTAAGCATTATGTAGATACTTAATGTACAAATAATATGTGACTTTTAAAAGTAGAAAAATTACTTAAACTTAATCGTAAAAAAATTTTATAGAAGAAAATTGATTGATTGTTAACTAGTTTCAACTTAACTGAATACCAATTCTTACAGTAATCAGTCGTAGCAAAATTTCTAATAGAATATTATATTAAATTATTATAATTGAAGAAAAAGCTTGCGCTAAGAATTCAAAAGCTCGCAAAAAATAATATTTTCCTTAACTATTTTTAATCTATAAATAATACATGATTTGTGCAATTGGTTATTTTAGTTCAAAAAAAAATTGATTAAAGTATCTTGTTTTAGGGAATATTTTAAGTTTGAAAAAAATCTGTTTGTTTATCCTGAAAATAAAAATATGATTTGTTTTGGTCCTATTTTAATTTAGTCATTTACAGGACACGATAAAAGAGAAAAGTAAAAAGTAATTTATCACAAAAAAATTATAAAAAAATATGGGAACTGATTAATTTTTCAATAATTATAAATAATTAGGTTTTTTTAAGTTAGAGCACTTGTTTTATGTTAAAAACTTCAGAATTTATCCAAAAGTGATTTAAAAGTACATACATAAATAATACCATTATTAAGTAGTTTTTTTTTAATTTTTGGGTAGGTTAGAAATCAAAAAATTTCCAAAAAAATTATGACTGCCTTTATCAGGGTAAAAAATGCTTTCAAATGATGTATCACTCGAGCCCTATTCTCATTTAAAAAATTAAAAGATTGGCTCCGTAGGGAAGGGGTTTGCAATTACTATTCTAATTTTATCGTAAACTGAAGGTAAAAATCGACCTGTCAGGGCATTTTTATAATTAATTATTTTTTCGAGAGTTATTTAAGTTGGCTCCTTTTAAAATAAACACCCTGTATGTACTAATACAGTGCGGTCATAAAGTAAATCCCCCCTGCTAGCTTTTGAACGGTTATGCTTTTGATTCCGAAAATTTGTTTACTGAGGAATCTAATTGCGAACTTTCTAATAAAGGTATTTTTGATTTTGTGGAACTTCCAGTTATACCAGAAGTGGATGGCAACTTATTGTAAATGGAACACCCGGTATATTTTTGCATTTTCGTGTTCTCCATAAAAATACCATTAAATTGACCTAGCATAATTTGGTCTACGATTAATACTTTCGGAATTACGCCCATTTGAAAATCGCATTTTTATGCAACTTCATTTACACCAGAAGTTGGACCCAAGTGCCCAAACTTCCTTATTTTAAATGATTTTTTTTGCGAGTAAGTTAATAACATTAAATTTAAACAAAATTTTTATCCAAGAGATTTCCTCTAGATTTTATTACTGTCAAAACGTGGAAGGTGGTTATGGTAATCAGCAAAATTAACGAACTTACTATTAAACATAATTTTGTTTAAATTTAATATTATTAACTTAATTGCAAAATATTTCATTGAAAATAACGAAGTTGGGGCAGTTGGGTCCAACTTCCGGGGTAAATGAAGTTGCATAAAAATACGATTTTAAAATGGGCGTAATTCCGAAAGTATTAATCGTGGACCACACTATGCTAGGTCAATTTAGTGGTATTTTTATGGAGAACACGATAATGCAAAAATATGTGTTCCATTTAAAATAAGAAAGTTGCCATCCACTTTTGGCATAACCAGAAGTTCCAAAAAATCAAAAATACCTTTATTAGAAAGTTCGCAATTAGATTCCTCCGTAGACAAATTTTCAGAATCAAAAACATAACCGTTCAAAAGTTAGCATGGGGGGATTTACTTTATGACCGCACTGTATAATGAGTGTGCACTTTCAACTATTTTTTAAGTACTTACTGGTGGAATAAATTCCTTAAACCTTTTGTCCGCTAAGTTAATGAATATGTATTATATTATATCATAGTTCTTTCTGATATTTTCATTATAAATTCAAAATCAATGTGAAAGTAATTACAAAAATATCATGTTATTATATTTTTATTAAGCTCTTTCTGGTTTAAAACTAAAAACAAATATGCCCAACCACTCAGCATGAGCCATAGGCGTTAAAATGGGGGTCTTTTAATGGTCATTTTTTTACTGTTCTGTCTTTACAGCTGCAAACTTTCCATGTTTATTCTAAATCTAAGCCCTAAACTAGGGAAAAATACCGCATACCGCAATAGTATTTTTACAAATTATTTAGTTAAAACCATCTTAAACATGAATATAAAGCCGCGTTGCCATAATTATTTATCTTATTTACCATTTACTTATATTTTGTTATTTCAAGTAATTTTCATTAATTTGTAACATTTTGAAACAAACAAATGAGATTTTAAGAAAATTTTAAATCATGATAAAAAACAAAAAAAAATCCTGAAACATAAAACGTAGCACTAAAAAATTAATCTATTTTTAGTTTTGAAAATCATTAAAATTGTAAAAATTACGAAACTTTTATTAATTTTTGTTACTCCATTGGGAAGTTTATTTGTCAAACCAATAAGAATTAAGTATAGCATTTTCAATTTGATTTCAATATTGAGTGAAAACGTAGTAATTCTTTATATTAACTGCCAAAGAGAAAAAAGCTGCATAAAATGAAACAAAACTTCTGAATCAAGAAAATTTAATATACAACCAATAGAAAATCTTTTCTTGATGTCTGAAATATTTTAAAGTGTTATTTATGACTCTCACTTTTGATCCATATAAAATAGCATCTACGATCATATTGTACATATTGTAGATATTTGTGCAACTTATCAAACAAAGAAAAAAATATTTTGAGTCGATACAGTAATTAAAAAAACAGATTGGTACCGAAAATAATGTAAATAATATACAGGGTGTCCCTGAATAACTGTGACAAATGTTTTGTGGTGCAACAGGAAGTGAAACTTAGTATTTTTGACTTATAAAGTATTATCCTTAAAAAGTTATACCACTTCAAAAATTAAAAAAAATATATATTTTTTTGTAAATAAAGTAAATATTATAAGAGATATATTAATTTAAAATTTTGGCCACAGTTTTTTTACAAAAGGATACATATTTTCGGCCAATAAAAGTTTAAAAAAATATTTTTAGGGGTATTACATGTGGGGGGGGGGTCATCAACTTTTTTGATCATATCTTTTGTTTCTTTAAGTTTTTGATAATTTTAAAAGTACTAAAATAACCCTTGATCAATGGTCTATAAAAAGGTACTTTGTATGTCGGTCTGGTTTATTTGGGAGTAAAAGTAGATTTTATAATTTTAAGCTAAAAATATGAATTTAAAAAACAACTTCAAAGTAGGCTTATTGATGAAAATTTCGTGATTTATCTGAAAACATACAAAGATCAAATATCAAAGTAGGGGAATTACCACAATATTTTGTTAATTCTAAGTTCTAAGCAGCCTTTTATATTTACTAATTAGTGTTTGATAGTTAGTCGTATTATTGCTATATTAAAAATGCATAGATTTTCAAAAGCGGAATTAGCAGACATCCGTCTTACATATTGAGCAACGTACCTTTTCTGTAGAACATTGATCAAGGTTTAGTAGTACTTTTAAAATTATCAAAAACATAAAGAAACAAATGATATGATCCAAAAAAGATGATGACCCCCCCTCATGTAACACCCCTGAAAATATTTTTTAAACTTTTATTCGCCGAAAATATGTATCCTTATGTGAAAAAACTGTGGCCAAAATTTCAAATTAATATCTCTTACAAATATATCTTATTTTAAATAAATTAAAGGATAACACAAATATTTGGACTGCTTCAATAAATTAATAACTAATTTAATATTTATTTTATTTACAAAAAAATATTTTATTCAATTTTTTGAAGTGGTATATCTTTTTAAGAAAGCGTTTCCGGATAACACTTTATAAGTCAAAAGTTCTTAGTTTCACTTCCTCTATCACCACAAAAATTGTCACAGTTATTCAGGGACACCCTGTATAGAAAATGTTCGCTTAAATTTATCTAAAATAGATGAAAATGAATCACTCTACTTTATTCATTACAAAAATTACTATGTAATATAATAATATAATAACTTGAGGACATTGTTTTCAAAGTATACTTTCAAGATGTCATTAACTTTTAATATTTAATTCAAATTATTGATAAATTATGATTACAATTTAATAAAGGCGATAAAGTGGAAATTAATATGAAATTTTTCAAAATTGGAAGAATTAATTAGTCAAAATACAAACTATTTTAGTATTGGTAATTTTTAATGGAAACAATAGCAAATTATTTTATTAGGAGTAAAAGGTACTTTTGTGGCGAGCATGTAGGTTTGCGAGACGAGCTCTGCAAATCCCGTAGATATTGTTTGTTTCTATTAGTGGAGTGCCCTATAAATAAAATTACGTTTTTTGTTTGATTAAAATAAGAAATCCCGAAAAAGGAGTCATTTATTTATAGATTTAATTGATTAGAAGCAAAAGTCAGACTACAACTTGTGTGCATGCAGCGTTTGCAGGACGAGCCATGTTATGATTAAAAGATTAAATAAATAAAATTTGAAAATTTGGGATTTGAATCATTCGTCACCACATCAATAAACTTAATCCCAAATCATCGTCAACTTTATTAATTTCTACTTAGTTTATATTTTAGAAAATATCTGATTTTTTAAACAAAGATATATATTTAGTAGGTATATATTTCATCAAAATTAAAAGCAATTTTGGTAGTTTTAAATAACACTGGATACAAAAGTATTTTAATTTATAAAGGAAAATAACTATGTTTAAAGTATTTAAAACTAATTGAAAACGTGGAAGTACTTCAACAAGCCATTTAAACAAAAAATACAAAAATAGAGGTTTTTCCAACCAAAATTGGATTCTATAACTCTAAAAGTTTCGAACAATTTAAAACTCGTTTATTTAAATATGAAAAAATAAAGTTGTTTAAAATTTTACGCAAAGACATCAGTTACTAACTAGAAAATGCCAATAAAATAACACCCACTTTTTGGTAGATGGAACTACAAGATAAATTATCTTCCTGAAACTATCTTGAAAGTTGTCTCAAAGAAAACCACCACTTGTCTTACGTTGCGACTATTTATAGTAAATGATTCGGACAATAAATTCTACTTTAAAACTACTCCCATTCTTTCCATCAAGATAAATTCAACCTAAAAAAGATTTTGATGTTATTTAATAACTTGCTTTACGTGCTTATTTATGTTTGATATTTATAGAATTAATAAAAACTGTTGCTGTAAATTACAAAATTAATTACGCGTGGACATAGCGGTCGCCCATTCAGATGAATTCATCAGAATGAACTTGTACCAATTGGAAATGCGCCCAAATAACACCAAGATTAATTACGTACTCCACCTGAACGTTGAATTGAAAAATGTCCGCGAACTAACATTTATTTTTAAAATGTAAAATTAATTTAAATTTTCGCAGAAAATTCATTTTTGATTTCGATATTAAATTTTTACTGCTGAAATTTCACCACCACAAAAACGAAACGTGATTGCTAAATTTATTTTAATAAAAAGCCAGCATCTGGCTTAATTATAATAAATTAAAGGATAAGACTTAGAAAGTTTTAAAGTTGGGGTGCAAATTTAATGTACGAATTTAAGATGTGATTCATCTTTTGTAAATTGATAAAAGATGCTAATTATATTACTTGATAATGAGAGTGTAATGAACGGTAGAAATTACTAGGCAGTGATTATTGACATAAGATCTTATAAATAATGATTTCATAGTTTAGTTTCTTAATTATGAAATCGAAGAATCTCTATGAACTTTTATAAAAAAATGTTTTTTTGAAGAAGAAAAATCTTTTCAATAAGTACTTAAATCAAAAAATGCAAATGGGATGACAGACTCTAAAGTGTCCAGTCTGAAAATACAATTTTTCAAATGGTGTCACAAAAGAGTTATCCATTTCTTGTCAAATTTCCATGAAACAGAGCAAACTGAAGTATCTCATTTACAAAACGATGGAACGCGAAAAGCAGTCCTTCTATAATAGTATCAGATTACAAAAAATTTATGGGAGGGGTTGATCATGCAGATCGTTTGCGTGAGGCATATTGTGAAGACAGACGATCAAAAAAGTGGTGGCACAATTTATTTTTCGGCTTATTAGATTTTACTTTTGTAAACAGTTATGGTGTATTCAAAAAACTTCATTCTGCTGAGGACAAAGAGCTAACCCTATTGGAATTTAGACGTGGTGTCAGTTTGGGATTGATGAGTCAGATTGGGTTATTCATTATTCTGTCAAACAAAAGGAGGTCGACTGCAAGTACTTCACGGAGCAGTCCCTCCTATTCAGCGTTTACAAAGGGGTACTGCACCTAGAGGTTCGAGTACAAACCGCATTATTATTATACCTAATGATGTGAAATAGAGCTGTTCGTTTTCCAATTTTTACAGAAAAGTAAGGAAGATGTGAGATGTGCTCATCAGTGGCTATTGAGTCAGAACCATATTCTAAATGTCTCATTGTAATGTATACTTATGTGTAAGTAAATCAACAAAAAATGATTTTTAAAACACCATGATATGGATCAATAAATGGTTGAAAATTATGTGAATTTATTTATTCCTGACGGAACTTTAACGTCCCAAACTCCTAAACCACATTAATGGTTGTGTAAAAAGTCTAAAAAAATACATTTAAGCTAATTGGCTTTATAAAAATGCCCGCATCCGTTTGATTTTCGAATTTCAAAAAAGTGGGTCCGGGACATAAAGGGACATATGTATGTTACGCCCCAAACACGAATTTAGCCGGTTTCGATATTGGCCGGCCATTATCCGAAAGGGCCAATTTAGGTTAGTTTAGCAGTAAACGTTTTTATTTTATTTAAAATAATATTATATTATTCAACAAGCGGGAAATGATAGCCATATTATTCACGAAATTGCTACAAGAGCCGGCAGGCGCGTGTATAACAGGTCTCAGTAAATAATGGTTATTTTCTCGCGAGTAGAATACTATACTATTTTCACGACTTTTTTTATATTTTACGGTGCTTTTATGCAAAATTTTTGAGGTTATTTTTGATATTTCTTGATTTGTTCTATGTAAATTTTATTCTGTGGTTGAAATTACCCATAATCCATTGCTCATTACTCAATGGGTTGGCAATACTGCAGCTTTGTGATTGGTCCGTATAGATCGAGCATGTTGAATAATGTCAAAAATTTAGTAATGAATTTCATTACTTTTTAAAAACTTCATCGTTTATTCAATAGTCGTGGAAAAAAGTTATTATAGTCCATTTCATTAATAGATCACCTTTTCAGCAGGAATTCCGACTTAAATATAGACAATTCTTTCAATGAGGGAGAAAAACGAAAAAATAATTGATATTTTGAATTTTAAGAAAATTAGCCCCGCCGCTTCACTACGCGATGTATTCTGACGTCATTTCTTCCGAACGCTGTCCGTTCCGTACACGCGTATAGTGCAGTTGATTGTTTCTAGACGTTTTTATAGTTATTATCTTTTAATGCTCTGATAAAATATTACTATTAGTTATTAATTAAAGTAGGAGAATTATTTATTAATTTAAAATTTACTTCTTTATAATTTTTTACTTATGAAATTTCACTTTAAATGTTATACAACTTTAGTGTGGTTTTTACAAGTGTGTAGCGTTTCAAATTAAAAATTTTAAAGTTAATAATTTTGGGTTGTAGTATAAAGAAATAAGAAAAAAATAAATAAAATTCAAGGCAGTACGACTTTTTGTTCAAAAGATATGAATTTTTATGTAAAATATGGCTTTCTAACAAATGAGTAAAGGTGTATTGTTAGAAATTCATATTTCGCTTAATAACTAAAATTAAAAAACGAAAATTCGTACAGATAAGTTTGTAAAAATTATCGATATTATCTTATTAAATTTTTTAAAATTTAATTATTTTTTAAGGTACATTACCTAGAAAAATTTTGTTTTGTTTGAGTTTTTGGGGTGTAAAATTTTTTTGGGGGGGTGTAGAGGGCAAGTGACCCCCTACATTTCATCTATTTTCTATTATCTTTCATTTGCAGGATCGATTTTGAAAAGATTCGAAAAAATATTTTTTGAGATATTTTTAAGGCTTAAAATTTTTCATGGAAATCGATTTTTATTGTTTTTTCGAAAACTATAAAAGTTAGCGATTTCAAATTTTTACCAAAGATAAACACCATGGATAGACGCGTTTTAAAAAAATATTTGGTTAAAATCGGTTAAACAGTTTTTTTGGAAAAAATTGGCAAAATTTTGGTACAAATACGGGCCTGGATGACGTAATTTTATACCGAAAATTAAAATTTTCAGGGAATTTGGTGGGGGAGGTAACGGGGCGAATTTTAAGCTATTACTCGTCCCGGCGGTTCTAATAGATTAGAAGATATTAATTATTTTGTGAAAAGTAAAAAATTTCAGACCGCAATTTTGGTTCCAAACAGAGATTTTGCATATTTTTGCTACATTTTCGTCCATAACTGGATAACGAAAGGAGATAGCGAAGTGATTCTTTTTTTGTCGTAAAGTGGACCATGAAAGCTTTCAGAAAATGTACATTGCGTTTGGGTAGAATAAAATTTGAGGGACTGATTAAACCGAAACTCGAATAAAAATGCGATTTTTTTAAATGCGATCTTAAAAAATTTAAGATTTCGTTGTTTTTTTCAAAATTTAAAAAACCCTATGCGTCGGCGGTTTTAATGCCAAGAGTAGATTTATCAGAATTTTTAAAAATGAAAATCCGTTAAAAAATAGGCCGACGGGAGCCGCCGACCCCTAAATTCAACATTTTTAAATTTTTACGCCATAACTTTTTAACCGCGCAAAATTTAAAAATGCACTATGCTCATTACACCACAAATATTGTTGTTCTTTGATAATCTGATGTAAAATTGAGAAAATTTTAAAAATTGACGGCTGCAGAGGGGGCTGACCAAAGCGCGCGTTTGAGTTATTTTATTAACATTTCACTTGGGATTTTTTTTTTCAAGTCCAGGGTTAAAATATAATCGTGCTGATTTTTTCTCGCATAAATAATAACGAAAGAAGGAAAATAAAAAACATTGGAATATTATGCACGGTCGGGATCATAAGGTACGAATTTTCAAAGTCGGCGTCGAAAAAGCACTAATTTCAAACTACAAATTCGAGGGCGCCAAAAGTACAGAAAAAATTAAGATATCAAAAAAAGCGCTCGTTTCCTGATGTAGCGCGGTATGTAGATGGCAAATCAAGAAACCGCGATTTTTTTTCACCTGCCGATCATCTAATCGAAGCCGCACAGTTTTAGCACTTTTGCCGACCGATTAACCCGCGCGAGGCGACTAGGAAATAATGACGTCACTCAACTCGCAAGGAAAAAAAGTTGCGCCGCGCGATTTCATAAACTTTGTTAATTAATTGCGAAGCCATTTTAAGTGCTAGACCAAAAATTCAAATTGCAAAATTCAAGTTAAAAGGTACTCTTTTATATAAAATTATAAAAAAAAATGGTTTACAGACTCATTGTGACTACGTCTAAAACACTAAAAGAATTTAGTTACATAATAACTAAATAACTAAGTGTTTTTCGTATTGTGAGAAGAAGACGCAATTGAAAGAACTGTATACATTTGAGTCGGAGTTCCTCTTTTTTCCTTTATTTTATTTGTACTTTAGCTAGAGGAAACTAGCCGATACTAATATTGGCCGGTCAAAACCTGAAAAATCATGCTTTGGTATTATTTTGAAAACAGGCCAGTGAGTTAAGCATTTTTTTAATATTGGCCGGGCATTATCAAGAATGACAGCATTTCGTGATTAGGCCGTAACATCTAAAACAGCGTATCTGTAAATCTTCAAGATCCACTAAAAACTGACTGAAAGTGCTTCTTACAATTTGGCAGAATTCAAATACAGGGTGATACAATGATTACATCAGTAAACATTTTTTTAATAAAAAATTGTTAATGCCAACTTAAAATTAATTTGTACTATTAAATTTGAAAGATTTGAATATTGTATAAGATTTATTTTGACTGATTTTAATAAATGGTAAATAGTTTAATTTTATTCTTTGTAAATTTTCTTACATTTAAATAGAATCAAAAGTTTTTAATTTTCAGGTTTAGATATTGAAGTAAAAAGTTTTTTTATTCAAAAAATTGTTTATTCAAAAAAATGTAATCATTTTTTTATATCATCGTTTAAGTGACATGAATTTCTATCAAAAACGAGTAAAAAAAGTGAGCGTTTTCATTTAAAAAAATCGATGATGACGTCATTGCTAAATTACCAGTGAGGTAATTAATATTTTTTTATATCAAGAGATTTAAAAAACTAAAATTAACCTCTCCTAGCGAGTTTCCCAACAAAATTAAATACGGCAGTTACGAATATTGTTTCAAACTTTATTATCACACTGTAAAATTTAAAAAATATGTCATATGTGCCGTTGTTTATAATCGCATACTTAATGTAATAAAATTTAATATTATTATTTGATATATTTTGTAGGAGTAATTATACAGGATGTCCCGAAATTAAGCGGCCAAACTTTAGGAGGCGATTCTACAACTAATTTTAAGAAAAAAACTTCCTATAAACATGTGTCCGATTTCGCTTCCTAAGGGAACTACAGCCCTTTAACTATTGTGACTAAAACAAGGTTTTTTGTCATATTTTTGAAAACGGTTGGTAATATAGATTTGAAATTTGGTGTGAAGACTAATACGTTTAAGATATATTATCTCAATTTTTTTCAGATTTATTGAAAGCTCTGAAATTTTTTGAATTTTCTTGAACACTTTAAAAAAATCTGAAAAAAATTGAGAAATTATATCTTAAACGTATTAGTCTTCACACCAAATTTCAAATCTTTATTACAAACCGTTTTCAAATAAATGACATAAAACCTAGTTTTTTTCTTAAAATTAGTTGTAGAATCGCCTCCTAAAGTTTGGCCGCTTAATTTCGGGACACCCTGTATATGTTTCTGTTTTTATTATTATATTATTATTAATTCCCGACAATATCAATATATTTTCTGTAATGGATCTTTTACGGTATAAGTACAAAATCGCTAAATGTGTACATTTACCAATTTGGTAGGTAAATATGAGATAAAATCTAAGATCAGCTTCATATATCTACATTTACCGGTAAATGTACACATTTTCCAACGTTTATAGTTTATAGGTAAAGTTTCCTGCTATAGCACTTTGAATTACATAAAACTTTACTTCAAGGATGGTTCATGTTAGTATGTTGTGATTGAAAAAAGAAAAATTTCGTAGCCTTAATCCAAAAATATTTTTTATTTTCAAAAGCATATTAATAAATGTCCAACCTTTTGGGACTATTTTTTCAAGGCTATTTACGTCTGTTTTTGATTGAAAAAAAAATATTGTTCGTTTAACGCCACGAAATTTTTCTTTTTCCAATAAAATTTTGGACATTTTGCAGTTGCACCTAACCTAACCTCTGAACCTGCAGGTTTATTGGGGAGCACATACCTCCATCTGTTAAGGCAAACCTACCCACAATTATTAACATCATTAGGAAAATGTACCTATTCATTTCCCGGAAATGCTAGGTAAATGTAAGTTGAACTCACATTTACCGGTAAATTTGTACATTTACCTAACTATGCACTTTCACCGTTACAGATCTACCGGGTGTTCATGAAACTAGGGCCACCTCCGTAATTTCTTTACTTACGAAAATAAAAATTTGAAATTTTAGTATTTTATATTTATGGCATTCGAAAACGCATTTATTAAATTAACTTTTTTAAATTTTACTTCCGGTTTCACCGGAAATGAATTTCAATTTGCTTATTTTAAATGTAACACCCTATTTTTTGTACTTATTATTAAACATTGGTAAGTTCCAAGTATGTTTGTTACAAAAACAGATTTCTTCTCTGAACTTTAAAAAAAAATTTGGATTTCTTTTTGGTATCAAAAAATCATCTATCTAAATAGAGGGTGGTCCCACTATCATGCTATTTGAAAAATAAAGATATCTGCAAAAAACGCATTTTAAATATTGGTTCCTCAAAAACGGCAGAATGATTTTCATAATTTACAATTTATTTTACCTATTTCAATTATTTAAGAGTAGTTTTAATACATTTTATTTAAAAAATTACCAAAAACAAAATTCAAAATTTTTTTTGTAAGTTCAGAAATTTTTTTTGCTACAAACATACTTGGAACTTACCAATGTTTAATAATAAGTACAAAAAATCCTCTGAAAGCGGAAGTGAAATTGAATTTTTTTTAGTTCAGTAATAGTATATTACGCAACGAGAGCTAGAAAGTGACGAATTTTGTGTGAGTGTGAGAATATATCCGAATCACAAGAGCACAAAATTCACATTCACTTTCTTGCGAGTTGCGTACGCTTTTTCCGACGGCCACGATGATTTTGCGACCATTATTAATATTTTGTAGTAACATCTTAAAAGTCATAACTTTACCTTTGATGACATCAGTTGACATTGAAGTTACTCGAATATTTTTAGTTAAATGTACCTGATCGAAATGAATAAAAAAATTTCCTATTTTATTTAAAATTTACACAAAAGTTAATTATATAATGATTTTAATAATAAAATAAGTACTATTAGCGGGGTTAGATATACATTTTTATTTCATCTGTCCTTCTTTTGCAACTTCAAAAAAATCCGAGAGGGCTTTCGGAATTCCTTCGCATTTTCATATGCCATATAACATAGTAACATTTCAAATTTTTATTTTCATTAATAAAGATATTACAGGGGTGGCCCTAGTTTCCTGGACACCCGGTATATGATAAATAAAGATGATTTGAATTTAGCATCATTTCTGCGCTAGCTTGAAAAAATTAAATGCGATTTTCAAAATATGTCTATAACTTCCTTATTTTTGGTCGGAGCAATATTTTTTTCACATTATACACGAAGTTTTTTTGGGTCATGACTAGTCAAAACTAGAAGTAACTAAAGACCTTTGTTGAAACTAGTTTTAACTAGTTAAAACGCGATCTAACAAACTACATTTGTAAAAACCCGAATAAATTGAATCTTCAATATTATTTCGGGTTATAACTGAGAGTTTCAGTCAAAACTAGTTTTACCTGATCGTTGATTTGTTAGAACTAGTTTTGACGTAAGAAACCAGTAAAAACCCGAAATTCAGAATATTATTTCAAGCCAAAATATAACCTAAAATTTTATTTGTGTCGTAAACATTGTGTGATAATATTATTATTTATCAGAGCACACAATGTTTACTAGACAAATAAAATTTTAGATTATGTTTTGGCAGTGGCGTAGCTTCAAATTTGGCACCCTGGAGCAATTCATGGGTGTGCGCCTACCCCCATTAAAATAAAATACCGGATGTCCACTAAACTAGGGCCACCCCTGTAATTTCATTATTTATAAAAATACAAATTTGAAATTTTAGTATGTTGTATGGCATAAGAAAACGCATTTATTGAACTAAAAAAAATCCAATTTCACTTCCGGTTTCACCGGAAATTACATCAGCTTTCTTATTTTAAATATAACACGTTATTTTTTTGTACTTATTATATTTTTTCGGACCTTTCAAAAAGAATTTTCAATTTTTTTTTGTTAATTTGTTTTAATAAAATCTATTAAAACTACTCTTGTATAATTTAAATAGGTAAAATAAATTGTAAATTATGAAATTCATTCGGTCGTTTTTGAGAAACTAATTTTTAAAATGCGTTTTTTGCAAATATTTATTTACCCTATTTTTAAATCTTTTTAATTTTATCAATTTATCAACACCTGTTTATAAATATGTAAGTTAACTTAAGGTTTCGACCTACATCCTGGGTATCATTGTAATCGGAAAAAATCCTTTACCTAAATAGGGGGTGGCCCCGCAATCATGCTATTTGAAGAAATAAAGATATTTGCAAAAAAATTATAAAAATTAATTTCTCAAAAACGACCGAATGAATTTCATAATTTACTATTTATTTTACCTATTCAAATTATTTAAGAGAAGTATAAAGTATAAATGGATTTTATTAAAAAAAATCAAAAATTTTATTTGAAAGATCAGAAAAAAACATTTTTTGTCACAAATATACTTGGAACTTACCAAAGTTTAATAATAAATACAAAAAATAGGGTGTTACATTTAAAATAAGAAAGTTGATGTAATTTCCGGTGAAACCGGAAGTGAAATTGAATTTTTTAGTTCAATAAATGCGTTTTTTTCTTATGCCAGACAACATACTAAAATTTCAAATGTATATTTTCATAAATAAAGAAATTACAGGGGTGGCCCTAGTTTCGTGGACACCTGGTATATTTGAAAAACCAAAATTTGTTTCAAAAACCAAAAACAAACAAAGATATAAGATATCCAGCGAAAAAAGTTACAATTTTATATAAGTTCTTTATCGCTTTGCGAATTTTTAGTTTCTGTCGGTTTTTAAAGTGTTCGTAATTAAATTGTAATTTCGCTTTTTTCGATTTTGCGCCCCCTTGATTCTGCTCCAACTGCTCGACAGTAGCTACGCCACTGTGTTTTGGCTTGAAATAATATTCTGAATTTCGGGTTTTAACTGGTTTCTTACGTCAAAACTAGTTCTTACAAATCAACGATCAGGTAAAACTAGTTTTGACTGAAACTCTCAGTTAAAACCCGAAATAATGTTGAAGATTCAATTTATTCGGGTTTTTACAAATGTAGTTAGTTAGATCGCGTATTAACTAGTTAAAACTAGTTTGAACAAACGTCTTTAGTTACTTCTAGTTTTGGCTAGTTAAAATTAGTTTTTACTGATTTCGGGTTTTAACGGTAACATTTATAACAAATTGCAAGTGCTATACCAAAACTGGTTGGACTGGACATAATAAATATTTCTTTTCTGAATTAATAAAAATAACATGTTGCAGTTTAATTAATTGTGAAAACATTACTAAATTTTAAAGATTTGGGCAATAAATAATAAATTGTATTAGAAACTTTTACGTGTATACGGGTTGTGGCCATTCATAAATAAATTTGGGCAACACTTGCAAAGGTGGAATCCAATCACTACAGTACGTATGCACGTGCACATATTTCTTTCAACGCGGAGCTTCCTAAACCATGAACATCCGGTATCAAAAATCCCATTTGAACTCAGTCATATGGAGTCATATTACATGAAATATACATGCGTGTATTTCACGTGAAATATACGTATAAAATAATTCATTCATAGGCAAATCAAAGAGGATTAATTGAAATTTTTAAAAGTATTTTATTATTCTTGAGGGATAATTTACCCCCATATTTTGAAATAAAATACTGAATATAAAACAATGGTCAATTTTGTATTTAATATTACATAAGCAACCCTAAGTTAAATATTGCATGTTATGAACAAATTAGAGTTGAGCTTTAGGGATTTACGTGAAGCTACATTTGAATAAAACCAAAACCCTAAAAATAATTTAGGGAGTTATTAAAACGCAAATGAAATACCCACTCGATTTTAATACCACAATAAAATTATTTGCATAATATTTATTAAAATAATACAATTTTAATAAACGCTCAAATGATACATATTAATCATAAATAAGCTATAAATTAAAAAAAAAATAATAGGAGTAACTTTTTATTATTTTAATTAAAGTTGGTTAATAAACTTATAACCAAATTAATTAATATTTGTTTCAAGTTTATTATCTCCTTAACTTTTTAATATAATTTATATTAGGTTTAAAGTTTATAAGCCTGCCCACTTTTTTAAATCTTTCATGCTTATTAAAATTCGTAGACAAGCTGCAAGGATGTTTTAATCAAGTTTCCGGTGTTCGTTAAAACACACCGGTTATCCACACGTGTAATTATAAACGTGCACACGTGCTACTAGAGTAAGCTCCGATTGTATTCAACACATTTATATCTTGATATGATTTATTATTTGCGGTTAGTATTATTACGGAAGCTATCAATTTATTATTTTCTTAATTCGACAATCTAAGAAGAACAATGTTATTAGAGGCAGTCAATAACCTTTTGTGGATTACTTGGGATTAAATCTATTTAGAGACTAGGAAGCAATACTACGGTAACTTATAATCCTTGGAAAATATTGTTAAGAGTTCATTAGCTTCACCTGAAAATTAGTAATTTTTGTAATTTTCCACTTCATGCTTATTAAGGTGATCAATAATTCGATAAAGAAATAATAAATTTAATATGACATTTAAACACCCCCTATGTCATAGACATACCGCATTTATTAAATTTTCGATCAATTTTTATAGTTTGGGTGTTTCCGGTTTCAAGGAAACACGTGGTGGGATGGAACCGATTATGAGAAAGGGCCAAAATATAAAAAAATTACTTTGTTACTTTTTTCAAAGTTTCTTAGTATATAATAGTAATTTTATAATTTTGGAATAAAACACAAGAAAGCCTCAGCAACGAAATGCTTTCGATTATTATCATTATTTAAATTTAATTAAATATTACCTAATAAATTTGATATCAGGTTGATATGTACATTTTTGGTCATAATAAATTTATCACTCAAGTTTTTTTAAATATTTTTTTGTGTATTCAAGTCATTTGTCTTTGTCGGGTAAACCAAAAAAATTTAAGGGAACAACAAAAAAAGTGCTTCGTAAAGTTTTTAAAATTTGAAAAAACAGAAAACAATAACACAATTTTTTTTAACTATTATGAAGAATATGCGTAAAATAACAACTTGACAGGATCTTTTTTGTTTTAATTGATTTTTTAAATTTTTTGTGGAATTTAGAAAATTATGTAATTTAAAAAAATAATTTTGTAATGATAGAATTGTCCATCTTATGTCATAAGGTGTTTAATTGTTTTTATTAGATATACTTCCTTATGGTGTTGGGTAAATAAAATTCAAATTTGCAACCGGTTTCGGATCCTTTATTGGTCCATTATCAAGCCGAGCAAATAGAGTCATAAACAAACGATTATCAACATAGTAGTTTTAATTTTAGTTGTTATTTTAAACACTTTATAAATTATACAAATTATTTTGGAGTTAATTTTAAATATTTTTACAAATTCACAATAACAATTTAAAAAGCACGTGAATTTACGGGTTATGTACATTAAAAATTAAAAGTACTATGTTGGTAATCGTTTGTTTATAACTCTATTTCCTTGGCTTGATAATAGACCAATAAAGGATCCGAAACCGGTTTATTTACCCAACACCATAAGGAAGTATATCTAATAATAACAATTAAAAAAATAAGATGTAATACAACAAAAAACACATAAAAAGGCTCTGTCAAGTGATTTAAGATACACTCTTTTCGTTACTCCCGTATAATTATTTTGTTCATTTTGGTCAATCCGTTGGCAAAAAAATATTCATTTGTCTTACTACATTGTTCCCAAAAAATGGCCTGTATAATGTCAAAAAACTTTTTTGGTACCACAGAAAATAAAGAAGTTATAGCCATTTGGAAAATTTAGGAAAGTATGTACTTCCGTGAGCAATGAATACAAAAGTCACAGGGGTAGTCAATGAAAAACCTGCATTTCACATTTCCGCATATTTTCCTTACATAAAAACATGCAAAAATACTGCAGAACAATCAAAAGTCGTCTATAAAGTAAGGTATAGTATTCAACTCGTGGAGTCGCGGGTCATTCGCCATTAATCGCTCAGACTTACGACACTCGGCTTTCGCCTCGTGCCGCGATTCGTCCTCGTGAATAATGGCTTGTAATAGCCGCTCCCCGCTCGTTGATTAATGTACTATTTTCCACTCCTGTTGAGTAATGGCTTCAATGCTCAATCAATTTCAGTTGAGTAATGAGAAATTTACATTTATATAACGTCCAAGGTGTTATACTCCTTTACACCTTCATATAAAATAGAGCAAAAGGTGTACTGCTCATTGACAAAGTTAATAAATAATTTTTTTGTTTCTAGTAACATCATTATAGATTTCATGGGAAATATTCTGAAAAAAAATCCTATGAACTAATATGTTTTTTCGACTCATTAAAAAGTTACAGTAATTTTAAAATTGTAAAATGTTAATGATTTTATGGGATTTTCATGGCTAATTTGATCTTTTTTAAAAATTCATTAAAACTTATTAAATCTTTACAGCGTCATAACTCCAAAACTAAAACGAATCGGATGTATATTATTCATAGGACATATTTTTTCTCAAAATAGCATCAGCATTCATATGACAATGTAAAGAATCACGCTGTATAATTCACAAATTCAGAAATACTTAAAATTATTGTAGATGAGCACTATTATGTTTAAAATCAAATTAAAAGTATATTAAGAATCCCATTTTCTATTTGTTTTCTCATTACATTTTCTATGGATAACTAGTATTAAGTATTAATTAAAGTATCATTAACAGTTGATGTAGACTTAACTTAAAAATGATTTTCTAATATGTGTTTGGGAACAGCTTGTTTTAATTTGTTTAATATCTTAATTTTTAGTTCTTAAAATTAAACAAGGTGTCAAATAAAATAGTTAAATTGAGTTAACCATATTATTATAGTGAAATTTTATATCTGTTTTTAATTATACTTTGCTTTTTGATTTCTATCTCACCTAGTGTAATAAATTTCGAATTTCGTATCTGAAAAATTTATTTCACTTACAATAATAAATAATAAGCAAACTATATTTAAATAATTCTATTTAATAAGTTCAAATTTGAGATAATAATCTCTATTAGATCCTAGGATATGATTTTTTGTCAGAATGTCAATTAAAACGAAGACCTCTCTATTTCACGTGCTTCTAACTGCAGTAAACTCATTTGAAATACGAACTGTAAGTTGAAACAATACACGCGTTGCGGTAAAGTTTTTTTAACTCGTTTAGTGATGTTTTAACGAGGCTGAAAATCACATCCGACTATGGAATGAATTATAATGCAAAATCAGCTAATTAAAATACAATTGAAACCATAACCAATCATAAGGTTTATTTTTATGTTAATATGTCAATACCATTAACAGTAAAAAACTTACAAAAATTAATATGTTATACCCAATGGACAATTTTGAGATTCATACAATTTTTTTAATTTTCCTGTAAACCAAAAATCGTAAAAAAAATAATATATTTCATTCCAGGAAAATTTCTATTACCAAGAAATTTTTTTTTTCAAAAAATCAATTTTATTTTTTTTAAGAAGACCATGTACATTTCGAAGCCAAAATTTGAGGAAACTTAATGTTGGTTAATAAGGCATCTCTGAAAAACAAATTCGCAAAATCGGTGCATAGGCACATTGCCCATGCTTACCCGGCTACAGCCTTTTATTAATTTTGTTAAAAGGGATGTAATACAGAGTGTCCGGAAAATACCGGATCCAGTACGTTATTGAAAACACTTTAGGGATTCCCAGAAAAATATTTATTTAAAAAATCCTCTTGGCCAATTAACGAGATATGAAGGGTTAAAGTTTGGATTTTAAATTCTTTATCATTACGAATTTTTACAAACCCCTAGTTGTCATAACAAGTTGGTCTTCTTTTTCGTTGCTAAGTAATAAATTAAATTTAAATCGTATTTCAAGAATTTATTTTTTTTTTAAATTGAATATTATGACATGTACTTACTACAGGTAATTTTCAATTTAAAAAAATAAACTGTGAAGTTATTAAAATATCGATTTAAATTTAATTTTAAAATTTTGAAAGGTTTTTTCCTGCACTTACCAAAGCGCAAAAAAATAAAATTAAACAAAATTGTATTTTAACATACAACTTATTGAAAAATCATTCAAAAAATGATTAAAGCAATTAATTTGAAAATGTAAGTAAAGGAAAAGAACTAGAAACTTATTTTTTTTTTAATTTTTATGGATTTTTATGGAAAGTACCTTATTACTTTAAGAGAAAAAAATACACTCTTAATTGGCTTTCTTAGAAATAATCGAAATACTGAAAAAAACGTTGCTTTTTAACTTTTTTTCTTTGATTTTTGTATTATTATTGTTACTACTATTGAAGTGGATGGTTTTAGTTTTATGGTGATAGTTTTTTTAAATCTCTAGCAAAAAAAGGCCGACTTAAAATTCAAAACAATGGATTTCCAAAAATAAAAAATAGGCACCTTTTTTACTTTGTATAAACCCCCAATTTTTTTAGTTTTTTGACGATGAAATTTGATGCGGTTTTGTACCCCGAACTTGGATCATTCACTGACGGCTCACCCTGTATGTATACAGCTCGGTATACAGGGTATCTCAATTTGAGTTGCATTATATGGGTATCTTTGTTAGTAATAAAGTTACAGATTCGGTTAAATGGGCAATATTTTGCAGTTTTACTTATACAGATGCCATTTAAAATAATCAAAAGTTCCTAGCCATTCCAAAGATAAAAGGAAAAAACCTAAAAATTCAATTTTTGAATAAGTCGATTATTTCATTAACTAGAAATATGACAAAAAATGTTTCGGATATATTGTTTTATTAGGAGCAAAAATGACACTTTTGCTCCAAATAAAACATGCTATTTTTTTCTTCAAACGTCGATTACTGAAAGTAAAATTAATTAACATTTTTTATTTTGCACACGATCACGGCACACCACATTCTCTATTAAATGTCTACGTTCTATGGATTTGACAAATATTTTTCAATGATAGCTGCGAGCCACAGCAAAACTCTTTTGCTGCCTCCGTGGGCGGCTGCAAAAGTAGTTTGACAGTTGACAGCTTAGGCTTAGACATTGAAGTCTATGATTAACCTCTCTTCTTGTATTATTCTTGTATTAAAATAAATTGTAATTTATAAAATTTATTTCACTGTTCTTGAGATATTATTTTTTCTAATTTTCAAGAAGCGTTTTTTGGAAATATCTTTACTTTTTTAAATGGGATGATATAAGGGCCACCCCCTAATTAAATAGAGGATTTTTTCCGGTTACTGTGATATCCCATATGTATGTTTAAAATAGTTTTTGTAGGTTTTACTCAAATTTTTTACCAAAAAAAAATTCAAATTTTTTTCTTAAAGTTTTGAAAAAAAAATGTTTTTTTGTCATAAACATACTTAAAATTAACCAATGTTTGATTTTACGTAGAAAAAATCAGGGGGTTATATTTAAAATAAGAAAGTGGATGCCATTTCCTGATAAACCGGAAGTAAAATTAAAAATTTATTCGATCCATAAGATTTCTTTTGTTAGATCATATAATATACTAAAATTTTAATTTTTTATTTCCATAAATAAAGAAATGCCAGGGGTGGCCCTAGTTTCATTTCCACCCGGTATAGGATATAAGGCCAAAACATGTCTTATTATTCATTTAGTTAGTAGAAAGGTTGCCATTTGTAAATGATTAATCAATTACATACTAAAACTTATTAAACTTAACTTGCTGTACAATAAGCCGATATAATAATCTAAAGTGACAGGTTGAGTCGTCATTTGTTTAAAGAAGACCTGTCGTGGCTTACTTAAATAATTAAAATAATGTCAAATACTTCATAGTCTGTTACTTAAAACACAGATTGTAATACATTATTTATTGAAAAATCCAATATGAGGCCAAGTATGACGGCCCATTTAAAATAAGAAGGTTGCTATTGATATATTGAAAACCGAGTTTGTCTCGGAGTTTGTTATATGTTTGTAAAAATCATATTTGGATTAGTCTTTACAAAACAAATATATTTTATCCGAAACATTTTTTTAACTTTTCTAGTTAATGAAATAATCGACTTTTTAGAAAATTGCACTTTTCGGTTTATCTTCGGAATGTCTCGGAATTTTTTATTATTTTAGATGCCAAGTAAATGAGTATAAAAAACTGCAAAACATTGCCCAGTTAACCGAATCTATAACTTAATTAATAACAAAGTTGCCCATGCAATGCAATTCAAATTGGGACACCCTGTATATTATAATATGTAAAAAAATAATATTTTTGTACCAAGTATTTTGCAGCTCCATACACCCCCATTTAAAATTCCCGGTTGCGCCAATGATTTTAATATCAGCTTATAGTATACTTTATTCTAAAAATGAAATAAGAAACAAAAAACTGAACAAAAACTTAACAGTTATATTTTTTGCGGACCACCCTGTGTAGATGTTTAAAAAAGCTTCATTATTTTTTATTGCCACACTCCTCATTATACGTTGTGACGAATGATGAGCTAAATCTTCCGTTTGATTCGTTATGAAAGCAGTTTATTAATTGGATTTAATTAAATTCTTTGCTCAATTATTTTGAAGAATGTAAAATTTTTACAATTGTTAAAGTTGAGATCTTATTTCTGCTTAGAAAAGTAGGGGGTGCCACATCAAAACAAAAAGTTGATGATGGCTTCTTAAGGATAGTCAAAGTCAATAATATTTTAAGGATAGTCGGCAAAATGTTTAACTCTAATTTCTCCGTTCCTTGGTAATGCGGTGTGCGTATAAAAGATATACAGGGTGAGTTTAAAGAAAGGAATAAAAATCATAACTACGTTATCTTTTGCAATTTAAAAAACCGCAAAAGACGTGTCGCATTGTTTTTGAAAACCTTGATTTTGAACCCAACAATATTTTTTTCTCAGTTGACATGACGTCACTATGACGTCATAATTTTTTTTAAATGGATTAATATGGTTTTTATACCATAAAATAATACCTTATTAAGACTGTTTTACAACGGTACCAAAAAGATTATACCAGCACCATCTTACCAGGCTGAAGTTACATTCGAATGCATTCGGATTCGATTTTAGGTTCATTTGTACATTCGTTTTTTGCATTCGTTATTTTTTCAGAAAATGTATACCCGCATTTTTTTATATTATGGTAATATAAGAGTAAGCAATAAATGTTAGTGAAAATATTTGATCTAGGTAGGGTCTGACGTGTAAAAAAATTGAAAAAATCGATAAATTAGGAAGCCGTGAATGATAATTACTTTCTCGTAATCAAAAAAAAATGTATACCCTCCAATTTTTTACAGATTGTTAATATACTAGTAAGCAATCAAAATATGTAAAATTTTTGATCTAAATAGGGTCCAACATAGAAAAAAAATTAAAAAAGCGATAATTTATGAAGTCGCCACCTTATTTTTTTAATTTCTCCTAATCAAAGAAATGTATACCCTCCATTATTTTGCAGATTGTTACTATAATAGTAAACAATAAAAACTAGTAACATTTTTTAATGTAAGTAGGGTCCAACATAGAAAAAAATTGAAAAAATCGATAATTTATGAAGTCGCGAATGGTAATTTCTCGTAATCAAAAAAGTGTATACCCGCCAATTTTTTACAAATTGTTAATACAATAGTAAGCAATAAAAATATGTAAAATTTTTTGATGTAAGTAGGGTCCAACATAGAAAAAAATTGAAAAATCGATAATTTATCAAGTCGCAAATGGTAATTAATTAATTTCTCGTAATCAAAAAAATGTATACCCGCCAATTTTTTACAGATTGTTAATATAATAGTAAGCAATAAAAATATGTAAAAATTTTTGATCTAAATAGGGTCCAACATAGAAAAAAATTGAAAAACCGATAAATTATGAAGTCGCGACCTTTATTTTTTAAATTTCTCCTAATTAAAAAAATGTATACTCGTCAAATTTTTGCAGATTGTTACTATAATAGTAAACAATAAAAACTAGTAAAATTTTAGGGTCCAACATAGAAAAAATTGAAAAGAACGATAATTTATGAAGTCGCGACCTTTATTTTTTTTATTTTTCCTAATCAAAAAAATGTATACCCGCGAATTTTTTACAGATTGTTAATATAATAGTAAGTAATAAAAATATGTAAAAAAATTGATGTAAGTAGGGTCCAACATAGAAAAAAATTGAAAAAATCGATAATTTATGAAGTCGCTAATGGTAATTAATTAATTTCTCATAATCAATAAAATGTATACCCGCCCATTTTTTGCAGATTGTTAATATAATAGTAAGCAATAAAAATATGTAAACATTTTTGATGTAAGTAGGGGCCAACATAGAAAAAAATTGAAAAAATCGATAATTTATGAAGTCGCGAATGGTAATTATTTAATTTCTCATAATCAAAAATATGTATACCCGCCAATTTTTTACAGATTGTTAATATAATAGTAAGCAACAAAAATATGTAAAAATTTTTGAAAGAAGTAGGGTTCAACATAGAAAAAAATTGAATTAACCGATAATTTATGAAGTCGTCACCTTTATTTTTTTTTAATCTCTCCTAATTAAAAAAATGTATACCTGCCAATTTTCTGCAGATTGTTACTATTAATTAGGAAAAATTAAAAAAATATAGGTGGCGATTTCATAAATTATCGGTTTTTTCAATTTTTTTCTATGTTGGACCCTACTTATTTCAAAATTTTTTACATATTTTTATTGATTACTATTATATTAACAATCTGCAAAAAATTGGCGGGTATACATTTTATTGATTATGAGAAATTAATTAATTACCATTCGCGACTTCATAAATTATCGATTTTTTCAATTTTTTTCTATGTTGGACCCTACTTACATCAAAAATGTTTACATATTTTTATTGCTTACTATTATATTAACAATCTGCAAAAAATTGGCGGGTATACATTTTATTGATTATGAGAAATTAATTAATTACCATTCGCGACTTCATAAATTATCGATTTTTTCAATTTTTTTCTATGTTGGACCCTACTTACATCAAATTTCTTTACATATTTTTATTGCTTACTATTATATTAACAATCTGCAAAAAATTGGCGGGTATACATTTTATTGATTATGAGAAATTAATTAATTACCATTCGCGACTTCATAAATTATCGATTTTTTCAATTTTTTTCTATGTTGGACCCTACTTACATCAAAAATGTTTACATATTTTTATTGCTTACTATTATATTAACAATCTGCAAAAAATTGGCGGGTATACATTTTATTGATTATGAGAAATTAATTAATTACCATTCGCGACTTCATAAATTATCGATTTTTTCAATTTTTTTCTATGTTGGACCCTACTTACATCAAATTTCTTTACATATTTTTATTGCTTACTATTATATTAACAATCTGCAAAAAATTGGCGGGTATACATTTTATTGATTATGAGAAATTAATTAATTACCATTCGCGACTTCATAAATTATCGATTTTTTCAATTTTTTTCTATGTTGGACCCTACTTAGATCAAAAATGTTTACATATTTTTATTGCTTACTATTATATTAACAATCTGCAAAAAAATGGCGGGTATACATTTTTCTGATTACGAGAAATTAATTACCATTCAAAACTTCATAAATTATCGATTTTTTTCAATTTTTTTCCATGTTGGACCCTACTTACATCAAAAATTTTTACATTTTTTTATTGCTTACTATTATATTAATAATCTGTAAAAAATTGGCGGGTATACATATTTTTGATTACGAGAAATTAATTAATTTTCATTCGTGGTTTTCAATTTTTTTACACGTCAGACCCTACCTAGATCAAATATTTTCACTAACATATATTGCTTAGATGTATGTGAACTTGCAGAAGATTTGGATAAATATTTATAAGTACTGGGTTCAAAAAATTCCTTATATCCAACTTGATCTTGATCTTGATCAAGTTGGATATAAGGAATTTTTTGAACCCAGTACTTATATATATTGCTTACCCTTATATTACCATAATATTGAAAAATTGGGGGTATACATTTTCTGAAAAAATAACGAATGCAAAAAACGAATGTAAAAATGAACCTAAAATCGAATCCGAATGCATTCGAATGTAACTTCAGCCTGGTCGCCATCTTCCGGTTATTAAAAAAATTTCCCCTTAAACATTAGTTTAAAGTAAAGCATAAAAATCATAATTACGTTATTTTTTGGAATTGAAAGACGTGTCGTATTGTTTTTCGAAAACTTTATTTTGAATTCATCAAAAAATTTTTAAAGGGATTGATATTGTTTTTATGGCATAAAACAATAGTTAATAATTTTTGTTGTTGATTACTTAATAAAGTTTTTCAAAAACAATGCGACACGTCTTTTACGGATTTTAAAAATTCCAAAAGATAACGTAATTATGATTTTTATGCGTTACTTTAAACTAATACTTAAGGGGAAATTTAATATTTTTTTTAAACCGGAATATGGCGCTGATGTAATCTTTTTGGTACTGTTGTAAAACAGGTATTATTTTATGGTATGAAAACCATATCAATCCATTTAAAAAAAATTTATGACCTCATAGTGACGTCATATTAACCGAGAAAAAAATATTGTGGGGTTTAAAATAAAGTTTTTCAAAAACAATGCGACACGTCTTTTATGGTTTTTAAAGATAACGCAGTTATGATTTTTATGCCTTACTTTAAACTAATGTTTAAGGGGAAATTTAATGATTGTTTTTAAAAACCGGAAGATGTCGCTGGTATAATCTTTTTGGTACCGTTGTAAAACATTCTTAATAAGGTATTATTTTATGGTATAAAAACCATATCAATCCATTTAAAAAACATTTATGACATCATGTCAACTGAGGTTCAAACTAAAGGTTTTCAAAAACAATGCGACACGTCTTTTGCGGTTTTTAAAAATTCCAAAAGATAACGTAGTTATGATTTTTATTCCTTACTTTAAACTCACCCTGTATGTAACTGTACGGAAGAGATGCCAATAATTGAACGTACGATTATGCTGGAGTTTTTAAAATAAACATAACTTAATTAAGAATTAAGCAAATTGAATTTTGTAAATTAATCCTGAAAGTAAAGTAAAGAGACTACGACCTTTGGAATTTAATTTTTTAAATAGTTTCACTCGTACTTTCATAATAAGGTTCTAAATTGAGCCTAAGTTGCATATTTTTGGACGTTTTCAACATATCCAAAAACTGAAAAATAAAAAAAAATAGAAAAGTAAAATCGTGTAAAGTCGTGAACTATGTTTTGTCTATTTCTTTAAAGAAATCGAAATTTACTGGCCTGTAAACTAAATCTTGGTACACCCTGTATAATTTCTTCTCATAATTTTTTATTTAAATCAAGTATGCTTTGTTGATGATTTTTAAAACTAAGAGGAGTATCTCACTGAAGGTCACGTATCTTATTGGGAAAAATTTAAAGACAAAAACCAAAAAGCATGTACTTGATTTTAATAAAATTATTGATAATAAAATAAACAATATCAGGGGTGCAAAAAAGTTCTTAAAATACCTGTAAATTTTTTTGGAGGCGAAGTAAAATATTGGTTGCTGAAAAAAAAGAGGAACACCATGCATAATTTTTCATCGCTCCCCCTAGAATTTGACTCTGGATCCGCTACAGTTTCCATCTAAATGTTTATTTAATTTTTAATACTTCCAATTTCGACAGTTCTTTACACCTATTTCGATTGTTTTTCTGACAGTTTAATTCCAATGTTGCCATATTTATTAGGGGCAAAAATTAGACTTTCATGGTGTGTATGCAGCATTTGCAGGACGAGCAAACGCAGCTTTGGTAAAGAAAAATTAAAAAAGGATTTTTAAGCTTTTAAATAAAGGGTATATTATAGGTACGATTTTAGATGAATCTGTTTAATTTATGAAGAAATTCATTGAAACTCGCAATCTAAAAGGCATTCACAATACTTTTATTTTTAATTGCATACTGTGTTTATTATTTTCAGTTGCTATTCTGTATTCTATACTATTATGAAAATTGATTTACTTTAAAAATTTAAAACTATAAACCTTTAATAAATTTGAAACTTTAAAAAATTTAATTAGCTTTGTAACAGTTTTAAAGTTTTATATTTTAACAAATTTTACTTATATTTTTATTAATTATTGAAATTTTTACCTTGATTAGCTTATTAATCCCCATACAGAGCCGTTAAAATAATCCAAATCACAGAAAAACCAATCACTTTTTAAAAAAGTTTAAAGACGCATTCGCATCGCAAAGCAACTTTTTTAACACGCGAAGCGCATCAAACATGAATGAAATGTGAGCGTCGAGAACGCGCTCTGCTCGTTCTGTTTCTGTGGATGAGCGCGAGCGCTAAAACTTTTCCCCTTGGCGATGCCGTGTTCGTAGTTTCGTAGCTATTCGCCTTCTTTCGTTCTTCGTCCAACGGTTGACTGCTAGAGAAAAAGGTGTAAAGTAATAAAAGTTACGGTCGGGCGTTTGAATTAGCCGTAGATGATAACGATATTATTTGTGTTTGTTCAACGAGTCTGAAATATAATCTTGGATGTGCTAAAAATATCTTGCAATTTCTACTCGGTGCTCTTAAGTCAGGAACATCTGGCGATTTGACCACATAAGCAAGAGATTCCCGAATATTTGATATCTTTAGCTGCGATGCAGACTACAAAGAAATTTTCTCTTTCATTTTACCCCACTTTACATATCTTGTCGGATTGAATTCTAAGTAAAAAGGGTTTTTGGGTATTGATCTGACATTTCAAAGAGGATTTTGAAAGATTAAAGTTTTCCAAGAAAATTAAGAAATTCTAACGGCTTTTTTTGTATGTAAATAATAAATAAAAGCTGCTTTCTTTCTTCTTCGACTTTAAAAACTAAAGTCTTATGTAAGTATAAAAATTGAAACACAATAAAAAAACCTTTTTACCAAAAAAAAATCAAAATTAATATTTTAAATTTTATTTAAAAAAAATATACATAATATGACAAATAACTATAATATAACCTGTAGCCTGTAGCTTAGAATGAGGAAGAAAAACGAAAAAAAGAATTGATATTTTTATATCTTATATTTTAGAAATCATAATTATAAATAAGTTGTTTTTTGTTTCAATTCGATACGACAAATATTAACATAAATATAAGCGTTTGAAGTTTAAGAAAATTATCCCCTCCGCTTCAACTACGCGATATATTCTGACGTCATTTCTTCCGAACGCTGTCCGTTCCGTACACGCGTATAGTGCACTTGATTCTTTCTACACGTTTTTATAGTTATTATCTTTTAATACTCTGATAAAATATTACTATTAGTTATTAATTAAAGTAGGAGAATTATTTATTAATTTAAAATTTACATCTTTATAATTTTTTACTTATGAAATTTCACTTTAAATGTTATACAACTTTAGTGTGGTTTTTACAAGTGTGTAGCTAATTATTTTAGGTTGTAGTATAAAGAAATAAGAAAAAAATTAAAAAAATTCAAGGCAGTACGACTTTTTATTCAAAAGATATGAATTTTTATATAAAATATGGCTTTCTAACAAACGAGTAAAGGTGTATTGTAAAAAATTCATATTTCGCTACTAAAATTAAAAACGAAAATTCGTACAGATAAGTTTGTAAAAATTTTCGATATTATCTTATTAAATTTTTTTAAATTTAATTATTTTTTAAGGTACATTACCTAGAATAATTTACTTTTGTTTGAGTTTTTGGGGTGTAAATTTTTTTTGGGGGGTGTAGAGGGCAAGTGATCCCCTACATTTCATCTATTTTCTATTATCTTTCATTTGCGGGATCGATTTTTAAAGGATTCGAAAAAATATTTTTTGAGATATTTTTAAGGCTTAAAATATTTCATGGAAATCCATTTTTATTGTTTTTCTCGAAAACTATAAAATTTAGCGATTTCAAATTTTTACCAAAGGTAAACACCATGGATAGACGCGTTTTAAAAAAATATTTGGTTAAAATCGGTTAAACAGTTTTTTTGGAAAAAATTGACAAAATTTTGGCAAAATGTTGGTACAAATACGGGCCTGGACGACGTAATTTTATACCGAAAATTAAAATTTTCAGGGAATTTGGTGGGGGAGGTAACGGTGCGAATTTTAAGCTATTACTCGTCCCGGGGGTTATAATAGATTAGAAGATATTAATTATTTTGTGAAAAGTGAAAAATTTCAGACCGCAATTTAGGTTCCAAACGGAGATTTTGCATATTTTTGCTACATTTTCGGCCATAACTCGATAACGAAAGGAGATAGCGAAGTGATTCTTTTTTTGTCTTAAAGTGGACCATGAAAGCTTTCAGAAAATGTACACTCCGTTAGGGTAGAAAATTTGAGGGACTGATTAAACCGAAACTCGAATAAAAATGCTATGCTCATTACACCACAAATATTGTTGTTCTTTGATAATCTGATGTAAAAATGAGAAAATTTTAAAAATTGGCGGCTGCAGAGGGGGCTGACCAAAGCGCGCGTTTTCGCTATTTTATTAACATTTCACTTGGGATTTTTTTTTTCAAGTCCAGGGGTAAAATATAATCGTGCTGATTTTTTCTCGCATAAATAATAAAGAAAGAAGGGAAATATAAAACATTGGAATATTATAGACGGTTATCATTAAAATCAATTTTTCATAAATATCCAAAAAATATGTGATAAATCATAAATCCATCTATAGTACAGTAAAATTAGCACAAAAACAGTCCGAATAAGGAAACAATTGCGGAGTTAAAGAAACTCGGCTTATTTGTAGCTTAAATCATGTACATTTAGGATCTAAAGAGTCCCGAATTGTGGAATACCTGCTTAGGGAGTTATGGGGGTGGAAAAGGGGATGAAAATTGTTTTTTCCAAATATCTCGGTTTCTATCAATCCTTCGATAAAATTATTTATTATCACCCAAGTAACAAATTTTGTCAAAATTACGTAAAATTTACGTGATAAGCGAATCTAGATAATCAGATGAATTTGATGAATCAAGCGATTGTGCGACCACAACCGTGCGTAGTACAATTCAATTCAGCGACGATTTCAAAATTTGACGGCGAATCAGGTGACATTCAAGCAAATGCAAGATTATTTTCGAGACAATTGGAAGATTTAGCAACAATCAATGGTTGGCATGAAGATCAAAAATTACCAATAGCGTTGTCGAATTTAGTTGTTGCAGAAAAGCAATGGCAATTGGCAAAGGTTGACACAATTAATACTTGGAGATCATACGAAGAACTATTTAGAGCCACATTCATAGGTGAGCGATCTATGTCTGAACGGTGGACTAAAATGAAGGGATGTACACAAAAGAAGGAACAAAATATATATAGTTATTTCCACGAATAGATTCGTTTATGTATTGAATTAAATCTACCTTGGTCCGATCAAAGAATCGAAATTATTGAAGGATGGTATTCAAAAGAATTGTCAATGCATTTGATGGCATGTCAGTTTGGAGAAACTGATGCTATGATAAATGAAATACAAAATTTCGAAAGAATTAATAATGCTAGACGAGAGAGAATTAGAAATTTTTCATCGAAAATGTCTATAATGGGACCTGAGAAGAATGGATCAAGATTAACGAATGATGTAGATAATTTTACAAAAAAGGAAATTATTTGTTTTCGATGCAAACAACCAGGTCATGTATCAAGGGATTATAAAACCAAGGATGGAAGAATATGTTTCAAATGTAAGCAATCAGGTCACTTGGCAAATGCTTGTACAATAAGACCCGAAAATATAAAATTTGTTCAGGCAGTTCAACCATCTGTTACAAAATATTTAAAACGAGTTAAACTAAACGGTCAGATCGAGTTCATGGGATTTATCGATACAGGATCAGATTCTTGTTTAATTCGAGAATCATTAGTTGTAAATCGAATGATGATCGATGAAACAAAGTCGACTCCTTTGTATGGATTTGCAGGAAAATCTAAAATGAAGACGATGAGTGTACTAACATTATGGGCTGATATGGAAATTGATGGAGTTATTTGTAATAGAATTCCTATTTTAGTTCTTCGTGACAAAGATATGCCAGTTGATGCGTTTATCGGTAGATCGTTCTTAGACAGATCAAATGTTGTATATTGTAAAAGAAATGATGACTTAATTATAATAACAGATGACAATCCAGTTCATAATATACAAATTGAGAATTTATAGTGGCATCAATTAATAGTGAAATTACTCCATTCTTTAAAGAAAACAATGATATTAAAGAAGAAGAAATACAAATTGGTTTGGCAGTTAATCATGAAGAAAATAAATCTTTAAAACAAGAAATGAAGAAACTACTGGGAGAAGTTGGTGATTTAAAAGATCGTGTTATAAAAGTTGAAGAAACTACTTTGAAGAATCAAATTCTTACGTTGGAAGAAGAAAACGCGGTATAAATTCACTATAGGGTGTAGGCGTATTTTATTCAAAAAAGTTTGTCGTTGCCATAGTTTAGCATATCGTCAAATGTCAAAACAATTAAGGAGAAAGGAATAATAACCCTGTTGAAGTTATAATTATTATTTATTATAAAAACTAAACTAAAACTAACCATCGCCAGCAATTCGCCATCAAAAGAAACAGTAACACTCCTCTAGCCCATACCAAGATTTGGCTATTATTTCAATATTTTCCATTATTATTTTACAAATTTAATTTAATATGACTATTTGAATCTAAATGAATGGTGATAATTGGTGACAGCAGCTGACACTAAATATTTTTAAATATTTGTCGCCAAGATACGTTACGCGCGCGTGGACACGCCCACACCCTATAGTGAATTTCAACCGAAAACGCTTCTTTGATTAAAGAAATTTCTTGTTTAAGGAGGGAAATTGATTGTCTTTGCCAAGAACGGCAATTCTTATCGAAAAATTTAAAAACCTGCGAAGATAATTTAGCCAAAAATAATAACGTTGAAGAAATTGGGAAGAAAAATGATTTAGAAGAAGTTATTCGGATATTAAATGAAGAAATGATGAAAGAAAAGGAGGTATTGTTGGAACAGCATTTGTGTTCGGATAACAAGAAAATAGCTGATGAAAATCAAGATTTAAAAATGGTTAACCAAATTTTGAAGAAAGAAAATAATATTTTATATGGATTTTTACCGGAATTTACAGATGAAGCGATCAGACGAATTCTAGATAGAAATGGAGATGAATGGATACCACCAACTAAGCTGCCAGAAGAAGTGCAAAAAATATTAATTAAAAAGAAAGATCGTATGAAGCAGAACTTTGATAAATCGCTTGTGCCAGCAACAATTTTGATACCTGAGGAAATCGCGGTGAGGAAAACGCGACCAGATGAAAGGGGTAAAATGGATCTGAAGTATGATGGTCGAGAATGGTTTGAAACGACAGCACATGTAAGCATGTTGAAAGTTTATCGGGGAGATGAAGATATGGAGGACCGACCAAGACGAAACAGGCGGATTCCTTCAAGATTTTCTGAATTTTATATCTTCGAGGGCGAAGATCATGCAGGATGGCCCAATCCCCAATGTGAATAATTATTAGTAGATGTAGGAGGCATTGTTAAACAATAGAACAGTGGTTGTTATTATTGAGAGTTGTGAGTTGTAGTTATCATGTAATGTTGTGAATATCAATTTATAAAATAAAGATTATTTGAGTTGAGAAGAGACTTTAACAACCTATAAGGAAGCTACCTATAAGTTAATTTCGTTAAATTTATGTAATGCCGACGTAAAATTTACTACGTATTTCCCAAATATTTCATAACGTTAATAATACAGATGTTCGACAACGATTTTCGCTCACGACTACCAACTTTTATTTCTTAGAATGAAATATGTTGGGAACATGAATCCATTATAAGTTAAAGTATCCATGATGGTTTACTAATATTTATTATGCATTATATTATGTAGTGTTCGGGGTGTTGTTGAAACTACTCGCCAATGCTTCAAATTTGGTTGCAATAAAAAAAATTCTGTGAAACTTATGGATTTTATCTTGAAATAATACAATTTCCCATTCAA
Organism: Stenus bimaculatus; assembly: GCA_963971135.1. Classification (NCBI taxonomy): domain Eukaryota; kingdom Metazoa; phylum Arthropoda; class Insecta; order Coleoptera; family Staphylinidae; genus Stenus; species Stenus bimaculatus. Next base: position 54,664,460 of record OZ020180.1, on the reverse strand, counting down.
AAGGAACACCCAGTATATTTTTGCATTTTAGTGGTTTTCATAAAAATACCATTAAATTGACCTAGCATAGTGTGGTCCACGATTAATACTTTCGGAATTACGCCCATTTGAAAATCGTATTTTTATGCAACTTCATTTACACCGGAAGTTGGAACCAACTGCCCCAACTTCGCCATTTTTGTTGAGGATTGACAGCAACCGTAAGCTAGGCAACGAGATAAAATAATAAATAAATAGACTGATGTCATAATTAATAATTGTAACAATAATCATCGTGCGTGTTTGTATTGAATAAAATAAAAGCTTATTGATACGAATCTTTGTTAATCCACTGTACCAATTAACTATAACAACAGGTTATGGGCCCAGGAGCTAATAACAAATATAAATCATAAGTATAAATTTTTTTTACGAATCACCATGAACGCGATGACAAGGATCCAGCCATTGAATAAGTCCAACTATGACACCTGGAAAATCCAGGCAGAGGCGCTGCTCATAAAGACCGGAGGATGGGAGTATGTAAATGGCTCGAAAACAAGACCAACAGCAAACTCATCAAACCAAGCCGAAGTCGCAGAAGTCACGTCTTGGGACAACAATGACCTAAAAGCTAAGTCAGACCTTATATTATCTATTGAAGTATCAGAATTGCGAGACATAAAATATTGCAAAACTTCAAGAGAGGTTTGGACCAAGCTTTCCACGATCCATGAATCAAAAGGTCCCGCCAAAAAGGCAAACCTTCTGAAGCAACTACTGTTCACGAAGATGACTGAGGGGGAAGACACTCATGCTCATCTATCCAAGCTGGAGACAACTGTCGATAAACTCCGTGACATGGAGCTTGAAATCAATGAGGAGTTACTCTCAATAATTCTCCTATACAGCTTACCAGAGTCCTACGATAACTTCCGTGTAGCAATTGAAAGCAGAGATGTACTACCAACGATGGAAAGCCTTCGAATAAAGATTCTTGAAGAAAGTGAATCAAGACATGACAGACAAGAAAAACAACCATCTAACAGTGCATTGGCAGCATGGAAACAAAAAGGATCAAAGCAACAAAGTTATCAACAACAAATAGGGAACAAAGGTAACAAGAAATTCATGAAATGTCAGAAATGCAAAAAGAAGGGACATCTAACAGCTGACTGCTGGTTCAATAAGAAGAATGCGGAATCCTACGTTGCAGTTGAACAATGCACATCAGTGCATGAATATGTTAAAAAGAATAATTGGATACTAGATAGTGGATGCACTTCACACATGTGCAATGAAAAAGATAATTTTATAGACTTAAAACCATCCATTAAGAAAGTGAATATGGCAAATGGAACAAATTCACAAACTATTGGAATTGGATCTGTAAAATTGAATGTACTAGTTGGAAACACATTAAAAACATGTGATTTATCCAATACATTATACATTCCTAACTTGAATCTAAACTTAATGTCTGTATCCAAGTTAACTGAAAAAGGTTACAACGTTACATTCTATCATGATAAAGCGATCATTCGCAACTTGAAAGGAATTCCCACTACAGTAGCAATCAAACAAGATAATTTGTATGTCATCAAACAAAGCAACGAGCAAATAAATTTATGCAGTATGAAGCAAGATAAAGACTTCGATCTTTGGCACAATCGTTTCGGTCATGTGAATAAAAAGACGTTAAGCGAAATGATATTAAAAGAATCTGTACTTGGGATTAAACCATTGCCAAGGTACATGAAAACTGACAAAGACTGTGAAATATGCATTCAAGGAAAAATGACACGAAAAGAATTTCCTAAGTCATCATTGAATAAAGCAAACGAACTTCTAGAGATCGTTCACACTGATTTATGTGGACCAATTCCCGTAATGTCAAACGGACGAGCTCGTTACATGGCAACATTCACTGATGAATACTCGAGGTACACAGTTGTAAAAATGCTGAAACAAAAATCAGATGTGTATGACGCCTTCGTAGCGTACCACAAAATGGCTGAAGTAGTAACAGGCAAGAAATTAATGTACTTACAGTCTGATAATGGTCTAGAATTCGTCAATACGAAAATGAATGACTATTTGACAAAACATGGCATACAAAGAAGACTAACAGCTCCCTACACGCCACAGCAAAATGGTATAGCTGAGCGTAAAAATCGTACACTAATGGAAATGGCCAGATGCATGTTGATCAAATCAAAATGCCAAGCCAGTTTCTGGGCTGAAGCTGCATCAACAGCAAATTATATCCGAAACAGATGCGTCTCGAGAAGCACTTGTCCGAAAACACCGTACGAAATATGGCTAGGGAGGAAACCAGTCGTTACTCACTTGAAAACGTTTGGATCAAAGGCGTACGTGTTAAACAAACGACCAAATAGAACTAAAATGGAAGCAAAGTCCGAACTTGGTAAATTTGTTGGGTATAGCGACGAAAATAAAGCGTACCGGATCTGGATGGAGAAAGAAAAACGTATCGTCATTAGCCGAGATGTTAAATTCATAGAAGGAGAATTTCATGAGGATAAAATGACAAACAACGAACCATATAACATCATTGAATTTAATTTATTGCCGCCTCAATTTGAAACACCTCAAGATAAAAAAGAATCCGTTCAGGAAGAAATTGAACAGGATAAAAATGAATCCCAACCGGAAACATTCAGCAAATTTCTTGAAGAAGAAGAAAATCAACAAGGCGAAAGCAACGATTCGGAGTACAACCCGAGTGATGACCAAGATGAAACGCAAACACCAGAAGCAGCATCAAGAAAATCAGAAAGAAAACCATGCCCAAAGCAATGGAATGATTACTATTGTAATGCCGTAATGGAAGAACCAAATACGTTTCAAGAAGCATCAAAAGGAGAGGAAAAGAACGAATGGCAAGAAGCAATGAAAAACGAAATCAAAGAAACTTGGATATTAGTAGACAAGCTTAAAGATATTAAAAACCTACTGAGGGAGGTATTACCAGAAAAAATAAAGCCAACACCAGTTTTCTGTGACAACAAATCAGCAATTTGCTTATCTGAATCAGAGGCTATCAAGCAAAGAACAAAACACATAGACATCAAATTTCATTTCGTAAAGGAAAAGGTTGCCACCAATGATGTCCAAATAAACCATTTAGAAACCAATGAAATGGTGGCTGACTACCTCACTAAGGCCGTCAATAAAGAGAAGCAAGTCGCATTCAGAACTTCGAGTGGACTTGCGTTCAGGGGGAGTGATGCGAGTGGGTCTTTACACCGTAGTATAGGTCAAAAACACTCTTTAAAAAATTACTGATGGATTATAGGATAAAGATTATTTTGTAAAAGAAAATAATTGTTATTTTCTAAAATAAGTGTATTTTGTACAAACTATTGAGTTATTATGACATTTTATATATCTTTTTTTTTAAGATAACTAGATTATTATAACAAACAACAAAACTTATCGCAAATTACCAACAAACAATAAAATAACCATTTTCGGCGGAAACATACTCCCGGCCTTGAAAATGAAAGTTTTCAAAAAATTATTCACAGTTCTGAGATGTAGGCAACGGACAAATCTTGGTGGCCGCACGTTTTATAACACCAGTGTTGATTTTGATGGAAACTACTCTAACAACTTCATCTTTTCCTTTAAAAACCTCGATGATTCGTCCCAATTTCCAAAATAGAGGAGGGAGATTATCATCCTTTATTAAAACCAAATCCCCGATTTTGATGATCTTGCTGGACCTGTTCCACTTCTTTCTTTGTTGAAGTTCACATAAATATTCCTTTGACCATCTTATCCAAAAATCTTGACGAAGTTTTTGCAAATGCTGGTATGTACTTAACCGATTCTCAGGAATTGAAGATAAATTCATTTCCGGTAATGCATTTTGATGACGCCCAAGAAGAAAATGCGAAGGAGTTAAAGGATTCAAATCTGAAGGATCCATAGAAAGTGGACCAATGGGTCTAGAATTTAATATTGCCTCTATTTGCACCAGAACAGAATTTAAATCTTCATAAGTAAGTAAACAATTACCTATTACGCGTTTCATATGAAATTTCATTGAACGTACTCCTGCTTCCCAAAGACCTCCAAAATGAGGTGCTTGAGGAGGTATATAATGCCATTTAATATCTAACTTTGATATTTCGTTTTGAAAATTTAACTGGTTAGTTTTTAAAAATGTTATTAATTCGCGCATTTCGTTATTTGCCCCTACAAATGTGGTACCATTATCAGAAAATATTTCAGCAGGGAGACCCCTTCTTGAGATAAATCTTTTTAATGCAGATATGAAACAATCTGTGGTTAAATTTGAAACAAGTTCAATATGAATTGCACGAGTATTAAAACAGACAATTAAACAAGCATATGCCTTGCTAAGTTTACACCCACGTCCCTTTCTATCTTTGACTTGAAATGGGCCTGCATAATCTATTCCGCAAATAGTAAAAGGTAAATTTGGAATTAACCTCTTTTTTGGTAAATTACCCATAAATTGATCAATTGAAATTGGCTTGGCCTTAAAACATTTAATACATTCATGACATGTTCTTCTAGCAAGATCTCTTCCGCCAATAGGCCAAAATAATTCACGAATATTTGAAAGAAGCAACTGAGGACCAGCGTGCATATATTTCTTATGATAATAATTAAAAAGTATTTTGATAAACCCTTGTTTAGCATCAATTACTATTGGATGCTTTTTATTAAAAGGCAAATCGGCATTTTCTAGCCTACCACCTACGCGAATTAAAACAAGATCGTCAATAAAAGGATTTAATTTGGCAATTTTACTCGAATGATGTACTATTTTCCTTCTTTTGAGAAATTTGTATTCCGCATTAAAAGAAATTTTTTGATGCATTTTAAATAATTGATTAGTAGCATCTCTAAGTTCAATTACCGATATTGGCCCTAAAATGCGATTCTGCTTTGGGATTTTACAATTATGTAAGAATCTCTTCATAAAAGAGAATACCCTTTGCAATTTAATAAAAGAGGAATATTTATTGAGAAGACTGATTTCGAAAGTATAACTGATGGATGCGATCAATACTGTATTTGTTTTCATCTCAGGTAAATCATTTGGAATCTGAGATCTGAGAAAAGTTGGCCATTTTGATGTATCTGACATTAACCACGATGGACCATTCCACCATAAGAGGCTATCAACTAACACCTTAGCAGTCACACCCCTGGAAATTAAATCCGCAGGATTATCGTTGGACCTGACGTGTCCCCATTTGCAATTGGTTGTCAAGTTTTGAATTTCCGCTATTCTATTACCCACAAATTGTTTTAAACTAGAAGGATTTGACCTTAACCAATATAAAACGATTGATGAATCTGTCCATAAATAACAATTATTAATTAAATTATTCAAACTTAAAGATTTAATTACTTTATTTACCAATCTTGAAAGGACTAAAGATGCACACAATTCAAGGCGAGGAATACTTGTGGATTTTATTGGTGCCACCCTAGATTTTGCACATAAAAGCTTTATGTTTGATTTACCCTGATCATTAATGCTCTGTATATAAATACAGGCTCCATAAGCTGTAGTGGAGGCATCAGAAAAACCGTGAATATTTATTGCAACAGTATTTTTTAACAAGACATGCCTAGGAATCTGGAAAGAATTTAATGACATGAGATTGGAAATAAAATCTACCCAATTTTTCCTTATATTACAAGAAACAGGTTCATCCCAAGACAATTTCTCCAACCAAAGTTGTTGCAATAAAACCTTACTCACAATTATAACAGGACCAAGTAACCCTAATGGATCAAATATTTGTGAAATTGTAGATAATATAGTTCTTTTGCAAATTTCTGTTGGTAAATTTATTTCAGGTATTTTGTATTGTATAACGTCTTCACCGGGATTCCAATATACCCCAAGAGTTTTAGCGCATTCACCAAAATTTATGGGCATTATTTTTATACTATCATTGCTATTTGAAAATATTTTAATTACTTCGGGATCATTAGAAATCCATTTGCGTAAATCAAAACAACCTTGACTTAAAACATCAGAAATTTGTTGAATTAAAAAAATAGCATGAGATGATGATTCCGATCCAGAAAGTAAATCATCCACATAAAAATCTCTTTTTATTATTTCCGAAACTTCAGGAAATTTATCTTGATTCTCCTTAGCCAATTGATGAAGACATCTAATTGCTAGAAATGAAGCTGAAGCCGTACCATAAGTAACTGTATTTAATTCGTACGTTTCGAGAGGATGTGATTGATCTGCACGCCAAAGAATGCACTGCATATGACGTTGCTCTGGATTAATTAATACCTGTCTATACATTTTTCCAATGTCAGCTGAAAACGCTATTAAATGACGTCTAAATCGTAACAAAATTGAAAAAATATCTTCTTGAATGATAGGACCAACTGATTGAATATCATTCAAAGAAACTCCAGTTGAAGTGGTGCATGATGCATCAAAAACTACACGTAATTTGGTAGTGATACTACATTCTTTTAAGACACCATGATGAGGCAAATAATAAATATCTTTTATGAATTCTGGATTTTTTAATTTAGTCATATGATTTAGATTTTTATATTCCTCCATAAATTCAATATACATATGCTTTAATCTTGAATTTGAATGAAATCTTCTTTCCATGGAATAAAATCTATTAATTGCTTGAGTTTTGGAATGACCTAACTTAGATACATCGTCCTTTAATGGAATTGAAACGATGAATCTACCTGAAATGTCCCTTCTTGTGCTAGCAATAAAATGTTGCTCACAATCATCAAAAAGAATTGTCTGAGGTGACACTTCCTCTATTTCCCAAAATTTCATTAATTGATCTTGAACAGTATCAGTAGAAAAATTACAAATAGTCATATGGATTCGAGTAGAAGGTATTGAACCAGATATCACCCAACCAAGCTTAGTTTTTTGTAAAATTGGTAAACTGCAACCCAATTCGATTTTACCAGAGATTATAAGATGCCAAAATATTTCAACACCTATTAACATGTCAATTTGTGAAGGTTTGTAAAATTCAGGATCTGCTAAAGCAACATGATTTGGAATATTTAATCTTGTAGAATTAAATATGACATTTGGAAGATCATCAGATATTTTAGGAATAACTATACAAGACATATTAAACGAAAAATCATCTTGAAGCGACGTAACTTCGACTTCACATTTTGTTTTGAAATTAGTTCTAATTTGATTAATTCCAACAACATTGATGTTAACGGGATCTTGTTTTAAACCTAATTTAGTAACAAATTCCGCAGTAATAAAATTGGATTGTGATCCAGAATCCAAGAGAACCCTACACGATTCAAGATATCCATTTTTATTCGCCACAAGAACTATTGCAGTTGATAATAGCATTTGATTTTGAATATTAGAAGTCGAATTTGATAAAACCCTTTGTATGCCTTCTTTATCATTTGTAGATACCTCATTAATTGAAGTTTCAGAAATACGTTTTGGCTTGGGTTTATCAAAATGTAACAATGTATGATGCCTTTGGTTACAAAATTTACATAATTTTGATTTACAATCGCGATTAGAATGATTTTGATAAAGACAATTCGTACAGAGCTTAAGTACCTTTACTCTATTGTACCTTTGTTTTGAATTTAATTTAAGAAACTCAGGACAAATATAAATTTTATGTGCACCATTGCAATGCAAACAATTTTCAGATGTCGATATGAATGTATTAGATGTTTGGAATTTCTTATTTTTAAATGATTGGTGCTTTTCAGAAGTAGAGGAACCATCAGAAAAATTATTTTTTGGTAAGGATTGTATTTTAAGAAGCATATTAGCCTTATCCTTTAAAAAATTAATAAATTCATCTAAGGTCGGATATTCCCCTGTTTTTTTAAAGCTCTCCCATTCACGAAGAGTTATTGCATCTAACTTGGACTTAGTAAGATGTATGATCATAAAATCCCAACTCTCTATAGGCAATTTTAATATTTTTAATGATTTTAAATTATTTTGAATAATTCGTACCAATGCACGAATTTCAAAAGACGATTCTTGTGTAATTGTTTTTACATTAAGTATTTTATCAAAATGATTTTGTGCTAAAATTTCCTTATTTTCAAAATTTTCGCACAATGTATTCCATGCTTCCTCATAATTATCTGAACTTGTTTCAATATTATCCAGCAATTCTAAAGCGATTCCCGTTAAAGAAGTTTTTAGATAATGTAATTTTTGAAGATTTGTCATACGCTCGTTGTTATGAACTAAACTCGAAAAAAGATCACGAAATGATAAAAAATTATCAAAATCCCCATTAAATTGAGGTAAACGTATCTCAGGAAATTTGACTGATTGGGAAGCATTAATGTCAAACTCCTTCGAAATGGTATCACTTTTGTTAACAACTTCCAAAATACTAGAATTTAAAATTGTAGTTTTGGAAGCATTTTTTATTAATACATCTGCTTGAGCAATAGCTTCATAATATTGATTTTCAAATAATTCCCTTTCGGAATTTTCAATATCATAATTTTCATTTGAATCTATTAGAAGATCAATTTCTTCTTGAATACTGTTAAATTGTTCAAAAACGACATTTAAATTTAAAAGTCGCGTTTTTAGTTGTGATAAATCATTTTCTGACAATTCGATTGTGTCAACTTCAGAAGCATTAAATTTTATTAAAAAATTTATGAATCGCGTTAATTCACCTTTTTTAACTCCACGTTTTCCCTTTAATACCTTTAATTTTTCGGCATTACTCATATTTAATTTAATTTAATGTAAGTGGTACAAATAATAAGCAATATCAAATTAAAAACTATTTTGGTGCTCACATGGAAAATATTCGATGAACTGACGACTGTTGAATCTTGAAGAATTGTTTTCTGGACTAGCAGTAACAAATCCTCTTCTGGACATGCAGATTGGCTTGTTTATTGATGATGAACCATATAATCTTTATCCAAATCCGGCTCGAAGGACCAAATGATGCGAGTGGGTCTTTACACCGTAGTATAGGTCAAAAACACTCTTTAAAAAATTACTGATGGATTATAGGATAAAGATTATTTTGTAAAAGAAAATAATTGTTATTTTCTAAAATAAGTGTATTTTGTACAAACTATTGAGTTATTATGACATTTTATATATCTTTTTTTTTAAGATAACTAGATTATTATAACAAACAACAAAACTTATCGCAAATTACCAACAAACAATAAAATAACCATTTTCGGCGGAAACAGGGAGTGTTGAGGATTGACAGCAACCGTAAGCTAGGCAACGAGATAAAATAATAAATAAATAGACTGATGTCATAATTAATAATTGTAACAATAATCATCGTGCGTGTTTGTATTGAATAAAATAAAAGCTTATTGATACGAATCTTTGTTAATCCACTGTACCAATTAACTATAACAACAATTTTAAATGAAATATTTTGCAATTAAGTTAATAATATTAAATTTAAACAAAATTATGTTTAATAGTAAGTTCGTTAATTTTGCTGATTAACATAACCACCTTCCATGTCTTAACAGTAATAAAATCTACAGGAAATCTCTTGGATAAAAATTTTGTTTAAATTTAATGTTATTAACTTAATCGCAAAAAAATCATTTAAAATAAGCAAGTTTGGGCACTTGGGTCCAACTTCTGGTGTAAATGAAGTTGCATAAAAATGCGATTTTCAAATGGGCGTAATTCCGGAAGTATTAATCGTAGACCAAATTATACTAGGTCAATTTAATGGTATTTTTATGGAGAACACGAAATTGCAAAAATATACTGGGTGTTCCATTTAAAATAAGAAATTTGCCACCAACTTCTGGTATAACCGGAAGTTCCACAAAATCAAAAATAGCTTCTACTAAAGTTAAAGATGAATGATTCATCTCCCAACTTTTCAAACTCCCAACTTTGAAAAGTTGGGAGTTGAATCATTCACCTTTACCTTTAGTAATTACTCTCCCAAATCATCGTCAAGTTCTCATCTCAAAAATAGCTTTATTAGAAAGTTCGCAATTAGATTCCTCAGTAAACAAATTTTCAGAATCAAAAGCATAACCGTTCAAAAGTTAGCTGGGGGGGGGGGGGGATTTACCTTATGTCCGCACTGTATAAATAATCATTAATCTTTGATAAATTTATACTTAACCTAAAATTTATTAGTAATAAATATGGCGTCATTGCTAAAATTTACCTAATAGGAAATTTTAATTATTTTCTAGCCTATTAGGTAACTTTTCCTTGAATCTTATAAATTTGATTTTATAGTAATTTTGCCCTAAATTGAAACTTTTTTACCTCAAAGTCAATAATTCTTTGAAGTATTTTGTCCTGAATAAATAAATTTGACTTTGAAGGCAAGAATAGGGCACGAACGTTTGAGATCAAACGCGAAGTTTCTATAACCTAAAAATATAACCCAAAAATTTGTAGCAGTGGTCTCTTTTAAATTTAAAGGTTCATTTAAATTTTGTGAAGAATACCAAGATTATAAATGTAGATATGGAATCAATTTGACATCCTTTTATATCCCCTGATAGTATTTTTTATAAGTAATAATATGTTGTAGACATCCGATATGATTGGATATGATTTTATGAAAGTTCTTCCCATCATGATAAATCAGCTATGCGTTTGAGACAGAATACATTAAACTCGTTAGATTTAATAATAATCTTACAATTTTAAGGTATACATAATGTTACTATAAAAATATTATATTAAACATCAACAATCAACAAGTACTTGTGGACAACTTTGAATTAAAGTGTCCTAAATTACGTAATTTTTTCTTTATCCATCACTACATATCAATCTTATAGAGCATAAAATTTCCTACAACTTTTGTTTGAATCTTTTTTTTGTAGGGTAAACTTATTTTTAGTTAAAGTAGCGCGAATGTCCTACACATAGAGATTTTGCTTAATTTTGCTACATTTTCTGTCATAACTCGATAACAAAAAGAGATAGCGAAGTGATTCTTTTTTAATCGTAAAGCGGACCTTGAAAGCTTTCAGAGAAGGTGTATTACATGACGGTGAAATGGAATTTGAGGGATAGATTAGACCGAAAAGCATCCAAAGTTGCGACTTTTTTAAATGGGTCATTAAAAACAAGTGGTCGGATTTGGTTCTTAAATCCATAAATTCTGCTTTATTTTCCCAACTCCATCGAGTATAAAAACAAAAAATATTAAATTAGCTGTAAAAGTTATTCTTTTTAAGGAAAATAAAGTAAAATTTGAAATTTTATAAAAATTGTGGGCGCCAGTGGTACAACTTTCCGACCGCGTTTGTGCGATTTTTTGAACATTTTACGTTGGATTTTTTTCTGATGCAAAGGGAGAAAATTTAGAGGTGTCGATTTTTTTGATTATAAATATTAATGTAATAAGCAAAATAAAAAATAATGCTCCATTATATCCAACCCCTATCAAAAAAGCTACCCTTTTCGTGGCTCCGCGCAGAAAACGTTCGAATTCGGGGTAAAACTACAAAAGGGGTCGTATCTCCGCCCGTCCTGGCGGGTCAAAACCACCGTCTTCAGAATCGGGTCCTCCATAATATACTAAAATTTGATGCGATTCGGGGTGAATTTCGGACACTGAGGGGATGAATTCGATTTTTCGTTCGGGGATAACTTTTTTCGGGGCGGTCCGATCGAAAAGGGACATTTAAACTTTTTTCTTAAAATTTTCTACTCTACACATACAAAATTTCAACTCTCTACGAAAAAAAAAATACTTTCCCCGTTTCGAAATATTTAATAATTTTCTTTCATCTGTAGTATGTATAGGACATTCGCGCTACCTTAAGTAAAAATAAGTTCAACCTACAAAAAATAAAAATAAGTTCAACCTACAAAAAAGTTGTAGGAAATTTTATGCTCTATAAGATTGATAATAAATAATTTTATCGTAGGATTGATAGAAACCGAGATATTTGGAAAAAACCATTTTCATCCCCCTTTACACGCCTATAACTCCAGAGGCAGGTACCCCACAACTCGGGACTCTTTAGATCCTAAATGTACATGATTTAAGCTACAAATAAGCCGAGTTTCATTAACTCCGTAATTTTTTCCTTATTGAAACCTAATTTTACTGTACTACTAAAAATTTGTTAATTAATATTAAATGTTAAAACAAAAAAGTCCCGCAGATACATGCAACTTTTTCTTCAAACGTCGAAATTTTTAAAATTTGTACTAATATAATAAATAATTTTAAAATTTAATATTTAATTTACATACAACACACAAGAGTATTGGGTTGTCTAAAATTCATTTCTACTCCGCCCTTTTATTCCTCGTCAGTAAAAAGTAGTAATTTCTACTCCTTGCAGTACAAAGTGACCATAGAATCAACGAACATAAAACGTGACATTTAAACGTCACAGAAGACTGTATTTAATGACGTTCGAAAAAAAATTTAATTAGCAGTAAGTTTTTTATTTTAACATTTAATAATAATTAATTACTTTTTAGATGGATTTATCACATATTAATTTTCGAACCTTGGTCATTTTGGTTTATAATGTCACATTGATATCGGTACGGATTTCCGATATTTAGCTGCTTCGGAGAAGTAATTTAATTTATGAATCACATGTTTTAAATACAAATCATTTTAGTCGTATTTTGTAGGAAGTCTAATTTTGTATTCTTAAAATAAAAAAATGCGATTTTCTCGAAGAACCAAAAATTTTTTTGTAAAAAATACAGTATTCCTTGTTGCCACCCTGAATCCATCCTTAAAGGAAGCAAAACCAAATTTTATAGGATTCGGCTACGTCTTAAAGAATAATAAAAAGTAATGTTAAATATACCACACGACAACAAATTCAAAAAACAAGATCATGATCGTTTTTTCTGCAACACCCTGTATATTGGTAAAATTGTATTTATTTGCGTTCAAAATACTTATTTATTTAAGAAGTGCAAGAAGTGGAACTTGCAAACCGTAATATGTATATTGATAATTGGGTAAATCGCAAAAATGTTGTTACTTCTTATGCTTTGGTTGCTTGGTTGTTGGATTTAACGTTTTGCATGTTTGCTCCTGAAATGTGCTTTTTGCACGAGTTGCATATACTATTTTTTTTACATGATCATCGATCATTGAAAATAATGAAATTCTTTAAAAACGTGAAATTAATAGCATAATATTGAAATTTCTAAATGCGTCATTTGTGGCCTGACAACTGATAATAAATGTCCTACTTTTTGCACGATCATAAAAAATAACTATTTTCGAATCAGCAACACACATGGGGGGTTATTTTCGTACCGTTCGAACTTGGTTCGCATACGAGCTTATGTCAAAAGTTCGAACGAAATGAAAAAAAAAATGCATTTTGGTGCATACGACTTGGTTCGTATACAAACTTTTTCGATCGAAGCATATCGAGTGGGTAGACCCCAAACGAACTTCAAGTTCGTACTCGAAATCGAAATCGACTCTAAGCATGTGCAAAGTCAATCATCGTTTTCACGTTTCCGAATTTTAATTATAGGTTAATAAGTTAGTTAGTACGTTTGTTTATTATATTTCCTTGTTATTTCCAAACTGTTATTAATCTTATATTTCTAACTATAAATAAAAATGGACGAAATCGTTAATTTGCCGGAAATTGAGGCTCTGGAAGAGCCAGAAATTTTGGGAGAACGTGGTCGGATTATTAATGATCATATAAATAAATATAAATTGTTCTTATTGAAAAACGTTTTATTTCACCAAGCAACATCAGGGCCGCCGCGTCCTATTGTGCAACGTGTGCAGCGCACACAGGCGGCCAAAGTAAGGTGGCGGCCGCAGGCCCCCAGCCGCAAAATTTTTACTCCATATTAAATTTTGCCAAAAATCAATCAAAATCAAACACTCGTGACTCGGGCGATTTTCACCAGGTCGACATTAGTCTCCTCATTCTTTAGAATCCGTAATCGCATCAGTATTTATGTCCCTTCTTCCTCCAAGATTCTCAAACATTTAGTATTATAGTATTTATTGTGCAATTGCATATTGTACGGATTTTCGATAATCAGCAAATTTAAATCTAAGTACAGTTGGTCCCAGTCGGAAGTAGGACATAAAAGACTCGACTTTGGCTGCGCTCAGGCTGCTCCGCGTACTCCTGGATGTTTTTCTCCATATTTACTCGTGATTCTTTTGTGTCCTACTTCTAACTGGAAGCAACTGTACTAGTTACGTATCAAAAAATTCTGTATAGATAGACATTGAGTATTTATAAGTAATCTATAAGACATGGTGTGCTTAAGGGGGTATTCTAGTCTAGAAGCCCGAATTTCGAACGTTTTTTGAGGATTCATAAAATCCATTTTTTATGGCTTATTTATTCATATTTCAAGAGTACATAAAAAATAAAAATAAAAAAAATATTAAAATTTCAGCAAGTTATGCGTCGTTGATCTAGAGGGGCGAAAAAAAAGCCGTGTCCTGGTCGTCATGATATCTACCCTCCTGGTCACTTGAAAAATAAAATTATGGATAATTTTTTATCAGTATAATTGCCAGTATCGTATGAACCAGACAAAGTGAGAAAATTTTTTTTAGCAAAATGGTGACTACTCAAAAATTGAGGTCGATTTTCCCAATATTTTTTCAACTTTCCCGAATTTTTTAAATATATAAAAAATGAAAAATTTCTAGATTCATACGATAGAGGAATATATAAAGAATCTTCATGCCAAATTTCAAGTAAATCGGTCGACTAGAACTTCAGATATTATGTAAACCGCATCGAAAAAAGAAGTTTCGAGAAAAAACGCGTTTAAAGTTTTACGTCAAGTTTCAGGCAGTAACTGATAGATGATAGATGCGTACATATAACTTACATTTTCTTAATCAGCCATCCCAGCCCCGTACATCGGGCCTTCTTCTACTTCATATTGCTTTTGCACACAAGCGGCCTCTGGCGGCGGCCCTGAGCAACATTATCCATTGCCTCCAGTTTTTTAGTGCACCAGGGATTGAATAAATTGCATTTGTTAATTGTTCCCACAAATCTTGCGCTCTTTTAAATGTAAAATCCTTATTAAACTTTCCAATCTTTAATTCAGGATGTTCTTCAATCTTCAATAAAAGCAATAAGGAGGTTTGAAATGAGTGCAACTGCAAACCTACATGATCGCCACAAAAAGTACTTCTTTTACTACTAATAAACAATATACTATAAGCTTTCAAAAAAGGAATAAAACATTTTTTGACTGCTAAAAGATTTTATTGGTTTATTTAAATAAAATATTATTTTATTTAAAAAAGATTTTTCAGACCTTTTTTGCAAAATATTTTTATTAGGCAGAGTTAATTTTGGGTCATTAAACTCTGCCTAATTATTAAAAACGGACTAAGCTATTTACTTCAAAATATTTTTATTTTGAAAGAAGAATTATAAAAATGTATTTCTTGTAATTTGCGAAAGTCCAAAAAAGTTAGTTTCATAACAAAATTTTATCAATGTTTATTTTTTATATTTTAAATAATAATTTTATAGACTGTCGTAATGTACTGAGTTTTGGCTTTCCAATGATGTATTGCATAACAAATGTTGCCATTTAAAAAAATATAAAATGGCTGTGGTGTCATCTTTTTCATCTTAAAATATTTGTACTAAGGCCTAACTTGATCCCAGCAAATTTCAATTTTTTTTTATCCAACCATTTGGTTCCATACATAAAAATCACCCAGTATATTTTTCGAAAATTAAAAATTTTTCTTCCTCCGCAGTTGATGAAAACTAACTACCAAGATTTATTCAATCAAATAATTTTTAAGATATCAACCCCCTTATTATAATTTTTAACATATTAATTTTTGAAATTTTTTGAGAAGGATTTTTGCAAATAACTGTTATTAAATGCATAGATGCCGGGTTACTCGGTTTTTCAAAAAGTAGATTTTATAACTATTATTTTGGTACCTCATATGTCAAATCAATTTGCCTGTGCCTGTTTTTCATATTTTAATTTTTTAAACTAGAAATTTAAAAGTAGGCATGTGGACAATGGACAAGACCGGAAGTGATTTTTTAAGGAATAAAATGTATCTCCTTGAACTATATAACATAGTCAAATTTTTAATTCATAAATAAAGAAATTCATTTTTTATTTTCATAGTTAAAGTAATTCATGGTAAATTGTACCTTCTTTTGGACTGTTGGTATTCTGATGTCACTGCAGGTCCTACAAGTACAATCAATAATGATTTCCCTGTACTTACCGTTGTACGTATTTACTGTAGAGAGCAAATTGTATATTGGAAATGTAGATTCAATACCCAATGTTTGGCACCGGCGCGGGGCGGCGAGACTTCCAGCAATAGAAATTTTACATGTAATTCTCCATAAGAGGTTTTTCTTAAATAACTTACATTCTATTTAAACTAGAACAAAACATTGTACATCATTTGAAAGCTACATTCAAGAGAATTGCACAGGTATAATTGACTTTCCGATTTACCTAATAATCAGGGTAAAACAAAAACCCTACCGAAAAATTCATTGAAAATAAAAATTAAGTCAGAATAAAGTTTGACCACTCAAATGAAAGGATTTTTTCTGTAAATTAACGTGATGTAGGTGGTTTTGCTTGTTCGTTTCGATTTAATAAAGAAACCGCAAAAAACTTACTTTTTATAGCATTTCTCCATGAAAATTTATGCTTAAACGTGAATAGAATTTTCTGCACATGTTGCATAAAAAAGTTAATTATACCCAAAGATAGATAATATAATTCTGAATCCAGGTGTGTATGTCACTTTCCTTGTTCCTTAGGAAATTTAGGAAAAGTTTAAAATTTTCACCAAACTTCAGAGTCATTCCACATAACTTTTCCTAAATTTCCAAACATGAGCCAACGAGGGGCGCATGGCAATTTTTTTATGGGGGTTTTATGACACAAACTTTAATTCTTTTCATTGGCTTGCAATATGAAATCGCGGATAAACATGGTCTGTCCGAGCAGATTTTTAAAATTTTGTGGTAACTAAATTAAAATTTGCCCATTTCGTTTTCGTTAGGCCACCCTGCATATGTACGGCAATAAAAGGCCATTTAATCAACTTTGTGATTCTGATCTAGAAGAGGTAGAGTGACTAAAATTTTTAATATTTAACTTAAAAATATGTAGATTGACTGTATTGTCGCACATCTGCAAAGGTCCATTTGCATTAATTCAAATTTCGTTGCGAAACTATTGAATATGTATTTAAAAGAATTTCTAATTATTATCAATATATTTTAAGCTTCATTATATTACCACATGTTTCATAAATCTCTTTCTTTTAAATTTGAGATTGTAGAATCCAAAAGGCATTAAGAGCATCTTCCTAGACACTCGCGATAAATTTTCCGAGGGAGATAATAACAAGGAATAGAAAATCCATCCCACTTTTCTGGAGCTTCTTTGCAAATTATGACCAAATAACTGATAATTAATGCGAATCCCTCGAGGGCGCGCGAGTTTGGGAGGAAAAATTGTGAAAAATCATGAAATCGAGCGTTAGTTCTGCAGTCATAACTAAAGTTTCCCTCGTTAGATTTTCAATTTTTTTCAGATTTATAATCTAAATTGATTAGTCTACATCCTGCCAGAGAGTTACCTTCTGCAACGTAGCACAAAATTAATTAGAGGGGTCCAAAGTTAAGGTACTTTAAGATCATTATATTTTTTTGTACTTTTTCCAATTTTTTTTTCTTCTGGCAGGAATTAAAGAAATGACTTCTAAATCATCTACAAAAAAAATTATACAAAAATGTTGTTCGTACTAGCTTTTATGACTGCAGAACTAAACCACTATATTTTCCGTTTAGGAAATTGCTCTTAAAGAAAATTAAATTCGTAAAAAAAGTAACTTTTTTATCCATGCCCAAAAGTCTAAAACATTTAAAAAACGAGAATACGAATAACTTGGTTTAAATAACCTTGTGATTCCTAATAAAATAAATTGTCTCCTAATTTGCTTCCTTTATTCCCGTTCCTCATTAAAATAAATTAATTCAACATATATTTTTAAAATAAACCTAATACCATAAATAAATAATAAAACCTAATACTACTAATTATTTAACATTGAAGTAATAACAACAGGCTAAGGTTTAAAAATCTCATTACAACGCTGTTTATGGATGTAGCTAATGAATGGCTTTAATTTTACCTCGACGAACAATAATATTATCGTATAATCGATCAAATATTATAGAACTATTTTGCAAAGCCCAAATTGCCGAATTGCTTATTTGCTTAAATAATTTTAACCGATCGAAATGGCAAATATCCCATATATTCTGTGGAAAATAATAATGCCCTACCAATTGGTCAACAGTGATTTTGCGGCATGAGCTTTATGTGTCGATTTTGGATAATTCTAGTCTCCTGAATACGAAAAATATATTTTGAGATACGCAATCCTTATATAATTAAAATAAAATGAAATAAAAGATTAAAAAAAATTTTAAACGTTTATTTTACAATATAAATCAAAATGTAATAAGAATTACTCAACATAAATAAAAACAAATTATGAAAATCGTTTGTTAAACGATCCTTTAGTATGTTTTTGGTCAGGACAATCCCTTTGCAATCTCCAACAGTAATCCGCCATCGTATGGTGGTTCCACCGGCCTTGATATCTTCGCAAGCTTGTTTTACAAAATCAGTAATACATCTTCTTTGTTTTTGTAGACAAAATTTACCACATATGTAGCAAAAACTGTTAGGATCGTTAGCACAAGACTTGCATGAAAAACTCATAGTTTTATGATATAAAAACGCCCAAATGAAGCAAATATAAATAAACCAACTAATCAGGGCCGCGTTTCCCACTAGGCAAAGTAGGCACTTGCCTAGGGCCCTCAAATTTGGGGGCCCCGTATTTGAGATTTTTTAATAAATTATTTATTTCATTTTGCCCAGATCCTATTTAAAAAAATTATATACAAATGATGAAATGATAAAAAATATAACAAAGTAGTTGTAAATTATATCAATTTTTCAAAAAATCAAGAAGTTCAAATCAACATAGTTAAAAAGTGTTTTTAAAAAGTACAAACGGCCAGGGGCGGATTTATATACGGTCTAATAGAGCTGTAGCCAAGAGCCCACTTTTCAACATAAAAAAATTAAAAAATAACTACTAAACATTTCGGGATGAGACCAGTTTTGTAGTATCCGGGGGCCCCCATAGCATTTTTGCCCCAAGTGCTTAATCCGCCCCTGGGCAGAATTCTGAAATATATTTAAATCGACCTCAAAATTAATTCTAGCGCACTTAGTTATTTTTTTATAAATTTATAATAATCACACTACAGCTTAAACAAGTAAAATACTGCAATTTTTACAAAATCTCAATTATTTTATTGTTTCTCTTGGATTTTTCAACGAACTCGGGTTATTTTTTTTTTCAGAATAATGTATTTTTTTAAACCCTTCTACAACTTCAACAAGTAAAATAGTGCAATTTTTATAAAATCTGAAATTATTTAATGTTCTTCTCGAAATTTTTCAAGAAACTCTGTTTTAGTTTTTGCAGAATTCTAATAAATCATTTTGCAGCTTCAACAATTTAAATGGTTTAATTTTTAGAAAATATCATTTTTTTTAATGTTCCCCTTAGAAGTTTTCAATAAAGTCAGTTTCACTTTTTGCAGAATTCTTTAGTATATTCAAATCAACCGCAAAATTAATTCTAGCTCTCGTGGTTATTTTTTTTTAAATAATTCCCCTTGGAATTTTTCAATAAACTAGGATTTGTTTATGACAAAACAGAGACGTATTTATATACGGTCTAATAGGACCCCGTCTCTTTTAGGGGCCCTCGAAAACCTAAATTGCAAAATTAAAAATAAGTGCTAATATTTTGGGATTAGGCTAGTTTTGTGATATCCCGAGGCCCCCATAGCAATTTTTGCCCAGGGTCCCTAAGTGCTGAATGCGCCCCTGTAAGGGGCCCGTGAATAAAATTTGTGCCTAGAGCCCGAAAAGGTCTAGACGCGGCCCTGGCTATTACTATTGTTTCGGAACATTTTGATAGCTAAAAGTATGTACAATCATATGATAAATGATAAATTTTATATCACGTACAATTTTGCTAAAAAAATCGCAAAAAAATCGTTTTTTTCTTCGGTACAACTGCGCGACGCCAGGATCGTCCTCCACTGCCATGATGCTTCTTCTCCGCCTCAGTCGTGGCTCCCTCTCTAACGCAACCCTAGTTACGTGTGTGTATGGTGGCCTACGTTAACAGTTTATATTTTTATGTTTTTATGTAAAGTTATAAATCAGCCTTAATAACTAAATACAAAATTCTAAAATATTGACACAACGGTAAAATTTCGACCTACACCTCTGCTTTTGTATACAAGACTATAGACTATAGTCTAATTACTTTCTTAGAATCTTGACATGATTTTGTGTAACTATAAACTTGAAGCGAACAAATTCCCCAGATTTTTAGACGGGAAATTTGAATTGACCAAAATCTTTTTAGTCACCCTGTATGTACAGAATATCTAAGTTCATATTTTTGCCATTAGAGGGCGACCGTAATTTTTAAATTGTTGGTGTACTCTATCTAACTAAATTTCTATTGTGACTTGTCACTCTTTCTAACCTAACTTTTGTATTGATTTTATAAAAAGTAAACATTGGATAAAAATAAATATTTTTTAGTTTCGGACGAAACTTTTAATAAATATGGATATAGATGTGCAATTGATTATATCAAAAGATCCAGAGAAATCATCAGCAGGCCTAACAAATTTCCTTGAAAGGGTAAATATTTAATATCTTGTGAAACAATCCTTAATTTTGTTGTAAAATTTTGCAGAACTCACAAAGCTTTAAGTTTCCTGACTTAAATCATAATAATTACCGAAAGGAAATCTGGCAAGCAATTTATAAGCTGTTGAGTAATTCAAAATATTCACATCTCCATTTTAAGTGCTTAAGCGCTTTACGTATTTTAAGGTAAGAATGTTTCAAGTTTTAGCTTTTATTTTAAAAATTTGATACAACATAATTTATTTAATTATTAGATTCAAATGAATAGATCAGTAAAGGTATTGTTATTTTGTTCTTTTGTGATATTGCCGTTCCATAATAACTGCGTAATTGCAAAAATTGGGCTTAAATTTGTCATTTATATTGGAAAGACTTACCAGACAAGGAAGAACATCGACAATGTACAAATTTGATATAATAGAAAGGGTGGTCCATTTTTTGCTTTTCCGTAAAATAACTATTTGACAGTTACCTCAATGTTCCTCCGGAAAGGGGATATGTAGTATACTACAAGCAATATTACTAGTGAATATTTTAAAAAGTTATTTTATAATGGATGCAGTCAAAAGTCCCGCATAATCGTTAAAACTTTTTAATGTTGTTTTGATCCGTGTCGGACTGGCACACTGAGCACCACCTGGGCTCCGTGCAAGCACTGCCTTAGAAAACTTACCCAAACTAGGTTGTCCAGACCCATTTTTTGTTATATGTATAGGGTGTTCCGTTCATGGTTCACCAAATAGGCATAAACTAAAAATTTGAGTAAAATGTGAAATAAAATTTTTCATTATTTTGTGTATTATAATAAAATGTTGCACATGTTTCTCTACTTTTTTAAAACAATAAAGCGTAAATGATAAAAATTCTTTAGAAATATTTAAATTTTCAAAGAAATTTATTTTAAAGTAAACTTTATAAATTCGATACTAATACCGAGTGTTAAAATTAAATTATTTTCACTATTTTTAAAAATTTTAGAATAAAAGGAAATGTTGCTCTACTTTTTTCCAATACTGTATATGCACTGTTTTTCGTTATTACAGTCGAACTTCTATAAGTCGAATTTTTTCCTAACTCGAATTTTGTTTGTAATGTGTTTGTAAAAAAATTCGTTTTTAACTTTGTGAATTAATTTTGTATATCTCGTATTTTTTTTAAAGTCCCTTGAAGATTTGAGTTAGGGAAGTTTGACTGTATATGCAAGCATTTAGTTTAAATATGCAACATTTACACTTAAAAAAGCATTACATTTTAAAATTATACATATACAGGGTGTCCAGCGCTGCGAGGAAGTAACATTACTCTAAAATTAAAAAGGTATCGACATACAGTTTTAGACAGAACATACAATACTTTTAGCCGCACACTCTAAAAGTATTTTTATAATATACTGGGTGTCCATTGCAAGATGGCGGACTAAATTTACATTTTTTAAATGAAACACCCAGTATATTATGACTAGAGAGCGGATATTAAGATTTATTCTTTTTTCCAATATTGTAAGCATTAACTTTTTTCTTGTATAATTGCATGAATTTAAAAAATTCTATTATTTGACGATTTTCTTTAATGCGTTTTTTTATCTTTTACGTTTATTTTTAATTTTCATGCTTATTTAGTGCCTATTTTTAATTTTTATGCGTATTTGTGCTATTTTTGAATATTTCATTAGAAAAATTGTTTTGTTACTAAAATTATTATTGGTGTATGACTTTGAAATTAATATTCCAATAGATTCCTTTGAATATTCGCCAATAAGTAGCTTAGATGTTGAAAGAAGTTTTTCAGCATATAAAAATATTTTAAGCAACAAAAGAAGAAATTTAACTTCAGAACATCTTGAACAGTACATAATTATTAACTCATTCAACAAAGAATAGTTTTGTTCTATTTGCCGTTCTCTTCTTACTGCTATTCTTTTTCTTGTTCTTGTATTATAAAAACTTTTTCTCTTATGTAAATTTTTTATTCAATTATCAAATAATAGTATATTATTCAACGAGCAAGAAATGTTAGCCATTATTAAATATATACAAAATAATGGCTATTTTCCCACGAGTAAATACTATACTTTTTCGATGACTTTTTTATTTTACGAAAATTTGATAAGGTTATTTTTCGTTTTTCTGACATGTCTTTACACCTAGCGCCACCTCTACAGGGTGTCTTGTTTGTGGTTCACCAAACGTCATGGTTAGAAATTAGAGCAAATTTTATCAAGAAAAAACCAAAAAAGTAGTAGTCTATCTTTTATGGTTTGAAAGTTACAGAAAAAAAATCGAAAAGAAAAAAAAGTCCAGAAAAAATTGTTTTTTTAAGCAATTTTTGAAGATCTTCTCCAAGATATGACCTATTAAGGGCGTGTTTTTTTTTAATTTTCTAAAAATTCGTTAAATTGTCTTTCCTATTTATTTTTCATATTGTAAGCTTTTTTAAATTTTGGTGCCTTTTATATGGCTTTTTTTAGATTTTAATGCCTTTTTCAGCAAAATTTTGTGTTTTTTTAGATGAATCTTTTAATTTTTTTAAGCTTATTTTTCCAGTCTTTAATTATGACGTTTCTAAAAACGGGATTCTAAAATCCTTTTCAAAAAATAATCATACTTTGTATAACTCTTTATGGGTCTATCTTCACTCGTTTTGCTCATATTTGCCATTTAAGCGAAAAAAAAATCTATTTTTGAAAAATCACTGCTCTAACACAAATGACAATTTTGGGTTGAAATTTTGACAGAAAATTTTAAATATCATCTAGTTTACAGCTATCATGTCAAATTTAAAGTTTTAATAAGGGTGCCCCATGAAACGCAAATTGACCAATTAATCGAAAATTTCAAATAGTACACTCTGTAAATTTTAACATCAATTGATGGCATTTTTTACAAGCTTTCTATTGATATGTTTGTATGTTCACATGGCAGTGGTTTAGGAGATATTGACCCTATTACGTATCCAAAACGTTATTATAACAGCTCACTGTTATGTTATCGTAACATATTAAAAGTGGTTAAACATTGTTATAAATAACATTTTAATTATGGGATAGGGTAGGTTGCCCAATATTTGTTTGTGTCTTTCTCTATTTTGCTTTTTTTTATAATGGTGTTTTATTACAATATTTTATTTAAATTTTTGGAAGATAAGCAATACAAGTATTAAACGAGAAATGTGTTTGTTTCTACACTTTTTAATTACTCCTACATTTTTCCTAAATGGTTACAATACAAGAAGAGAATTCTATAAAAACAGAAAAAAAATCTATTTGCGGTTTCACCCAGGTATTTTTGCTTAACCTAAGAGCTAATAAACAACTGCTCAGTACAAACAATATAACTTGTTTTGATACTTTTGGAATAAAAAAATTTGCTCAACCCTCTGTGATCTCTTTTCTTCAAACCAATTAACATAAGATAAGGAATTATTTTATCTACATATTATAATATTTTCCAGCCGGGAAAAAACTGAATTGAATGAACTTACGACTGATGATCTACTCAACATTATAAATGAACATGCTGGCTTTAAAGAAGACAAAAAATACGAAGATAACAATGTGATTGACGTTAGTGTTGAGGCTTTAAAATGTTTGTGCAATTTTATCTATCATAGTGAGGTCGCTGCTGCAATTAGTTGCAAAAATGGAACACTTGAAGG
Source organism: Stenus bimaculatus (assembly GCA_963971135.1). Taxonomy (NCBI): domain Eukaryota; kingdom Metazoa; phylum Arthropoda; class Insecta; order Coleoptera; family Staphylinidae; genus Stenus; species Stenus bimaculatus. The sequence continues at coordinate 54,640,021 of OZ020180.1, read as the reverse complement.
AATTATCCGTAGATTACGGACAGATAGGTAATTATTTTAGTTTCTAAAGTACCATCAAATGGGTTAAAGTCGATCACCAGGGGTGAAGTCGATCAAACCAGTATTTTCATTTGTGTTTAAGCATAATGGCAACACTGCATTACAAATCAGTTGATTCTTATTTACATTTGTGTAACGAATGTACATACAAGAACTTAAATAAGCTGATTGTAATTAAGAATCAGCTGATTTGTAATGCAGTGTTGCCATTATGCTTAAACACAAATGAAAATACTGGTTTGATCGACTTCACCCCTGCCGATCAACTTCACCCCGTTTGACGGTACTTATTCACCTTCCAGTAAACTGTTTACCAGTGTTACTAGGGAGTTATTTACATGTACAAGTGATCAGTAAATTAAACTATTCACTAATCTCAATTCGCTGAAAGGATTTTGCTACTGAGAGGCCAATTTATAATATATTTATACATAAAAATAACTACTTATTCACCACCCAGCAGAAAAAATCTTTCAGTAAATGAGTTATATAGTTTAATTTACTGATCACTTTTACATGTAAACAACTCTCTAGTAATACTAATGAACACTTTAGTGGAAGGTGAATAAACTGGTCCTTAAGCCTAGTTCGCATCTAGACAAGTGATTAATAGAGTAGCGAGTAGATACTTGTCGATTTAGTAACAAGTAAGCACAAAGTCATGTTTAGCCACTGTAAAATTCAACTGTTTGGATTTGTTTAGTGGAGAGTGCAGATGGTGGGGGTACTCCATTCGTACGAAAAAATAGAGTGGAATCTATTCGCAATTTAATGAAGTAATTTAGTGACTCACTAAACTACTTGACTAAAATGTTGCTGTTCGGACAACTACTCGCTACTCTACTAATCACTTGTCTAGATGCGAACTAGGCTTTAGTATTTATTAGTAAGTAGTCATTAAGTACAAAGTCTGAAATACATCTAATATTTCTCATTGAATCCGCTGAAGAAGTCCAGAAACTATTACAACTAGTGATTAAAAACTTAGAAATTTGGCTTAACAAAAATAATTTAGTAGTGAACACTTCAAAAACTAAAGTTATGTTACTTGACTATGTCAAAAAGAGATCTCGTAATATAACAAATCATCTTAGTGGTTATGTTCTTGGAGTTGTTAAACAAATTAAATATCTCGGAATCATTATTGATAACAACCTTAAATTCGGAGAACATGTGAATTATATGTGCAAGAAAGTAAATAAAAGTCATTTTAGAAGGTTGGGAACAAGAACAAGATTAATAATTTACAAAACAATGATAGCACCACATTTCGAATATTGCCTAACCCTTCTGTGCTTTATAACTCAGGAAAATAAGAATAAAATTCAATTGTTACAAAATAAAGCGATGAGAAATATATTACATTGTAGTAGATATACAAGCATAAGGCACATGTTAGAAACCTTATGTTTTATGTCTATAAATCAGAGACTTCAGTATAATTGTTTTCTGTTTATTTACATATAAAATCGTAAACAATATGTTACCGTCCTATTTAAATGATAGTGTTAAATTTGTAGATTCCATCCATAACTACCAAACTAGAGCTTCAGTCAATAATAACTTTTATATTGAAAAATATCAAAATCGTAATCAATTTGATTCATTGTTTTATAGAGGATTTGCAATGTGCAGAGAACTAAAAATATTGAGTAACATAAAAGCATTTATGAAGGAAATAACAAAATATATTAATAGTATATTATTCATCGAGCGAGTAATGATAGCCACTCAGGCTCGTGTCGCAATTTTGGCCTTCGTGAGTCATGGCTATTTACTCGCGAGTAGAATACTATACTTTTTCTATGACTATTTGGTAAACGCAAAAATATTTTTCTAAAAAATTAGGTTATTTGATGTAACAACGTAAGCATTCATTAAATAATAAAAAAGGTTGTATAAATTTCGAGTCATCGGTGCTCAGTTGATTGATACGTCGACTGTGGATCCAAAGGTCCCGGGTTCGAAACCCGATCACTGATGATTATTTTTACAAGTTGTTTGAATTTGGTAACAGAGAATCACTTGTGAGTTTTGGTTACCGGTAACCAAAACTCACGGGTGAGAGTAATAGCCATCATTGTTTATCTAGAAACACGTTAATAAAGTAGCCATTATACAATAGTCATAGAAAAAGAAAATTTTGAGTGAATAGAATATTTTAGTATTTTCATAGGTATTGTTTTAAGTTTATACAGGGTGATTTTTTTTAACCTGGAAAATGGAATTATCTCAAAAAATACGCATCGCACAGAAAAATTTGCCAGATCGAAACTTTATCTCTCCGAGGGAGGCATATGTTAGTACTAAATTACTCCCATCCCGACACCCACTGCGGGCAGGGCCGGAGGCAACTTTGAATCTTAAATACGAACACCCATTTTTTTATCGCAGATTCGGATTCAACGTCAAAAGGTACGTTCCATTTTCCAGGTTAAAAAAATCACCCTGTATATGTATATAAGTATTTTTTCTATGACTATTGTAAAATGGGTACTTTATGAACGTGTTTCTAGATAAGCAATGATAGCTATTACTCACTAGTGATTCTCTGTTACCAAATTCAAACAATTATTAAAATAAAATCGTCAGTGATCGGGATTCGAACCTGTCACCTTTAGATTCACAGTCGACGTATCAACCAACTGAGCTACCGATGACTCAAAATTTATACAAGCTTTTTATTATTTAATTAATACTGACGTTGTTACTTCAAATAACTTAATTTTTTAGAAAAATATTTTTGCGTTTACCAAATAGTCATAGAAAAAGTATAGTATTCTACTTGCGAGTAAATAGCCATTACTCACTCAGTCTTGTTACGACTCTCGCCTACCGGCTCGTGTCACAATTTCGGCAATCTATCAACTTAAAAAAAATATCACAGTTGTATAGAGAATAGTAGGAGGTTTACAATGATGTATCACTTGACCTCTATTGCCATTTAAGATTTCTGAAGGGGTAGTTTCCCTGCCTAACTGGGTAAGGGGTTGTCCCTTGCGTTACCATAAAAATTGGTCCCCCGCCAAAGAAAAATTGACCGGTTTCAGGGTTTTTTCCAAAAATTATTGGTTTTCGAAATAACCTGGGTGGGAACTCTCAGTTGGGCCACCCTGTATATTGAGCAAACTTGCATAAATTAGTTGCTGTGGACCTACCCCCATTTTACAGTAGAACATTCAATTTCTATTTGCTATAACTTTTGGATTTTTTATGTTCCATATTTTGTTATTTCTAATTTATTCAAACCTTCTTTTCCTTCTGTAGAAACCAACTTTTTTAAATAATGTAGAAGCTTTTTTTTCCTTCAAAAATTATTTATTTTTCCATTTTAGGTGTTGGACTTTATTATTAAAAAAAATTGAAAACGTACAAAATGAAAATTAAATTTTACAAAAATTATGTTCACTAAAAATGGTATTCTTTCCTTAGGTTAGTTCCTAATTTCAGTTTCCATGTTTATTTTTAGAGAATCAAAGCTTCCTTATCAAGTGAAATATTACGATATTCAAATCCTCTTTTTGATAACAGCAAAATGCACAGAGTCGCGTCCTAGAGTGAAGTATGAACTGCATGGCGTAACATACCTGATAGAAACTTTGGATTTGATACTTAAAGAAAATGTTCAGGATTCAGAAAATGGTGGACCTGATTATTTGCAAGTATACAATTCACAACTATTTATTTCATTTTTATATAAAGATATAACTTTTAGGATACTCAGTTGGACATGGTTAGGGAAATATTAAAAACTTTGTTCAATCTCACCGTTCAAAATTTAGAAAATGATATAAATGAGAAAGAAGAAATGAGTTTTATGAAATTGGTTTCTATTCTTCATGATTACTTAATCAAAGATGCCACTGATGATGTTAAGAAAAATGAGTTACATAATCACATTATCAATTTGCTCACAAATATGCCAAATGGTTGTTTTAAGAATTTATTTGTTTCAATTCAGCAGGACCAGGAAATTTCAAATGATTTAAGATTTGAAGAAGAAAACATGACTGCTGTTAATAAAATTTTACAATTTTTACATACTAAATTAAACTCTGATGTGAGTAGTAGTTTATAGTTCTATATTTTTTTAATTATAAATATGTTCATTATTTATATTTTTAGAATGTTACTTCACAAGATCTTTCTCCGGTTCTTATGGCATTATTAAAAGCTGCAAGTAGTAACCGAGCAATTAGGAAATATTTAAGGGCTCAAATCTTACCTCCTTTAAAGGATGTGCACAATAGACCAGAACAAGGAAGTACCTTAAGAAACAGACTTTGTAAATTATTAACCTCCCCAACTACACAAGTTCATGATTTAGCAGCAGAATTGCTGTTCTTACTTTGTAAAGAAAATGGTATATTACCACTTTTATACAATAAAAGTTCAAATAAAAATTAGTAACATATTTTAGTCAATAGAATGATTAAGTACACAGGATATGGTAATGCTGCCGGTTTATTTGCTTCACGGGGTTTGCTGAGTGGTAAAAATGGTGATACATCAAGGTACAGTTCTGACAGTGAAGAAAGTGATACTGAAGAGTACAAACAATACAAGCATGGTATAAATCCAGTAATGGGGTGTTACGAACCACCATATGAAAATACCACTGCCAATATGACTGAAGAACAGGTACATAATAATTTTGTGATTTCTTTTAAATATTTTTCAACTTCACTTTTTTAGAAAGAGTATGAAGCAATGAAATTGGTTGAACTAATGGACAATCTAACAAGAACTGGGTTAGTAAAACCTTGTAAGGTTGGAAAAGATGGGAAACCAGAACCCATTAAGCACGTTCTTCAGTTGCAGGAGGATCTTAAAGACCAACATGATCACATGGATGATGATAGTGACTAACCAAATATTTTTTAGCGCTTAATTACCTTTAATAAAGTCATATTTATTCATATTAAACCTTATTTATTCATTTTTAAAGACAAATATTGAACATACAGGCAGGGTGTCCCAGCGCTGCGAGGAAGTAACATTACTCTATAACGAAAAATGATATCGACATGCGGTTTTCGATAGCAGGTACAATACTTTAAAGCGCACATTTTCAAAATATTTTAATAATATACCGGGTGTCCATTTCAAGATGGCGGACCAAAGTTATGTTTTTTTAAATGGAACACCCAGTATATTATAACATTTTTCAATTCCTTATCAAAAAATAATTACACTATGTATAAACTTTTATGGGTCTATGTTCACTCGTTTTCCTGATATTTGCCATTTAAGGCAAAAAAGATCCATATTTGAAAAATAACAATCACTATTATGTTGTTAAGTTTCTGATAATTTTTTAAGCTTTCTACTGATATAATGGTTGTATGGTCGCATGTCAATTTAGGAGATATTAATATCCAAACTGAAAAACAGTGAAAAATAGACAAAATAGCGCTCTTGATGAATTTTGTTCAGGAATTTTTTTTTATTTGCCTAATATTTATTTCTGTATGTCTCTATTTTGCTTTTTTATAATGTTGTTTTATTACAATAGTAGTTTTTGTTGTTTTATTACAAAAATAAAATCGAAACTTGCAATTATGAATTTTGGTTTTTTAAGTCTGATATGAGGTGGAAGTCTTTAAGCTATACGATTATTTTCGTACAACGAAAATATCGTATTGTTGAATATGTTGTTATGGTGACGGATTTTATCTTTTTTCAATGAATACAAAACGTGCATAAGGAAGAGATATAGAAAATCTGTTACCAAGCAACTTAGTCAACAAACGGTTTTTTGTTGTACGAAAACTATCGTATAGCTGTACAGACTTCCACCTATGGTCTGAAAATTTAACAACTGATGTTACCAAGGAAACTCTAATTTTGTTGAATTTTGTTTTAACGCCTTTTTCTGAACTTTTGATGATAACTAAACTGAAATAGTGAACTCTTCTAAAGAAGAAATGGTAAATATGCTGTAATCAGAAGAGACCTTAAAAACGAAATTCAACAAAATAGGGCTTTCGTTGTTAACATCAGTTGCTAAATTTTCAAAACATACTGAGATTTAGAAAACTAAAGTTGATAATTGCAAGTTTCGATTTTATTTGTGTGGTAAAATAACAAAAAATGGTATTTCAATATAACAACATTGAGAAAATTGAGAAAGACAAATAAGTTTTAGGCAAATTAAAAAAAATTCATCAATAGTGCTATTTTGTCTATTTTTCACTGTTTCTCAGTTTGGATATTAGTATCTACTAAATGATTGATAAGCGACCATACAAACACTATATCAATAGAAGCTTGTAAAAAATGTCATTGATTGATGTTAAAATATACAGGGTGTTCCATTTGAAAATTTCGTTTAATTGTTCAATTTGCGTTTCATAAGGCGCCCTGATAAAAAATTATCACAAACTTAAATTTGACATGACAGTTGTAGACTAGACGATCTTGAAACTTTTTTGACAAAATTTCAACCCAAAATGTTCACCTGTTTTAGAACAGTGATTTTTCAAAAATTGATCTTTTTTTGGCCTTACTGGCAAATATCAGCAAAACGAGTAATGATAGACCCATAAAAGTTTATACAAAGTATAATTATTTTGTAGAGGGTGAATTAAAACGGCTTACGAACTCCTTATGTGTGTATTTATTTTTAATACATTATGCCAGCGTTTCGATAATTGATTTTTATCTTTTTCAAGGCTTTATTAATTTTAAATACACATGTCGATTGACCTTCGTTCTATTACAAAGAACTCGTTAAAAATCTTAATTTCCAAAACCATAATATAGTGATCCAGGATTTGTAACAGTTTAAACATAAATTTACTTATAAGGATGACGATTATTTTATCGGATTACTAAAAATTGAACAACATGTTCCTTGTTACGGCCATTAAACAAAGTTGTTTAATGGCCGTACAAGTCTACAAATTATATTCACGAACGATTTACTTCATCTCTTCATTTATAATTATTTTTTGATAAGGAATCCAAAAATGTCATAATATACTGGGTTTTCTATTTAAAAAACATAACCTTGGTCCGCCATCTTAGAATGGACACCCGGTATATTACTAAAATATTTTTAAAATTGTGCGCTTAAAGGTATTGTATATTCTAATGAAAACCGCATGTCGATATCTTTTTCATTTTAGAGGTACTTCCTCGCAACGCTGGGTCACCCTGTATTTATTAAATGATGCAATTTGTTGAATAATGTTTAGGCTCAGGAAAATTTAAAGTTGTAGGTGTTGACAAAAAAATAAGCAGACCTTTGTGATTTCTAGCACTTTCATCGCCAAGAGAACACATGTTTTGTACTCAATTGGAGCTCGAATTAGTGATTAACCCAAATATTACCGCTGTCCTTTTAAAAGTAAGCTTACTTATATTACTGAAATCTTTTTTTTAAATAAATATTGTAATAACATGTTCTTTATAAAGGACGGTCAGTATCTGACAAATCACAAATCATAAACATTGAAAAAAAACAATAATTATAAGAAAATTCACTAAACAGCAATTCATTTTAAACTTGGGCCAAAATTAAAAAAAAAATAAAATTCTGGGGTATTTGGTTGAAGACTAAATATAAAAGGAGTTTATTTTATTGCCTCTTGAGGGTTGCACAAAATATTTAGGAGATGAAAGTGCTAGTGAAAAGATGATGCTAGTTAACAGAGACACCATTTTGAAGTTTTGTATTTTATACCACATTTTTTTAAGAAAAAAGAAGTTTAAATTATATTAATCTGAGGACCATTGAAATCCTTAGGGTTGTTTGTGAAATAATGACACATTTATTTAGGATTGCGAAATAATTTTCTGAATCCAATCAGTATTAAATTAAGCATTGTTTTTTACATAGTTGTCAATAATAACCATTAAAAGTTAACAGAAGTATTTTATTAGGTGGGGTAAAACTGGGTAAAACCACCTTATCCTTATCAATATATGGTATACAGGGTGATGATAAAGTTTGGAACATAGTTCATAACTGCCGTATTTAATTGTTTTGAGAAAATCGCTCCGACAGGTGACAGGTCAATTTTTGTTTTTAGAATGTCATCTCTTGGTATAAAAAAAGATTAATGACGTCACTGGTGCTTTAGCAATGACGTCTTCAGCGATTTTTTTAAATGGAAGTCCCCAGTTTTTTTACTCGTTTTTGATAGATATTCATGTCACTTAAACGATGATATAAAAAAACGATTAAATTTTTAAACAAATTTTTGAATAAAAAATCTTTTTAATTCAAAAAAGGAAATTTTTATTTTAACGAAAAAGTTTATAAAAATATTTTAAAATAAATTTAAAATTACTAATAATAACAAAAGAAAGTAAATGTTTAAATAATGCGCATTCTAATGCGAATGTAAAATGTTAAATGTATTTAACAAAATTTAATAAATAGTCTTGAAAAACTAATTTTTTGATTCCATTTAAATGTAAGGAAATTTACAAAAAATAAAATTTTACCATTTAATGAAATCAGCCAAAATAAAAGTCTTACACAACATTTTCAAATTTAATAATACAAATTAATTTTAAGTTTACATTAAAAAATTTTTAAACGAAATTTTTTTTATAAATGCAATCATGTTTTTATATCATCGTTTAAGTGACATAAATGTCTATCAAAAACCAGTGAAAAAAGTGGCGGTTTCCATTTAAAAAAATAGATGATACGTCATTGCTAAATCACCAGTGACGTCATTAATATTTTTATTATACCAAGAGATGGCATTTTAAAAACTAAAATTGACCTGTCCGAGCGATTTCTCAAAAAAATTAAAAACGGCAGTTATGAATTATGTTCAAAACTTTATCATCCCCCTGTATATCCATATACAGGGTGTCCCATTTTAATCTTGTCAGGGGAATTTCTCGAAACGAGTACATCAGAAAAAAAAGTTTCCGAATAAAAGTTTGATGGTTTGGAGGGGGACGTTCGATGTTGTAACAAATTTCACCCCCCCCCCCCCAGGGGGTGGATAAGGGGGGGTGACTTTTAAATCTTAAATTGAACCCCCTATTTTTTATTACAGATTCGAAAAGAGCATCAAAAACTATGTAGGTTTTATCCAGGAACTTTTTTTTTTCGCAACATGTGGCGCTGTAATCGCTAAAACTTGTTTTTTTCGTAAAACGTAAGATTAAGGTTTTGATGAAATAAAACTCTTCGGCTTTTCGGACTCTCTTTATTACTTCAAATTAGAATTACAATAGATGTAATTTGAAGTAATAAAGAGAATCCGAAAAGCCGAAGAGTTTTATTTCATTACTATCTTACGGACGCGAATTGGTTATTATTAAGGTTTTGATGGCAGTTTACAATTAAAAAATGTCATGATCGCTTTAAATGAACTCTTTTTTAACCCTTTGGAGGCGTATTATCGAACAAAGTTTGATTACTACACAAAAAACCCAAAATTCTTAAAATGAATAGTCACGAGTAACTCTAGACTAAGATGATTTGTTTGAATAATACTTGACTGAAGTGAATTAAATAATTTAATTAATTAATTTAATCAATCAATTAATTAATTTAATCAATCAAAATTAATTAATTTATTTATTTAATTACTTAATTAATTTAATCAATCAATTAATTTCATTAGTTAATTTAATAAATTAATTTAATTAATACAATAATTTAATTTACTTCAGTCAAGTATTATTCAAACAAATCTTCAATTTTTTAAATGGCATCTGAATATGTATCAAAAACTACAAAACGTTGCCCGTTTAACAGAATCTGTAACTTTATTAATAACAAAGATCAAGGATACCAGGGATTAAACGGTTAGTAAAACGGTAAAAAAATCGGTTAAAAACCGGTTAGTAAACGGATAGAAATCGGTTAAGAACTGGTTTCGGTTACGGTTTTTAAAAATTTCTAAAAACGGTCTCGGTTACGGTTAGTTCAAATAAAACGGTTTTAACCGAATTACGGTTAATAAAACGATTCGCTTAGAATCCCTGAAAGGTACTCGTGTAATGCAACTCAAATTGGGACACCCTGTATTTACTATTTTTAGAGAATTTTTAAGGGAAAATACCAGTGCTGGAAAACCGAACCGGAACCGAACCCCGTCAAAAATTGAAAACCGGAACCCTAATCCTTAATCTAAAATTTTCGGAACCAGAAGCGGAACCCTAACCCTTAATCCAAAATTTTCGGAACCGGAATCTTTTTAAAAATATTGGGTTTTGGGGTTCCAATTGTTACATCATTTCTCCTTTATTTTCGGTTTAAAATTTCATTTTGAAACAGCTCGCACGTGCGCGTTTTCTCTTTATTGTGCGAGCAGATGCCCGATGTTTTTATTTTTCTTATAGTGTACGATTTGCGGGTACGTCTCAGTCTCAACTCAAAACCAAAACCATAAAGAATAAGTTAGATTGTTTATAATTTATAACCTTGGAAGTTAAGAACATAATCATCTATATTAAAATCTGGAACCGTTATTTTGTGGAACCGTACTCCGGAACCGGGGTTCCAATTTTATTTGGGAACCGGAACCGAACCCCGCGGTTCCAAACTTTTTTTTTGGAACCTAACCCGGAACCGAACCCTTTCATTTTTTTTTAATGGAACCTAACCCGGAACCGAACCCTTTCAGTTTTTTTAATGGAACCGAACCCTTCGAAAATTTTCAGGGTTTTCCAGCACTGGAAAATACATACCACTAAGTTTCTATTTCGTTTAATTTCATCGAAAATGAACAAAATCTTAAAGGCTGCTACAGACTGTCGAGCATGTACGCGTGCAATAACGTATGTACAGTCATCAACGTGCATGCAACCATGTGGAGACCAAAGATGATCATGTTGATGAATGGACATTCAAAAAGAGCCTAGTGCAAGTGTTCTCGATTCGGTAGAAAATTTGCACGACGCGCAATATAGGCCTGCTTAAAGGGGGTAATTTCACGAATTATTTTCCAAATTTAAGTTGTTACAATTTACAATGTAATAAGATATAGAATTCTTCCGTAAGAATCATTCTCAGGGACGAGCGACATGAGCAATCCCTCGTTCAAATACACACACATAAATTCATACGCGTGGTGAACATTAAATGTTTACTAGCATTTTGTTTATAAGAAACAAAAACTCTAATACCGTCCAGAATCTCGCAATTTCGAGTAACTTGATAATACAAGTCAAAATACAGCTATTTAAGGCATCTTTATGAAAAAAGAACATGCTCGAAATTAGAATGCTTGGACGTTCAAAAGCCGCTATCCCAGATCGTAAATTATTTATTCTAAGAATTGTCACCAACGCATAATGAACCCGATTCGTAATATTGGGAGGAGTTGGGAATTTGTTATTAGATGACTTGGGAATAAAAGTAAAAAATTGTCAGTTAAAAATTCAGTCTTGACCGAGTCGCAAAATCTAAATGCAGTCTTAGTAGAGTCTCGGTCTCAGTAGAGTCTTAGTGAAATGTTTTGTCCTGACTCTTTGGAGAATGAATCTAGATGGCTCAAGTTTTGTTCATGCCTTGATTTGAAATGTAAGATGAGAGATGTATACACACGGTTTTGGGTTTTGGCTAAGAAATGTGATTGGTTCATTATGTTAAGTTTCGTTTAGATTTAGAATTATTAAACATGGGTAAGTGTTTACTATTAAATATATTTTGTAATGTTTTGGTTTTGGGGATTATTAAAATGTTTCGGCTTAGCGTACACTTTATCGCTTTTATCTTGTAATGTATTTTTGTTGTGTGTGATGCGTGACTTGAAACTGATAAAAATGTAAGAATTAAATTTCTTTTGGAATGTTTAATTTTAATAAATAGTATCTAAGTTCTAATTTGAATAATGACTTTTATTTAACCAACAGAATGTATCTCTTTCCGCAATTCCGACGAGCCCACTCAATTCATGTTTAATTGCCTTTCGCCAACTTTTGAAATTTGAAGTAATCTGAATCAAAAGTATTAAAAGTCTCCCTTTCACAACAAAACATCTATTTTAATAGGCGAGGGGAGCTTACATTAACTATGAATTTGGTACGGGCTCTTGAAATGATCTTTGTGATGACACCATTTTCAATTAATTTGGATATAATTTCACATAGAGATGTGATATAAACTTATTCCTGGAAAAGTTATCGCTAACTTTACGCCGGTATCACAAAAAATGTTATAAAAGCTCTAGTGGCTAGAGCACTTACTAAAACCAATAAAAACTCAAAGAACAATAATGGTATATATAAGTAATAAGAATTGTCGGTTTTTTCATTCTAAGTTTTTATTGAAACAATCAAATATAGGGCATTGCCGACGTTTCACCAAGAATTTTGGCTTCTTCAAAAAGACATTAGACATGGGACTAATCGAAATACTTAATAAATTAACATGCAAATAAATTATTCTTTTTATGCCACAAAAAAACACTTTTTTTAATTACCTTTGAACTTCACGTGTAAATCTCAATAAAACATAAAAAACGTCAACATGTAACAACATGGGCACTAATTTAATTAAAACTAAAAACGTATTCACTATGTAAAGACACCGAATGTATTGCTCAATTTTTCACATTTAAAATTATATCAAATAAATTATTCATGAATTATGTAAGTAAATTTTTAATAAATAAATCTTTAATGCTATGCAACCAACATTGTTGTATAGCCATTTTTAAAAATCACCCCAAATATATCAAAATAAATGATAAAACAATCAATCATATAAATTATACAATATGTTAAAAATAATTAATGTATTCGTTCACTTTAATCAATAGAATTGTAATTAAAATAATAAATTAGAGAGTCATAGAGAAGTTGTCACACTAAGGGCGCGTTCCAGTAATGAACACTAAAGCCCACGACGACCGCAAAATCGTTCTACATAAGACCGCGATTTTTTCTTTCGTGCATCGATGACGACCGCAAGAAGCTCACAACGACCGTAATTATTCGTGGGTTTCTATGGTTGTTTGTTGAATGGTGACCTTTTGAGCTAGTGGAACTGGAAAATTTTGCGGTCGTGGTCGTGGGCTTTAGTGTTCATTACTGGAACGCGCCCTAAGTAATATTAATACATTAACTAACAAAATACAACCACATCTCCAAAATTACATTTTATCTCTAAACTTAGTTATTTGATAATGTGCGTAATACTGTGTAATATTTCTGTACACCAAACTCAATTTGTCAATATCAGTTTTAAAATTTACGCATTTTTCCCTGTTAATGTAAATCATTTCACTGAATAATCTTTTAAAGTAATTTTCTTCATAATCTAGTATTTTAGTATCCTTCAACTTAAAATCGTGGTTTAAAGTTTGATAATGTGTTGTCAATGCAGTATCATTCACATTAACTTTGGACTTTTTGCAACTGGTTTCATGCTGCTGTATTCTTTTTCGTAAGTACTGATTAGTTTGTCCAATATAATATACTTCATTACAGCCAGAGCAAGGAATTCTATGATCCATCAACTCAACTTTATCTTTTATTTTAGAAAATAAATTATTAACCGTAAGAGTATAAAATACCACCTTTACATTTAGGTCAACCTCTTTGGACATTTTATTGAGAGTACTTTTTAACTTATATGATAAAATTGGTTTGTGGATCAATCTCAAGTACCTAGTAGGAGAATTATTAAGTGTTGACGCTGCATTATCATTGTAATTATTTATTATAAAAGATGTTGTTAATTAATGTTTTTGGGTAATTATTATTTTGTAAAATTAACCTAGCTTTTTTGAAATTATCTTCATGGAATTTCGGATGGCTTAATGTTAGGATTTTATGCTCAAACTGCTTTACAATTGCTATTGCTACCTTATGCTCAAGTTTGTGGAAAGATAAGAAATTACTCACACCCGTGAGTTTTGTTTACCAGTAACCAAAACTCACTATACTTCATTTTTTAACTAGGAGGAGCGATTTAAATTTCCCGCGCTAAAATGCCAAAAATTATCATCCCTGATTGGTTGAAAGTCAGCAAGATTTACACCGGATAATTATTTTGAATGATTTTTGACACATAACCTCAAAATATTAATCATAAAATTTGAATTACTAACTTCATTTTTTAACTAGGAGGAGTGAATTAAATTGCCCTAGCTAAAATGCCAAAAATTAACGTCCCTGATTGGTTAAAAGTCAGCAAGATTTACACCAGATAATTATTTTGGATGATTTTTGACATATAACCTCAAAATATTATTCACAAAGTTTGAAATACTAATGTATTTATGGACATGTATAAATTTGTATTCAGTACAAAGAAATGGGGAATTTAATTTTGTTTCTGCACATATTTTATCATTAATAAGCAAAAATATAGTCAAAACCTGTTTGGTTATTGTTTTAGGAACTTTTACAGTGTAAGTTGTCCATATCCCTGTCACTCCTCCTAGTTAAAAAATGAAGTATAGTGATTCTCTCTTATCTCTTACCAAATTCAAACATTTTATAAAAATAAAACCTTCAGTGATCGGGAGATTCGAACCTGAGGTGGAAGTTTGTAACTCTACCGACATGATCTCGGTTTCGACTTGACACGTTAGATATTTTATGTCTCTCTCTTACACTCGAAAACGTCCATAATGTAAAAACAAGACAGAAATCGTATCCACAGTAATGTAGTAAACAATCCACCGTTCTCGTTACGTTAGAAGTTATAAACTTCCACCTCTGGTGTAATTTTGTAAACCAAGAAATTGATATCGGTGGTCAATTGATTCTTTAGATATTTTCTATCTCCTTCTTACACACAACAAAAGTCATAACGTGGAAGCGAGACGAAAGTCGTAACCATAGAAATGAAGTAAACAATCTACCGTTTTCGGTAAGTTAGACCTTACAGAATTCCACCTCCGTGACCTTTGGATCCACAGTCGAAGTATCAATCAACTGAGCTACCGATTACCCGAAATTTATACGAGCTTTTTTATTATTTAATAAATGCTGACGATCTTACGTCAATTAACCTAATTTTTTAGAAAAATATTTTTGCGTTTACCAAATTGTCATAGAAAAAGTATAGTATTCTACACGCAAGTAAATAGCCATTACTCACTCAGGCCTGTTACGGCGCAATTTAGGTCTTCGTGAGTAATGGCTATCATTACTCGCTCGTTGAATAATTACTGCTTTCTATGACTATTTGGTAAACTCAAAAATATTTTTCTAAAAAATTGGTTTATTTGACGTAACAACATCAGCATTCATTAAATAATAAAAAAGCTTGTATAAATTTCGAGTCACCGGTAGCTTAGTTGATTGATACGTCGACCCAAAGGTCACGGGTGCGAATCCCGCAATGACTGACGATTTTATTTTAATAATTGTTTGAATTTGGTAACAAAGAACTAGTGAGTTTTGGTTACCAGTAACCAGTAACCAAAAAATAGCTTTTTTATTATTTAATGAATGCTGACGATGCTGAAGTTGTTACGTCAAATAACCTAATATTTTAGAAAAATATTTTTGTGTTTACCAAATAGTCATAGAAAAAGTATAGTATTCTACTCGCGAGATAATTACTCACTCAGGCCTGTTACGACACTCACCTACCGGCTACCGGCTTGTGTCACAATTTCGGTCTTCGTGAGTAATGGCTATCATTACTTTTTACAAAATTTATATCAAAATAGCGCCATCTATACGTAGTAGAAATTCCCAATACATTTCTGTCCGAGCGATTTTCTCAAAAAAATTAAATTCGGCAGTTACGAATTTTGTTCCAAATTTTTATCATCGTCCTGTATTTTGTATTTAAAATATGTGCCACGAAATAATTTTAATATGATTAGCCTAAATTTTTACATAAATTGATAAAAATAATAAACTAATAATAACCTTTGTGTTTCGTGGCACAATTTGTAATACAAAATATGACCGTCTAAGAGAGCCTTAGGGTAAAAACACAGAGAAAGGTTGGGTTAGGCTAACCGACCACTTTTATCATTCTGTCCTTTTCTTTTACATGCAAAAATAAGAGGACAGAATGATAAAAGTGGTCGGCCACATCGTGTCGACGGGTCAAGAATAAGGATGCAGGAAAATGAACTTTTCATCCTTGAAAACTAGCCAGCGAAAGCGGGTAACCTGCTTTCTTTGGGTTTTTATGCTTATTTACTTCATGAAATAATCAATTTTATATTTTATTTTAAACTTTATTCAGCTCTTATATTTCATATATTACATTTTAATAACTACATATAACAATTTTGTACTTTTATATTAAATATATTTACAACTAAATAATAAATAATGTATATATTAGCATTTCTTGTTTCTCTGGTGTATCTGGAGTTTCTCATTTTACTGGAGATGACGGTTTCTCGGAACTGCAACAAAAATTGATATTAAACTTTCATTCATCCAAAAATGAAGCTTAATATAGTATATTAAAAAACGAGTTTCTTAAGTCGCATATTGTAGCACGCGTTCAATTTTAAAATACGAGCCGCGTAGCGGCGAGTATTTTAATGAACAAGTGCTACTATCGACTTATGAAACGAGTTTTTTTATACTATTTTTTCTATTTTGCGCCTTTTTATCTACATATTTAAAATAAAATATTATAGCCAATAAGATTCTAAATTTTAAAGAGGGAAATTTAACCTCGTCGTTCACTTGTTTTCAAAACAGCCAATAATGTTCAAAAAAATCAAATTGGCAAAGAAAAAATCCAAATAATAATTGAATAAAATAAAATAAATATAATAAGAAAGAATATTATACATGGTGTTCCACAAAAATTATGAAACTTTATCAATTTTAAAATTGCTATAACTTTTTAAGGAGTCGAAAAAACATAACAGTTCATAGGAAAAATATGTTTAGAATTACATTTACTATCTAAAAAAAAAATTTGCTGGAAAAAAAAGTGGGACACCCTGTATATTTTATTTAGAGTGAATATTCCATTTCGAAATTACCCAGGAATCTTTATTTAAAAATTTTGCGGTAATTTTCGTTAAAAATAGGCTCTACAAGAAATATTATAGTATGCTGGTAACCATGACAACTATCTATGCATGCCTACCAATCTTTAAATTCATTTTTCTTCTCCTAAACGGCGCATTCTATCGGACTTCTATAAAAGCAACTTTTTTGAGTAAATTTGATTTAAGAATACTATTATGGAAAAAAAACTTGTTTTGACATCAAACCTCTCTTAAGGTACCACTTAAAACGAAGCAAAAGTCGGAAAAAAATCATGGAAATGAGTTAAGTGTAAATTAATTGCTGTACAAAATTTAGATGCTATACTAGGATCTGTTCTGAAATAAATGACCAAATACCTCTTTTTTGTCAACACCTTTGAAGAACTGCAACTATAAAAGATATACTATAAAATATTCATAAATATACAGGGTGTCCAGAAAATGGCGCCTAAGCTCTCAGTACGATGTTGGGGATCCTTCAGGGATCTCCAGAAAAATAGTTAAAAAAATCCTCGTGATCAATTGACCGAGATATGGAGGGTCAAAGTTTGGAATTTAACTACTTTATTTTTGTGAATTTTGAAAAACCGTTAGTTGTCTTGTAAAGTTTGGCTTCTCTTTAGTCGCTTAGTAATAAATTTAATTTTCTGGACACCCTGTATGTGTTTACTTTTTTATTTTATTTTATATTCATACTATATACTATTTATACTTTTACATATATGTATGTATATAAAATACATCTAAGATTGGCGCTCATTTTCGTTTTTGAGCTATTTTGGAAGTCCCATATCGCTCTACAGCAAATATTATCCACTTTTTCCATAAATAACAACTTATTTGGTAAATATAGCACAGTTTTTCAAATAAAGAAACGTATTTTACACAATTTGACATAATTTCATAAAAAACCAAAAATTGTATACGAAAAAAATATTTTTAAATTTTTCAACTATAAATAACTGAAACCATAGATCATATAGTGTATAATGTACATTATATGATCTATGCTGAAACGCTGCTTTTTGAACTTTCTTCTCCTATCACCTTAAATTACAGATATTTAACGTATTTTAGTAAAATATGTTTTAAAACCCTGTATTTTAAATTTAAAAATGTTCTTACTTTACTTTCCGGTTTTTAGGTTCATCTGGTGATTGTGGCCAACAAAAGTTGAAAGTTATGGTTCTTGTATGCATTGTGAATTTTGGCGAAGTTTTGCTCTGTAAAAGAATTTCTGTCTTCTTTTCGTCGGTCCATTTTCCTTTTGCTTCTTTTGCAGGCTTACCTGTTAAAGATAAAAATATCGACTTATAATTATCATACAATAGCATTTTTTGAGGTTCTAAAAATATTTCAAAACTTTTACTAGTGGTGAATTGCCAATATTTATGATTACTTGAAGAATTTCTTAAAACGGCCCTGCTGATATTTTTAAGTATTGGTGTATTTGATTAGATGTACCGGCGGATGTGTTATTTGATTTCACAAATTATAGGATTTTTTTCTTAATAAAATATTAAATTTTTATAAATTAAATAATTAAAAAAAATCATTGATATACAGGGTGTCTGCAAAAGATCTTTACAACAGCTTACCACATATTCCTCCGACCAAAATAAATCGATTTAAGTAAACTAATCTTAGTATAAAGTTCCTTAGTTTGGGCGCTATATGGCTTTGAAGTTACAATTTTGAAATTGGTTTTCGGTTATAAATTTAAAACGGCTTGGTTTTTTTAATAAATAAATGTTTCAAATTTCTACGTCAATGGATGAAAAGGGGTTTAGGTATGAGGTATGGTTTTTAGATTAAATATTTTATATATTCACTAAACAAAAGGTACTCTTGATAAGATAACATTCACATAATATTATGCCGAATCGAAATTGGCTAAATACTTCTATTGATTGTCTTTGATACTTTTTACAATGTTCTATTTAGGGGAATTATGTTATTTTATTATTAAGCTCCGTATCGACTTGCGCGCAGTCGGTTTTTCGGCGCGCACTCAAAGGGATACAAAGGCTCCTTTCGTGTGCGTTCCGTGCGCGCTTGATGCGCACGAACCAAATGGTTCGCAGGGTGCGCGCTCAGCGCGGACTTCTTGCACGCCAGAAATAAATTTGGACGCGCACGACGTGTAGTTCGCGTTCGCGGCGCTGCGGTCATGCCGATACGAAGCTTAAAATAATATCTGGAACAATTACAACCAGAAAATACCTTGTTTTGTTGATTCATTATTTGACAGGGACGGACTGGCCCACAGGGAAATCGGGAAATTCCCAAGAGGCCGGCACCTTGCGGAGGCCAGGGGCCGACTGATGATCGAATATTTATTTAAAAAGATGAAAGTAAAAACTTCGAATTTCCTTCATTTTTATACTTAATAATATTGGTTTATGTTTATTTATTTTTCTACTTTTTTTATTTAAAAAGAAAACTAGTGAGTATTATCTATTGTAATTATATTCATCATAAAGTATGGAATAAACTTATTAATTCTCAAACAACACAATTTTGAAAAATATTGCGAGACACGTCAACTTTAATTATTTAATGTGAATTTTTTGGTGTATTCATGACATTTGTGACGTGACTCATACTTAACATATCGACACTATTGGGGTAATTCTGAACAAAAAAGGTTAGCCGTAACAGCGATGTTTAACTTGACAGTCACGCTATTCTGTAAACTTTACTGTAACTTAACGACCATGTAAAATAACGTTTTCGGTGTTAACATTCATTGTACCATGGAGTATGGATTGTATCCATACTCCATGATTGTACTTCTAAATAATGTATAATTTTGATCAACTGTACATTAATATATGTACATATTTTTATTATTTTGATAGATGTTATTTTAACACCGAAAATGTTATTTTAAATAACCGTTACGTTACAGTAAAGTTTAGAGAATAGCGTTTTTTTGACATCATGGTGACTGTGAATTTAACAGCGAAGTTACGGTTAATATTTTTGTTCATAATCACCCCATATATCGACGATATCGAAACATGAAAGGTCAATTGATGTAACGTAATGTAACCCACAAAATGTAAATTTTACATACTTAAAACATAATTTTTAAATAAAATATTTATCAGAAATTAAATTAAATATTTTATGTACAGGGTGTTTACGATTGATGGATGTTTAAAGGAGATGATTGAAAAAAACATCCTAGTAAAAGTTGCCTTATAAGAAAACTGCCCCCTTTGTAAAATAATGGTTATTACACGTTTATTTGAAAACATTTTACTCTACAGCTTTGAAATTTGGTACAAGCATATCTATGGTCAAATTTGGTACAAGTTCTAACATTTATAGTCCTAACCCAATTTGGATGAATTGTCAGGAATATTTCGGAGAAAAATTCATTTAATTAATAATTGTGCAGATACCAACCTAACGCATAGTTCTGTAGTGTCCATAATACTCCTTTTTTTGTTGTACAACAAGAAGCACATTGTCCATTGGAAAATTTTATCTTGGACAAGAAAAATAAATTTTAATCCTTCATTTTGGCTTCACTATCAGGAAGTTTATTTCTTAAAATTTCTTTCCTAATTTCGGGACAACCTATATTAACATTTTTTATATTATTTTCTAATAAAAATGTGCTTCCTGAGATCCTGAGAAAATTTACATTTTGTGGGTTAGAACAATTGGCTTTTCATTTATCGTTATAACGTGATCGAACGAAATCTTACATGGGAAAAACCGTCTCTCGATTTTTTCAAGTGTATTATTATCTAGGAATTGTGGAAATAAAGTACGAATTTTTTTAATCGTCTGCCCAAGGAAAAAAAATTGTATAACATGAGGCCGGTGTCGAGTTTATTTCCCGGGCCGGTCTGATGAGCCAGTCCGTCCCTGTTATTTGATGTTATTTTATTTTCTCAGATTAAATTGGCTATAGTGTTAAGAGAGAGTTGGAGATTGTAAAAACTTCCCTCTCTCTTATTTCAAGGTCTATACCTTTTTAACTTCAAATTGAGACTATGAATTTCAAGTTGATAATAAAATCAATATCAAATTGAGAATAATCAATTTCAAATTGACTATTGATTATTATCAATTCCAAATTAAGATTTATTATTAGTTTCACCTAAAAAGAACATTTTAATTTGAAGATAGAACAAATTTTTGAAAAGTAGCTTACATAGTCTTTGAACGCAAATGAATTAAAAATGTAGGTGTACCCAGTGGCGGGTTACCATATAGGCAAAAAATGCAATTGCGTAAGGTCTCAAGTAAGCATAT
Source organism: Stenus bimaculatus (assembly GCA_963971135.1). Lineage (NCBI taxonomy): Eukaryota > Metazoa > Arthropoda > Insecta > Coleoptera > Staphylinidae > Stenus > Stenus bimaculatus. The sequence continues at coordinate 54,618,803 of OZ020180.1, read as the reverse complement.
TTTAGTACTTGGCAAGAATAGGGCAAATCGGCAAATATTGCAAAAACCTAGTATTTCTATAGGCAACCGCTAGAAATATCATACCGGGTGGAAATGAAAACCGGGTCACCTCGATAACTTTTTTATTTATGAATAAAAGAATTTGAAATTTGGCTATGTTCTATGGTTCAAAAAAAAAATTTCATGTGCATTTTTTATTTTCGAAATCACTTCCGGTTTCACCGGAAACACCATGAACTTTGATTTTTTAAATGTAACATCCCATATTTTTATTCATGGCTTAAAATACTTTTAAAAAAGAAGTATTTTTGAGATATTAATTTTTATTTTTTTTGTAAAAAAAATTTTTTTCAAAAAAAAAAAGGTTTTCGAAGTCGGTGAAAAGTACCAAAACTAATTCTAAATAATTCAAATACCTAAATAAAATTGTAATTTGAAAAAAAATTTAAGTGGTTTTTGAACTATTAATTTTTAAACTTAGTTAATGAAGATTTTATCAAATATCTCACTTTTTTTAAATGCAATGATGCCGGGTCATTCGACTTTTTAAAAAGAGGATTTTATAACGATTATTTATTTTATGTATTTGAATTATTTGGAATGAGTTTTGGTAATTTTCACCGACTTCGAAAACCTTTTTTTTTTTGAAAAAAATTTTTTTTCGCAAAAAATAAAAACTAATATCTCAAAAATACTTCTTTTTTAAAAGTATTTTAAGCCATGAATAAAAATATGGGATGTTACATTTAAAAAAACAAAGTTCATGGTGTTTCCGGTGAAACCGGAAATGATTTCGAAAATAAAAATTCACATAAAATTTGTTTTTTTGAACCATAGAACATAGCCAAATTTCAAATTTTTCTATTCATAAATAAAAAAGTTATAGAGGTGACCCGGTTTTCATTTCCACCCGGTATAGGAAAATATTAGTAAAAATGATTTATTAAATATGGTAAAATTTTTTTTTTTTAATTTATCGGCATTCGGCATTCTGCATTCATAGACTTTGTATTCTAATACGTGGCAATAATTTTTTCTTTTATCAAATTAATTTATTATTTTTAGGTGAAACTTATAAATCTCAATTTGAAATTGATTATTCTCAATTTGGTACCGGTAAAAACGATATTTTAATTTAGTCTTTGGGCATAAAAAAATATAATTATTTATATACCTAATAGTTTTAGGATACTCTACATACCTACATCTCCTTCTGCATTCGTAGATTCCATAGTACCCACTTGTTCACCTCCATGTATGATCATTAAAGGTTGTTCATCAGGGGAAGTTTGTTTAGATTTTATATTCATATCTGGATATTTAACTGCACTTGTGACCATTTCAGGTTCTTTATTAGGTAGAGTTAGAACAGATTTCATATCAACATTTTCAACTTCATTTTTGACTACATTAGCTTTTGCAATAGGTAGATTTAGACTGGATTTCAAATTTACTTTTACACAGGATTTTTTTTTATGGACACAATCCTTATAAGATCCAAGCTTTCGCCCCTTCTAAAGCAATACAAAAAGGTGTTAATATTTACTTCATTTTAAGAAAATACTGTTCCATGAACATATATCCGATATCCGATTTCCGAAAATCAGGACGAAATAACGTATGTCTTGAATGCAAAAAAGTAGATAGAATTTGTTTATGTCACGTCCGCAAATTAATTTTTAGGTAAAGAAGGGTATGCAGATATAATTTTTCAATATGGGTTTTGCAAAACCCCGAACCCCGACTACATTGCTTTAACCCTTCAGTACACGCAGTACTGCCTGAGAGACCAGGCTAAAAAAACCACATTTTTCCTTTACTTGTCACCCAAAATATTTTTTAATTAGAAATCATGTCAACTCAATCAAAATACATCAGTTTAAGGAAACGTTACCATTATTTAATAAAAACTAAGTAGAAAAGTAACATTTTGACCTCATTTCACACACCAGGTAAAAAAATGGCACGTGTACTGAATGAATGATGAAATTAGTCATGTAAATGTTACCGTTAAAAGGTATTATTCTGGTATTCAATGAAACAACTAGTTACGATCTACTACAGTAGAATTATACAATAGCTTTTTTATTTTATACTTTAACTAGTTATTATACATGTATTATCTACAGGGCCGGTTTTTCCATTAGGCCAACCTAGGCGATCGCCTAGGGGCGCCAAGTAAAAAATGCGCCAAAATCTGAGCTATTTAAATTTTTGATCCGTATTTCTTCCTAATTGGATGACCATAATAATGCAAAATTGAACTTGACTCCCAATAGCTTAAGAGGATAGAGAATCAAATTAAATTGCAGCACATTTAGCGGTTTATTTTGCAAGGATTGTACCAATATGGGTACAGATACAAAAACAATAAAAATTGAATGTAATAGTATAATGATTTCTTAAAGACCGTAGAAAGCGATATTTTTTGTATTTTAACTTTAAATACCCCAAAATAAAATCTCCAATAATGCAATAGTATATTGTTTTATTAGGAGTGAAAAAAGTACTTTTTGTGGCTAGCATGTAGCTTTGCGAGTCCCGCGGATACATGCGAGCCACAAAAAGTTCTTTTACTCCGAATAAAACATGCTATTTTTTCTTCAGACGTCGAAATTTTTAAAATGGTAATATAATAAATAATTTTAAAATTTTACATTTAATTTACATACAACACACAATACAATATTAGTGTATATTGAGTTGCTTACAATTCATTTCTACCCCGCCCTTTTATTCCTTGTCAGTGCAAAGTAGTAATTTCTACTCCTAGGGAGTACAAAGTGACTATAGAATCAACGAACATAAAAAGTGACATTTTAAAGTCTGTCAAACGTCACAGAAGACTGTACTTTAATGACGTTTGAAGAAAAAATAATTGAGTTTTTAACGTTCTATTTTCACAGTTAAAATGTTATGATTTCAAAATTTTCTTCTTTAAGGGCCCTAGAATATACTATTATTTAACTAATGCAAAAAAAAACTTAAAAAATGTCAAAGAGGCGGATGTAATTTGTGTAAAATGATATCCATTTTTACAGTAAAAATTAGTGATATTCGCTTCAAAGTTTAAAGAATTTGTTTATTAATAATAGATACTTTTTCCATTGCGTGAGTCTCTTATATTTTGCCTGCATCATATTTGGGCATGGAGTATGGATTCAATTGTGCCCATATACTCCATGATTTGTACACGATCCTTATTAAATATTTTAGTAAGGTTTATTTTCTTTGATTTTTTGAAAACAAAAAACATAATTAAAAGTATGGACCCAAATAAAGAAAAATTAAAAAAAAGCTGCTCTAAGTTTCATAAGCGATTAATTAAAGAAATATTAAATAACATCTGCATAATTCTTAGCTCATTGGACATTGAAACTAAGTATATTTGAGAAAATAAAATTTTAAAAATTTTAAACTGCGCGAATATATTTAATCACATTTAATTTGTGGAAATGATTTTATTTCATTTAAAAATAATTTATTTATTAATAATAATTAACGAAAAACTGAGGCTCGTAAACATTCCCAGCACAGAAATTGAAATTTCATCGAACACCTGCCAAGCGAAATAAAAGTTGCAATACAATTTGTAGCTCCGCCTGGCCTGGTCTTTTTATTCGGACCGCTAGAGGCGCATAACGATGGGAACAAAAATCGCGATAAATCATGAAATCGAACATTACTGGCCGCAGCATATCTCTAGTTTCTTTTGACAGATTTTCAAATTTATTTCTGATTTGTAAGCTAGATTAATTAAACTAAAACTGGACAACTGCTTTTGTATTGTAATTTTATGCAGAATTAATTATAAGCGAACAAAGTTAAGGTACTTTTGAGTAATTATATATTTTTTTATAGATTCTCCAATTTTTTTTCCAGTTTCCATATTTAGATGAATGACTCTAGAATCTAAAATAAAAAAAAGTATACAAAAATATTGTTTGCACTAGCATATCTAGTGCGGCCCGTAAACTCCTATTTTTGCCTATTATAAAATGACTCTTAAGTAATTGACGCATAGTTTTATTGACTTTATAAGCAGTTCGCGCAAAAAGCCTATTGAATTAGAATTATTTTACAATCTTGCGTAAGTTCCATGGTTCGAGTATTCATAAATATTGTTACTAGAATTTTTGAGTTTATGTTATTGATTTGGTGCATCACTTGTGCAATTTTCGAAAATGGTTACAGTACCTTAAAATCCTATCAATTCTATAGGTCAACTACAACTCTTTTTAATACTCTCATATTTATACAGGGTGAGTTTTTAGTGCGAAAGGGGCAGCTATTATTTTAAGACATGGGAAGAAAACTTAAAGTACAAAATTGGATGGTTTATTGATGTGTATAAACCAAAAATTATTTTTGTCTATACAGGATGTTTCGTAGTTACAGCGTAGGTAATTACAATTTTTTTTGTAATGAAACACTCTGTATATTTTATGATACTTCGATACTTGGATTAACACTAAGTTCTAGAATACAACGATATTTTTTGTTTTTTGAAAATGTGATTGAAATGTGTTTAATTAGTAAAATTATAATTTTTTTAAATTTATAACAAAATTGTCTTAAACCGCTCCTGATTATCTAGTTATTTTGTAAAATAATGTAGTTGGAGAAAATAAAGTATGAAATAAATATGCAGTACGAAGATTATATAATTCGAGGAATTAGATAAGTTGGTAATTAATACACATTGTCAAATAAAATAATTATCACTTTTTTTAAATAAACAAATATTCATCGCAATAAAAGGTAATCGTAAAATGTTTTAATACGGGGTATGTTTCTAAACAAGTATCTTTAATTGATTTTTTGACCAATTTTAAGGTTAAAAAGAAATGGTAAATATGATGTAAGCACTTGGTGAAGCTGAAAGAAATCTATCAGAAAAGTGTGTAAAAACGAAATTCAACAAAATAACGTTTTTTTTGGAAACTTCAGTAGTTGAATTTTAAAAACATACTGAGGCTTAGAAAACCAAAATTGATAATTGCAAATTTCGATTTTATTTGTGTTGTAAAGCAACAAAAACTACTATTGTAATAAAACAACATTATAAAAAAGTACAATAGAGAAAGACGCAAATAAGCATTAGGCAAATTTAAAAAAAAATCCTCAAAAAAAATTAATCAAGAGTGCTATTTTGCCTATTTTTCAGTTTAAATAGTAATATCTCCTAAAGCATTGATAGGCGCATATACAAACATTATATCAATAGAAACATTGTAAAAAATGCCATCGATTGATGTTAAAATATACATGGTGTTCCATTTGAAAATTTTGTTTAATTGTTCAATTTGCGTTTCATAAGGCACCCTGATAAAAAATTATGACAAACTAGAATTTGACATGACAGTTCTAAACTAGGCGATGATGAAAAATTTTTGAGAAAATTTCAACCCAAAATGTTCATCTGTTTTAGAGCAGTGATTTTTCAAAAATGGATCTTTTTTGGTTTAAATGGCAAATATCAGCAAAATGAGCGATTTTAGACCGATAAAAGTTTCTACAAAGTATAATTAGTTTTTGATAAGGAATCAAAAAATGTCAAAATATTGTCACGATACATTATTTTGTCCAAAAATAATAGTATTTTCCAAATTAAATCAATTGAAGTGTGTTGTATATTTGTTCGTGTTTATTTTTTAAACACTTACGAATGGTAAACATACATTGTTTCATAGTACCGTGACTGGGTCATGTATGAGGACACAAAGGTATTTAAAGACAGAAGACTTGAAGTCAGAGATACTTTCGATCATTAGCGAATCAGCAGATTAGTAAATTGGTTGATTAGAGAATTAGTGATTAGGCATTAGAGTAGGGAGGAGGCCTGGTGCCGATCTTCAATCGGTACCATGGTTCCTCAAGTAGGTTAAAGTGTTTGTAGTTTAATTACTAAAATTATTTTATTAAATTGTTATTTAGTTTGTAGAAATATTGTTGAATAAAAACATTAGAAAATGACCTAGAGTAAAGAAAACTCAAAGAACCTCCAACGTTACATATGGTAAAAACCTCTTACGTTACAATATACCATTTAAAAAAAACATAACTTTGGTCCGCCATCTTCGATTGGACACCCGGTATATTACTAAATTATTTTTAAAATGTGCGCTTAAAGATATAGTATATTCTATCGAAAACTGCATGTCGATATGTTTTTTCATTTTAGAGTAATGTTACTTCCTCGCAGTGCTGGGACACCCTGTATTACAAGACGATTTTATGTACATTCCTCGACGCAAATTTTTTAAGAGTTAAAGTGGGTTTATGCTCAACTAACAACTAACCACTAACAATTAGCCATTAACAATTAAAAAGATAAATGCATACAATTGCATTTGACTGTTTATACTGCCACTAACAACTAACCATTAAGCATTAACAATTAGCCACTAATGGGGAAAATTTCGAATTTATAATTAGGAGTTGCTAGTGGTTAGTGAATCTAGAAATACGCATGCATGATGTTTAAAGTTGACAGTGTCTGTTTAAATTTTTACCTCTGGCGAATATTATAATATCATATAATGGATAGTGAAACCTTTAATGGGAGTGATTTGGAAGTGCTGAGGAGTTGGTGAAGCTTTTTCAACCCTTTGATAATCAAATCAACAATTTGAAATATCGCGTCGCATATGTCAAATTTCTTAATGCTTAGTGGAGTATAAACGCTCACATTTTACGCTAGTGGTTGACTGTTAGTGGTTAGTGGCTAATTGTTAGTGGCTAGTTGTTAGTTGAGCATAAACTCACCTTATAGTAGAAGCGGCGGCGACACTAGGTCTAGTGTGATAAAACTTTTCAAGGTCGTACATATAATTCGTTACGTCATTGAGGGGGGAATACAAAATGGCATTGCTGCCACGTCTATGTGCCACGTGTAGACCGAACGCCACTATAAATTTTTTTATTTTTTTCTAATGTCTAGTATCATAAAACTTCAGGATTCTGATTTCTCTTCGCGACAGGGGAGGGTTAGGGCTATAAAAAAATGCGGTGCTGCCAGTCTCCGAGAGAACGCAGCAGGAAAATAAGAGATCCCACAAATTCGATTATCAAAAATTGGCAACCACTTTTACTGACGTCACGTAAAAGTGGTTGCTTATTACTTACGTCTCGTAAAAGTGGTTGCTTATTACTGCCGTCTCGTAAAAGTGGTTGCTTGTTTTTGAAAATGACCACTTTCGGGTTTCTGCACGTGTAGACCGAACGTCACTATACAAAAAAATTTCAAAATTTTAATTATTTTTAATATCTAGTATCGCAAAACTTCAGTATTCTGATTATTCCTCGTTCCTCGCGACAGGGGAGGGTTAGGGCTATAAAAAATGCCCCCTAACCTGACAGGAACCGAGGCAGCAACCCGAAAGTGGGAATCATTTTCAAAAATAAGCACCACTTTTACGAGACGTCAGTAATAAGCAACCACTTTTACGTGACGTCAGTAAAAGTGGTTGCCAATTTTTGAAAATCGAATTTGTGGGATCTCTTACTTTCCTGCTGCCACTGATAAGCGTTCTCTCGGAGACTGGCAGCACCGCATTTTTTTATAGCCCTAACCCTGCCCTGTCGCGAGGAGAAATCAGAATCCTGAAGTTTTATGATACTAGACATTAGAAAAAAAAAAAATTTTGAAAAAAAAATTTTTATAGTGGCGTTCGGTCTACACGTGGCAGCAGTGCCATTTTGTGTTCCCCCCTCAATGACGTAACGAAATTCAGTTGCGTACGCTATTTTTCTGACAACCACGGAGATTTTGCGACCATTCTTAATACAGGGTGATTCACATTTATGTTAAAATCTCTGGGGTGGTGATTCCTTAGTTAAAATTAAGAAAAAAAGTTCATATAAACCAATGTCCGATTTCGCTTCCTAAGGGTCTTCAAAGGTGCTGACAGACAAGAGGTTTTTGGTCATTTATTTCAGAATGTATACTATACAATACTATACCGGGTGGAAACGAAAACCGGGTCACCTCGATAACTTTTTTATTTATGAATAAAAAAAATTGAAATTTGGCTATGTTGTATGGTTCAAAAAAACAAATTTTATGTGCATTTTTTTATTTTCGAAATCACTTCCAATCACAATACCTAATATCTCAAAAATACTTCTTTTTTAAAAGTATTTTAAGCTATGAATAAAAATATGGGATGTTACATTTAAAAAAACAAAGTTCATGGTGTTTCCGGTGAAACCGGAAGTGATTTCGAAAATAAAAAATGCACATAAAATTTGTTTTTTTGAACCATAGAACATAGCCAAATTTCAAATTTAGAAAAATGGAAATTCATAAATAAAAAAGTTATAGAGGTGACCCGCTTTTCATTTCCACCCGGTATACTATAGTACACCATTCAAATTTGGCATAACTCTTAATATGCATTGACTCAAGTCCACGATTTTTTTGAAATTTTTTTATTGGTTCTAAGTGGTATTTTAAGAGATCGTTGGTGGTAAAAACAATGGTAACTTTTTTATTACTGGATTTTTATGAGATTTTTTTTCAAAATTAATCAAATCTACACAAAAAAGGTGCTCTTATACAAATTCGATAGAATGAGCCGTTAGCCGTTTAAGAGGAAAGTGCACCTAAAGATATGCATGGCGGGACAGTTGTCATGGTTACCATACCAAACATTTTTGTAGGCCTATTAATTTACCAAAATTATTCCATAATTTATGAAAAAATGTTCTTATGTAACTTATGGAATAATTTTGGTAAAAAATAGTGTCTACAAAAATTTTTAGTATGGTAACCATGACAACAGTCTCGGCAAGCACATCTTTAAATGCACATTTCTCTTAAACGGATCATTCTATTGAATTTGTATAAGAGCACATTTTTTATGTAAATTTAATAACAGAATGATATTTTAAAAACAAATCTCGTAAAAATCCAGCAATAAAAAAGTTACCATTGTTTTTACCACCACGATCTCTTAAAATTCCACTTGAAACCAATAAAAAAAAATCAAAAAAATCATGGAGTTGAGTCCAATGCATATTAAGTGTTATACCAAATTTAAATGCTTTACTAGTATCCATTCTGAAATAAATGGCGAAAAACCTGTTCTCTATTAGCACCTTTGAAGAGCTATAACTCACTTAGGAAGCGGAATCGGATATAGGTTTATATGAACTTTTTTTCTTATTTTTATCCAAGGAATCACCACCTGAGAGATTTGCACATAAATGTGAATCACCCTGTATTTTGTAGTAACAACTAAAAAGTCATAACATAACTTGTGTTAACATCAGCTGACATTGGAAAAAAAACCCAAACACACTAGTGTTGAAATGATAGATTTTCTAAACTACTAATATGAACTCGTGTGGTAATGGGCGATTAAAAAGCTCGACAAAAACAAAACAAAAAAGCAAAACATCTCACATTTTAATAGCCCTTTCATGGTAAAATAACTATTAATTGAATCCTATTTTCATTTTATTAAAATCAGTTTTCATGTGTGCGAAAACAGTTTTCATTTATGTAAAATTATATTTCGTCAGTATGATTACAAATTTCAAAGATGTTAAATCTGTTTAAATTATGTTTTCATTTGTGTGAAATCATACTGTAGAAGGAATAGTACTGATTTCCATTTCTAACTTGATCTTTTTTGTTAAAATGAATTAAATTTTATTAAAACTTTAAGCCCCCATAAATCCTAAACTAAAATGAATCGGAAATTTATTCATAGGACATTCTTTTCTCAAAATGGCATCAGCTTTCATATGGCAAAGTTTGCCGCAGAGCTAAATAATCACCCTGTATAATAAGTTTAATGCAAAGGACACTGAATTATGGAAAGGTGTATGAATAGATTAAATAAAAAATCATACAAAGATCTGAAAATCAATTTCTTTAATTAAAAGTAACTTTGATCCTGATCGGTTAATTTATTGATGTTAAAAGGAGTAAATTTTTATGTTTTATTAATTTTATGGTTATTTAATTTTCAATAATAACTATACTTTTGGAGGGATAATCTAATAACATTTTTTTTTCTGAAGATCTTAAATAATTTAAATAGGTAAAATAAACAAATTGTAAATTATGAAATTCATTCGGCTGTTTTTAGGTTTATACCTACATGAGTACCAACATGAGTACCACTATCATGCCATTTGAAAAAGTAAAGATATTTGCTAAAAACGCATTTTAAACATTATAAATAATAATTTCTCAAAAACAGCCAAATAAATTTCATAATTTACATTTTATTTTACCTATTTAAATTATTTAAGAGTAGTTTTAATACATTTTATTAAACCAGAAAAAAAAAAATTTTTGTCACAAACATACTAGGAAAAGGAAGTGAAATTAATTTTCTTCTTACTTCAATAAATGCGTTTTCTTATGCCATATAACATACTCCTATTAAAATTTCAAGTTCAACAGGGGTCGCCCTAGTTTCGTGGACACCCGGTATAAAAATAGCGCTTTTTTCCATAAAATACCGGGTGTGTGAAATGAGGTCAAAATATTACTTTTCTACTTAGTTTTTATTTAAAAAATCGCACCCTTCTTTATACTTATGTATGTATTTTGATTCAGTTGACCCGATTTCTAATTAATAAAAAAATTGTGCGACTATTACAAGTAAAGGAAAAATGGTGTTTTTTAACCCGATCTCTCAGACAGTACTGCGTGTACTGAAGGGAATAAAAGGCTTTACTTTGATTCTATACAATCATTTTAAAATATTTTGTTTTTTTTTAAACTATTTAAAAGTTTCAAAACGAAATATCTGAATGATTTTACATTTTGGGGCTTAATTTTTGTTAAAAAAATGGAATTTTAAATTTTTCTAAAATTGATTAAAAAGGTACAATAACTACTTTTGGCGGGGCTTTGTCAGATTCCTTATCCATGTTCTTAATTTCGCTTATGATCATTCTAGGATTTTCATCAGTTAAAGTAGATTCCATATCTGCAGATTCAACTGCAGTGGTCACAGGCACATGAGGTTCTATATTTTGTACAATTGAAGCTGAGTCCCAATTCACATTTGTAAGTTGAAATCCACATCTATTCACTTTAGGTTCTTGAACAGGTGAAGTTGAATGAAAGGAAGGAAAAATGGAAGATTTTAAATCGTATACAGTCTTGGATCTCCTTGTCTTTACTTTTCTCCATCTCCTAGATTTTGACTTCTTTGGCATCTTCTAAAACGAAACAAAAATGTATTATGTAATAATAATAATAATTTAATAATACTTTTATTTTATTCAATAGTAGCATGCACAGATTACAATAATATATTTTATCGACGACTATTGAATAATACCAATACGTTTATTGTTTAGGAATGTAGTTAGCTAACTTCACCCCGTGAGCAATGAATCCAAAAGTCACGGGCGGTAGCCAATCAAAAAGCTGTATTTCCGCATATTTTCTTTATCCATGGGGTGAAGTTGGCTACTAAAGTATTGTTTTGCGTTGATAGCATCGCAACGATTACGGGTTAGGTTAAATTTATTTGACAAAAATAATTAAAACATAAAAATATACTGCAGAACAATAAAAAGTCGTCGATAAATATAGCATTAAACTCGCGGAGTCACGGGTATTCGCCATTATTTGCTCGGACTTACGGCAATTGGCTTTCGCCTCGTGCTGTAATTCGTCCTCGTGAATAATAGCTTTTAGTCAACTAAAAAAAATCTAATATCTCTTCCGGTTTCACTGCAAGTCTTTTCAAGTTTTTTTTTGTCATGATCATATTTTAAACTTACCAATATGCACAAAAACTAGAGTAATAATAACGGGAATCTTAATTGTCTGCATCAAGTCAACAAGAAACTCTATTGGTTGGCTTTTACCAGATGACTTTAAAAACTAGGATCTTATATTTTAAATAAGATAGTTAATGTAATTTCATGTGAAACGTTCAATAAATATGTTGTCTTAGCCCATATAATGTAGGTACTACTAGACTTAAACTTTATTAAATTTTAATTTTCCCAAGTCCGGGAGCCAATAATAGAAAAAAAGTGCATTAAACAGTACTATTATAAACCCCCAAAATCTTAACAGACAATTTCGAAGAAAATGCTTTTAAAATCCACAATTTTAAATCATCCTGCACCATCGGGCATTTACTTTAAAATACTTAAGAAGAAAAAATCCCAACGGAAACTAATCGCCATACATTACAGTCGTTACAGATTAGTCTAAAGTTCGTATTTTGACGTTGTGTGATTTTGCCTCTATAATAGCGTGTGATTTCGAGAATAGGTACCCTGTCATTTTTATAGTTATTTTGGATCATCTGGCAAGTTGATAATTTCATAGATTTTCGTCTAATATGAAATAATATGATCGCCATATAATTTAGATGGCAAAAAAACTGTCCGTTTTAGTTCTAAATATCGATGCTTTTTGGGGTGATTCTGAACAAAAATGTTAGCCGTAACAGCGCTGTTATATTTGACAGTCACCTTGCAGCCTTATTCTTGAACCAGTCGACACGATGTGGCCGACCACTTTTATCATTCTGTCCTTTTCATTTACATGAAAAAATAAGAAGACCGAATGATAAAAATGGTCGGCCACATCGTGTTGACGGTTCAAGAATAAGGCTGCTGATGCCAAAAAAGCGCTATTCTGTAAACTTTACTGTAACTTAACGGTTATTTAATAGTATATTAAAAAACGAGTTTCATAAGTCGCATATTGTAGCACGTGTTCAATTTTAAATTAAGAGTCGCGTAGCGACGAGTATTTTAATGAACAAGTGCTACTATCGACTTATGAAACGAGTTTTTTATACTATTTTTTCTATTTTGCGCCTTTTTATCTACATATTTAAAATAATAGCTTGTAAATCGCTTTAAAATCAACAAACTTCAGTGCTATCAACTTCGAAAAATAAATTTTACCACTCAGTAACGCACGTATAGCGGTGCGGTACTGAGGTGGAAGTCTGTAACCCTAACGAGTTGATCTCGGTTGTCAAATTTTCACGTTAGCTGAGTCGTTAGCACAGTATAAATAACTACCAGTAGCGACACTCTCCCGTGTCTATTCTAGTACCATTTCTATGGTGCGTATTTGGTACCAATGAGTTTAGAACTGCAAATTACAAATGGTGACATTTCTCTATGATCAAAATAATTTTAAGACCGTCGTCATTTGAATTTAAATACCGTAATGAATGAATGAATTGCTGAAAAATGTATATTATTTAATTTAAGCTTGTCAAAATCATTATAAACTTCAAGTTTAATCAAAACTTTGCAAATGTATGTTAAATTTTTAAGGTTAGAAAAACTGACGTAAATTTAAATTTGCCGCGTGCGTATCTGAGTATACATATATATATCGTCAAGGTCACCAAAAATTGTCCCTTCAAATAACATGTAATTTGCATGAAGTTTCGCTACTGGTAGTTGCCTATACTGTGTCGTTAGTTACTAGTATTTGGTAGTCAATAACACCTAACGACTTACGAAGCGGGACGAAATTACAACCGACAAGGTTTACAACGTTGCCGACATTATTTTACGAAATTTGTCTATGGTTTAGCAGTTTTTGGACGCATTTTCACTGCATAGCATACTTTGGCATTTATTAATATATTGACGTTTAAAATAATAAAGTTTAAACTAATAGCGTTTTCTGCTTCATCAGTGCAAGTGCGCACCGAGTGCAACCTGTGACGTCATGCACTTTTACGGATTGCCGAGGAATTCACTCGAAGCCGAAAACGAAAGCTCCACTCAGTGCAAGTTTTAGTAAGGACCCCTAACGATAGAATTGCAAACTTTACGTAACCTAACCTAAATTCTTGAAACATCAATAGCCAAATGACATATTTGATCCGCCAAATTTGCACTGGAACTGATGCACCGGCTAGCCGAGTCGGTGCGCACTGAGTAGAGTTTTGGTGTAAGCAGAGAACAGCAACACTGAAAAAGTTCGCACCAACGAAGCAAGCGGAAAACGACGCACCGACTCAGTGCAGCACTGGTGCGCACTAGTGCAATAAGCAGAAAACGCTATAAAACTAAACTTTGTTTATTCCTTCTTCCTATTTAAAATAAAGTAGAACTATGGCTCGTTTTCTATGACCCATGTTCGCTGTAGAACGATATTTAAGAAGGGTAAAGCGTACTTTAGGAACAAACTTAGATTCATTTGATTTACCTGACTAACGGTAAGAAAATATGTAACTAGGTTAAAGATTAACGGATGCAAGAGTTTTTAGTTTTCGAAATAGATATTTAGTTAATTTTTCAGTTTCATAGAATTATTTAGATTAAATAAAGCCTTAATGGAGGAAACTATAAATTTATTAGAGCCACACATCTTGCTGATGCTCAAAGAGCATCCAGGGTATCAAAGAAAGATAGAATATTGGCTGCAATGCGATTTTATGCGCAGGGAAGTTACCAACGGTGCGTAGGTCAGGACTGTTTTGTAAATTTGTCACAAAAACAAATTTCGAGATGCATACAAGAGGTAACTTTCGCGTTAATTACTGGCATGGCCAAAAAAATTCAATTTCCCAATCAAGATGAGTATGCCGTTCTTAAAGTAAGGTGATATATCGATTTGTGAATATTTTATTCATTCTAGTAAATTTTTATTTATATAGATTTATGGCAAAATATAATTTCCCCGGAATTATTGGAGCCATTGATGGAACCCACATTGCTATTTGTAAACCCGCGAGGGACATTGAACACAATTTTTTGAATAGAAAATTGTAATATTTAATTGTTACATGTCATATTTTTATACCTAATAAATATTACTCCTACTATTTATAGATTTGTGATATAAATTGTAAAATATTAAGCATTAATGCTTCCCATGCCGGTGCATCACACGACGCCTTCATTTGGAATTCCAGCCAAGTTAAAAGGGAATTAAGTAGAAGACATCAAAATGGGGATAGATCTTCTTGGTTGCTTGGTAAAAAAATGCATTCTATCTACAACATAATCAAACGACTGAATACAATTGATTATTTCTTATAAAATAGCCTTTCCTATTTCTTTAATCAACTTCTATTTCTTACAGGAGATTCAGGATATCCATTAGAACCGTTTCTCATTACTCCATACAGAAATCCGCTCCAGAATACTCAAGAGGAGAGATTTAATATTGCTCATAAAAGAGCACGCCTTGTAGTGGAGCATTGTATTGGCCTACTTAAAACACGTTTTAGGTGCATATTGGGAGAGAGAGTCCTAAAATATCATCCCCATAAGGTTGGCAACATTATTGGTGCGTGTGCTATATTACACAATGTGACAATGTACTAATTGACAATAATATGCCGGAACCTGAGGTTTTAGAGAACATTATAGATAATGATCCTATTATTGACCACCATGCAGAAGGACCAAATAACCCCGGGGAAATAACTAGAAATAGGATTGCCAAAAACTTTTTTAATGTGCCTATACCTAAAATTAAATAAAACATAGGTGTAGTTATTTTATTGCGATTTATTTGATAATACAGTTATTAATTTTTCTATTGAAATTAAATGCCTATAAAATAATTTGTTGTGTTCCTTTAATAACTCATTTCTAAGCTCATAGCTTTTTTTCCTCTCCTAAAATTAAGCTGGAATAATTTTGGCCCGTGCTTCTTTTAAATTTTTTTTTTTGGTGGAGAAGTTTCAGTAAATTCAGCAGGTGTTCCTAAAATTGGTACTTACAAAATAACTAAGATGCAAAACAAAATTATAGATGAAGTACTTATTTCTAACATTTTTTATAATTTCCTCGTGCATAAATTGCAAATCATCAGGTTTGAAACCATTGGGTGGGGCCCTTTTATTTGAAATTAAAACCTAAAATTGATACAAATGTAAAAAAAATTAAAAATCTCTAGGTTTCTTACATTTTCTATAATTTCCACCTGCTGAATTTGCTTCTTTGATGTTGACATGGATGCAGATGCGCATGCGGATGTGGATGGAGAAGGAGTACGAGAAACAGAGGGTTCGAAAAAAGGGTTCATTTTAGGAGCTCTTGTTGACCAAAATAAAATATAATAATAATTATTAATATTATAACAAATATTTCTTTAATTCATCGATTACTCTGGAAAAAACTCACAAACATACTTATTCTATCCTCTAAAATGTAGTACAATAGAAAAAAAAATAATATTGAAACCAAAATGATGCAGATTTTCTTTTAACTCGAAATTTGTATCATCTTGTAGACTAATTGTATCCTAATTTAGATTAGAATTTATACATACAGAAAACATTACTTACACAATTTTCCTTTGGTTCCAAGATTGGATTTTAACAAAATCCCAGCTCAGGAATTTCAGGATCTCCTAGGCATGCCGGACCCATTACTGCAAATACTTTTTCCCCAAGGGGACTTATTAGTCTTAAAAAATATCTGCATTAAATGGGCCCGGTGCACCATTAAACAAATAATTTAGAGGATTAAATATTTATCATTTAAGTTTCGTTCGACTAGTTTTTAATTTTATAAAATTATGATATTATTAATTTCTTCCTCACCCTTTGCCACTGTTTTTTTGTCTTATTAGCACCACCATACGAATTTAATTTTACCACCAATTCGTCCCATAGTTCGTGCACTATGCCCAACTCGGTGATTTGGTTTCTGGAGAATTTTAGGTGTCCTACCATTAAAACAACCAAGTTGGCTCTCTGCTCGTCTACTTCCTATCTTCCTAACTTTAATTGGATCCATTTTTTTCTAAACTATATTGATAATGTTTACTTTTTCATATAAATTTAAATCTAATCCAAGGGTTCTTTTTATCTTTTTTATCATAAACTGAGATATGACAAAATCTAAATTAAAAATGATACTTGAATTAACATTATTGTAAAAACTTACCTAAGTAATAATGATGTATCTTACCTTTGAATTAATAACTTTAATATATAGATATATGACTTACCTTTATCCTAATATACTCTACTTCTTCCTCTTGCTGTATACATATGTACTCACAAGTACTAATTTTAACTTGGGAATGTCACAAACTTTTGACGTTAGGATACGTTACCGACGCTATGACGACGCTTTTAAACTCGGATGCCTCCCCCTAGACGACTGAAAGTCGTTAAGAAAAACACGTAACTAACGAGATTTAAGCTTACAGACTACCATTTTCGTCAATCTCGGTTAGGAACGAAACTAATGACGTCAAAACAAACAAATAATGACGCGCTAACGTGTAAAGTCCAGACGTTAGCTGTCAAACCCCACGCCATTTGCTTTTGTTTTACTGAAATTCAATTATACATAAGTGATTTAGATTACAGTTAAGTTTGGTTCTGTTAAAAAAACAATTAAAAAACCCAAACTAACCAAACTTGACCCGAATCAAAATCACCTGTTTTTAATTAAAATTTCACAAAAACAAATCACCTTTTTATAATTAACTTTCACTCAAACAAAAAAAAAATTAATAACAAAGTTAATTAATGGATCATTTAAAAAAGTTTTTCGTTTTGTACCTTAAATAAATCCCTTTTATGAATTTTATAATTTTAAATTTTATGAAACGATAAACAACGTTTACAACTTATGTGCACTGAATCGATTCGGCAACTATTGCAAATTAACGTTAAATCAAATAGTATTATATAATGTAATAAATACCTGTAATATTGAAAATGTTCGTCGCAGGAAAGTCTAGGAGAATTTACAAATCTTTACAAATTTAATGTAGTTAGCCTCAAAAATAGAGGGACTGATTCCAACCAATCACAACTCACAATGCAAATCAAAGACTTCAAAGTTTTCTATTGTTATACATAGACCGGACACGCTTGACAGTCCCAAAAAAATAGGGGTTTTTTATTTGCCAATTTTATCTGCTAATGAGCTAATTTTGGAAATATTTCGTTTATCATTCAATCAAATAATAACCGAAGATATCGTAGTCCATCGCATTAGATGTTTGTTGTATCTGGTAATTTGTAAAATAAAGAAAAACACAGCCATTTTAAAAACTACCCCAGCGCCGCCATAGTGTATCAGTGTGAACTATGGCGGCCATTTTTAAGTTGACCATTCAGCTATTTGCCGTTCTACTATTTCCATATTCTATGATCAAATGACAGCACTGCTTTTAAATTCAAAATACAGTTGATGGAATTCATAGATAGAATTATTCTTTATTATTGGCGATTTCCAAGATCAGATACGCCCTCTGATGCGAATTTATGAACTAAAAGGTACAGTAATCCTAACCAATCATAACCCGATAAAATTTGACAATTACTGTATCTTTTAGTTCAAAAACTGACATAGAGGGCCAAACAGCGCCATCTCTTGGTAATCGAAATTCCCAATACTATACAGGGTGATGATAAAGTTTGGAACCTTATTCACAACTGCCGTATTTAATTGTTTTGAGAAAATCTCTAGGACTGGTCAATTTTAGTTTTTAAAATGCCATCTCTTGATATAAAAAAAATATTAATGACGTCACTGATAATTTAACAATGACGTCATCAGCGATTTTTTTAAATGGAAGCCCCCACTTTCTTTACTCATTATCGATAGAAATTCATGTCACTTAAGAGGATAGTCCGCCAAATGTTTGAAATGCGTACTCCTCGCTAGTAAAAATTGATTTTTTGGTGTTTGTAATAAAAAATTTAACAAAAACGCTCTTGTTTTGCCTTGAAATTGAATTTATTTATCATATAGAATTTTTTTTTGATGTATATAGTCTATTATAAGGGAGTAATTTTGAAAAAATGATAAAAACGCATTTTTAAATTATTACTCCCTTATAACAGACTATATACATCAAAAAAAAATTCTATATGAAACATAAATTCAATTTGAAGGCAATACAAGAGCGTTTTTGTTAAATTTTTTATTACAAACACCAAAAAATCAATTTTTACTAGCGAGGAGTACGCATTTCAAACATTTGGCGGACTATCCTCTTAAACAATGATATAAAAAACAATTAAATTTTTAAACAAATTTTTGAATAAAAAATCTTTGTAATTCCAAAAAGCAAATTTTTATTTTAAGGAAAAAGGTTTTATAAAAATAAATTAAAATGAATTTGAAGTTACCAATAATAACAAAAGAAAGGAAATGTTTAAATAATGCGCATTCTAATGCAAATGTAAAATGTTAAATGTATTTAACAAAATTTAGTAAATAGTCTTGAAAAACTAATTTTTTGATTCCATTTAAATGTAAGGAAATTTACAAAAAATAAAATTTTACCATTTATTTGACCAGGATTTGCCCATTGACCAGAATCTGCCGTCAACATTTGCTGACAACAATTTTTATCAACATGTTGCAATTTTTTTTTAAATGTTAGTAACATTTTTGCTGCCAACATTTGTTGTCAGCATTTGTTATTATTTTCAATAATATGTTGACGGCGCGACGCGACGGTCAGGATAAAAGGATGTTCTTTTTTCATTTTAGAGTAATGTTTAATGTTAATTCCTCGCAGCGCTGGACACCCTGTAACATATCAAATAAAAGAATAAAAATATGAAAAAATTACAATCGTAGAACATATTCTTCAGCTTATTTGGCACAAAATGGCCGTTTATTATACCTTTAAGTCTAACTTATGTATTTTCTGAGCGACTTCGGACCTTATATGTTATATGTTTGTGTTTAAGTGACACTACCGAACAAAAACAAGTCAAGAAAGGTACTAATAATTGTTATTTGTATACAAGGGTGTAAAATAAACAGCTACTAAAACGGGAGCTTCCAATTGTAACAATTTTTAAAATGGTTGTTTACGATAGTAGACCATAGATTGTAGACCGCGCGCCTAACGAAGGGTTAAAAAAAGTTACAACCATTTCACCTTTTGACACCCAACGATTTAATTTTAGAAAAAATTTGACGTACAAAAATTTTATTATTTGCTATGTCTGGCATGCAATAAGAAATCACGTTAAATCGCTTAAAATTTTCACAAAACTTTTGATATTTTTTCGACCGTTGAGCCAACGGGGGCCGCATGCCAATTTTTTTATGGGAGTTTTATGACACAAACTTTAATTCTTTTCATTGGCATGCAGTATGAAAA
Source organism: Stenus bimaculatus (assembly GCA_963971135.1). NCBI lineage: Eukaryota > Metazoa > Arthropoda > Insecta > Coleoptera > Staphylinidae > Stenus > Stenus bimaculatus. Next base: position 54,598,741 of record OZ020180.1, on the reverse strand, counting down.
CACGAAAAATCATATTTTTTTACTACAAGATCACATGACCGTTTGAGCCCTTTGCGAGCGTGCGAATCGCATGCCTATGATTTTCAAGACTTAAATTTTTTTGACTATCTTTTGCTAAAAGGGCATGCAATATTAAATCAGAGAAAAACACCAATTTTTTGTGAAAATGGAAATGCAATTTTCCATATGATCGAACAGCGTGCGGGGGTTTAGTACCCGCTTTCCTTTGTTCTTATAGGGTAAATATTCTCTCCTCCAAAAGCATGCTGTATGAAATCAGAGACGAAAAATGTCGCGAGCTCCCGGTCTATATGTGGGTATCTAATCATATAATTTTCAAAAAAAAAACTTAAAAGTAAAAAAAAAATTTTGAAGTTTTTTGTAAATTAAGTACTTTTGTAGACAAATTTTCAGAATCTAAAACATAACCGTTCAAAAGTTTTACTTTAAGCCCGCACTGTATATCTTTAAGCCAATAAGATGCTAAATTGTATTTCAATCCCTATCTCTCGAGTTTACTATGTAGTATCTAGTCTGGATACGATTTCTTTACACCATTCGTAGCGAGTGAGATGAAAAATACCCAGCAGCGCCACACCACTAGCAATGCGCCAGCGCGCGTAACTATTTCATTCTTGTTTGGTGTATACGAGAGTAAGGACACAAACGTGAGCGAGTTAAAAGTCCAAAGTAAGATGGGTAGATCAAATAAAAGGAAATATTTAGATGACATTAAGGATTTAGAGAAGAAGTTAAAGAAACTTAAAAAGAAGTGTAAAAGGGAACGTGAAATCGACGTCGACGATAATAGATCGACATCAAGTAAGTTTTAAGTTTCATAACGAAGTTTTTAATTTCAGATTAAACTTCAGATTAAGAGGGTCCTTATATATTAGTTAATAAACTTTTATATTTAAAAAATTGGAATATATTCTAATTTAAATGGGTAATTATACCCGTTTATTTATTGAGTAAGGTGAGGTAAATATACCTAGCTATTTTTTGTGTAAATATACACAATTATTACACCTAACGACAAGTGTAAATATACACTAACTATATCAATAAATTCATATGCTAATACATTGTTTTATTTAACAATGTAGGCACGCCGATTGGGCATGATGCAAGAGATATTGTAACACCGTCACCCCCGGTATCTTTGTTCGAGCCAGAGTCGCTGTATTCAGGAAGTTCGGCGTTGGAAGGGGAGGAGACAGGGGACCATATTCCGAGGTGTGTGTTAACTGCGTTGCAAATGCGTAGCCCGCTGCACCAACTGGAGGACAAAGAAAACGACGATCCTAGTACAGGCGCGTCAAAAATTCAGGTTCTGCAAAACATTTCTTTTAATTCTAATGCGCAAACAAATGACGCAGGCACGGATAACGAAATTTTAAAGATTTTGGGCGACGATGGTACCCAAAAAATTAATTATGGACCGCCAATTCACCAAAAACTGGCTAATAATTTAGAGTTTATTCTAAAAACCGGAATTAAATCAGAGGATATTTCCTTAATGATTAATAAACACGAAATTCCGGAGAACTGTAGCATGTTCGAGCCTCCGGTTTTAAATCCGTCCATTAAATCTGGTTTATCGGAGGCTCAAATTCATAAGGACAACAGGTTGATTTTATCACAACAAAAAATTTCGGCTGCCTTATCAGCTACAAGTACGTGCCTGTCAAAACTCATTGAATGCAATGATAAATCGCAAATAAAATTAATTGATTCTTTAAATGACGCGGTCAGAATCTTATCTAGTATTCAATATGACCAAAGCCTAGTGAGGCGTTCCTTATTACGTGTGAATATAAAAGAATCGTTGAAGGACACACTTAATGCCGCCCCTATAGACAAATTCCTTTTTGGCCATAACCTAGAGGAAGACATTAAAGCGGCCCAGAACATATCAAAAGTGTCGAGGGAGTTGATTATTAACAAACAAAGGTCGGGTTTCCAATTCCCTAAACAAAAGGAGCCAAAAAACTTGAAGGCCCCACCTGTATACAAGTACAAACCTCGGCAACATTACACAGGTGGGAAAAACCAAAGGCAAAATTGGAGGGAGGCCAACAAGAGGAATTCTCAATGGCGTCCACGTCTCAACAACCAATCCAATTTCAATCGGGCCCAAAGACCATAGATTGTATTAACAATGTAAGTCATTCCGCAGGACGTGTTAGTTTTTTCTTTAATAATTGGAAAAACATTACTTCCGACCCTTTTATTTCATCATGCGTTCGTGGTTATAGGATTCCAATTTGTAGTCGTTTGCCTAATCAAACGTTTGTACCAAAAGAAAGAGTTTGGTCAGTCAAAGAGAAGAAGGAATGTAAGAATCATATTAACAATTTACGAGATTGTGGAGCAATTACGTCTTGCGAGCCAGTCATAGGCCAATTTATATCTTCAACTTTCTTAGTACCTAAGTCCGATGGATCGTCTAGGTTTATTTTAAATCTTAAAAATTTCAACAAATATGTTGAGGTAGACCATTTTAAAATGGAAGATTGGAGGTCGGTTGTAGGATTATTAGAGAGGGGTATATTTATGGCCAAAATTGATTTAAAAGACGCATATTATTCTATATCTATTAATAGACGAGATAGAAAATACCTGCGCTTTCAATTTGAAAAGAATTTGTTTGAATTCACATGCCTCCCTTTTGGGTTGAGCTGCGCTCCATATATTTTTACCAAACTTTTAAAGCCAGTAGTAGCACATCTAAGGAAAAGGGGTTTTTCCTCAATAGTTTATTTAGATGATTTTATTCTCTTTGGTCGTTCTGATACAGAATGTTTAAATAATATTACTCAGACAATACTTTTATTGGAATCTTTAGGTTTCACCATAAATTATAAAAAGAGCATATTAACCCCAACGACATTTTGTACTTTTTTAGGCTTCAATTTTAATTCAATCAATTTAGATATCAGTTTACCGAAGGAAAAAATTCATAAAGTCCAGGATTTGATTAAGCAATTTAAGGTTGGGGACCATATCAAAATCAGAGATTTCGCTGGCCTTGTAGGCACTTTGGTTTCGTGTTGCCCGGCTGTGAGATTTGGTTGGGCTCATTTTAAATCTTTCGAAAGGATTAAATTTCTTGAGTTAAAGTTAAATTCAGGAAACTTTGATGCAAATATGACGTTCCCAGATTCGTTGGTTGAAGATTTAAATTGGTGGAAATCAAATTGCTTAAATCCCAACCCTGTTAGGTCATATAATTATGCTTTAACAATTTATTCTGACGCGTCAAAAAGTGGTTGGGGAGCTTATTGCAAAGGTGAGAGAACTCACGGTTTTTGGAATAATTCTGAAAGAGATCTCCATATTAATTATTTAGAATTGCTGGCCGCTTTTTTCGGTTTAAAATGTTTCGCAGATAAATTATTTGACTGCGAGGTACTTCTTAAAATAGATAACACAACAGCAGTTGCTTATATCAATAAATTTGGGGGCACAAAATACCCAAGTTTAAATAAAATTGCTAAAGATGTCTGGTCTTGGTGTGAGAAGCGTAAGATATTTATTTTCGCAAGTTACATCCCTTCAGGAGATAATGTAGAGGCGGATATACAGTCTAGGATTGGGGAAAAGGAGACCGAATTCGGTTTAGCAGAGTACGCCTTTAAACAAATTACCACAGAATTCGGTTCTCCAGATATAGATTTATTCGCTTCTAGGATAAACACAAAGTGTAAGAAGTATGTTTCTTGGCACCAAGACCCGTTTTCTTACTGGGTGGACGCGTTGACTATGAACTGGAAATCCTTGTACTTTTACGCGTTTCCTCCTTTTTCTATAATTTTAAAAGTTTTAAGAAAGATATCTGAAGAAGGGTCGGAAGGTATTGTGGTTGTACCAAACTGGCCTACACAGCCTTGGTGGCCATTATTTATCTCTTTAATAAAGAAGGGTCCAATAGTTTTCAAACCTAGTAAAGATTTACTTATTTCTTCCAGCGGAAAACCCCACTCCAGGTGGAGCAGCCTTTCCCTGGTTTCGGCACAGTTGTCAGGGAAGCGTTAACGTTAAGGAATTTTCCAAAGGAATCTTTTAATATTGTCATTGCCTCATTATCACGGGCTTCGCAAAAACAATATGAAAACGGACTAAGAAGATGGTGGGATTATTCAATCTTAAATAAAATAAATTTTTATGAATACTCAACTGATTGTGTTCTAAGGTTTCTATCTTTAGAATTTGACAATGGAAAATCATACTCATATATTAACTGTTTAAGAGCTTCACTCTCTTTTTTATTGGGACCTGAGGTAGGCGAAGATTTTAAAATTAAAAGGTTTTTAAAAGGTGTATCAAGGTTACGTCCTCCTATGGCGAAATATGATTCTATTTGGGATCCAGATGTAATGCTAAGATACATTAACGAAAGACCAGAAAATTCTAAATTAAATATTAAAGATTTGAGTTCCAAATTAATATTTTTAATAGCAATAACAACAGGGCACCGTATGCAGACTTTCGCGTTAATTAAATTGGAAAATATAAGTATAAACGGAAAAGAAATAATAATAAGAATTGACGATTTAATTAAGACCTCGGGCCCAAACAAAAGACAACCAAAATTGGTATTACCTTTTTTCGAGAATAGTAAAGTCTGCCCGGCCAAGACGTTGGTGGACTATTTAGAACGAACAAGAAAGTTTAGACTAAATATTAGTTTTTTATTCATTTCTCTAAAGAAACCGTTTAAGCCGGTAACGTCTCAAACTCTAAGTCGTTGGACTAAATATATTTTAAATAAAGGTGGAATAAATACCTCAATTTTTAGTGGATACAGTACCCGTCATGCTAGTACATCTGCTTTAAAAAGAGGAGGTATTAATATTGAAACCATAAGGAAAACAGCCGGTTGGTCCAAAAATTCAGAGACATTTGCTAGATTTTATAATTTGGATCTTACAGATCATGACGTTTTTGCTAAAGCTATAATTCACTAAATATATTATATCCTTTTGTTTTTTCCTTAATTGTTCATTTTATAATGTTAGAATTATAATTTTCTGTTTTATTTTGTATTATAATAAGGATTTATACTTTTTTCTCCATAATGTTTGTATCTATGACAAAGTTTAATATAGTTTTGAATAAAGATACTTTATTTTTATATCCGTAATCTGCTTTAAACATCTACATAGTAAACTCGAGAGATAGGGATTGAAATACAATTATATGATTAAACGAACTTACCTTGGTAAGTGAAGTTCTGATCATAATTGTATGATATCCCTATCTCGAAGAGTTTACTCCCACCCTTATCCCAAATTATAAATAATTTCTTCCCAAAATAATAGATTACGGATGTACCTACTCTAAACGAATGAAATAGTTACGCGCGCTGGCGCATTGCTAGTGGTGTGGCGCTGCTGGGTATTTTTCATCTCACTCGCTACGAATGGTGTAAAGAAATCGTATCCAGACTAGATACTACATAGTAAACTCTTCGAGATAGGGATATCATACAATTATGATCAGAACTTCACTTACCAAGGTAAGTTCGTTTAATCATATAATTATACCGAGGGAAATTTAACCTCGTCGTTCACCTATTTTAAATACAGCCATTAATGTTCAAAAAAACCAAGTAGGCAAAGAAAAAATCCAAATAATAATTGATTAAAATAAAAAAATATAATAAGAAAGAACATTATACAGGGTGTTCCACAAAAATCATGAAAATTTATCAATTTTAAAATTGCTGTAACTTTTTAAAGAGTCAAAAAAACATAATAGTTCATAGGAAAATTTTTGTTCAGAATGACATTTACTATCTAAAAAAATCTATATGTTGTAAGGTTTGAAAATTGATTTATATGTATGTGATTTTGCTTTTGTTTTTGTTTTTCTAGATGACGTGATTGTTATAAGGTTGTCAAGATATAAATCTCATATGGTATAGTTCAACTTTTTTAATAATTTAAATCTACATAATCTTCTCAATCCATCGACACGTAATTTAACTACTAAAATAACTTTCAACTCTAACGGGGCAATGAGGGTCAAACTGAATATAAATAAAAAGTACGAAGAACCAGATTTATAGAAGGGCTTTTATTTTAAAAACCGTCAATAATTTGCTGAGAAAATAACATTCAAATTTTAATTACCTATTTAATTAATGTAAATAAACCTATCAAATATTTCAGTACAGTCTTTGGAAAAACTCTGAAACAGTTCGATATTAGTTTCAGGCAGAACATATTTTTTTTAAATCAACCCTTCATAAAGTTACAACCCCTAATTGGAGGTCGATATCAACCCAACAATTTTAAATAGGTACGGTAATAATCGCTGCGGTAAGTTTACTTAAGAGGATAGTCCGCCAAATGTTTGAAATGCGTACTCCTCGCTAGTAAAAATTGATTTTTTGGTGTTTGTAATAAAAAATTTAACAAAAACGCTCTTGTATTGCCTTCAAATTGAATTTATGTTTCATATAGAATTTTTTTTTGATGTATATAGTCTGTTATAAGGGAGTAATAATTTAAAAATGCGTTTTTATCATTTTTTCAAAATTACTCCCTTATAATAGACTATATACATCAAAAAAAAATTCTATATGATAAATAAATTCAATTTCAAGGCAAAACAAGAGCGTTTTTGTTAAATTTTTTATTACAAACACCAAAAAATCAATTTTTACTAGCGAGGAGTACGCATTTCAAACATTTGGCGGACTATCCTCTTAACTAATAGGAATATTTTTTAAAGGCTGTGTAACCGGGTAAGCATGGGCAATGTGCCAATACACAGATTTTGCTAAAAAAAAATTTCAGAAATGCCTTATTAACTAACATTAAGTTTCCTCAAATTTTGGTTTCGAAATGTACATGGTTTTTTTAAAAAAATAATATTGATTTTTTGAAAAAAAAAAAATTTTTCGGTAATAGTTGTTGGAAATTTTCCTGGAATGAAATATATTATAGAGATGCTAAATACTTATAAGTGGTATTTTCTTTACGATTTTTGGTTTACAGGAAAATAAAAAAAATTCAAAATATAAATATTTTTTTATAATTTGCCCCTATAATATTGCTTTTAAAACACCGCTAGCGGTTTCATAACGGGTCATAGCGCGCTCATTATAGCACCCGCTTACGAAGTTGGTAGCATTGATCTGTCAAATTTGTGGTATTGATTATCGTAAATAAATTTCAAGATTTAAAGTACTTGCTATGTTTTTTATGTCTCCTAAATTTTTTATAGGATACAGAATAATTCCTCCTTCCTTTAAATTATTAATTTCCAACAAAAAATTAAATTAAATAATCCTTAAATTTAACTGTCAAATAAGGAAAGTCAAATATGTGGTATTAATTTTTGTGAAGATATGAAAAGATTTATCAAAAATTAAAGGCTTAATAACAACGATTTAATAAGAAATCATTGTAACCAACTGCTAAAAAATAAAGAAATATTTGTACGTCGAATAATTTCCAAATTTATTTAATTTTTGCGCAAATTATAAAAAATAGTATAAGCAACTCGTTCATAAGTCAATTATTGCACTCGTCCATTAAAAAACTCGCCGCTACGCGGATCGTTTTTTAAAGTTGGACGCGTGCAATAATACTTGAATTGTTCCCCTAGTATAAAATATTTTTTTTATTTTTGAATTTTTTTTTTATTTTCCTGTAAACCAAAAATCGTAAAAAATAGCACTTATAAGTATTTAGCATCTCTATAATATATTTCATTCCAAGAAAATTTCCAACAACTATTACTGAGAATTTTTTTTTCAAAAAATCAATATAATTTTTTTTTGAAACAAGACCATGTACATTTCGAAGCCAAAATTTGAGGAAACTTAATGTTAATTAATAAGGCATCTCTGAAAAAAAATGAGCAAAATTGGTTCATAGGCATATTGCCCATGCTTACCCGGCTACAGCCTTTATTTATTTTTTCACCCAGGAATTTTAATAGATTTATCTTCGAAATGAATCTGAATTCATGTGTCTTCCCCTTTTCTTAAAATATATAAAGTAGTGGAAAAAAGTAGAGGAACTTTTAATTTTATTTAAATTAAAATAAGTAAGTAAACCTAGAATAAAATCCATTGGCTTGAATTAAAGTACTCTAAAAACTATTTACTATTACCAATTTATTTCGACATTGTAACATGCATCAAGGTTTTATAAAAAAAATGTGATATGTGTTGGAGAAAAGTAGAGCAACTTTATAATTTATCAATACAGTACTTCTTAATAATATTATTTAATTAGGTACTCTTAATATTTTATAAAGTATCCCTTATTTTTAATTACTTGATGACATCTTCGTGGCATAGACTCGAGCAAACGGTCAATTTAGAGTTGTGTTATCTCCGCCCAACCATTTTCTATAGCACTAAAGATATCTGCTAAATTTTTATACGATTTGTGCCGTATAGAGCGGTCAAGACTATCCCATAGATTCTCAATTGGGTTTAAGGTGATAGGGAGTCAAATGTTGAAAAAAACGACGTACTTATCTTTCATGAATTTTTTAAAGTGTTTCGAATTGGAAAGTCAAAAAAATAAAGAAATACCAAACTAAAGTAAGCAGTTTACATTCAGTTGCAATTTTTGGTATTTATGTATCTACAACTGTGTTTGTGTAATTTTGCAAGAAAAACTTCTATATTTATATTTTTGCAAAACTACGCTTATATAAATCTAGATACATGAGAAACAAAAATTGTATATAAAAGTACAAGTCTTACTTAAGTTCGGTATTTTAATATTTTTTATTGTTTCCAATTCGAAACACTTTAAAAAAATTCGGGAAAGATAAAAACATCGGTTTTTCAATAAATAACTCCCTATCACCTTAAGTCGGGAGATTGAGATGGCCAGGGTAGTAAGCGTATCTTTTCATCACTGAACTACAGACACACCAACTTGAATTTGTGTTTTGGGTCGTTATCCTGTTGAAAAAAATGCTGTAGAGGCATTTTTTCATCTGCATAGGGCACCATAATATTCGACATAATGTCCCTGTACACAAATCTATCCATTTTTCCATCTATGCGATGAAGTGGACCCATCCCAAATCCTGAAAAGCAGCCCCATACCATCACGGATTCTCCACCATGCTTGACAGTTGGTCTTCTATACTTTGGGTTGAGTCTCTTGCCTATTGGACAACGCACATACTTAATTCCATCACTATTAAATAATTTAAACTTTGATTCATCACTAAAAATTACTTTTTTTCCAGTCATTTATAGTCCAGTTCAAATGATCTCTTGCAAATGCGAGTCGGGCTTTGAGATTTTTGTTTGAAAGAAGTGGCTTTTTGGCAGGTCTTCTTCCAAACAATTCACCTTGAACCAGACGATTTCTTATTGTGCGGAATGTTACAGAAATTCTCATAGTTTCCTCAATTTGTGCCTTAATACGACGAGAAGACAAGAAAGGGTCGTTTTTGGCGATATTTAAAATTGCACGATCCAAACGTGGGGTAGTTTTTTTTGGCCGTCCAGACTTCTTAATAGGCTGAAGATGACCCCTTTCTCTAAAACTTTTAATTACACGCGATACAACAGATTTGTTTAGCGAATATTTTGTTGCTATAACTGATTGTTTTACACCATTTTATTATAGTCATTTATCACTCTTTTTTTAAGTCTATTGATAAGGGACAACCGCGAGCCATATTAACATAGTAATACTGAGCAAACGTTTTCATTTTAATTCAATTTAAGGCCTGCTTAAAATATTTATTTGTAAAAGAAAAATAAGTTGCTTTTCTTTTTTCCAGACAATAAAGTTATATGAATTTTCAATTGAATTTGCAGATGTTTACAAAATTGTTTATGTACAATTTTCGGGTTTTACAAATAATACGATGTCTAAACTTTAATAAAATACAAAAATGTTTTGCAAATTCGCGTTTAAAAAGTATACAGTATGATTATTTATTTTTGTATAAAAAGTTGCTCTACTTTTTTCCAGTACTGTAGGTTCCACGCCTGAACTTTTAAGGGTCACTCACGTTACTCACGCCGCGCACCGATATAAATATTAGTAGTAAATACCTAATTTAGATAAATAAAACTCTTATTTATATGCTTTAGTTTTTTTGTTGCTGCGATTAATAAATTGTGAAAAATCATGAAATCGAGCATTATGCCACTGTATCTCAAGTTTTCCTTGACAGATTTTCAAATTTCTTTCTGATTTGTAAACTGATCTGGTTTGTCGAAGAAAAGGTTTGTCGATCAAAAGGTAGCGTCGATGAAACGGTTGTCGATGAAAAGGTAATGTCTATGAAACGTCTGTATCGATGAAAAAGTAGTGTCGTTGAAACGGCCTTGTCGAAGAAAAGGTCTGTCAATGAAAAGGTAGTGTCGATGAAACGAACTGTCGATGAAATTTCATTCGATGAAAATGTATATGTTACCGTTAAAACCCGAAATCAGTAAAAACTAGTTTGAACTAGTCAAAACTAGAAGTAACTAGAGACGTTTGTTGAAACTAGTTTTAACTAGTTAAAACGCGATATAACAAACTACATTTGTAAAAACTCGAATAAATAGAATCTTCAACATTATTTCGGGTTTTAACTGAGAGTTTCAGTCAAAACTAGTTTTACCTGATCGTTGATTTGTAAGAACTAGTTTTGACCTAAGAAACCAGTAAAAACCCAAAATTCAGAATATTCAAGCCAAAAAAGAACCTAAAATTTTATTTGTGTGGTAAACATTGTGTGCTCTGATAAATAATATTATGGCAACTTGGAAACAAGAATTTACCTCATTTTGATTCCTTAACGCAAGCAACTGATTGGTAAATTCTTGTTTCCAAGTTGCCATAATATTATTATTTATCAGAGCACACAATGTTTACCACACAAATAAAATTTTAAGTTATGTTTTGGCTTGAAATAATATTCTGAATTTCGGGTTTTTACTGGTTTCTTACGTCAAAACTAGTTCTAACAAATCAACAATCAGGTAAAACTAGTTTTGACAGAAACTCTCAGTTATAAGTTATAACCCAAAATAATATTGAAAATTCAATTTATTCGGGTTTTTACAAATGTAGTTTGTTATATCGCGTTTTAACTAGTTAAAACTAGTTTCAACAAACGTCTCTAGTTACTTCTAGTTTTGACTAGTTAAAACTAGTTTTTACTGATTTCGGGTTTTAACGGTAACATATACAACCGTTTTCTCGCTAAATATCTAAACTTTTAGGTCGCGTCTTGATTCAATAGCCCAGTCAAATTAGCGTTTCATCTCGGAATGAGAGATAATAAGCTGGAAACTCGTATACACCTTCATTTTGGTGTTCTAAAAGCTATCTCAAAAGTCTCATAAAATCTCAGTTATTCAAGGTCAAAGGTCACAAGAATCGTTTTTTTGCGATTATCTAGGTTTTTATAGCTCCAATGATGTTAACATCTATTATAGAAAGTGTAGAGCATAAAATTTGTGACAAATTTTGTTCCAAACATTTTTTCATGCACTCAACCGTTTTTGAGATACAGGGCGGAGAGCAAATTGCATGCTCACTCACTTACTCACAAGGAATTAGGATGTTTTATCTCTCTTTTTCATAACCGTAACGTATCTGTTCCATCAATTGTGCAGCCGCCTTAAATGGAGATACACATTTTACCTTGCATTAAGGGCATGGGACACGCTAGGGATTTTTTTCCAGAGCAGATGTGCCAGAGATTGTCAGAGGCTTGTAAACCCATGACAAAGTGACTGCGAGAGTGAGAAAAAGCCTCTGGCATAGTGCTTTTCCTCACTTTCTCATGGGTTTACACGCCTCTAACAATCTCTGGCAAAAAAACACTAGCGTGTCCCAAACCCTTTACAGTATCTATGGCTGAGCGCTGCGCCCTCTCCGCCCTCTATCTCAAAACCGGTTGAGCGCATGAAAAAATGCTCGAAACAAAATTTGTCACAAATTTTATGCTCTAAAATTTTTATAATAGATGTTAACCTCATTGGAGCTATAGAAACCTAGATAATCGCGAAACACCGATTTTTGTGACTTTTGACCTTGAATAACTGGCTGCGCAGACACGAGATTGTATGAGACTTTTGAGACAACATGTACAACGCCAAAATGAAGGTGTATACGAGATTCCAGCTTATGATCTCTCATTCCGAGGTTTACCCTATTTTTTTGCTTAATTGACTGGGCTACAAACCTGCTGCATGCTACGTGATAGAGTAAAACGCGAGCTAAAAGTTTAAATTTTTAGCGAGCTGCAAAATGTGTCTGCTATTTGTAATAGTGCAATTGTCAAACAGCTATAATAGATAAAAATAATAAAAAACTAAGGCACAAGACACTTTATTAATACAATATCAAAGCTGTATAGAAGTAATCTCTACATAAAATTCTGGTTTTTTTTTTGGTGATCGGGAGTATAAAACTTTTATACAACTAAGAAAATATTATTCAAAACTACACAGACATATGGACAATTAACTATAATTTAAAGCAATTATATTAATTACTTTTATTTCTAAGCAAATATGTAACCACTCCCGGTTTTACAAGCACTGTATCTGGTTTTTTACGCTCATTTCGAAACCGTTTATTTTTATAACTTATTTGCATATCTGTTCGATTATTCCTGCCAGGTTTATTCAAAACAAAGCTTAAATTCGACGTTTTTTCTCTTTGCTCCATATTCCACATTGAGCTTTTAATAACTCGCAAGGGTTTACGAATTTCAACATTACTTGGACACTTGTTGCGAATGACAGAACTCTCCTGGACATCTTTTACTTGATATTTTTTGGAATTTTCAACATCTGGTAATTTTTCGATATCTTTTGTTATTTCAATATCCGCCATGGTTTCAATATCTTTTGAAATTTCAACATCCGGTAATTTTTCGATATCTTTTGTTATTTTAATATCCGGCAATTTTTTAATATCTTTTGATATTTCAACATCCCCACTTTCAATAACAGTGTATGATTTAATTGACAAATCATTAAAATCTGTTAGTTTTCCCACCTGAAAATTATAATTGTTTAATTTGTTTTTAATTGAAGAACAATAGGACATCGAATTCATATTTCTACATTTATTTGCAGTTATGCCATAAAAATATCAAGTTTAAAATAACATTTTAAAGTATTTTAATTGATATAAGTAACTTGCGCACTATTTAGAGCCTAATTTTCAATCAATTATCGAATTCATCTTTAAATTTACGCATCAAATTTACTTTGGTAGTTGTACAGGGTGTTCCATTTTTATCGAGCTGAATGTCTTCAAAACCAAGCGATTTCATTAAAAAAGTTTCAGACAAAAATTGCTTTTAGTTGAATCTCTTTTTTGAATATTTCAATTTTTCATGATACCTATTATAAAAATTAACAAAATTTTTGGGATTTTCGATGAGGTTTTACTAAATAACTTTTTTAAGAAAAATCATAAGAACAAAAAAGTACTAAAATCTTAATCCAAAGATAAGGTTAAAGGTTGTGTTGAAGGTCACTTTTTACCTCCTGCTATTTTTATTGAAAAAGCTTTGGTTTTCTAGTAAAACTGTATCGAAAATCCCAAAATGTCTGGTAACTTCACGAAAAAATGAAATTTCAATCAAAAGTTTTTCATTATTTTTCATATATTTCGAACCTACAATAAAAATTATGGGTCCCTATTCAACAAAATGTTTTTCCTCATAAAACCTTCATAAACCCCCATAAATATTAAAAACCCAAAGCATTATTAAATGCTCACCTCAAAACGCTACAACTTTTGTCTGAAACATTTTTAAGGAAATCGCTTAGTTTTCTAGATATCTAGCAGGATCAATAATCCTGTACACTTCACAATAATAAAGTTACTTCTTACCTTTATGTATTCATGCACCTTTTCTGTATTTTCCTGGGTAGGAACATCAATGTGGTAATTTTCATCAAAAACAATAAAACTAGGATAATCTTTAGAGAACATTAAATGCTCATTTTGCTTGGAAATTACTTCATCAATAATTTCTATTTTTTTAGATTTAAGAGTTTCTATGCTTTTATTTCTCGCTTCTTTATATAATTTCCAATTCTCATGAGTTTTTGTATTATTATATTTTACGCTTGGAGATTTTACTTTATTTTCAATATTTTTAATAGTTTTCATGTTTTTATCAGATGTAACAATAGGGGACTCAGGTTTTTCGCTCTCCTTCTTTTCGTCACTGCATGAGCTTTTAGAGTTATTTATATTATTAGTTTGTTTGGTAATTGTTGTATATTTAACTCTAGATCTACTATATTCTTGAGTATTTTTACTAAAAACGCGATTTTTTATCGATGTACCACTCTTTTTTCTAAAAGTATTTTTATCAAAATTCATTTTATTTTTATTTTTTGGTCCATCAACTATATTCAAACATTCCTTTCTAATCGTTTGTGTTGCAATATTTTTCTTATTTTTAGTAAAGTTAATAAGTTTTGACTGCCTTGGTTGTGTCACTTCATCAATAATTAAAGGCACTGTACTACTAGATTTTTTCTGAATTTCTGTGACATTTTTATGAGATTCGTCAACATTTTCAGAAGATTTGATATCTTCTAATGCCATTAACATTTTTCTTAATTCATTTCGTTCTTTTGTCAAAATTTTTAGTTCTAAATCATCGAAGGCTTTTTGGTAAATTGTAAATCTTTCAGAATCAATATTGATCATCTCATTAATAAGTGTGTTTCTAAAATTATTTATTTGATTGCTTCCTAATTTTTTGGTTTTAAAGCTTTGAATCTTCAAAGGTCGTGTAGTATTTTTATCAGTTTTTAGGCAGTTCTTACTTTCTATTAAACTTGAAATTTCTTTAATTACTAAATCGCTTTTTGATTTTTTATTAATAGCTTCTTTATTTTCGGTATATGATTCTTTTTTGTTCAAATCATTGCAACGACTTATATTGTTGATTTTTGAAGGTTCAATTATTAATGGTTCTTTTAAATTTGAAGTTTCCTTCACTATTAAATCGCTTTTTGATTTTTTGTCAATAACTTCTTTATTTCGGGAATATGATTCTTTTTTGTTCAAATCATTGCAAGTACTTACATTTTTGGTTTTTGCAGGTTCAATGGATGTTTCCTTTGAAATTACACTTAACTTGTTAATTTTATTTTTGGGATATAAGTACGATAAAATACCCAATAAAATTAAAGGTTTCTTTGAAGACTCTTTGTATCGGCAATCGTTAATTAATTGCAGTACACTGTTAGTCATTGCTAATTTATTGGATAACTTTGTTTCGTCATCTATAGTTTTGATTATATTTGAAGATTTAAATCGGTTTATGGTAGCCAAAACATTTCTTCTTTCACTTAAATCGTTTACATTATCATCTTTTAAGCACTTCTTTTCAATTTTGTTTTCCTGTAATGAATGATAGTCATTTTGACTAACATTATCGTCGTGGCCTTGTTTTTTATAATGAAATAAATTTGAACACATCGATCTTTGTCCTGATTTAGTAAAACCTGTTTTAACTGAAGATGAAGTAAAAGTTCCACTTTCTATTGGTGTTTTAATGCCAACATTTGAATTTGATTTTATAATTTTCACAACTTTTAAATTACTCTCAAGCTCTTTAAAAACTCTTTCGTTTACTTCCATAACATCTGCTCGATGATCGATTTCTCGTTTATTAAAAAGGTGTATTGGGTAAATATCGCCATCTGAAGCTACCTCATCCACAAAATTGTCTAAAACTTTGTGTGTTAACCTTCGCATAAGTTTTTTAAATTCTTCTTCGTAAAGAAGGATTTCTTTAGAAGTTTCCATAATATTGTTTTCCAATGTTTCAAGAAATGTGTCATTCAAGGTATTATTGGAAAGAGTAACACTTTTCTTATTATTGGTATCACTTGATTGATTCATGTCAGTTGAATGTTCTCCCTCAAGACTATTTAATTCTATCTCAGTGTCTGATATCTCGTTACTTCTTAAATTTTCTTCAACTATTCTTTCAACATTTTTTTCTTTATAGCCTTTAAGATCTGTGGAAGAATTTTCAATATTCAACGATTTTAAATTACTACGTTTTAAATTAGTTTCTTCAGGAATAATTGAATTTCTTTTTAATTTCATTTCAATTTCGTTAAATCTTTTTTGATTTATTGATATAAGATCTGCTGGGTATTTATGCGTTTCCTCAAAATTGAACGGGTTTAAATTAGTAGCAATAGGAACTTTTAAATCTTCTGTTTCTTCAGGAATAATTGAATTTCTTTTTAATTTCATTTCAATTTCGTTAAATCTTTTTTGATTTATTGATATAAGATCTGCTGTGTATTTATGCGTTTCCTCAAAATTGAACGGGTTTAAATTAGTAGCAAAAGGAACTTTTAAATCTTCTGTTTCTTCAGGAATAATTGAATTTCTTTTTAATTTCATTTCAATTTCGTTAAATCTTTTTTGATTTATTGATATAAGATCTGCTGTGTATTTATGCGTTTCCTCAAAATTGAACGGTTTTAAATTAGTAGCAATAGGAACTTTTAAATCTTCTGTTTCTTCAGGAATAATTGAATTTCTTTTTAATTTCATTTCAATTTCGTTAAATCTTTTTTGATTTATTGATATAAGATCTGCTGTGTATTTATGCGTTTCCTCAAAATTGAACGGTTTTAAATTAGTAGCAAGGGGAACTTTTAAATCTTCTGTTTCTTCAGAAATTATTGAATTTCTTTTTAATTTCATTTCAATTTCATTAAATCTTTTTTGATTTATTGATGTGTATTTGTGCGTTTCCTCAACATTGAACGGTTTTAAATCAGTAACAATAGGAACTTTTAAATCTTCTATTTCCTCAGGAATAATTGAATTTCTTTTTAATCTCATTTCAATTTCATTAAATCTTTTTTGATTTATCGATATAAGATCTTCTGTGTAATTTTGCGTTTCCTCAATAATCAACGATTTTAAATTAGTAGCAATAGGAACTTTTAAATCTTCTGTTTTTTCAGGAATACTTGAATTTCTTTTTAATTTCATTTCAATTTCATTGAATCTTTTTTCATTTATTGATATAAGATCTGCTGTGTAATTGTGCATTTCCTCAATATTCAACGGTTTTGAATTAGTAGCAATTGGAACTTTTAAAACTTCTGTTTCTTCGGGAATAATTGAATTTCTTTTTAATTTTATTTCCATTTCATTAAATCTATCTTGATTTATTGATAGAATTTTAGAAATTTGTTCTGTTTCCATTTTAATAAAGTCAATCATTGCATTAAATATTTTATTTTCCAAATTATTGAAGACTTGCCAAATTATTGATATAAACCTTTCTTCAACATTAATTTCATTTTTCATTGATAATATTTTGGAGTTAATATAATTATTCATTGAAATATTTTCCATATTTAAAAACCAATTAGAATTTACGTCTAAACATTGTTTTAATGAAAGTATGTCTTCTTTTAATTCTTCCATTTTTTTATTAACATGTTTAGCTAACTGTTTTTCTTCAAATTCTATAAAATGTAACTTATTTTCTTCAAGAATTTTTTTTGCTTTATTTATTTCATCTTGGATAGCTTCGAATGCTTTTGCATAATCTATGGCGTTACTTATATTTATATTTGGTAAAAATTGCTTAACAGCTTTTGGAAGGGCATGGGTTTTATTTGGATTTGTTAATAATATCTTAGGATAAAAATCTTCTAAATCGGCAACTATTCTGAAATGTTTTTCAATATTCGTATCATCAGATGGTGCTTTATTTGAAACAATACTCTTAATTCTTCTTGATTTTTTCAAATATTCAGCATTATATAGTTGAATGACTTTACTTTTCCTATTATCCGATACCTTAAATAAAATCGCCCATTTAAAATAAACTTATCATGATTTTCAGACTAAATTAGTTGTTTATTTTATAAAACATACAGTTTATACAGTGCGGACATAAAGTAAATTTTTAGCAATTAAGTTAATAATATTAAATTTGAACAACATGTTTATCAAAGAGATTTCCTTTAGATTTTATTAATGCCAAGACGTGGAAGGTGGTTATGTTAATCAGCAAAATTAACGA
This sequence comes from Stenus bimaculatus, assembly GCA_963971135.1. NCBI lineage: Eukaryota > Metazoa > Arthropoda > Insecta > Coleoptera > Staphylinidae > Stenus > Stenus bimaculatus. Next base: position 54,580,699 of record OZ020180.1, on the reverse strand, counting down.
ACTTACGATTAAACATAATTTTGTTTAAATTTAATGTTATTAACTTAATTGCAAAAAAAAATCATTTAAAATAAAGAAGTTGAGGCAGTTGGGTCCAACTTCCGCTGTAAATGAAGTTGCATAAAAATGCGATTTTCAAATGGGCGTAATTCCGAAAGTATTAATCGTAGACCACACTATGCTAGGTCAATTTAATGGCATTTATATGGAGAATACGAAAATCCATTTAAAATAAGAAAGTTGCCATCCACTTCCGGTATAACCGGAAGTTCCACAAAATCAAAAATACCTTTATTAGAAAGGACACAATTAGATTCCTCCGTAGACAAATTTTCAGAATTAAAAACATAACCTTTCAAAAGCTTAGCTGTGGGGATTTACTTTATATCCGCACTGTATATTAAATTACATAAATAGTAATGTTATTACTTACTTTTAGGCTATTTAGTATTTCTTCTTTTATAATGTCGAAGGTAACTTTAGTTTTAGGAACTTCAATATCTTTATTTTCCTTTGATTGTAGATGTGGATTCATCTTGGGTGGAAACTCAGACAAATTATTGTTCGTTATACTCATATTTTTAGAATCATCTATATTCAAACACTTTTCAAATATTTCTCTATGTCGATCGCTTAAGAAAACCAAATTACTTGGGGCATTATTTCCAATTTCTTCAAGATTGCTGTTATACATTTCTAGCATATTTTCGAACTCCCCAGACATAGATAGGGCCTTTTCATATTGTTTATGTAATTCATTTGCGTATATTATAGAAGAGTTGTAGGCTTGCAAAATGGATTGTGCTGTTATCCTGGTTAGGTATTTTCCACTGAGAATAAACAATTTTAAAATATATTCCATGACTATAAAAAATTATATAAATTTGACTTGACAAAAATTTCTTGACATTTAAACTGATTGAAGTAATTGTTTTTGAAATTGATCTTTGAAACAAAAGTAATCTGGGATATCCTTCGAAGAAATCGTAAGTGTGAATGGAGTTTTTAAACATATGAGAATTTACTGAAAGTTTTGTGACCGTTCTGTTTTGAGGAAATTCATCTGACATGATTTTGGTGGTTTTGGGGAACTTTTGTGATTCACTCTCGGTTAGTTATTAATACTGCCAGTAAGCTCCATTAAGCTAAAGCACAATTATTTCTATTAAGGTCGAACCATATCCTGGCCATAGACCGGGAGCTCGTGACAGTTTGTGATCTCCGATTTCATACAGCATGCCTTTTGGAGGACAGAATATTTACCCTGTAAGAACAAAGAAAAGCGGGTACTAAACCCCTGCACGCTTTCCGATGATAAGGAAAACTGCATTTCCATTTTCATAAAAAAATAGTGTTTTTCTCTGATTTAATACTGCTTGCCCTTTCAGCAAAAGATAGTGCTTCGTGATACCAGGAAGTTCCTGGCAGGAACCATAAGAGGAGAAATCAGGAGTTGTCCTACCTCCTAGCCTCTAAAAACTCAATTTTTCCCATTTGTTTTTTTTTGAAATAAAGTTTTTCAGAAATACAATTAATGATCCTGAATTACAATTGATGATTCTGAAATTAAATTATTGTATCTGAAATACGATTGGAAGAGATGTAGTTAACTTTCAAAAATATGTACAAACTAAAATGGCTTACAGAGCATCTAATACACCATGCAACACAAAAAATATTACAGAATTCTCGTTTCTATAAAACACTTTATCAGTTTTTTGTTCCAGGCACCAGCCAACATAAACAGAATAAAAAATACCATAACAATGATAACGAATCCTCTTAAATTTTTTTTCTTTACAACCAATTTTTTAAATCATTAATTACAACATTTTACTCTAACTATTATTCTATTAATGAAGTAGTATGTATATTCATTCTACATTTTGGGTTATTTTGTCTCTTATGGGGCTGGACATTAACTATCTATCTTTTTGATGGGTATCAGCAATTCCACTTTAATAAACATTTATTGGCTTCTCTAATGCACGAGGTTAATATACATGGTGCCGGAAAAGTCCTGCAAAATGGCTATAACTTTTTTATTTATGGTTTTATCAAAAAAAAGTTTTACATAAAAGTTGCGAGGTTTAAAAAACGGGTTTTGGCTGTGGCCCACATTTTGTGTTTCCGCTTCACCTGACTGAGCTAAGACTATCAACTTTGAAATTTTAAATGAAACATGCCAAATTTCTGAATTCAACGGTACGTCATAAGTAATATTTTCTTTCATTAAAAGTTAAAAAACAATTGCTTTCGTAATTTTTTGATAACCATACCTATCTATTATAAGTAGAAAAGATGACGTTCGTAGGTAGTAATAAAGGAATGTGAAAAAAACAGCATATTTTAACATTAATCCAATTAATGTTAAAATAAACTACTGCTACAGGAGTTTATATCTATTATTCATTTTACATTAATTATAGGGTGAGCTAGAATTATAAATAAGACATTTGTCGACAACTCAACTGGAATCGAGATAAAGAGTGTTGAAATTTCTGTTTATTTTTACTTTTTATTTATTTTCTCTGCAACGGCTAAATGAAAATTAATTAAATAAATTTTAGGGATGACTCTTCCCATGGATAGCCACCATAGCTCTTACTTTTGTGTTCATTTAACAAACCAGAGGCGTAGAAACGGGTCAAGGTACGCACTAGTTTGAATTAATTTGGTACTCCACTGCAAAATTTTACAGTTTTGCTTGAATTTTTAAAATCTTCATTCAATTTACCACAACTTTACCTTAATTTTGGACCTCGAATTAGGTCAGTGCGATATTACAGATAACAGATAGTAAATATACATTTGATTGTAGCCTAAGAATTTAGCTTATAAAAAAATTAAAAATCTGATGGAAGAAACTTGAGATACACATGTATCTCTATCGTAATGCTCGATTTAATGATTTAAGTTTTAAGTAATACGATTTTTTCTTCCGAATTCGCGCTGATAATTTGCAATGTAGCTCCAGAAAAGTGGGATGGATTTTCTATTGCCTGTTATTATCTCCGACGAAAAATTTCAATTTTTATCAAAACTACTTAGCACAAATCTTTTGAACATTTGACATTAGTTATAAAATTAGCTAATTCCTAATTCTACGTTTTTTATTTTCAAAAACACAATATGATTAAATATTGTATTCATCTTGGAAAAAAAAATACTACGACAATGGATTACTAGAAGATTTTCCTTTTAAATTTTGAGTTCTACCAACCTGTGTATTTGGTTAAAACTTATTTTATATAACTTAAATACTTACCTATTACATTAATTTCATACATTAAACTATTGATAACATTTTACAAAATAAAGAAAAACATATTAATTAGAACTTTGGGCTTCAACTTTGATACTAACTTTTTACTAGAATTGTCAAATAACCTCTCATTTTTAACCTTATAAATAATGCATCATACATTGGAAAATTTATCCTTCAATATTTGTTCAAGCCTTTCTCAGTAGTATCCCTCAATAGATTGAAGGGAAGGTCGAATAATGACCACAAGATTAATTGACCAAATATAATTATTATCAAAAGATATATTTTAAATAAAAATATAAAAAACCTTGCTTTCTGGAGAACCTGATGTGATAATTTTATTATTACCTTTTTCTAAATAGTATAATGAAATTGTCAAAACTACAATTTAACAACTTTTCTATTCTATACATTGGAAAAGTGTATCTTTTTAGAACACAACTTTTTGGAGCTATTAGAAAAATAAGGAAGATGTCCTAATATTTGTAGACTTTTAAAGATGCCGGCGACGCAAAGGTCATCGAAAACTTGGATTTTTTACTTAATGCAAGCTTTTGTTTTTAGCGACAATTTAACTGGTGCTATCTGTTGGCTATCCTTATTTTTTTACATTTTTGTGTTGAAAAACTACAGGCTGACGGTCAACTACTGGTGCCCTTACCTAATATGTGTATGAAATAAATTTAAAAAATAAATGACTATTTTTTACCCTTTTTTTCCCGCAATCCAAGTAATATATTTTAAAACTTGGGCTAACCCAACTAATTTAAATAAAAATTAAGGTTTTTTTCAAGTAATTTAGAAAATCTAAAATTAGAAAAATTTAAATAATAAGGCTAAAATTATGATTATAAAGCAATGAACCTATACAGAGGGTATCCCAAATTGAGTTGAATTGCATATCTTTGTTATGGAAAACCCGAAAAACTATTTCGCCAACTACAAAAGTTGTAAAGAAATGTTTGGGATCAAAGTTATTTGAAGATATAAAAAATTATACTATTTAACTGCAATTATTGGTTTTTAAAAATAAGGTTAAATGATATTTATACCCATCACCCACCTGTTTAATGAATGCAAGGTACAATAATTTTTCAAGGTTAATAGTGTGCGTGCAAAAGGTGTTAAAGATAGAGAAGTAGGTGGTAGGTAGCCTAGCTGACACCATTGTCACGACTATCGACAAAACGATTACCAACGCGTTAGGGTCAAATTTTATATTAATTATGTATAAGTAAAAAGTAATAATAAATCCATATAGGTTCATAATAAATATATAGGTCGGTTGGACTTACTCATATCTTAAGTCTTAAGGTTTGTGTTTGTGGTGTAATTATCTACTATATCTAACACCTAATAAATCGATAAATCTCAAAATAAAACTATTCCTTCTGATTCCTTTGTTAAATCTAGAGTAAATTATTCTGACATATACAGAGTGTCCCGTTCGTGGTTCACCAAACGTCAAGGTTAGAAAGTAGAGCAAATTTTATCAAGAAAAAACTAAAAAAGTAGGGGTCTATCTTTTATGGTTTGAAAGTTTTTGCCAGAAATCAGTAAATGATTAATAGTTGCTTAATAATCAATTTTTATAAGCAAAAGTTAAATTTTGTTGGCTTTTGAAACAGTTGTATTATTAAATAATAACAAAAATGAAGGCGCACCTCAATTGTAACTAACTATGCTTAGAATCAATTCTCATAGGAGTAAGTTTAGAAGGCTCTAGTGAGTGCATAAAAAGAGTTAGGGTTTCAAATTTTTTCATAATTTCTAGAGAATGTAACGACTTTTTAGAAAATTAAAAAAACCACGCGCTTAATAGGTCATATCTTCGAGAAAATCTTCAAAAACTGCTAAAAAAGACAATCTTTTCTGGATTTTTTTTTCTTTTCGATTTTTTTTAATACTTGATAAACGATTTGTGTTTTATCATTGTTACCAATGAAAAGAGGATACTTTCAGCTTTAAAATTATTTTTTTTTAATCTTTTAACTAAGTTTTTAAGCAGCTATTGATCATTTACTGATTTCTGGCAAAAACGGGCGATGCCAAAGTCAAACCCCTGTAACTTTCAAACCATAAAAGATAGACCCCTACTTTTTGGTTTTTTCTTGATAAAATTTGCTCTACTTTCTAACCTTGACGTTTGGTGAACCACGAACGGGACACCCAGTATTATTGATAAAAATACTACCGAATTTAAGAGGGTAGACGGTAAATCTAAGCCCTTAACTTTAAAATTCCATTCATATTTATGTTTTTGGTCATACTTTTTTTTCTTTTGGGGTTTATTTAAAATTAATTCTCTTATTTTACTAAAAGGTCTTGTGACTATCATATTTTGCTATTTTTACCTTTGTGGAATAAACTCATAAATTTTAAGAAACCAATGTAAAAATTACGCGCTTTTGATTATTTTATATTTTAAATATAAAGAAAAAACAAAATGTATAACATATTTTTTCTGGTTTAGAAAACCTTTTAGGTTGTATTAAAAATACAACAAAAGTACTTAAAAGAAAAAAGGAAATTTTTTGTATGTTTTTGTTTTTACCCTTTTTATGTATGTATATTTTTATATAATGAATCACCAATACCCGGAAAACATATTTCTTTATAACTGTTCCTTTCAAAAGTAATTGGATGTTGCTGAACTTGCCTCCTTGAAATTTTACTTTTGCAAGTAAAACAGTAAAAGACCAAAGTAATAACGGGCAAAAACAAAATCAAAAGCATAATCGGACATGCACAAACCTACCAATCAAACTTGATAATAATTGTTAATAAATAAATATTACTTAAAAATTTGAAGAAATAAATATGATGTTGGTAATCTCAATAAAATTTAATATTCTAGACTTGCTTGTTGCTTGCTAAGTTTTTACAAAATGAAAAACATATAACCCAATATCTGATATTTTGTGGCATGGTACTGATGATAAGAAAGAAAATTATATAGGGTGTAATTTTCATGATTTTTGTAACAAACTTTAAGGCGATAGTCGGCAGATTTGAGCGCTTGATTTTGAAATTCGCTTGTTTGTTATTTGCGGTTGTGGTCAAAATTTTTTTTCCAGTGGAGATTTTTTTACATTTCTTTATTTTGGTACACAACCGAGTCTTGTGGCTACCAATTCTTCATTTTTTGGTTTGGTAAGTCAAACCAAAAACCATGCGGCGGCAGTAAAACGGGCTCATTACAAAAAACGTTCGCTTGGCAGCGTTTATAACACATAACGCAAATAAAAGGCAAAATGGTGTTCCTCAAGGATCAGTTCTTGACCTATTGTTATTTTAAGTATAAATTAATGTAAATTAATAATATACAATTTTGTGGATTAAAAGCGAATTATTCCATTTTTGCTGATGATATTGCTCTTTTATATTCAGGATTCGGGATCTAATAAAGATAATTTTTAGAAAAAGAAATTAATGAGAAGATCTATCAATTTTTTCAACTTGGGTAAATGGAAATTTACGTTCTATAAATTATAAAAAAAACAGAATTTATGATTTTTAAAAATAAAAATATACAACAAATAAATCTAAATCTATCCATTGATAATAATAATTTAAAATTTACCAATGAATTCAAGTATCATGGGATAATATTTGATTCGAAACTTTCCTGGGAACAATAAATAAAAATGTTATAAAATAAGCTACTTTCTATGCTATGGGATTTGTTTTCAGAAAATTTAATATTTGTGATAATCGTGTAAAGAAATTATTAAAAGAATCATTTAATTATTAAAATGATAGATATAAACTGCAAGGGTCTCCTGTTCTAAATATCTTTTATGCAAATTACAAAAAAAAAATTCTGCTTAAAAAGTTTGTTTAAATTGGATTATTATACTCATCAGAACTATTAAATGGAAATTACAAGGAGTTTTAATATTGAAGAATGTATATTAGCTTACTGAATAATTAATAAAAATAAAAACATATTTTAAATTACAACGTTAATCAAAATATTCATAATCATTATACACCAATCGTTAACCATATTCTTTGGAAATTACCAACAAATAATAAAGGTAAGTTTCCGACAAATTACAAAACAATGATTTTTAATGAATTTCCACAAAAATTAAAATCTATAAAAAATTAATTACAATTTAAAAAATGTTTAAAGCTACATGTAATTGAAAAAAGGAAAGAGGAAGGATTTTAAAACATATTTAAGAAGATTTTATATAATTTTATATGTTTAGGTTGTTATTGCTTTTTAGTTTTTATAATTATTTGTATTTGTTATTTTTTTATACTAATCATACACCCGTTTTATTTGACTGTATCAACTGTAACTTTGTATTTTAATTTTAACGTTTTAATTGAAAATGTTACAATGTTTGAAAATTATTATTTTATATTGTTAATAAAACTTTATTGTAATAATATATTTTTCAACGCTAACAATAACTTAAGGTATAAACGAAGAGTTCGATTTTTGTTTTAAGTATACTTTTAAACTTTTTACAGCGCTGCAAAAATTATGTAAAATTCTAAGAAATATTTGGAGTGGAAGAAATTAGTAGCCACAAGATTCTTCTGAAAAAAAATTATGACCAAAACCGAAAATATCAAGTGGATTTCAAAATCTAGCTCTAGTTTTGAAAAGTCTTACAGGTGTCATCTGTTGTAAATTTTGTCTTAAAACTAAAATTTAGGGGAGAATATTGCTTGATAAAAAAAATGTTTCAGAAACAAAATTTTGGATAAAAAATGTTTGGCAAATTTATTAAATGAATACATAATAAATGAAAACATAAATATTGTTAGACATGCTATTATTGATAAACAATTTGTTTATCTTCAAGGGGGTGGGGTCTTGTACTTTTAAAAAATCGATTTTTTTGTCTTTTCTTGTAGTTAAAAGTTTCATAAATATATTACCAAAATTTTAAGTCGATGATGGAGCTAGAATCGATGATTCAGTGTAAGTTAAACAAAAATTTGTTTCTTCACTTTTTTAGCTTCTAAGTCTTTAGATTATTTTATTTAGGGGCTATTTACTTACAAAATGGCGGAATTTTTCATGAAAAATAACACTTTTCACTTTAAATGGCCGGCAAAAGTTTTAAAGTAAAAAAAATTATCTGAGAACGTTGGGGGGAGGATTTATTAATACTTTGACTAAATTCAAATGGTTTTTGATTTCGGATAATAACGTCATGTAATTACCTTCTCATGTTCTCATATTCAATATCTAATGAAACTTTAACTAGAGTGTCAGGAATCAAAGATCTGGGAGTTTTCTTTGACACAATATTAACATATGTTATTTAATTCATACATTAGCAGTACATTTTTATATTGCTCAGTAATCTGGTCACCTTGTTATGAAAAGTATCAAAATATGTTGGAGAAGGTTCAACGCAAATTCTTAAGAGCGGATGTCTAGGAAGATACATCCGCGATACATTTTCCGTTGGAGATAATAACAAGGAATAGAAAATCCTTCCCACTTTTCTGGAGCTTCTTTGCAAATTATGACCAAATAACTGATAATTAATGCGAATCCCTAGAGGGCGCACGAGTTTGGGAGGAAAAATTGTGAAAAATCATTAAATCGAGCATTAGTTCTGCAGTCATAACTCAAATTTCCCTCGTTAGATTTTCAATTTTTTTTCAGATTTATAATCTAAATTGATTAGGCTACATCCTGCCAGAGAGTTACCTTCTGCAACCTAGCACAAAATTAATAAGAGGGATCCAAAGTTAAGGTACTTTTAGATCAGTATATATTTTTTGTACATTCTAAATTTTTTTTTCCTTCTGGCAGGAATTAAAGAAATGATTTCTAAATCATCTGCAAAAAAATTATACAAAAATGTTGTTCGTAGTAGCTTTTATGACTGCAGAACTAAACCACTATATTTTCCGTTTAGGAAATTGCTCTTAAGGCTTCTGTATTTTCGGTTAAGGCTAATCATGCCAGTCTTCTCTCTCATTCTCATATAAATCATTGCAAAACATCAAATTGTCCACACTATTTAGCCTATTAATGAATTGTCCAATCGTGATGAGATTACACACATACATTTACAATTCCATGTTCTACAGGTCGGCTTGATCCAATTTTATTTTTTTTTTAATTTTACATAGTTTTTTCATGGTTTTTAAAGTAGCATTTTTAGATAAAGTTTACTGATTAAAAACTATCTAAAATATTAAGAAAAAATTAAAATCGGATTAAGGAGACCTATAGAATATTGTGTTCCAAATGTATATGTGTAATTTTATCACGATTGGTCAATTCATTATTATGCTACAAAGCGTTTACAAATTCATGTTTTATAATGATTTGTATGAACACTATAGAGGAAGATGCGATTGGCATGTCTCGTCTTAAACAATGTATATCCAGATATAAGTAATACAGGGTGAGCTAAAATGATTGTGGTTAATTCAAATTTCCCGCCTAAAAATCTGGAGAATTTGTTTGCTTTAAGTTCAAGACAAAATCATGTCAAACCATCAAAACAAAGTAACTAGACTTCACAAAAGCAGAGGTGTAGGTGTAATTTTTACCGTTGTGTCAAAACTTTAGATTTTAGAATTTCGTTATTGTGGCTTCTATTTCATAAACGTCAGTTTTTATCAAAATTAATTTGCGTAAATCTTTGTTTTGTGTTAGCATCTGCTTCGAAAATGAAGAAAAACATTTTCAATATTTTTTATTTGCTGTGAAATTATAGATTTTGGATAAATTTTGCTACGCCATTGGATTACTATGAGATTTTCTTTTTAAGATTTCAGTTGTACAAACCTGTGTATTTGGTTGCCTACATTTCAAACCACAATCATTTTAGCTCACCCTGTATTACATATGAAATACTATTAAACTAATTTCATTAACTACTATTAACTCATATAATTGTCTAATTGTTTCGTTTATAAAATCATTAATGGTCAGATTGATGACTCAAACATTTTAGCATTAATTACACTTAATATGTTCCTTGTTCCTCGTATTAATTCTCCATCTAGTCTAATATTTTAAACTGTAAGGTTTATTATATGGGTTGTAACGGACGATTTCCATGATTACCTCACAGATATTTCCTGTAAGGACTTACAGATTTACACAGAATTGCACCATAAGCCTAGTTTTCATTAGTAGAGTAAACTGTCGAGTTAGTAGGTCAAGTTTGTACTATCCTTGCAACTTGCAACTCGTCTGATGAAAATGGGATTTTATTGGTCGAGTTGTAAGGATAGTTCTCGCCCTTTAAACTTTAAACTCGACCGTTTAGTCTACTAATGAAAACTAGGTTTTAAGGATATGTGCATTAATAATCTTCAAATATTAATTTTATGGGGTGATTCTGAACAAAAATGTTAGCCGTAACAGCGATGTTAAATTTGACAGTCACCCTGATGTCAAAAAACGCTATTCTCTAAACTTTACTGTAACGTAACGGTTATTTATAATAAAATTTTCAGTGTTAAAATAACATACAGCAAAGTAATAATAATACATTAATGTATAATTGATCAAAATAATACATTATATAAATGTACAATGCATTTTAATACCGAAAATGTTATTTTATATTGTCGTTAAGTTACACTAAAGTTTACAGAATAGGGTTTTTTTGACATCGGGGTGACTGTCAAATTTAACATCGCTGTTACGGCTAACATTTTTTGTTCAGAATTACCCCATTAAATGTTTAGCACTAAAACTTTACTAAATTGTTATTACTTAATTTTGGTTTTGTTATATCTGTCTATATGTATTTTTATTTATTTATTTTAATAATTTTGTAAGTACATTTTACATTTTGGGTAATAAAGGATATTATTATTAAGAGGATAGTCCGCCAAATGTTTGAAATGCGTACTCCTCGCTAGTAAAAATTGATTTTTTGGTGTTTGTAATAAAAAATTTAACAAAAACGCTCTTGTTTTGCCTTGAAATTGAATTTATTTATCATATAGAATTTTTTTTTGATGTATATAGTCTATTATAAGGGAGTAATTTTGAAAAAATGATAAAAACGCATTTTTAAATTATTACTCCCTTATAACAGACTATATACATCAAAAAAAAATTCTATATGAAACATAAATTCAATTTGAAGGCAATACAAGAGCGTTTTTGTTAAATTTTTTATTACAAACACCAAAAAATCAATTTTTACTAGCGAGGAGTACGCATTTCAAACATTTGGCGGACTATCCTCTTAACTTCAGCAATTTTCGAGTTTCTTTAGTTGAGATGTTACAATATTTGGGTCAAGGATGATCTTTGTGTTGAATGATAAAAAAGTTTTTAATTTGAAAACGTATAAATTTTAGTTGCATCTGAATTTCCAAAAACAATATTTTAATTTTGTTTCATTAGTTTTAAATGCATAAAATTACTGTTTATATAAAACAAATTTCAAATACTGCATCAGGATAATATTTTTATTATGAATATAAGAAAAACTTAAAGGACTAATTGATTTTCGTTTATTATAAGAAATACGAATGAGTTACATTTATCTTCTAAAATAATAAATACAGTCGAACTTCCATAACTCGAACTCCTATAAGTCGAATTTTTCCATAACTCGAATTGTGTTTGTAAAAATATTCGTTTTTAACTTTGCGAAATAATTTCTATATCTCGATTTTTTTTAAGTCCCTTAAAGATTTGAGTTAGGGAAGTTTGACTGTAAATTATTCTTATTATACCAAGTGTTACTAAAAAAATTATATTTAATCTAGGAATTAGAATTAACTTTTCTACGAATTTATAAATTTTGAATATAAAATGGGACAATCCAGTAGCTTTAAATAATATTTAATTTTGATAATGACTGTTTGGTAAACATAGCATTGAAAATAAAAGACCGATTGTTTGTTTTATTGATTTAAAAATATTATGTACACGTTAGGAATAATAAATCAAACATAACTTTGTTTTAAGTAAGTAGGTAATGTTTAATGTTAATATAATGGCTTCAAATTTGTTTGAGTATAAAATGAATTTTAATATTTATTAGATATTCCATTAATATAATGATGCATGTTGAATTTTTAATTATTGCGCAAATTATGTTTAAAACACAGACTACTATAACTTGGTCGATAATAGCGGTTTTTTAATAAAAATTGCCACTGGATGTTTTTTGGTATACGAAAAGTCTTTAGGGTGTAATTTTTCAAAATTCTTCTCCAATTTGATTTTTTATATAATTTTATACGATATATCAAAAATTTGGGTGGCAACCCCTTCACTTTTTTGCTTAAATTAAATTCAAAGTGCAACATAATGCGCAGTGTGCGCTTCAAATAATCTTTAATTTCTATTCGAAGATCATTTTTTATTTTCAAATTTCTTTCCCAGTTTGATTTTTTATACAATATTATACAAAATATCAAAAATTTGGGTGGCAACCCCTTCCCTTTTTTTCTTAAATTAAATTTTGTGTAATATTGTATAAACAATCAAACTGGGGAAGAAATTTGAAAATATAAAATGATCTTCGAATAGAATTGGAAAAACCCCCAAAAAAATTATTCAAAAAAATGCAGCTATTCGTCTGTAAAAAAATAATTTTTATTTTTGGTTTAAAATGATTAGGAAAGCAAATTATTAATAATAAATATAGTATGTAATTTCCAATTCATTATACTATTTCAATAAAAAATGCTACTTTTACAATAATTAAAATGTATTTTTGAATTTTCTCCTATCAATAAATGTTATTAATAAATACTTAAATAAGTGCTCGCAAGTAATTTATAAGTCATAAAAGTAATATTTCAATGAAATTATAAGTAGATACCAATCTAATAAATAGCTGTTAATATCACCTCCATATTTCTATACCAATATTTCAACCATCCAATTTGTTAATTTATGTATTATTTTTGTATAGGAGTAATTGCGGAAATTAATAGTAAATGATTTAACAGGGTTTTAACCTAAAAAGTTCATCAAGCTTCCAGTAACATTTTCAAGAACACAAAGACTTTTTGGATCAGCGCGTAATTTCAATTTTAAGCAACCACGGTAGGTTTTTCAAAATTCTTATGAATGTTACTGGAAGTTTGAACTTTTTAATAAAGCTATGGGAGCACTCTTTTAAATTAACTATAAAAACTAGAAATATTAGCAAAAACTTAAAAATTTTGACAGTTAAAACCTTTAAAGAAATAAACTCGATTTATAAAAAAACGTCTTCCATATTTTGAGCAGGTTTTCAGGATATTTTGACCTTATTTTTGATTATTTTTTTAATTTCACAAACTTACAAAAATGTACACCGACACTTTAAATTGATTTTTTTAACTACTTTTTCAAAACGCTGTAAATTATAAGATACAATCTTAACATAAAGAAACTAACAATCAAGTTATAATTTTAACCTTTTGTCCACGTAAATGTGTCAATAAAAATAATTTCTCCCATTCTTTTTCTCTGTAAAGGGTTTAGATTCTTGAGTTGGTCAATTAATTATAAGTCACTTTTATATACTACATAAGACGTCTTCAAGTTAACAGTTTAAAATTAAAACTAATGCTGATCTACTTTTCATAAAAGAAGTGCTAGTTGCTTTACAATTATTTGTTAGTGTTGTCATAAATATTGAATTGGTGCGATACCAGTAAAAATAAGATTATGAAATTACTTTTATTTTAATTCTATTTTGGGATAGGTATTATACAAATTTTGAACTTTTGTCTACAATATTATTTTTGCCGTATTTGTGCATTTAAATTTGTCAGTACTCCAATATATTTTGTAAATAAAATTGTTTTATTCAATAAGTGTGTGCTTGTTAATTTGATTCTGTGTTTGTAGTCCAATGTCAATCAATTTATAAAAAGTGAATAAAAATGTGGCAGTTAAGTTAATGGATTTTATATTTGTTGTGCTGTATTAATCACGTAATAAAGTATATGTATGTGTACAAACTTGCGCATAACTTATCAGGGTGAAATAATGCAAACGACGCTTTTCTCCCCTGTTAAACACCTCGTTAGTATGCTTTCTATTTTCCTTAATAATGGAATACTTTAAATACTTTTACAAAATAAAGGTTAAATAAAAAATATTTTAAAATGGGGTTAGTGGATGTAGTACTGGTTGGTCTATGCATGAATGCAACATGTCCTGGGGATGAAAATTACATAACAGGTCATAAATTATTTTGATTTTTAATAATAAGTAATGTCGATTTCATTATAATAGAAATACTGTTTAACAAAAAATAATTATAAACAAACAATTTTGTTTTAAATAGTTTTAAATTGTGTTCCATTAAATAATTAAATACCAAATTTTAAATCTTAAGTCATAAATCATAACTCTTGAATCTGGTGCATAAACGGTTTTATTTAAAGCACATACTTTATGTTATTGTTAAATGTTATATCGTAAGATCTCAAATCTCTGAGCATAAATAGACCTTTTATAAAGTTCTAAAAAGTTAGTTTTTTAAAAAACTTTTAAACACAGGCAATTTTAAAATGTACTCTTATTTCCTAATCAAACATCACATGATATTTAACATTTAAAAAATAAAACAATAGAAATTTCAGATCAACATTAAAAATTCGAAATTTGTATGTTTCTTTATTAAAAACTGAAAAATTAAATTTGATTTCTACGCATCAAAAATTTGCATTAGATTTTCATATAATAAATACTTCATAACACTTATGCATAATTGTTTATCTAGAAAATTAAACTATAAATTAAAACCTTTCTTGGTGATTATGATTATGTTTAGATGGAATATTTTACTAGTTTGTTCAGTGTGTTTTGTCATTAACTAAAAGCATGTTAGTGTCATTTGATTTTTAAGTAAACATACATATTTGAAATTTTTTAGAAGAAAACTTTTATTATTCAGTTGTTTGATTTAAACAATAATAAGAGAAGAAATCGTATCCTTAATGTAATTATAAAATGTAATTTCTTGAGTTGAGGACAAAAATGCAAATAAAAACAATAAACTTTGTCCTCAACCCAAGAAATTACATTTTATATTTAAACAAGATAATAATCCATATTTATAAAACTTTAAAGTACTTTGTATTTATATAAATTTCAATTGTCCTCAAAACTATCATTTAATTTGAAGAAATAGTTTGAAAGGTTTGCGTTATCTAGTTTTGTACCAATGATAGTGTCACTCTCTATATAAAATTTTCTTTTTGTAGAGAAAATGAAATTTTGAGGAAAAAGCAATTTATTTTGTGCGCTCAAAGCCCACAAAAATGATATAATTTCTACCAAAAACGGTATGACTCTGACTACATTTTTACATTTTGAAATGATAGAACCATAATAACTAGTACAGGATCAACCCCATAAGGCCGACAAAAGTCCGAATTTGATAAAAGACCGAAAGAAAAAAATCCGAACGATAAAAGTCCGAATTGGACAAAAGGCTGAATGAGAAAATGCAGAATTGGATAAAACGGTGACGCAGACATAAGACAGAAAAAATATGCCACCATAAAAGGCCGATTTGGAAAAAAGGCAGACGAAAAAGGAAATAAAACCAACCAAACCTAATCTAATCTTTTCTTTTAATTGAAGATGGCGAATGTGGATGTGTGCTTAAACTGTAAGAAGAGAATAACAAATTCTACTTAACAAGTTCTTCAAAATCTCAAGTATTTTAAAATAATTTTTTGGTTTATTTGTATCGGTATTTTATCTTGTTTACGTCGGCCTTATATCCAATTGGGCCATTTATGGTTCGGCCTTTTTTCTGTGTCGGACTTTGAGGGTTTGCAGAACGAGTCAGGATAATGGCGAGTCCTGTAGTTGCGTATGAATACTTTTGAAGTAGTATTTAAAACACTAATCCTGGTTAAAAAATATATCAATGGTCTTTCGTATATAAAATAAATAAAGAATAATATCTAAATATTTTATATTCGTTTTTTCAGATGATGAAGTAATATATTTTTATTTTTTTAGATTTATCACAGGCTCGTAAAAACCGTTTTAGTGAACTATCACTGGAGCTAAAAAATGAACATTTTAAAGTAACTACTACAGAAAATAAACCTTTAAGTTTCACGGAACTAGTAAATAATACTTTAGTGGGACGGGGGTCTTCGTTTGATTTTCTTAACATTCTTATGAAGAAATATGAATTTACATATGAAGTTGTAAAGCCCCTTCAAAATAGTTTGGAAAAAGACGGCGATGGAGTTTTCTCTCAGCTCGTTAATGGGGTAAGAATAGTTATTTTTATATTTTGAAAAAACCTAATGTAGCCATAAAATAAGAAAGGGATAGAGTAGTTCCTGATTAGTCTCGAATCTAAAACTGCTCTACTTAAAATGGTAGAAGTTATAATTGAGTGTAAAAAGGCGTATACACATATTCAACATAATATTTGAAACAAATCAACTTCTTAATAAAGTTATTTAAGTTCAAAAGAAAGAAAAATCGACTGCTTTCATATTTAAATTTATTATGGTATTTCCAAGGAAATAAACATCACACAATGGTGAAAATTGGCGTTTTTAAAGCTCTTTGGCCCACAAATATTTATACGTCAATGGGAGATGTAAAATCCAAGGAACTTTAGAAACGATGGTTTTGACCATTGTATGATGTTTGTTTACATGGAAATACCTTAATAATCTTTTAAATATCAAAGCAATTCGATTTTTTTTTATTTTTGAACTTTGTTAGGAAGCTGGATGAAAAAACTCTGTACGAATTTTTTTCACTCAATTATAAATCACTTTGTATTTATTTTGTTACTCAAATATTTCATTTGTTAAATTTAAAATTTTTTAATAAACGCAAATTTTTATTAAAATAGATCTGGTGATCTATGTTTTTTTAGTTGCAATTAATAACAATAAAATTTAAATCGTTGAAAAAATCTTGAATAAAATTTCGCAAAAATTAAAAAATAAAGTCTTCTTTTTATAAAACTTTTTATAAAGAATACTTTATTTTTTAAGCATCAGTATTGAAATATCCAAATGTTTGCAAGAATTTTATTTTATTTAAAAATAAAATTTGTTGTTAGTTTTTTTTTTCAAATCTCCGAAATGTATCACCTTTAATATTATTAAGGGTTTTTCGTATCACAAGATTTTGATATTGATAAGTGCCAACACTTACAAATATTTTAAATTAATATGTATCTTTAAATTAAATGTTTTTTAATCAAAATAATACCTTTTTAAATATAAAAGTAGTACTTTCGCAGAATTATTAAGGGTAGGTAAAAAATGGTGGAACAACATTATTTAACTACTACATTATTTTTTTGTTCATTACCATAGTTCTTTTCTGGCAACCAATTAAAACCGTATTTTAAAGAAATTAAAACCCCCTTTTAAGACAGATTATTAAAACATTATAAAATAAAAACTATACCACTAAATAGTACACTTAAAGACTAATAAAACGGTATAAAACAAAGTTCGATTTAGCATATAAAATTTCAAAATAAAAAATGCCCTCTTTCGACATAAACTAAAAAATGCATTAATAATTTACACAAAAACTAGTTTTCCCAAGTACGAATCCAAGGGTATGTAAGTTATAGTTAGTTCGTGCAGTTTTAATGATGAAATTTGCAATTAAAACTTGACTTGAAAACTGCGTTACTCTTTTTCACGCTTTAATTAAATACGTCATAAAACGAGTTTTCGGACTTGAATAAAAATGTTATCATCATCATCTGAAAGACAGTTAAAATACGAATATGAGGGTATCTTACTCATAGTGAGTCCGTGAGGTTTTAATGATGAAATTTGAAATTAAAATATGACTTGGTGGTGTGTTACTCTTTAATGAAATGGGTCATAAAACAAGTTTTCGGACTTGCATAAAATAGTTATGTTACACATAGTTAGTCTGTTTTTGTGACTAAAAATTGATTTATAAGTACCCACACGTAAATAGGTTTTTTTATTACACTCCTTCTATTATAGCTTTACAAATGACCACCAGAGGTCGTATTTGATGTCCAAAATCGCGAATAAGGAATGTCGGGTGGTTGTGGTATGAGGAATAGTATGATTGATTTGACATACCATTCATTTTCCCGTGGCTTTTATGACGTCATCAACGAAATAGTACGTAATCATGGCATCATAAACATACTATCCTTAAACATCCTACCATTTTTATATAATATTATGATCATGTGACTACCACGCGAAATACAAACCTCGTGATTCTGACAATTCAGTAAAATCAAATTTGTCTTAGTAAATAAAGGAAACTTCAAGCTATTTCATAAGATGTTACATTTTCTAAAATATTGTGTCGTTTTGGAGGTTTGTGTAAAAATGATCTTATCTTAGCGCCATCTACCGTTTCAGAATGATATACCAGGATACTTTCTTCGGCCTAACTTTCGCAAATTTTACTTATTAATTAGCTCACGCGTAAATTCTCTCGAATTAACACATATTTTATGTTATCGCTCATCAACTTGTAGCCATTTCATTAATGTATGTAATTAGATGATCATTTAAAATTTATGTCCATAAAAAGTATTAAACAATTAAATTGTATTTTGGTTCTATCATAAAATATTTATATTGTATTGTATATTTTTAAGTGGTTATCAATTTCTTACTTAGTGACGGCGATAAGGGATCTAAATAAAACAAAAACTATTATGAAGTTTTGAAACAAGCATTAATGCTAATGACTTATTAATGAGTTATACTCATTTTTTGTTATTACTTCGCATAATTATTTATGCAATGTAGTACATACCTAACAAACAAGAAGATAAAATTAATGATGTTGCTACGAATATTAAAGGATATACCTTGTGTTCAATAAATTTTATTTTTGTCATATTTTAGTTGTTTATTTTTTGCTGGCAAGTGAATAATGCCTATTTTCTCGCGAGTAGAATACTATACTTTTTCCACGACTATTGAATAAGCGATTCATTATTTTGAAATGAATTGTTTATTCAATAGTCGTGAAAAATGGTATATTATTCAACAAGCGAGAAAAGATTCATTAAGTCCAAAATTGACAACCGAAGTCTGAGTGAATAATAGCTATTTTCTCTCGAGTAGAATACTATACATTTTCCACGACTTTTTTATATTTTACGGTGCTTTTATGCAAATGTTTTGGGGTTATTTTTTGTGTTTTTGACATTTCTTGATTTCTTGTATGTAAATTTTATTCTGTGATTGGAAATCATTACTCATTACTCAATAAGTTACCAGTGATTAATGAAATTACCCATAATCCATTGCTCATTACCCGATGGGTTGGCAACATTGCAGCTTTGTGATTGGTCCATTGGTCCAGACCACGGTCCGAGAATGTTGAATAATTTCAAAAAATTCAAATGTAATGAATTGTTTATTAAAAAATCGTGGAAAAATATTATTATTTATCGACAAAGTAAGCAAGGAATTTTCCTATTATTCTTTTTTTGTTCCTTTAGACATTGATAGTTTAAAAATTCTTTTAGAATGTAGGAAATAGTTTTCTTCTAGGATAACATTCACTTGTTATCTTCGTAAAAATAATGATATATCCAGGTGCTGTCCGCTGTCCAACTTTTTTCCTGTAAAATATTTGCTAAATTTTATCATAACGTAAAATATTTTTCGACCTGTATTCTAAAAGAATTATTTACAAAATAGAAACAAATGTAAACAAATAAAAACTTTTCCGGTTATCCACGAGCTTAATGATAATTTATACTCCTAATGAATGTGTTAATATAATGCACTTTAAATTTTTTTTTTGGCTTGTATAATAGAAAGCTTAAAATGGTGAAGGCGCCGGGCATTTCCATTCTACTCTATCCTCAAGCCAAGATTCGTGGACGAAGCAAATTAAAATCGCCGCGGTTATTCTCTATTAATAGGCAGATTCTGGTCAAAATTAATTAATTAATTAGAATTGTAAAAAACACAAAATTATTTTGAATAAAAATCGATAACGTCTTTAGTTCAGATGTCACAAAATTTTGGCCACTCTTTAAATGACTTGAACGAGATTTTTTAAAATTCATAATTCGATAAATACTGAATTTATTCCATGAGATAAATATAACCTGACGTAGATGTACAGTTGTCGTGTCAGATTGTTAATTTTAATGACGACGGTGATCTTTTCTTTTCTTGCATACTACAGATGATGGAGTTCTTTAAACATTTTTAACTTCGAATGAGAAAATGAAAATTCAAAATATTGAGTTTTGATAAGTGTAACATAAAATTCTCAATTTTGTATATTTACCCTTTTTTCTAAGGTACAGAATTAAGTTCAATAAGGGGATATACAGGGTGCTTAAAAAGTCGCGCACGCGCTCTACGCTATGTTGTTAAGAAGCACTCGTTAGACAAGGGAAAATATTCATATGTAATATCACGAGTGGTCAAATTTAAGTCGAATATTTTTCACTGTCATTATCACGAATGTCATTTGGGGTTAAGCAGGAGGGGAATTTTTAACCCCAAATGACATGAATGGTAATGTATGGAAAATATTCGATTTATAATTTGAACAAGAGTGCATATTTAAGGGACTATTAACGAACATTTTTCACTTTCTTATGCAAAATTTGACAGCCAACTTCAAACTTATTGAAGTTTGACATAAACGTTATGAAATAATCGCTGATATTTTTGAGGTTTTACTTGTTACAAAAAATAATCACTTGTAAGTTGAATAGTCAAAAAAATCCTTCTAGCAGATTATTCAAGAAATGAGTGCCCTAAGTTAAAAATTTATTTGTACATTTTTAGTTATTTTTGCTCTTTATAGTACAAAACATAAAGATAATTGTGATGTTGAGAATGTAAAGATATTTGCATTTTAAAATTTATAATTTATCATAAAATTGAAATATAGGGCCACAATATAAAAATATTACAATTATTTCTTCGTTTCCTGGAACTTTAATCGAACATCTACTTAAAATTTAAATTTTTTTATTTGTTTTAAATAAAAATTACTACCTAATAATAAAATGGTATATATTTTGACAAATTAATTCTTGCACTTTTAAAAAATGTCATATTAATTTCAACTTTATCGGCTTTATTAGATTGTAGTCATAACAAAAATTTGAATTAAATATTAAGAGGTAAATGGTATCTTCAAAGTCTACTATATTACTACTATATTAAATGTATAAATCATTATTAGTTATAATTATTATTAAGTTAAAGCTGAGTTTCAATAAAATTTAATTTGGGACAAAATTAAAACGGAAACGTAATTTGCGACAGAGGGATAAATATTTTTAAATTTGCAATCGAGTTAACTTTTATGTATAATGTAATAAGTTTATTTATAAAAAAATATTGTAGATTTCCTCTCTTTTTCCAGCAAGCTGATATTGCAGCAGCATTTTTACCGGTTATGCCTTTATTTAGAACCTTCGTAGATTATTCAAGAGCCCTCGATGAGGGAGAATGGGTTGTTTTAATGAAAAGACCTTCAGAATCGTCTACTGGTTCCGGTTTATGGGCTCCATTTACATTTGAAGTATGGATGTTAATATTAGTATCTCTACTCCTTGTTGGTCCAATAATATACTTATTAATTCTATTACAAGCAAAGCTCTGCAAAGACGATAATTGTCCGGTTTATCCCTTACCATCATGTATTTGGTTTGTGTATGGAGCTCTTTTAAAACAAGGAAGTACATTATCACCTCTGACAGGTAAATATTACAAACTCAGAACACTTTCCGATTAATTCAAAATAAAAGGTGATAAAAATTTACACAAAAAAACATGGCTAAACGACTAAGTTATTGTACAAGGTCTTCAAAAATGATTGATACTGTTGACATTGCATTGTAGGAAACCTTAAGTTTACTACAGTTGGCTACACTGAAATGAATACTTGTGCTATGGTAAAAAAACCATCGCGAAAATTTTAATTGCACTAATTTTAGTTTTGAAAAAAAAAACTGTTTTATAAAATTTGCAACACACGGAGAAATAACTTAAAAAATACCCGAAGAAAAATTGTTGAGAAACGCTTTGGTTAAAGTGACAGATGAGACTTAAATTTGAATGAATATTAACAGATTAACAGGTACAGCAACTTAGTAATTCTAAAATCACTACAGAGTATGTTTGATTGCATAGTTGCGGTATCAATCTTATTTGAATTCACTGTATTCTCGAAAAAATGTAAGACATATCACAATAATAAATCTTAATAATCGATACAATCCTGGATGTCATTGGCATCAGCCCCAAAACAAATATGTACAAAAGTAAAGTAAATTTGTCATCGTTTTTTAGACTCGTCAAGATTACTTTTTGCTACTTGGTGGATTTTTATAACAATACTAACAGCATTTTACACAGCAAATTTAACAGCTTTCTTAACATTATCAAAGTTCACATTACCAATAAGCAAGGTTGGTGATATTGGAGCGAAAAAATATCCTTGGTTTTCCAACAAAGGGAGTGCAATAGAAGAAACAATTAAACAGGTAAAGTTAATAATATTTTTGTTCATATCAGTTTATTAATATCTTAATGTGGTTGATAAAAAAGATTATCTAGAATAGATATCGAGGTGTAGAAGAAAATATAAAAAAAGATTACCTTATAAAAGCACTCCATAAAGTTATACATATATGTTGTAGGTAGATGACTTTCGACAAAAGTTTGTTGGTGCTAGAAGCCAATATTTAGACATAGCAGATGAAGATACTGTCGCAGATTATGTTATGAAAAGAGACTTCGTGTATATTGGAGAAAAGCCAATTGTTGAATATCTAATGTACGATAATTATTTAAGAAGAACTGGACCTAATATCGCTGAGGATGATAGGTGTACATATGTTATAACCAAGTGGAGTGTCTTAACCACACCAAGAGCATTTGCATTTAGAAAAGGATTTAAATACTATGAATTATTTGATGAATTGTAAGTATATTATTTTGTACCTACACAAATTCAAACAAAAACAGAGTGTCACCTTTTTCCTTCAGCATCGAATAGCTGACCGTATAACTCAATGGCATCTATTAATTTTGTTGTATTTTCATTTCCGTCCACAATGAGTAGAAGGTTTGGTGCTGTTCTTAAATCAAACTTTTCAGTAATTTTTACCGAAATTTTTGAATCAGAATCAAAATCATTATCATCAGAAGAACAAATGGCGTAAGGGGAGGTGACCAGATGAGGTTTGCACGCAGAGGGTTGATATTTTGGCAGGCGGTTGGATGGCGAAAAAAGAAAGAACGTTTTTCGATCGGAGCTTTGGTTCGAAAGGGAGAACCGGTACACTTTACCTTTTTCGAATTCATCCAATCATCGCCAAAGTTCAGTATGTGGTCATGTGGTGTAGAATCGAAAACTGGACGTTCTGAAGCCAACTTGCCCACTTCGATCTCTTGAAACGGCCGAGTTATCGTCTTATTTCGTTTTTAAACAACATATTGACCCTAATTTTTTATCAATATGGTAACAAGTATTTTTATTTCTTCCCTCTTCAAAACTACGGTGGCATCTTGAAAAGGAATGTTGTTTATTTTGGCCACGGGCCCGAATTTTAATTATAACCCTCTTTCAAAACCGTACTGTAAAAAGTTCATTTTTTAGCGTATTATTTTGCGCGCGCACCACGTCGACCTCGGAAATTCGCGGCATCGTCGGGTTTCAAATCGAAGCGACCAAACTGGTCTCCTTTTCAAGATCAGAAAGTTTCGATCCTCCCCGGTCTACACCGGAGGGTCGTCGACTTTTTTCTTGAGACATGGTGAAATAAATTATAGGTTTTTAGCGGGAAAACGGAATTATATTATATGAATTACTTGGAGATTCGGCCCGAATGAAAAAAATCGTGCACAGGGGGTCGAAAAAATACGTTTTTCCAATCTTTCAGAGATGTTGAATTTGGAGCACGTTTTCGACAGTTATTTGCGGTTGTTTTGAAAAATCGCCTAGGGCTCAGTGTTGCAGGTCACACCACCAAATTTATCATGTCATGTTAATTACTTTATTGCCGACGTACTGCAAAAAAATCGAACCTTCTCGACGTATCAACAGCAGCACGGCGTCCTTTTTCCAAAGAGTTAAAAAAAGTGCCGTTTCAATTTATACTATAATTTATGGTATTTATAAAGGATCTCCGAAGACGCAGGTCCTACCCAAAATAGCTACAATAATCAAGGATTTCCCGTGCCCCTAATATGTTATAAATGAATTTCTAGAATTTAACGCATCAGGACTAATTAAAATATTTTGATATCGGTCGGCGTTAGCCTAATAAATTAATAATAAGTGAACAATGCACTTTTTACTGTATTAACAACTCATTATTTTTATTTAGAATCCAACATTTGGTGGAATCTGGTATTGTAAAGTATAAATTGCGAGAGGAATTACCAAAAACTCAAATATGTCCTTTGGATTTGGGGAGTAGTGGACGTCAATTAAGAATTACTGATTTGCTTATGACATATGTTATAGTCGGAATTGGGTTTCTAGTATCAGGAGTGGTATTTGTAATTGAATTATTTATTAAATATTGTAAATCTAGAGATATTAGCTCATCCCCACCTAACCTGCACAACTTTATGGAAGAAAATAATCCGTCTTTCATGAAGTGGAATAAGAAAAGTAAATTTGAATTTGCTAATTTTAAGGATAATAACCATGTAAAAGGAAAATTGTGGCATGAATATGATGGGACTAATGGTTTTCCAGCACCACCACCTTATCATGCACTTTTTAATCCACCTTTTCCAAATAGTCCAAACGGATTAAAAAAGAGAATCAATGGAAGAGAATATTGGGTTGTCAAATCTGTATATGGAGATACAAAATTGATACCTGTACGTACTCCATCTGCTTTATTGTTTCAATATAAAAAATAAAAAAAGTGTGTTATAAATAAGCTTGTATAATTTATCACATAAACAATCGCACAATTTTGATTGAAATAAATATTTTCACTTAAAGTAAGTTTTTTTTAAATTAATTTCGCTGGAACATAATGTTGATAATAACTTCTTGTGTAGTCTACCATTATATCCATTTGACATTCTGGTACATCACTTACTTGAACCCCAGGAGAGCCACCATATCTGGTGAAAGAGGGAACTATCGTTTCCGGAGCCAATACAGTATTGTCCTCAATCACACAACAATCCTTTAACTGGCATTTTCTTCCCTAATAAAATTAAAAAATTACACAAATCTTTTTTAATACAAAACTCATGAGTCTCTTGTAAATTAATTACTTACAATAACACAGTTTTTTCCAATATACACATAAGAACCAACGCTTGCTGCATTTACTATTGATTTTTCCCCAACAAATACATGGTCTCCAATATTGAGAGGAAAATATGCTACACTGAAAAGAGAAAAACAATAATAAATATATTCATAAATAAAAGTAGCAATTAATCTTCGTGGTAATAAATTACATGACATATACTACGTGGGGTACATTTGTACCCCACAATAAAATAAATGTTTTTTGTTATGTTGTGTCATTTTTTAAATTACATTTTAAAACAACTACATTTAAACATAGCATATTTATTTTAATTAAAGAACAAAGCTCAAGTTACGAATTTGTTTTTTAAATACTACATCACAAATTTAAGTTTGGTGTACCTTTGTGCACCGCTTTGTAGGACGAAGGTTAAAATTATAAGATTCAAGGTTGTAACAGTTTGTTTTCTTATTATTTTATTTTCTAGATTTTATATCCAGGTTTAAAGATTGTACTTTTACTATGTCTTGTGTTTGTTTTAGTGGAGGAGGTTTTTACAGTTCCCTATATTTATGTTTTGTAGCCTGCTCAATTTGTGAAATTCATAACTACCTAATAGTCCGCGAGCCAACAATAGAAAAAAAATGTATTAAATAGTAGCAGTACAAATCCACAAAATCTTAATTAATAGCACATGTCGATTGTAAACATTTATTTGGCATACAAATTCGATGGCTGGTGGTTTTAATATTTCCCAAAGAAAATGCTTGGAAAATATATAATTTTCAAATCATTCTACACCGTCTGGCATTTGTTTTAGTTTACTGAAATAAAGAAAAAGTCCAAAGTCCAACGGAAAATAGTCGCCATACATTTTGGGTGGGTACCGACGACTCTTGGACTATTCGATTATGTCTTTTTATTGACAACTTTTAGAATTTCGTTGGACTGTCTGGCATTTTGATAGTTTCATAGATTTACATCCAAAAACCGATATTATATATTAGTCATACATTTTTGTTGGCTAGAGACTCCTCGTCTCTGCGCGTTTTCTTTAAAAACACTGGTAGTTTTGTATTATGGTACACTGTATGGCCTTGAACTTAAACGTTTTGTATAATACAATAATTGCAGTTGTACATATACCAGAGAAATTCTATGGATATTAATGTCAGCAACTTCAAAATACTAATAATAATGTAATTAAAATAAAATAAAAATGAAGTTGGGCATGAGATAGATCAATACTAAATTATACCTTTTATTGCCTATTATAATAAATATTAATTATTCAACACGACTACTTTCCTATCTTGAATTTAAAATCGAATTGTTTGAAAAAAATACTGGCGATAATTAACAAATAGTCGCATAGAAATCGTTATTTTTATTTGATGGTCCTAAAATATTTTGTTACAATTAAACAAAATTATACCATACAAAATTATGCTAACGCCATAGATTTTTGTGGGGGCGGAGAGAAAACCCTGACTATCATAATTTTGGAGATAAAAAGAACTGTTTTTCAACAATAGGTTTATATGTCATCAAAATCTTAATTTGTAGAATATGTACATCACAAAAATTGATTCGCAGGTCAAATTCGCTGGCTAGTGGTTATACAGGGTGTCTCACTTTTTTTCCAGCAAATTTTTTTTTTAGATAGTAAATGTCATTCTGAACAAAAAATTTCCTGATCATCATTTGCACTTAACCAGTGCTAGAATGCAGAACCACTATAAAAGGAATGCGTGCAGTGAGACTCGAGCTCACGACATTTGGCTTTATCCGCCAATGCTCTACCACTTGAGCAATGCATGCGTTCAAGCTCGTATGCCCGATTCCATTTTATAACTTACATCTGCAACCATATAAATACTAGCCCGTTCAAGGAATTGCATACACAACGACACATGAACGGAGCGCGTCAGAAAATGTTTGCTATGCAAATTCCGTGCTAGTATAGTGTGAAAGATTAACGTAATAATCTTGCGATTAACACGCTAATTTATAGCCATGTACTAGAACCACTATAAAAGGAGTGAGACTCCATACAGCCGAAACTGTCTTAAAGGAGCTCGCCACCCACCTCACCCCTAATACGCGACCAATTTTTTTAATACATTCGCCAACATTCGATGCACATAACTCAAGCTCCCTTTGGTTCTTTGGCGATTGGCTGTAAATACTATATAATTTATCCATAAAAATTTGAAAATGATTTACACCATGGACTTCAGATATAGAATCACCGATTGATAGTTCTAAGCGGTAGTTTTTCCAAATTTTTTAGCATTACCTTCACATAATATTTTTTCAGCTAATATATGAGCTTTTGAATGTATTTTTTTTCTCAATGAACTTAGCAGACCAGATCGAGAACTGCCATTGGGAGTTATTAAAAATTCAGCCCACTCTTATGAAATAGATAATCCTTGTTCTTTCCATGTACCAAGCCCTTTCACATGTTTGCAAGTACTGCAACCCAATTTATTATGTTGGGCAGATAGCCAAGGGTGGTTTGCTTTTCTTGTATTCCACATATCTTCGGACCAGATTATGGGCCAGTATACATTTGTGGTAGTTTTATTACTGTCGCTTCAACATTTTCAGTATTTACTGCATTCATATTAGATTTTAAAATGTTGCCGTCATCGCCATCTTCACTAACTTTATTTTTTTTAATTAAGAATGAAGTAAGCGAAGTTTGTTTTCTTTTTTGCGGTTGACTCATCTTAGGAAAACAAGAAACAAAGAACTCAGAAAGAAGAAAATTACGCAGTTCGAAATACTCTGATTTTTTCTGTGAAAATTGTGTTATATGGTGTAACTTGTAACCATGCTACTGCCACACTGGCGACTAGCTGTAGGCAGTAGCTAGACAAGAACGGCGCCAAAAAGTAGGAGGGATGTCGAGAAGGAGAAACATCGGTGAATAAGGAATAAGTACATGCGGGGGCGACTCGCGATCCTTTTAATTTTTAATCTTTTACATATTTGTTCTAAAAATTCTAAGTGTAAAAAGATATTAAAAGAAAGCAATATTTTTGGAAAAAAAGTACCGGGACGCGTTCCGGCTTCCCTAAAAAAGTACCGGAACGCCGTTCCGGTGCGTTCCGGCCCCACTACACCACTGCCTAGATATACAAAATTTGGTGTGCTCGCAATAAAATAGAATAGGCGGTTAACGATTTCTAAAAGAAGTCATTTTTTTATATTTGTTTCGAAGGAAAACGCACCACATCAGCATTTCTGTATACCATACCACTCTCCACTCAAAATGCACATTGATATTTAAAATTGCTCCCTTAGAAAATGATAATATTGGAGTAGCGGCATTTTTTTTCCGGCCCAACGATATATATTACCATGTGTATAAGAGGATTAAGTGCAAATCTTAAGTCTTACTATTAACTATCTTACCCCTTGCTAAACTTTTTATGAGGAGGACGAAGAACAACCTCGTTACTTATAATGCAATAACGACCAACTCGAACATTTCCTAAGTCGCCGCGTATAATTGAATCTTGCTGTACAATTACTTTTCCTTGAAGCACTATATTTTGTGAACCACATAAAACTGTTTGTCGACTTACTTTATTACCAGAAGTCTACAAAATGTAATAAATTAATATCGAATAAATTCTTTAGTTAAGTAATACTTACTGTTTCAACTACCATACTTTTATTGTAAGTTATATCACGCGGTTCCATAGTTTAAATTATCGGAATTTTATTAATAAACTTAAACTATAATATATTTCTTATTTGCAATAAACTGTTTGACAGGAAAGTTTTAGGTTATATCAGAGAGAAAATGCAGAAAAGTGAGACACGGACCAGAGAGTACTTTATACTTTATTATAAAATATACAGGGTGTCCCTGAATAACTGTGCCAACTTTTTTTGGGCTGATAGAGGAAGTGAAACTAAGCATTTTTGATAAATAAAGTATTGTCCGGAAATGATTCTTTAAAAAGTTGAACCACTTTAACATTTTTCAAAAAAAATATTTTTTTGATAACAAAATAAATATTACAAGAGATATTAATTTGAAATTTTGACGTTATTTTTTTCCATAAAGATACATACTTAAGGCCAATAAAAATTTTAAAAATATTTTCAGGGGCGTTACCTGGGGGGTCATCAACTTTTTTGGATGATATATTTTTTTCTTTACGTTTTTAGTTACTTTAAAAGTACTAAAATAATACTTGTTCAATGTTCTACATAAAAGGTACTCTTATTATAAGTCAATGCTTCGTGTCGGAGTAAATGTAGTTTTATAATTCATAGCTAAAAGCTAAAATATATAAATTTAGAATACAACATCAAAGTAGGAATATAAGAATATTAAACACGTTATTACAAAAACTGCTCGAAGTTTTATTACCGCCTTGTTCCATTAATATTCTTCGGCATAATTTGAAATTGTTAGGAGTGTAACTTTTTAAGGTAGTATTTCCGGACAATACTTTATAATTTACTTCCTCTATCACCCAAGAAAATGGCACAGTTATTCAGGTACACCCTGAATACTGGGTGAATAAATTATTGTTTTTTCTATAATTTGCAAAAAGATCAATTTTTATTTATTATTAAACCGCTTATCTTGGGAACAGCTCAAAATATACATATAGAGAGTGAAATATAAAATGGAATCAAAAAGTATGTACACAACATTATAGGAATCAAAAAGTATGTACACAACATTATAGGAATCAAAAGAATTCATTAACTTATCTAAAAATAACCAGTTGATATATTCAATAGTTATACATAACAAATAAAAAAAACGCTCCTATTCCCGAGGTGGTGGTGTAGATATCACTTACATGAGCATCTTTTATGGGATTATATGTTTGATGGGACTAGCGCGGTTATTTAGTACGTTCTCCTCGTCCAAATTCCTCCTGCTTGGCGGAATAATATATGAAAGATTCTGGTTGAAATTCACTATAGGGTGTGAATTTTTTCCAACATTCTTTCTCAGTTGAATTTCGCTGGTAGTGTTTTTCGCATTTTGGGATATTGGTGAACGATTTATGGGGTGATTCTGAACAATAATATTATTCGTAACAGCGCTGTTAAATTTGACAGTCGCCCTGATGCCAAACAAACGCTATAAAAACTATTCTGTAAACTTTACTATAACTTAACGCCGATGTAAAATAACATTTTCGGTGTTAAAATAATATCGACCAAAATAATATTACATATTAACGTAGACGAGACTAGAAGGACAGATGACTCTTATTTTTTCATGTAAATGAAAAGGACAGAATGATAAAATCACAAATTTTTTTTTTCCCTATTTTATCCAAACAAATAATTCACATTTCGTGAAATTTAATTCTAATACAATTTTATTGGAAGCAGAAATTATTTTCTTTAAATTTTCCCGAACGACATTAAAATCATCTCCCACAGAACCATCATCCAAATACCAAGCATATTCAGTGGACATTGATTTCGTCAAACTTATCTATTCTCAAACAAAAAATACCAGGATCGAGAGGATCTCCTTGTTGCACACCTTTTCAGATAAAATACAATTTTTACCAAACATAAGAAAACTAATATTTATAACATTGCAGAACCAACTTTGATTTGAAGGAGTGTGTTAAAAATAATATTAAAAAATGTGTTCCTATTGAACTTATTAAAAGCATTTTTAAAGTCCAATTTTAGGAATACTGTGTTTAAGTTTATTTATTTTATATTTATTTATTTTTGTTTTTTATTCGCTCTGTATAGTCCAAAAAGTAAGTATAAAATATATTTTACCAATATTTAATAACTTTTTATTTATTAGCCGTTATGGATGAAAATATTAAAAAAAGTGTCCCATACAAGTCTTCAGAGTTCTAGGTTCTACATATGATATTCATATTTTGTATAAACCTCATAACATATTCGCGTAATTTCATAAATATGTATAAACAGGTAAAAACCCATATAATAATAATAATAATAAATCATTTATTGGAGATTGTAAGAATACACACACAAAAAAAATACATATACAGTTTACCAACTTAAATCTACATATATCTATACAAAATCCAAAGGGTACAAGATCAGCGAAAGTCGCTGTTTTTCATATATTTTTACAGACTCCATATTCTCTTAACTGTTCTTGTTTTTCATTTTAAAGACTTGATTTAATTAGAAGCGCCGTTTTTTGACTTCGCACTGTCATCATTTAGGTCCCCACATTACCCAAAGTAGTACCGACTAAGTAGTCCTAATATACAAGAGGGAAAGATTGCAAATTTTGGATGTAAAATCATACCGCATTTTACTACTCCTGGACATCTTCATAATGTTATGGTAATTGCTCCAAGAAATCTTTAGTACGATAAAATAGAAAAAAGTTTTATTATTTTGAGTTCATTTCATTTTAATTATATATTTTATTACTTATTTTATTCTATGACCTGAAGAATGAATAAGCCCGTGTATATTTCAGAAATATTTATTAGGTATACATATAATATTATAAAAAGGTATAAAGTTAAAAAATATACATTTATTCTAATCTAATTGACAAAGAAGAGCAACTGATCTTTTAACCCAGTGTGAGGGTGGCTTATCTGTTCCCAATAATAATGGCAACACATAATTTGTTGAATGTCCTGTAGTAGATAAAATTCCTCTCCTTTCTGAAGTTTTATACAATGGACACTTATACCTTCCTAATTCAGAATATTTTGTCACCAATATTGGAATTATCCAGATTAACGGCATGGTATCGTTTAAAATTTTAGGTAATAATTCTCTTAAAACTGACTTTTCTAAATCCCATCTTGCCCCATCCGTAAATAATCCATAAATATAAATACCTTCCGTTGGAGGATTTTTGGAAGATTGTATTTTCAATACTTCAAAGTCGAAAGTAAGCTGATCTATTGGAATAGTATACTTTCGAGCGTAGTTTTGTTTAGCTCCAGTTAGAAATGCTTGAGTGAAGAAAAATCCAGACAACCAAAATGTATTAGGTTTACCATGAATAAACCAATTATTTAAAAAATCTAATCGTTCCACTAAGTCTGAAATATAATTTGGTAAAGATTTTAAACTTGGATAGGATAGTTTAGTCCAGGCTATTGGAATACGACCCAGTAGTACTGATATAGACACCATTTCTAGTGCAGGAGTCATTATTACCAAACCTTTGATAGCCATTTGTAAATTTATCAATGACTTTTTAACTTCATTAGTTAATTTATTAAACCGATCCATTTCTTGAACAAGAACCGTATTCATAGATTCTGTATATTCTACAGGAAACTTCAATTTAGCTGCTTCAATATCAAATGGTGGTGGTAATTTTGAAAGTATATCTGAAGATATTTTTAACAATATTTGGTCAGTTTCACCGCCTCCTCCAGTACCTCCTTCTCCTTGCACTTTAAGCATCGAGTTTAGCAAATTGTTACTAGTTTGTAGATCTCTGGTAATTCCAGCATTTTTATGAAGGCCAAAAACTTCTGGTGGATGAGTTGGAGAAAGATTTGTTATAAATTCCAAATAATCATCATAATTACTTTTTCTTGGCATGGTGTAATCTTCTCCCAAAGGAACGAAAGTATAATCGAGGTTATTTACAACTTCGGCGTTAATAAAATCAGCCAAAATTGTTACAATGAGTCTTCTATCCCAATCATCAGTTACTCTTCCACCATAATTACACTCGCCTGTTAAATATGAGACTGATTCATAAGGATTGTCGCCATGCTCATTAACAAACATTTGTAATTGTTTGATAGAAATATGCAAATCAGATTCATTAAATCCATAAGGAATATTCCATCCCAAAGGACCAAAAGTTCGTCTTTCTTGAACCACGGCATGAAAAAATGTTATTCCATAAAGAAGCCTTGAAAACATTGACTCTTTACCTGGACATCCACCATAAAATTCAGGATCCTTTATTGGTTCGTTTGTAAATGATCTTAATATATTTTGTTTCATTCCAGATGGTGGTTCATTTGTCATTTTTACACCATATTGTAAAACGGAAATAGGAAATTTATCTGATGGATAACTTGTAAGCCATAGTCTGAAACCAGGGTGGGTGTTATTTAAATCCATACTTTCCCATATCTTTTCTAATGATGACATCCACGATACGGCTAAGTGACAGTTTTGGAGACAAACCCACTCACCAGTTTCTTGTGCTGTTTCTATCATTTGTTGAGCAATTGGACCCTGCCCCTGTCCCAATGAAATTGAATTAAACTTTTCTGAAAAACCTTTAATTTCTGCGAATTTAACAAGTGATGCCATTGGATCATTTCCCGGTGATAATATAAAGATTAAAGGGCATATACAACTTGCTTCCTCAAATGATTTTGATATATCAAAAGGTGGAGGAACTATAAATTTGTTTCCAATTTCATTACTAACAAACTTAGAAATGGTTTCATAAACTTTATCTGGTCTAAATAAACGAATTACTATAAGTTTTTGAAAAGGTAAAAGCCTGGAATCCCAAGGACTGGGAAGACTTACATTCTGTGGATTATCTAAATCATAAATAGCTTTCCAATCTTTTAAATTGTTTGAAACATGCTCTTTAAAACCTTCAAAGCCATTCATTTCATTTGCTCTGCAAATTTCATCCCATGATTTATCACTCAACCACTCAGAGGCGAGATTTTTAAACTCATTTTTAACAGTGACCCCTCCTGTTAACATAAACGTCAACTCTCTTTCACTTAATTTCTTTTGAGCTATCATCATGGTTGTACAAAGAATAAACGAAAACATTAGCTTGTCTTTTTCGAAAAGTGATCTACAAACATTGGTGTATAAATTATAAGTAAAAGTATCTTTAAGAAATTTAAGTCGTTTGTCTAGATCTCTGGATTTATTAGCTGATTCGATGGAACTTATATAAAGATTGATAAACCACGCTAAAGAATATTGGTACATTGGATCTACGTTGGGTAAATCTGATATGCAATAATATAAGACAGATGAATGTTCTGCAATGGGTTTATAATCCATTCTAAAACCTTCAATCTTTTTTTCGGTTTCTTTTGCCGATTTTTGTTTTGATATTATGTCTATTGATAATAGTTTTGAGAAATCTAAAACCTCTATTGCACTTTCATCCTCCAAAATATCTCCTTGACTTTCGGATAAGGTTTTTAAAATATTTTCTTCGACTCTTGCAAGAGCACTTTTATTGTCTGCGCTTTGGACAATTAAATCTTCTCTCTGTCGTTGTAAGTCAGGTCGCTCTTTAGCAACGACAATTCCTAATAACTGATCCTCTAAACCTTCAACTGTTAGTGCAAAATTAATTATAGTTACCTTGTTAAAGACTTCTGGCAAATAATGTGGATTTCTTAAATTTGTTGTGAGGTATAGTCGAAAGTTTTTATGGTAAGGAATTACGTTATCTCCCAACGCTATTACTTCCAAACCTGCTTGCATAAAAGTTAATTTATACAACAAAGGATCTAAAGGTGCTTCCAAATCTTCATTGATATTTTCAATTAAGCCAGGTTTACCAAATTGGATACATTTTTCTAATATTTTCATATAATTAGCATCAGAAAATTTTGTTACTTCTATTTCGTTTAATTTTTCCATTTTTTTAATCCACAAGTTTGCTTGACTTTGTGGGTCAATCATGAGAGACCACCTCCGGGAACTGTCTTGAATTATACCGTTATCTCTAGAAAACGAATCTCTAGGTAGTCCAGATATGTACCAATTTTGTATTTTAATTTCTGAACCTAAAATATCTACAAACTCAAAACTTTCACTACATGGTATTTTTAAGTCAATTACATATTTATGCC
Organism: Stenus bimaculatus; assembly: GCA_963971135.1. Classification (NCBI taxonomy): domain Eukaryota; kingdom Metazoa; phylum Arthropoda; class Insecta; order Coleoptera; family Staphylinidae; genus Stenus; species Stenus bimaculatus. The sequence continues at coordinate 54,545,435 of OZ020180.1, read as the reverse complement.
AATCGGATATTGTTTTTGTGCGATAATTCATCGTGAATGGAGATAAATAGGCAATAAGTCCACAGCATATCAAAATATCGCCCGCCAATGAATCATAGAGCAATTGCAAATTTTCAGCAGCAGCCATCCAACGGCTTTTTTCACCCCCAAGACCACCTATCAATTTTTCAGCTCTCATTAATTTACTGGCACATAAATCAACATTAGCTTGTAACTCGTTTTGCTTTCTTGTGGCCTCTTCAAACAGTTCATTTAAATTTGCTAAACGCTGTTCGAGTTTCGCCACTTGTTCCTTTTTTTCAAGAAGAATAGCCACTGTTGCTGAATACTCTCTTTCAGCAGTCTCCAATTTTTCTTTCTTTGGTGCCACTTCTTTAGCTACAGCATCATACATGTCCATAGCAATTATCCACTTACATAATCCCTCAGCTGCACTTGAAGCTTTTGCAACGATATTTGGCTTAAATAATTTATTGGGTAAATATTCTTTCCTTATTTTTGCCATTATTTCCGGTTTTATATGATCTTTGTCAAAATCTTTTAGTAGTTGCAAAAAGTTCATATCCCCAAGCAATCGTTTACTTGGGCCCCAATAATCTAATATTTTTCCACCTGTTGCAGCATCGTTTATTCTATCAGGTTTTACATCTTTCATAACGCAAACACCTGCCATTACTATCTTAACTGCTTCAGGAGGATTTTTCATTGATTTTACCAATGTAATATCTGTCGGCTTAAGAGTGTTTAAAGCTTGAATGGCATCCTCTAAAATTGGTATGGCTTCCGCTAAATCTGTTTCACATTCTCGTTTTAGAGCTTGTGCGGCAGCAGCTTGAACATTGGCAGTTTTTTCATCTTGTCTTACTAGGTTTGATGCATATTCAACTTCTATAGTTTCCTTTTCAATCTGTTTTGTCATTTCTATAGCCTTTATATTCATTTGTTCAATCTGAGGTTTATATTCCTCTAAATTGATTTGCATATCAGCGACCTGATTTGCTGCGCTTTCTAATTTTTCTAAACCAATTAAATATCGGTTTTTATTACCCATAATTTCTTTTTGTTTATTATTGGTTAGTAATGTAAATGATTTAATAAGTTCTAAATAAGAAGCCGAGGTTACATATGTTTTTCTTTGAGTTGTTTGATAAAACTCCGACGATAACTGACGAGCAATTACGTGAAAGTGTTTGCAAGCAATAACTGCAGATTTTTTGACTTCGTCTTGTAAATTAATATCACTAAGCCAACTATGGGCTACCATTTCTAAAGATTCTTCAGGCCAATCTTCGAACCAATCAATAGTACAACAATTTACTAAAGATGGATACATTCGTAATCTTGTACGAAATGAGCTTCCTATAGGACTAAAGCATAACATCATATGTAAACGCTCTTTGCACCTTTTTATGAAAAAAGAAAATACTGCTAATGCGCTTACATCTAAATTTCTATTTCCTCCTTGAGCTGCCAATCTAACCAATTCCAACACTTCCTGTTTTTCATCTATGGGAAATATATTGGGAACTTCTCCTGAATTTAAAAGACAATCAATATCCTGCAAAAATCCTTCTTCTTTAATTTGTCCTTCCGAAAATAAAAACGTTGTTGATTTTCCTCTTCCACCAGATTCTTTTAAAACCTTTTTTAAGTCTTCTCGCCATTCATTCATGCCATAATTTTTACTAATTTCTGGTTGGAAAAAACTATGACCCATTATTGATGCAGCTAATTTTGTAAGAGATTGTCTTCCAGATCCACTAACACCGACTAGTAAAGCACTCCCTGATGGTATACACAAAACTCGACAAATTCTTGATAAATGTTCGAGAGCATATTGAAATAAAACAATATCCATTTTATTTTTATGTGTCGAGTTGTACTCATCTAAGCAATTTTCACACGTATCTCTAAATGCTTGCATATTTATGACTTCCTCGTATTTAAGATCATCGTCCGCACCATCAAAATCTAAGTATGAACCAAAGAGTAAAGATCTTAGACTTCCTTCTGAAATTTTTCCAGATTCGTCTTTTTCTAAATTGTCAAATACAACTTCAAAATTCTCCTTAAAATATTCTCTTACTCCAGATCTGAGTTTATTATAAAGCCATTCCATATCTTGTCGCTCAACTAAACGATCGTAAAATACTCGCATAATTTCATGAACCCATAATTTCGCGAAAATTTTCTTATCTTCCGCTGATTCTTTCTTTAATAAAGCACAACCAAAGATTACTCGTGAAAAGTCACGTAAATTAAAAATGTAATGACTTTTTGCTGGAGTGGGTCTCAGTTGCTGGATGGATTCTAGATAAACATTAACAGTAGCTGCCACAATCGAATTTGCCATATTAATGATATCGCTTGGAAATCCATTCTTTTTAAATCCTAGTAATAAAATATTTGAGTAAATTTTTGACATGCTGTCTTCTGAGAATTCATTTATTGCAAATATGCTAAAATGTCTTAAGAAGCGGGCATAAACATCTTGCCGGCTGCCACCAACTAAACCCATTGCAGCTAACAAAAGCACATCATTTAAATATAACGGGGTGGTATCTTTTAAATCATACCAATTTTTGTGATCAAAATATTGTCTCAACAACTCGATGGGAGGTTGAGCTCCATAAATTTCTTTTGCTGGCATATTCATGTCATCAATAAACACTACAGCAATTTTCCCAGGTGGAGGCCCGTAAATTCCTCTGCGTTTTTTATGAAGTTTTGATATCATCATATCTTGCGTTTGATTTGCACTAATTTTTACCGTTAATGTTAAAAATGAAGGCTCATATCTTTCTTGGTTGATTTTATTCATGAGTAAATCTTGAGTATAGAAGCTTTTGCCTGTACCCGTGGGACCCACTAATAACACCGGAAAATTGTGCTTGATGTGCAAATCTAGCATATTAACGTACTTTATGGTTTCAATAGTCGGCACTAGCACCTGTTGTATATTTGTTGAATCTTCGATCCTTATGTTTTTAACAATTTCAGGCCAATATTTCCAACTTCCTTTTAATCTATAGACAAAGGAATAATCCATTAAAATACCTTCGTGAGGGATCAGTATATCCAGTTTTTCTAGGCTTGCTGGGTATGGATAATCTTCATTTTCATTACGCCATATTTTTCGATAAAACCCATCAAACTTTATTTGAGAATCTGTATCCAAAATTGAACCCAAACCCCAAACACCTACAATCATAAAAATTTTAATAGCTTAATGAATTTTAACTAATAGTTTTTAATTGTTGCAAAATAATAGCCTAATAATCCTTTATCTTTGGTTAAAACAATTTTAATAAAAATTATCTCCAGAAACGTCTTATACTTCTAATACTTCTTTTTAAAAAAATACTGTATGTATTTTAAGATTTTTTCCCCCATAAAAAAATTGGCATACGGCCCTCGTTGGCTAAAGGGTGGAAAATTTAGGAAAAGTTTTGAGGAATGATTCTCAAGTTTAGTGAAAATTTTAAACTTTTCCTAAATTTCCACCCATGATCCAACGAGAGGCGCATGCCAATTGTTTTATGGGGGTTTTATGACAAAAACTTTCATTCTTTTCATTGGCATGCATTATGAAAACGCCGAAAATCATATTTTTTTATCACATGACCATTTGAGCCCTTTGGGACCGTGCGAATCGCATGTTTATAATTTTCAAGACTTAAATTTATTTTAACTATCTTTTGCTAAAAGGGCATGCAATATTAAATCAGAGAAAAACACCAAATTTTTGTGAAAATGGAAATGCAATTTTCCGTATGATCGGAAAGCGTGCAGGGGTTTAGTACCAGCTTTTCTTTGTTCTTATTGGGTAAATATTCTCTCCTCCAAAAGGCATGCTGTATGAAATCGTTGTTTTTGTACTTTGTTAAATGAAAAAAAGAACTAGGAACTCAAAATTTTCATCATTTGTAAGGATAATAATGTAGTTTTAAAATTCGAAAAAGTCACTTTCTCAATTGGCATTACATGAGAAATTATCTATAAACTGAAAAAAACAAAATTTTCAATTGGTCCAATCTTTGCGATAATAATCCTTAAAAATTACTGTTATTACTAAAAACGGTATAACTCTAAAACTAAAAAAGATAGACCCTTACTGTTTTGGTTTTGACGTTAAAATTTCATTTTAACCCTGAAGTTTGTTCACTCAAGAAACGACACACCCTGTATTATGCTCCTCCCTGAGGCGATTATAGTCCATTTTCCATTTTATTAATAGATTATCTTTTCAGCAGGAATTCAAACTCAAAATATAGACAGTTCTTTCAATGGTGTCTTCGTCTAAAATCACTAAAACCATTTAGTTACAGTACATTTAATAAATAACTAAGTGCTTTTGTTATTGTTTAATAACGAACACGAAATTGAAAGAACTGTCTATATTTGACTCCGAATACCTCCTGAAAAGGTGATCTATTAATGAAATGGCCTATAGCCAATACCCATTTCAACCTTATAAGACTGATTTAAGTAAATATATCATTTGAAAGCTGCTTATAATTAGAATTTAATGGTATAAATTAAAATAGATCAATACGTTTTAAAGAAAAAAATAAAACCATTTGTAATACCCAAATTTAAAAAATCTAAAGTCTACAAGAACATTTCTTTTTAGTTATAAAATAATTTTATTTCTAAACAATTAAAGTAAATGTTCGAAATGTTTTCCAGAATTTTCCAAGCTGAAATAGAAATACCAAATTAATTTATTTATTCCCATTTTGCGATTAAATTAAATTATTCATGGAAACCAAACAAGACATTTTACCTTTAATTTTTTGTTCAGTATTTAATAATTTGCTAATTTGAAAAAGAATTTTTGGCTACAAGGGTTAATTTAACATGTTTTTAATTTATTTCTTATTACATACTTATTATTAAAATGAACTTTTATTTTTTTTTACTTTAAAACGAATCGATCAATTTTAATTTAATTTATACCATTGAATTCCAATTATAAGCAGCTTTCAAATAATATATTACTCAACTCTTCTTGCCATTTAAAAAATTTGGGGGTTAACGCCGCCTCTTAAGGGAGGGACGTGTGAGTGCTTTTTTGAAAAAAAAATGCAGTAAAATTTCCACAACTCGAACTTCTATAAGTCGAATTTTTCCATAACTCGAATTTTGTTTGTAATGTGTTTGAAAAAATATTCGTTTTTAACTTTGCGAAATAATTTCTATATCTCGAAGTTTTTTAAAGTCGCTTGAAGATTTGAGTTAGGGAAGTTTGACTGTAGTTACCAAATAATCCACATTTGAAGTTTTCAATGAAACACCCTGTATACTAAAGGACGCGTAAATTAATGAGGTTTCTTTCTATGCAAACGATTTTAGTAGAAAAAATCATGAAATTCAATGTTTATAAATCTTTTTAATGAAGTGATATTTTTAGGTGTAGAAATTGAAGATACCTCCTATCTAATTATTTCCAAAAATATTTGCCATATTTAGAAAAAAAAAACATTTTTCCAAAGTTCAACCCAGAGATGTTTGATATACTATTATGGCTGGAGAACCTCTTAAAACTCAATAGTTTTTTGGAAATTAAACAATTCGAATCAATATTTCAAAAACTCCATGTTTAAAAATCTAAAATAGGGGTCGTAACGTAAAATGGCCGGTTGCGGTTACATCCTTCGTGGACGAAAACACAAAACTAGTTTAAAAAAAGGTTTTATAAAGGTGATTTTCAAGTTTTCAACCAAGATGCATATCAAATAGTTGACGAATTGGAAAGGTTACAATCTAAAGTTTTGAACTGAAAACTAAATATATGACATTGTTACTTCAGGTGATATAAAACGAATGTAATAAAACTAATTTTAAAATTGGCTTAGGTAACTTACATTAATTAAAAAATGGTGCTAGAGCTCTCAACGAAGATCATAATTTATACATTCGTCATTCGTAAAAAGTATTATCCAACAAAGAAATGAATTTGTGAAACTACTGAAAATTTTGGAAATAAGGTTGTAAATTATAACATAAGACTGTCTTATTACTGTGTTAGGTTTTTAGTTTTCTATTTTATTATTTAAAATAAATTACCAGCACAAAGAAATGTTGCTTGAATCCATCCATTCATATGTTTGAAATCCTCTTCCTTCTTGGTACTTTCATTACATGCATCATTGAGCATCATTTCCACTATTTGATACATATTTTTTACAAGGTTTATTTCTCCAGCGGAAGCCAATTGTTTACAGTTTTTACGAATAAAATATAAACATGGATCAATCAACCAGTTGAATAAATCCATTATTAAGTTTTTATTTTCTGTGCACCATTCTACTTCTTGTACAGATAGCCAGGATTCTACAAAAGCTCTCCATCCTAAAGTAATTGCTTCCATGTAAATCATTCCACAACGTGAAACCTAAAATGAAACTCAATTTTATAAAGTAGCATCTAAATTATCTTTAAGCATATCGCATATCTTTTAATATTTACTCACGGTGGCAGGTGAGGCTTGGGCTAGGTCCATTACTTCAAAAATCATTGACATACTGTTAGTCATAGCCATAACTTCCCCACTCATTAGACAGAGCTTTTTATTGTCATCAAGAACCGTGTTCATATTTTCAATCCAGACGGCATCAACTGGCCCATCAAATACTACCCATTTTCTATCAGTTGATAGTTCCATCACAAATCTTCGAAAACATGTTGCAACAACCCCATCAAACCATTCGTAAGATACCTAAACATAAAAAATATATATTAAATGAAAGTAAGCTCAAGTTTATTTCAATCCGCAGTCTTATTTAATGTCAACAAAAGACAAACAAAATACAGCATAAAAGTAGTAAAACTACTTTTTGTCAAAAGCTTTTTGGATAATTAAACTAAATAGGATCTAACCAGTTAATTCTATAATGCGGTACTTACAGGATCGAATTGTCCATAAAGTTGCCCCATTGTTATACTCTTGGGATTAATAATTTGGTATTGAACTTGTTCTTGGGGAAATCCCTTCTTCTTTAAAATTCCCAACAAGTCGGCAAGTACTTTTAAAGTGCTAGTTTTTCCTGCAAATGGATCACCCACTAACATAAATCCATGACGAACAATCATCATTTCATATGTTTGAATTACTTTTAAAATAAATGAATCTTTTGGCTGCAAATTCCTGTTTTTACAAGATATTTTCAAAGCTTTTACAAACTCATTATAATCCGGCTGTGGCAATACAACACCGGGAAATAAATCACTTATAATTCCTTCAAAAAGTGGAACGTCGTGATTTAAAAACTTCGCCAAGTTTACGTCTATAATTGATCGTAGCAATATTATATCTTCATCTTCATCGGGAAAACTTCTTTTGTTATTTCCAGCCGCCGAAAGCACACTCTTAACAGCGCGCATTCCATAATCGTAGTGATTTTGTGAAGATAGTTGTTCTGAGCATAATTTATAAGTTGTTACTATTTTAACACTCAGTATTCTAGCATTTTTAAATCCATATGAATATAGTGAAATTTCACCTATCATAGCATAATCTGGTACCATCATTGCAACTGTTCGGAACAAAACCTTTAAATTATCCGGAAGTTCAGATCTCCCTGCATAACCAGGATTCATGGTGATACAAACGTAACAAGCAGGATTGAGTATTAGTTCAGTTCCTTCAAATATAAACTTTTTTAAATTGCCACGAACCGCTAAAACTATACATAATATTTGCTGGGCTACGACTGAAAGTACTTCAATTTCAATTCTGTTAAATTCATCGAAACACGCCCAAGCACCTGCAGAAGCTAGTCCTTTAAAGAATTTACCCATTGCTTTGTAATCTAAACCATCTGAACAATTAAAAACCACACACTGCACTGCTATGGCTTTTGCAAGATCCTTAGTTGTTTCAGTTTTTCCTGTTCCAGCAGGTCCTTCTGGGGCACCATTTAAATGTAAATGATAAGCCCCAATTAATGTCCTATAACATCTATCAGTTAAAGGTGTTATCACAAGCCTATCACTATTTCCTAAATATTCATACGCATATTTTACAGTTGCATTTAAAATTCTGACCAAGCATTCTTCCTTTTCCCAGTAGTACCTTAATTGGCAGAGCCATTTAAATTCGTCATCACTCTTTACATTTTTGTCAATTAAATCGCTAACAACATCTTTAGCATGTACATCAATTACTATTAATGCCTTAATTGTAATTCGAGCCAAATTTGTTATATTTGGATTGCGTACTAAGGCAACAGTTTCTTGTAATTCAAAATTTAAAGTCTCTGAAAATTTCTTTATAGTAAAAGGTGCTTCTAGTGAATATGCCAAATGAACATTAGAGGTCCAATAAATTTGCGAAACTGCCAATACGACTTGCCCAGGCCATACTTGCATCCAATCAGTTCTGGACTTTGTAACATAATCCTGCCAACTTAGATTAATCTCATTTCTTACGGATAAAAGCATTTGTTCCTCCACTTGTACTAACCATTTTTCTACACTACCACAGGCATCTTCTGTACTGATTATACGGAGAAATTTAACTTTCTCATTTTCTTGACTAATCATCGCATGAATTTGTAATTTTTGATCAAATTCTAGTTTATTAATTGCTTCAAAGCATTTACGGAGATGTGGTTGAACTCGTAAAGGATCTTTAGTTTCAGACAGAATTTCAAGCATTTCATCATTAGATAAAAAGAAAAACCGTGGAAAATATAACCTCTTTTTTTCCAAATATGCAGTTACGCCTTCGTTAATTTTTTCAAGCATTTCATTACATTCTAGCATAGCTTCCAATAATCCAACAGCTCCAGCGGTTTCCATTACATGAGGATCCTTAGCTACTACTTGCATGTAACGCTTATAAGTCGAATCAACTTCTTTAAACAAAATACCTTCGGCAGGCATTTGGTTTACAATATCCTTAGATGAAAATATCGGTAATAAATAAAGCCATTGAGATTGCACCTTTCCCCATTCATCAATAGTTTCATTAATACGCATTATTTTTTCATACCACGCCTTCACCTGAGTCTCATAAGGTTTAACAAATACAGAACCTCTCATGGTTAAAGTTTTCAATATATGATCATCTAGCACAACTTGAACATCATCAAGTTGACTTAATATTTGAATTCCAGTTTCTTTATAAGGACTGGTCTTAAAAACTATATCATCCCATTCGGCCATCATTTTCTTCAAATTTGTTATAAGTTGTAGTTCTTTTATAGCGCCTGAACTAATTATTTCATAATTTTCAAGATTAGTACCTAAATCAAGTTGAGTTATCTTACGCAAAGTAGTTCCTGCATTAGGAGTTAAATCAAATCCTGCTATTTCTGACATTTCATCCCAATGTCGCTGTAATAAAGCCGAATTACACATAATTACCATTATAGTTAAAGCTGGTCTAAAATCTTTAATTTGTTGCATGGTTTTTCGACATAATTGAAGAGGTGCCGGTTGGTTTATTGGGTCCGGATCATCCACTGACCCTTGAAATCTTTTTGGATTATTTTCAGCTGCCATTTGTCTTAGTTTATTTCGATACATTTTTTGAATCTTTTGTAATTCTTTAAAAAACTCTTCGGTTTGTTCTTCCGCACCTGGAGGATCCAGAAACTCAAATGGTCCATCCATCCATGCATAATAACTCCGATTCCAGTTCATACACAACTTGACCAAGTGATAAAAAATGTATATCCAATTTTTAAGTTCTTCTAGTTCCGCAAATGCAGAAATTGGATATTTAAAAGTTCGTTCTTCATTATTAATCCATTCTTTTTGGCTCTCGCAACTTCTTATACGAACTAAAATATTCGCCATTTGATGAATGTATTCTCTAGCTCGATCAGAATCGTTCATTTGATCTAGTAAGGTTAAATACGGTAATATTGACTCTATATCTGCATGGAGTTTAACTGTTGCACCTGCTAACCTTTCTTCGAATTCATATTTATAAGCTTCATACATTGCTGAATTTTGTTCTATTATTGGCTTAATTTTCCATATCCACTGAATAGTTTTTGCATTAAGTTGCATGTGATCCCAAGTAATATTAGTAATATCCATCAATCGACATACAATTACTAACATTTTTTGTATTCTCTCCGTTAATTCTGCCATTAATACAGTTTTTGCCCAAGTCATGTAAACGCCTTGTTCCATTAACTCTTCTGATGTTTTGGGTATTTCTAGGGCTCGGGTTGCCAACTTCTCAAAAGTTTTGCAAATGTCTTCATTTTCCCATTCATGTTGAGTTACTAATTTGGCTGCAATATCTTCAATTAAGTTATATATTGAAGTTTTAAGATTTGCCTTGCAATCTTCTTGTTCAACAGCTCCAATTTCATAATATTCATTTGTTACAATTATTTCGATCTGATTGATTAGATTTAAATAGAAATCAATTTGTTTATAACCTTCTTCAAATGTTATTTCATCGTTACCTTCACCTTTTTCGTAATTAATGTTTTCGTCAGGATATATAGAAACAAACGAATTTTCCAATCGTTTTACATATTCATTAACGGGGGTGTATAGCTTATTAATATTTTTTTCAATTGTATTTACACATTCAAGTAAAAACTCGGCTTCCATATAAATAGGTATATAAACTTCCTCAATATTTTCATTTGCAATAGATTCGATTGCTAATAGTTCATTTGCAGCTTCAGCAATCATATGTACCAGAGTAAAGTATAATTCATATGTATCGTTAGCTGAGGGTGCGAGCATTAAACCTTTGTCGTATGTTAAATTAAGTTTTAAAAAAGGAATACGTTTACCGTCACCAGTTACTTCAACAATATGTAATATTGTATTTCTAAGCAATCGACTCAAGGCAGTTGATAATATTCTAGTTCCTGTTCTTAAAAATTTGGCTTGCATTATGCGCTTGGTTGGAAAATTGTTTTTTAAATTCCTTGTATCTTTACTTATAACGAAATGAAATTTTTTTATTAAGCTGATACCTTTAGCTATTTCTTCTTGAATTATTTCCAAAATATGGGGAATCTCATATTCACCAACTCGATACTTGCTTATGTCAATTAAAATCGGGGGCAGATCACCACAATGATTAACAATTTTTCGCATTAACGTGTATGGTATAAACAGATTTCGTTTTAATTTATCACGCCTCTGCAAAAAAAAGGGATAGTTTGGTGTTTTTCCTAGATTTTTGTATGGTGGTAAAGGTATATGCGTATTAGAACCATCAAGTGGAAGTACTCTACTATTAACACCAACTTCATGAGTAACCTTCACAAATTCATTTCGAAATTCATTTATTACCAAACTAACAGTATCGGTATACTTTTCACGTTGTTTCTTCATACCAGTTCGTTTTATAATTTCATTTTGTACATACTTATTAATTTCAGTAGTTGGTAGTTGTTCAGCAAAATTTCTCATTACTTCATGACTAATATTTATTCCTCCAACTTTTGGATATTCCGGCTCAATTTTTTTTCTAAACTCTTTATTTTTTAAATCAGTAACTTTCTTTTGCATAAAACCTAATAATTGCTTCCTTTTTTTATCTGTTATATTATATTCCTTCATAACTTCTAAACTTGCTTGCGTAAAATCTATTTCGTGGAAGGAACCACCTTTTTTGGCTTGAGACACACATTTATTAAGATTAAATTTTTTTGTTCGTTTTTCTGCCATACTTTTAGTAATAAATATCGTTATTGCACTGTACTACTTACTGCCATTCATCTGCCATTGTGAATTGTCACAGGTAACAGGGAAATATGTTGTCTGGCAACAACTTATTGATTTAACTTTTAAACATGTAAACTGTACAGGGTATCCCTGAATAACCTTGCCAACTTTTTTGGGGCGATAGAGGAAGTGAAACTAAGTTGTTTTAATAAATAAAGTATTGTCCGGAAATACTTCCTTAAAAAGTTCTAACAACTTTAAAATTTAAAAAAATATATGTATTTTTTGTTAATAAAATAAATATTACAAGAGATATTAATTTGAAATTTTAGGGGTGTAAAGATACATATTTAAGGCCAATAAAACTTTTAAAAATATTTTCAGGGGTGTTATATGTTTTTGATAATCTATTTTTTGTCTTTATGTTTTTAGTACTGAAATAATCCTTGTTCAATTTTCTACAGAAAAGGTATTCTTATTGTAAGTCGCTGGTGCTTCGTTTCGAAGTAAAAGTAGATTTTATAATTTTTAGCTAAAAATATAAATTTGGAAAACAATATCAAAGTTACTTAAAATTTCGTTTATTAAATGAATATAATGAAAAATGTTAGCTTATTTTATTTATTATTTCTTAAACGAATATTATACACTTTAATTGTAAAAGGAGAAGGAAGTGATTTGCTCGAGCAAATCAGTCATATTTTGGTAAAAAAAACACAACTATTATAATAAAAACTGCTCGAAGTTAATATGAGTATAATGAAAAATGTTAGCTATTTTATTTATTATTTCTTAAACGAATACATATTATACACATTATAATAAAAACTGCTCGAAGTTATCACGGCCTTGTTCCATTAACAGTCTTTGGCAAAATTTCAAAGTGTTATAACTTTGTTGGGAAGCATTTCTGGACAATACTTTATTAAAATTGGTTAGTGTAACTTCCTCTATCACTTCAAAAAAAAAATGGCACAGTTATTCAGGGACACCCTATACAGGATGCGTAAAAAACGCATAAAAATCATAACTACCTTATTTTTTGGAATTTTCAAAAACAGTAAAAGTCTTATCGCACTGTTTTTAAAAAACTTTATTTTAAACTCAACAAAAAAATTTCTCGGTTGACATGACGTCACTATGACGTCATCAATTTTTTTTTAATAGAATGATATGGTTTTTATATCATATGACAATACCTTATTAACCCCCAGTATTATCAACAGACATTTAATTTTAAATGGGGTTTAATTTGACATATATAATCTATTTTACAGCTACACATCATTTAAACTATATTCAAACTTCATAAATATACTATATATGTCAAATTAAACCTCATTTAAAATTAAATGTCTGTTGATAATATTGGGGGTTAGAGTGTTTTACAACGGTACCAAAAAGTTTATACTAGCGCCATCTAGATGTCATTAAAAAATTTATTAAAGTTCACCTTAAAGTATATAGTTTAAAGTAACGTCATGTCAACCGATAATTTTTTTTGTTGATTTCCTAATAAAGTTGTTCAAAAACGAAGCGACACGTCTTTTGCGGTTTTTGAAAACTTTTTGGTACCATTGTAAAACAATCTTAATAAGGTATTGTTCTATGGTATAAAAACCATATCAATCTATTTCAAAAAAATTGAAGACGTCGTAGTGACGTCACGTCAACCGAGATTTTTTTTGTTGAGGTCAAAATAAAGTTTTTCCAAAACAGTGCGAAAAGTCTTTTACCGTTTTTTTAATTCCAAAAACTAAGGTTACTAAAAACTATCCTTTAAGGTGAAATTTAATAATTTTTTTAATGACACCTAGATGGCATTAGTATAAACTTTTTGCTACCGTGGTAAAACACTCTTAATAAAGTATTGTTTTATGATATTTATTTATTTATTTCGTGTCCATCCTAATAATACATAAAATAATATGAACACATAATATTATAAAGTAGATGACCAAAAATTAACACATTCAATTGCAGCAGGTGAGGCTTGTGCAAGATCTAAATATGAACAAGGTTGATTTAGTTTATCACATACATATTAGTAAATGATTCATAGTTTGTAAATTTCCAGATAAACAAAGTTCATCTTCAACTGTAAAGCCCCATTTCACCAAATTCGTTTTACATCTACCTGTTTTAGATCGTAATCTATTTAGAGATTTCCAAGTTAGCCATTTTAGGTTCTTCTTTTGGAGAAATTTTTAACTCCTTATCTAAATCAGATAGAGAACTACACCACAATAATTTTCTTGTATCTAATATTGAATTTTTCAAAGGTTTAACAGATAAAAGAAAACTTTTCCTTGATTTTAGTCTAGATCTTGTTGGAATAATACCATATGTCTATAATCTGTGAGTTGTTTCTTCCTTTCCCCCATACTTGCAACAGAACGCCTCATATTCGGCTTTGGAGAACACTAAAGCTAAAGCAGATCATCTTAATGTAATGCATTTGCACCCCATTTTGTATACGTAAGCTTTTGTAAAAGGTTATTGCTAGTTGAAATTTTAGTCTTTAAATTATTTATATGTTGTTTATATTATAATGTCCGATCCAGGGTAACTCCAAAATATGTAGGGGTTTGGCAAAATTCAACATTTTCACCATTCCAAGAAATATTTAGTTTAAGATTTGCCTTTTTATTATTTAAACGGAAAAGACTTGATATTGTTTTAGATGGATTGGGGCGAAGACTGTCTTTTTCATAATAATTAGACAGATTTATAAGCGCAGAAGATAAAGTATTTTGAATAGTAAGTAAATTCTTATTTTGTGTAATTATACTTAGATCGTCAGCAAAGATGAAACTATTTGTGTTTGGAAAAATAGGTTGATCGTTTGTATAAATTTTGAATAAAATAGGGGCGAGAACACTTCCTTTTGGAAGACCATTCTTCTGAATTCTTCATCTACTTTGTTTACCACCTAATTCTACTTTAAACCGTCTATTTTCTAATAGATTACGAATGATTTGAATTAGCTTAAAATCTTTTGTTAATTTATAAATTTTGGACAAGAGAATACGATGATTAATCGTATCATATGCCGAAGAGAGGTCAACAAAAGCAACACCTGTTATTAAATTATTCTGAAAACCATCTTCAATATGTTGGGTAATGTTAAGGATTTGGGGTGTACTTTATTTACCAGGACTAAAACAAGCTTGTTGAGGTATACGTTGATCGTCAATATTTGGAGAGAGTCTACTTAATAGCACTCTTTCAAATAATTTGTATAAACAACATAAAAGTGAGATAGGTCTAAAATTTTTGGCATTATCAAGTGATTTACCCGGTTTTGGAATAGCAATTATTTTGGTTTTTCTCCATATCTTTGGTATACTCTCTTCAAAAATACAATCATTAAAAAAATCCAACAACCATTTAGTTTTAATACCAAATATTTTATCTGTTCATTTTTAAGATCATCAAGACCAGCAGCTTTACCTAATTTAAGAGATTTAATGGCCGAATCTAACTCATCCATTTCAAAAGGACGACTTAAAAACGTAGATTCTAAATTCTTATTTCTTCGAATAAAATTCTTTTTTAATCTCACTGATTTTCCATTTAATATTAGTTGATGAGCTACTTGATTAGCAGAAATAGAACAATTCAATTCAGATTGTTTGGAATCACTACAAAGTTTCTTAATAGTATTCCAGGCTTGTCTGCTTGAATATTTAATATCTATATTTTCGAGAGTCTCTTTCCATTCTTGTTGACGTTTCTCATTAAGTTGTGTTGTTGTGTAACAATAAGTTTGCCAAGATCCATAGTGGTTTGTGAAAAAGGGTCTGTACTATAACTCTTTATATAATTATTTAATAAAATCTTATGATCATTTTGAAGACCTGGTATAAATGACGTTCTACAACCTCTAGGTATGTGTTTTCTAGAAACATTTCTTACTGTTTCAATAAACCGATCGTAATTTTCAATATTAGGTTGGATTCTTTGTAATTCGTTATCTAGATCAACCGAAAACGCCGACCAATTTGCCTTTTTAAAATTAAATCTACGTCTAAAAGGTATAATTTGAGGATTAAAATGTGATGTTATTTCTAACATAATTGGTTTATGCTGAGAATTAGGAAAATGATTAAGAACTTTCTTACGGCAGATATCCTTTAGACAATTACTAACAAATATTAGATTAGGGTTATAACCATTTTGCCATCTACCACTAATATGATATGATATGAAAACCATAATAATTAAAAAAAGATTGATGATGTCAGTGACGACTTGCCAACCGAAAAAAAATTTTTGTTGAGTTCAAAATAAAGTTTTTAAAAAAAATGCGACACGTCTTTCACCGTTTTTAAAAATTCCAAAAAATAAGGTATGATTTTTGTGCGTTACTTTTAACTCACCCTGTATACCTCGGAGTAATAGTTGAGATGAAGTGAAATCAATATAATAATAATAGGCGTGTTTTAGTGCCACTTTTGTATGCCAATTATTAGCAATAAAACAATTAAATTTAAGTTTTACAGTTTGTGTTTAATGTGAATGTGTAAATAAAAAATTTACTGAATTATTCATTAATATTAATCATTAATATTAGTCGTTAATGGTGTTACTTCGACACTCCACTATATATATATATATACAATATCTATATTTAAGATATAAAACAACAATAGATATTAAAATATTTTATTGATACTTTAATTGCTGCATACTACATATTATCACTTTTTAACACGTCAAATTTGATATTCCTCCCCAAGTACCATCACTTCTGCATTCAAGTACATGTTGTTTCTGTTTACATGTTACTTTAACTTCATTTCCATATAAGAAGGAATTTCCTTCAATTTTGTGTTCTCCTTGGATTTTTGGTTGTCCACAAGATATTTCTTTAAAAAATACAAATATTTTTTATTTATAAAACTAAAGTTACTTAAGCTACTTACAAAAATATTAAAAATAATTGGTTATAAATTATAAAAGCCAATTGCAAAGTCAAAATCTCTGAAATATATCTTAATCAAATCAATTTAATTTTTTTTAAGAAATTTGTTGTAATCATAAAATTTGATGTCTTATCTTAATATATGAGTGTTTTTAAGTCGATTAAAAGTAATTTTGGCAAAGATATATTTTGAAAATTTTGTTCTTCGCCCTTATTATAATGCAAAGTTTAAAATCTATTTAAAAAAGTGAAAATAGTAAAGTTTGTGATTCTAATGGTGCATTTCTGTGAAAAACTGTAAGTCCTTATAGGCAATCACAGTTGTGTTTTTTTAACAAAATTTGACTGATTTGCTCGAGCAAATCACATTCCTCTCTTTATAGTTCTATAGAAGAAAATGATACAAAATATGGATTGCCAGATTTGCTCGAACAAAATTGGTAAAAAAACAAACACAACCAATATGTAATATTCTTATAGTGTTTTAATTACACGACTGGAACTTACATATTTTATACTTAATAACAAAAACTGCAAAAAAATTTAATTTTCGAATAAATAAATAAATAGACAAGTAAAAAAATATCTGTAAGGTAACCATGGAAACCGTCCATTATAACAGACCTTACAGATTTTTTTCTATAAGGACAGATTTGCACAAAATTGCACCATAAATACAAAACACAAGTATTTTTTAACATAAAAAAAATCTTTAATATGGTGATGTAAACCACTTTCAACTTTCATGATTTTAAATTCGGATATGATTGGCCTAGCGCCTAACCTATAAGTTGTTTCGGCAGGCCAAGACTTCGAGGATAAATTGGGTACTTAAGAGGATAATCGGCAAATTTGAGCGCTTGATTTTTAAAAGTCGCTTGATATTTGTGGTATTGGTCATATTTTTTTTCCATTGAAGCTTTTTTGAAATTTGTTTTTTTGGTACCCAGAAGAACCTTGAGGCTACCAATTTCTTCTTTTTGTAAGTCAAATTTTGGTAAGTCAAACGTCAAACCAAATAATCATACGGCAGCAGTAAAACGGGCTCTTTACAAAAAATGTTCGCTTAGCGGCTCTTTGAAACATTCTAAAAAACTAATTGAAATAATATTTTTTTCCAACTCTAGAAATTAGTTAAGCTATAAACGAAGACTTTGATGTTGCGTTTTTTTGTTTTAAATATATTTTTAAACTATTTACAGCATCCCAAAAATTAAGTAAAATTTTAAGAAATTTTTGGGATGCTATTTTAAAATATATTTATAACAAAAAAACGCAACATCAAAGTCTTCGTTTATAGCTTAACTTATTTCTAGCGTTGGAAAAAAATATTATTTCAATTAGTTTTTTAGAATGTTTCAAGGAGCCGCTAAGCGAATATTTTTTGTAAAGAACCCGCTTTACTGCTGCCGTATGATTATTTGGTTTCACTTGTCCTTTTTTATACTTTTAACTCTTCAAATTAAAAAATACAGTTATTGTGCCCTACTTCTGTTACACACCATGTATAAAGATTATTATCCCTTTTAAAAAGAGCAATTTTTTTCCTCAACCTACTGCTTATACATAGTAGTCGAGTATATCTTGGTTGTTGAACTCGACCAATGTAAACCAGGCTTAACTAATACATTTAAAAAACTGTATAAGCCAGCGGCAATCGTTTTTTCTGTATTTTTCGAAGAATTATTTTGATGACCTCATGACCTGAAGATCGCCTATTTTTCATGCATGTACAATAAAAAGATGAAGGTTGTAGTTGGAAAATTATAATAACAAACCGCAACTTACACATCATAATAATGAGATACAAGAAAAATGGCAAGGAGTTTTTCAGGATCCGAGAATAAATCCAGTTAATTGTTAATTTACCTTTTTGCTTTAGTGCTCCGCGTTTAAACAAAAATTACAATGTATTTGGTTAATAAAGATACAACCAAAATCTAAAAAGTTATTTGAGGGTAAACCATTCCTTTTAGAGGGTGGGTAGTTTTTTTTTCAAGCTAGAAACTCCGGGGGTTCCTCCACGTATTTATTTAAATTATTCTTTATGACTGTCATGACCAAAGCAAATTATATTATAATATTTATGGTACTTACTTATACATTTTCCAGCCATATGACTCCAAACACCAGTGAGTAAACAACGAAGTTTTATTTGTCCAAATGCAAGATACCCTTTATAACATTTGTAAGAAATTAAATTTCCAACGTGGTATTGATTGAAGCCCTTAGGTATTAACTGCATATTTGCAAATTTTGGTGGTTCTTTACAAGTTTTCACTAAAAATAAACAAATCATCAATTATCTATAATAAGTGGTTTGAATCTATACAAGGTGTTCCTAATTCCTAATCGTCATACGATCATTTGGGAGTGTATACTAGATTCAATTGTAAGGCTAAAAACAACCATGGGCCTATTTTCTTACATACTTCGAAGATTTTGGATTTTTCGTAGAAATTAATACCACGTGTTAGTTAATTAGTTAATTTTACACACGATTCAAAATTAACTTTCTTAACTTGAAAACTTCCTGGTCCTGTTACTTCTACAAATTTTTGTATTTTAGTCTTACAAAGGAACCTACTTTATGCTCTTAAAATTTGTGTATAACGAAATAACGATAGGGGATAGGGGACATATTGTATAGATCATTCTTTGTAAGTATAAGGATTCAAAAGCGTGAATTGTCATACCATTAGTAAAGAAATCAAAAAAGTAAGTAGGTAATCAGAAAAAAAAATTAAAATTAAAAAATACACATTTTTATTGTACATATTATTTTACCGATAATCAACTCTAAAACAAGATTTTATAAAAATTGAATTTTAAACAATGAAAAGCAAATTTATACTTGGTTTTCATGTAGAATTATAAATCGGATGATTTACCTAACCTACCAAATTTCATATACAGGGTGGCCCAGATTTTACTTCCCAGGAAATATCTTAGTTATTTGAAGAGATAAAAATATAAATTAAAAAGTGCTTTGAATGGCAGCACATATACCTCATAATTTCATTCTAAAAAAATTATTTTTATTTACCACTCTTAAAACGCCATCATCATTTTTTTTTCTTTAATGGGACACTCTATTTTTTATAATTGATACTGCATCTACAATTTTTTCCAGAAATAGTGATATGCTACACTTAGTATTTTAAGTACATTTTGTGTATAAAAAAAAATTAAAATATTGATCGAATTAGTATGCAAAATTATTTAGTTTTTTTTAAGAAAATTTTTTAAATCTAAACTAGCTTAACTTAACCTAATCTAACTGAACCTAACTGTAAATTACAAATTTTATTAAAAAAACTAAATAAATAATTTCATAATACATACCTACATACTTGGATCAATATTTTATTTTTTTATTCGCAAAATGTACTTAAAATACTAAGTGTAGAATATCACTGTTTCTAGAATAAATTGTATATCCAATATCAATTATAAAAAATAGGGTGTCCCATTAAAGAAAAAAAATGATGATGGCGTCTTAGGAGTGGTAAATAAAAATATTTTTCAGAATGAAATTATGAGGTATAATAAAGATATTTCCTGGGAAGTAAAATCTGGGCCACGCTGTATAAATAATTGGCGATAAAAGTAGGAGTGAAACGAAAATATAATCGTTAAGGTGCGCACATAGCAATTAAGCCTTAAAGTAGAGCCTTAAACCAAACCATCAAAGTAGAGCAGTCATGAAAAAGCAAACCAATGCATTTCAATGGTGCTACACATAACAGCAAGCCTGTTTGCTTTTTGGATCGGTGCTCTACTGTGGGGCCGTCTCTGATTGGTCGGGCGCCAGCACGTTCTGGTAATAACTGCGAAAAATAATTTTTTGCATAGAGAGCTGTAATTTTGTAGGTGGATGGATGATTAAATTCCAAGAGGAAAGTGTTAATGCTACTTTTTGATCGGACCAAACCGAAAGAAGATATTCGCCCCCAAAGCTTATTTTGGTTTTACCCTCTAAAACTCCTAAAGTTACCCCGAATCGCATTAAATTTTAGTACGTTTTAGAGGGTAACATTCTAAAGATCGTGGTTTTAACCCCCATGGACCTATTTGTCAAGGGGGCAGAGATACAACCCATTTTGTATTATTACCCGGAATTCGGACATTTTTTGCGCGGAAACACGAAACGGTTTGTTTTTTCGTCCGATTGTAAAAATTCAAGGGGTATCCTAAAGGCGAATGTTTATTCTACAAGCTGTATGAAGTTTGGTTGTTACCAAAAGTTATTATGAAAAAAGATGCCGAAAATTGTCGATTTTTTCCAACGGTCGGTGGCGTCACTTTGAAAAGCGACGAAATTTGGCCATGGTATTCTTCGCGAAGGTGTTTTTTCATTCGATTTTAAAAATTCTAGTTCCTTCATAAAGAGAGATGTTCATTCTAAGAGGCGTATGAGTTTAAAATTTTTTAAAGTATGCTAACGCTCTGAAAAATCATTCTTAAAAACGGTCAATTTTATTCCGATTGTCGGCACTTGAAATAGGCAGTTCATCATTGCTCTTGCTTTACTTAATGCATGCTCGACATGTGTACCTTGCCTCACTACTCACTATTATGCTTTTTCATGATTGCTCTACTTTAATGCTTTGCTTTAAGGCTCTGCTTTATGCATGATGGCTATGTGGGCACCCTTTTTAGAAGAAACAAATTTGTTAACATATAAGGTGCCCCCGTTCATTGTTCATCAAATATTTAAATTGCATATAAAATGTTACACTTACCAATGCATGCCATCTTTAATTCAGACCAATAACCGTCTAATATACAAGAACTTGAGGTATCACCAAGGGCAGAATATCCTTTACGACACTTGTAATTAACAGAATTACTTAAACCATTTCTTAGCATTTCCAAACTTTCGTGATCCATAAGCCCATTTACTGGAGGCTGGGGTAGTTGATTCAATGAACAAACCAGTTTATATTTTCCTTTCAGTTTGCATATTGGTAATTTAAAGTCCCACTGACCTAGATATTCATAACATCCAATATTATAAGGAAACATAAGACAATTGCTAATTGCATAAAATCCGAAATTGTAAGTTTTTGTAGCACAAACAGTAGGTACATAAATTCAATCACCTAATTTAATTAAGATCACCAAATTTAATGTTTAATGTCTAAAGTTATAAAATATAAATAAGTTTTTAATTGAAACGTCTCAACGTTGTTGAGTCAACGACCGGTATTTCATTTTCAAAATAATTTTTATTATTTATTCTGAAATTAATAGTTGGCAATTTGCATTTTCGATGAACTTAGCGCCACCTGAAATAGCAGACACAAGCCGTGAATGATGAAAATGAGCTCTTTGATTGATTCCTGAATAAGGGGGTTGGTGTGTGATAATGATAGGGTATGTTGATAATAAATACCATTATTTATCAAAAAAAAAAATGCACAAATGCATAATAAACAAATATGGTACATCGAAAATGTTGTACTTTTTAGAGCTTTTCTTAAATTTCTTTACCTGTATATAAGCATGTTAAAATACTTTCCCCCAAAATAAAACTATCTGTATTACAAACAACTTCAATTTGTGTTCCCACTGATAAATATGCTGCTTCTTCTATGTTTGGAATAATACTGCCTTCTTCATGTATTATAATTGAATTAGAATTTTCGGGCTCTTGAAACTTTTTACAAGTAATGGCTATAAAAAAATATTTTAGTATTACATTTATTTTAATTTTTATTAATTCACCTTTGCATGTGGGATTTTCTGGATACCAACTACCATTTTCTGTGCAAATTCTCTTATCAATTCCAGTTAAATTAAAACCAGAATTACATTTGTATGTAACTTCATCTAAATATTTAAAAGATTTCCCAATTATAAATCCGTTTTCTATAAAAGATGGATAACCACAATCAACAACTAAATTAAAAATATGTTAATTATTCTTTATAATTAAAAAAATGGTTTTTATACTTCTACAAACTGGATCGGGAAAACCTTCCCACTTAGCAGCTTTGGTGCAATGTCTGCCATTTAAAAATTTTTCTTCACTCAAGTAGAAACCCTTTTTGCATTTATAATAAGCAGTGTTGTCTATAACGTTAACAACGCCGTTATATAAAGGTTCCGGTTCAGGGCAGTTTTTACAAAAACTAGAATATTCTTCCTAAGATAAAGAGGTATTTATTAAAAATTATATATAAGTATAATTATATAATATGCAGTTATTTAATACCTTTACATTTCCTCTAATAAAGTCCTTGGTTTCTGCCCAAGCGAGTATATCTCCATATAATTGAAAATCATTACAGGAGTGCATTATTCTTTTTATATCTGCTGCTGATAATGCGACACTGTAAATATCCAAAAGTGTTAACTTTCCCAAAAATGATTCTGCAAGACTAAATTTTCCTCCCATAATATCTTGTTCTTGTCCAAGAATAAATTTTCCACCACCTTTAATCCATATTTGATCATTAAAATATAAGTTATTATTGATTCATACCATCCGTATCAACTTTTTACTTTAAAAAACATTTTTCAGATATAGATAGCATGAAAATTTTCAAAATAATAAGCTTTCACGGGTAGTCTGAATCACCCCATATATTTAGTAGGTAAACTGTAAGCCCTTAATACCTTTAATAGTTTCGTTCACCGCTAAACGTGTTCCATTTGAAACTATGTTGCCATCTAAATATATAAAATATTGGCCCATAGAACTTGACCATGTAGAACACACGTGGTGCCATAACCCATCATTTAAAATAATATCAGTTACAAAGTATTTATTATTGACATAAAAAACCAAACTTAAAAAGTGAAATAAAAATTATCAAATTACCCACTTGTGTTTGTCAACTTACCCCGAATAATCCGTTAAAGTGAAGGCATTATCAAATTCGGGAGTTGCATATGAAATTATTGTTCCATAGTTAAAAGTGTCATTAGTATTAATCCAAAAGCAAATACTTATCTATAAATAAGAATTTTATGAAATTATAAAATGTACTTATTTAGGAGTTATAACAGTACCTTACAGACTCAAAATGATCTAAAACCGATATTACCCGGAAATTTTAAAAAAACGTAAGATTGGAAAAAGTTATGGGTGCAAGCAGGATACGCTAGTGCAAACAATATTTTTATAAATATTTATACAAGTATGGTTTTAAACCCATTCAACCAAATCTGGACAAAAAGAAAAAATTCATAATGTAGGTATAAAAAAATATAAAGACCTAAGAAGTCCCTTAATTTAAAGCCCTTATAATTTAATTTGCATAAAGTTGCAAGACATAAATAATTGTCCAGTTGTAGGTACCTAAAATGAGTCGATTTCATGATTTATCACGATTTTCCTTCCCAAACTGAAGCGCGCTCTAGCGGTCCGCATTAATTATCAGTGATTGGTTTATAATTTGCAACAAAAATTACAGAAAGAGTTATTCCTTCCACAAAAAATCGATATCTGTTACGAATTTATCTATGTACAATTGCTTTTTTTGCGATATTATCATAGCTCAAATCAATATTTATTATTCGCAAATTGAGAATAACTGATTACTTAATTTGAGCACAATTGCTTCAATCCCTGAATATTTGTGATTAAAATAATGCCGTCGTCTCCTACTCCTTGGTTCCTCGGAACCCACCTAAGAGTTTTTGGTTTTTCAAGGGATTGGTAGCATTCCCAGGCTGATTTGGAGTCAAAAGTGTGTCGTCAGAACTTAAGAATCATTGCTTGTCTGTTTATCAAATATACATAATACAACTATGAACCTTTTCCTTTGATTCGTACTTATTAGTACTTGCGAGAACTAGACAGCCAGAGCCAGAGTATATAACTGCGTAATATGTGAGGAGGTTCTCAAGGCCATTGGAAATATCTAGTTGTTTCCATAGTCCTCTTTCTTTATTCGTTTTGGATACATTAGTAGACCTATCGGATGAGTAGCAACAGTAAGTCTTTATGGAAGAAATAATATTGTCGACGAGAGTTATTGAATCTTCTGGACTGCCGGAGAAGTCTGAATTATTTTATTCTTTGAAAAAGTAGTTTTTCTCTATTTAGCAGTTAAGTTGTTTAGTGTTTTTTTAGATATTTCCTATTATTTGTAAATAAAATTATGACAGTCTTGCTTGAATAGACTATAAGTTCTTTTGCATCTTAAATAACTTCACGTATCCAAGGTTATTGTCCAGCTTTTTCCGATGCTATGATGAAAAAACAAGGGGTAGACTATCTAATCGTTAGTCAATAAAAAAATAATCAGAATCGCAGATTTCTAATTTCTAATTTATAATAGCATCCCTTGGGAAAAGTCTTTCCGATATTGATGAAAAATCTACACACATTTCGTTCTAAAGGGAATATGACCTATTGAATAAATATCTCATTAAATATAGCTTTCAAGTATGGGGCAATGTAGAATGTAGACCTGGGGTTTCAAGAACATGATTCCATGTATTTTCAAATAAAATAATATTTCTTTAAGTTTTTTAGTTTTAAAATTATTTTCCTTTAAATTATATGATTCGATACCCACATAGTATCTATAAACAGAGCCAAAATAAAATTTTTATTCGTCAAAATTTTTCTATCAAAACACCTCATATACTAATCTTAATTCCCTAGCCTTAATTGGTAACTTATTGGCATCGCATAGCTCACTAAATGGATTTCTAGTTATTAGTAGTATTCTATCTGGTGTCCTCTGTGATCTTTTTTTAATTTCCGTTGGAGTCGAAACTGTTTTGGAAAATAGTTTAAAATCATTAAATCGAATTCCTAAAATTGATTTTATTTAAATAACTCAACAACTTTTGGCTTGTTCTGCTAAATAACCCTGTTATATTATTTTAATCAAATTACCAAGTAATGAAATAAAAGTTTTTACCTGTTCTTTAAGAATCTCCTAAAACTTATTTTAATTTTTTTAAAGGTGTCAAGCAATTTATTTAAATTATACTTAATATAATTTTCTTATTCTAATGTTTTATCCTAAAGATTTTAATAATTATATCACAAGAATTATCCGTAAAATCTCTTCTATAGAAATTATTGAAAACCGTCTATATATCTTTTGAAAACAAATAAGATAAATTTTGGCCGATTTGGTATTAAAGCTCCTATAAAAATATTTTACTTACCTCGGATAATTGATCTTTAAATCCATTAAAATCCACATAGTTAAAAATACTTGAATGATCAAAGTTTAAAACAAAATTTCCGTCCATCTTATTTTCACAATTTTTTCCATAAAATCCCTTAAAGCAATGACAAACATAATTGTTATCCAATGAAGAACAGCTTCCACCATTTCGACAAGGTTTATTTTCACAGGAGTTTATGAGAATACTACAATTGTCTCCAAAATATCCCCACGGACATTCACATCTTCAAAAGTTCAAATTAAAATTCTAATAGGTTTTACTTATATTGTGCAGATACCTGTAACTTAATCTATTGGTGTAATTACTTTCCAAATTAATGCATATTTGATTTTCATTGCAGGGTTGAAAATCACAAGGTAAATAAGAGCATCTGCGACCAATAAACCCATTTTTACATAAGCAAGTAAAAGTAGTATTTGCTTCTATACATTCGCCATCATTTTCACATAAATTATCTCTACAGTAGTATAATTGTATATCGCATAATTTTCCTCCAGTACCTAAAAATGTAAGTAACTATACGACTTACTTATGAACAGGATAATAAAAAATGGATTTTTTTCGTTTCCCAAACTGTTTTATAAAAGGTCACTTTTGAATATTTATGCTATATTTAATATGGAATCAAAGTGATTTGATTAAATTTCAATCAGCTTCCCTTCACTTAGCTGTTTATTACACACCTTTTGGACAAAGACATATTTTTTCATCTTCGCTAGTTTCCACACAAGTTCCATTATTCACACAAGGTAAATCACAGTCATTTTTAACTTCCGAACAATTTTTTCCGTAATATTCTTCAGAACAAATGCAACTATATCCGTACAAATGTTCTAAGCAAGTACCATTGTTTTGACAAGGATTTGAAGCACACATTCCTATTTTAATATCGCATAGTGTACCTGGAAAATAACAAAATGTTATTATTTAAAGCATCAGAGAAAAAAAAATACCTGAATAAAAATTATCACATTCACAACTGAAAGAAAATTCATCTTCTAAAATGCAGTCGCCGTGTAGACACGTTTCATTTTTTAAACACAAATCTTCTGTTGTTTTTCCACATTCGTTTAAATCGATTGCTCCTCTGTAATATGTGGAAGTACCTTCCGGACATTTTAGGCATATTGATTGCCCAAAGTTACTTTGATAAGATCCTATTGGGCAAGAACTACAATATGGTCTTAGACTCAATCGCTCTACCACTGCATTAGGGTGATTTTTGGGATGTCTTATTTTCTTTTTTCGTGCAAATGTTCCTGGAGGACATTCCTCTAAAATTTAATTTGATTAAAATTTTGAAAAAAAATACTATATACGTTTGAAACGAATATTTTTTTCAAAATGTATAACTTTTTTAAATACCTAGGTATAAAAGTCTTTTTTCCTGGGGAAAAGAAGCACTTGAAATTTCAAACAAAATGCATGTTTAAACCGTGGAAGCAAAAGAGAGGAAAATATAAATATAAACAAAATATCCAAAAAATTAACCATTTTTGACAATTTGGTTTACTATATTTAATTTTTTAGCAACTTATAAAAAATAAGAAGAAAAAAAATGTTCTAAATGGTGTCTCAGACCACATGTATCGCCCCTTTATTTCGAAAACACCATTATCGAATCATGCTCGTAAAAAAAATTAGCAAGAAAGTGAGTAATTCGTAAATTCGGAAAATAACCAGAAGTACCCGAAACCCGAAGAAACTTGACAACCTAGGCCGAATGTGGTATTGTTGGAAATGTCTTTTAAAAAGAAACATCTTTATTAAAATATTAAACGAAAAAATAATGTTAAGAAATGAGAAATGAGAAATGGTCTCTTAATTATGGAAAAATGAAAACACTACCATCAACTGAAATGGATGAAATTAGATGAGGTAACTACGATTTTTAAAATATATCCTATTATAGTTGCCTCAAATCTCGCCAATTGTGGATGATGGTAGTGTTTTCATTTTTTCTTAATT
This sequence comes from Stenus bimaculatus, assembly GCA_963971135.1. Classification (NCBI taxonomy): domain Eukaryota; kingdom Metazoa; phylum Arthropoda; class Insecta; order Coleoptera; family Staphylinidae; genus Stenus; species Stenus bimaculatus. Next base: position 54,517,726 of record OZ020180.1, on the reverse strand, counting down.
AAAGACACCACTTTTCAGTTATTTACAATTATTTTTCGTTTAATATACATATGTAAGTAATATTCATATGTTTAAAATGTACCTATTAATTATGCAAGATATTAAAATAGTATATTTTTATTAGGAGTAAAATCTTCTTTTTTCAATGACTATTGTATAAATGGGTACATTATGAACACGTTTCTAGATAAGCAATGATAGCTATTACTCACACCCGTGAGTTTTGGTTACCGGTAACAGAAATGACTTGATACGGCCTATCAAGCATCACAGAACCAAAAACATTATTTTGGTCTGGGATACCCTGTATGTTCATTTAAAACGTGGTTTTGGAGTTTTTTTTAAATTAATTGTTCAATATTTTGATATATAGCATTTTTCAGGATAGAGGGTAAGTACAATTTATTCAATAAGTTTAATGCTTTAAGAAATTTTGCTTTAAGTGAATCACTTACCCAAACAATCTTCAAAAGATTTAGCATGCAACTTTTTTGTAGAAAAATGTTCAGGACATGACAAACAGGATGTTTGGCCCATTTTATCATTAAAGAATCCTATTCTGCAACTTTGACATAAATTGGAAGAAGTATTATGAAATGTGCCTTCTGGACAACTTACTAAAATGTTTAAACCGTTAAAATTATTCTCAAAATGGTAGTAAATATAATTACTGCATTTAAGTTTTTTATTAAACATTCCTCCCGGACACAATATAAGGGGTTCATCTAATTGCAAATTAATTTTCTTTCCATGAATTTTTTTCTTGTGTAAAACCTTTTTTATGTCAATTTTTTTAGATGAATTTGTTTGCTTTTTGCTTTTAAGGTTTAAGTCAAATTTAACTTTTAATTTCTTTTTTCTTTTCATGTTTTTCGATACATTAATTGCCCGTTTTTTTATTATATTAGTGGATTCCTCTTCTTCATCCAAACTATATTCGCATTTGCTTTCTGTTGTGATACTACAATTAAAATCGGAACAAATTTCTTTATTGTCATCTTCTAATAATATTTTAGATACTTCATTGACTATCTAAAAGTTAAAAACATCGAGTTAAATGTTTTTATCGTATGTAAATATTGCATTCTTACCTCATTTATTTGGGTATTATTATCGCAAATTTCAGTTGAATCTACATCTAGTTCAATTGTTCCAGTTTGGTTTATTTCCAAGGGTATTTTAGTAACTAAAATAATAAATTGGTAAATTCAAAATGATTAAAAACTTTATTTATATTCTTATTAAAACAATAATGATAAAATGTTAAATGAGCTTACTAGATAAATATTATAACTATAAAAAGCTTTTGTATGAGAGACACCTAAGAATATCCTGTAATTATTATTATTTCGGTACGTGAATTCAATATATTCTTTTTTTGTCTTTCTCATAAAATAGTAAGTAACCTTCAAAAAGCTATATGTATATTTTATGGGGGTACCGATTTGGAAGGAAAGTGGCTATAACTTTTTTTTTAATTCACAAAACTTTTTCAAAGATAGACATTAATTTGAGTTTTGACGACTAATACATAAATTGTTTTTTAATATTATTTTAATAAAATCAGAAATAGAGAAAGGTATACCTGTACAATCTGCAAAATAATAATTGGAAGAAATACGGTCTACTTTCCATGTTGGTGAAGTATGCTCACATATTAGGGCTGTTCCGTTATTTTCAGAAGTAATTTGTTCATCTTCTATGGGTAGCGCGTATCCATCCTGGCAAGTTATAATACACTGACTTCCATTTTCTAAAGACTTGCATTCTAAATTACCATGTGCTGGTGTAGGTAAATCTTCACAGATTGATTCTGAAAATTGTGAAACCATTCATATGTAATACCTATTAAGGAAGATAATCGCTTGATTTTAAAATTCGTTTGATGCTTTTTGGTTTTCGATCATAATTTTTTTCTAAAGCCTCTTTAAATTTTTCTTTGTTGTACATCATCTTTTACGGACAAAGTCCGCTAAACGGGCACTACCCGGGCATTGTCGACATTGCCCACCTTCATTGGGCAATATATATCTATAAAGATCAATCTATAGCGGACTTTGCCCAAATTGAGGTGGACATTGTTGTGCCTTTTATGCATAAGCCAAATCACAAGTTCCATCCTCTTTGTATTCCCGATTATTATTTAAATTTAGCGACTATCTTCTTAACTTAAGAGGATAGAGAGTCAAATTAAATTGCAGCGAATTTAGCGGTTTATTTTGCAAGGATTGTACCAATATGGGTACAGATACAAAAAAAAAGAAAAATTGAATATGAAAGTAGAATGATTTCTTAAGGGCCGTAGAAAGCGATATTTTTTGTATTTTAAGTTTAAACACCCCATAATAAAATCTCCAATAATGCAAAATAATTGAGTATTTAACGTTCCATTTTCACAGCTAAAATGTTATCATTTTAAAATTTTCTTCTTCGAGGGCCCTAGAATATACTATTATATTTAACTAATGCAAAAAGATAACTTTAAAACATGTCAAAGATGCGGATGTAATTTGTGTAAAATGATACCCATTTTTACAGTAAAATTTACTGATATTCGCTTCAAAGTTTAAAGAATTTGTTTGTTAATAATAGATTCTTTTTTCCATTGTTTGGGACATCATTTTAGGAGTAAATAAAGTCTGCTAACTTGCGGGGATTAGATACTAATATTTCTTGTCACATTTGACTCTCTATCGCCTTAAGAAGATAGGTATCTGGTATCTTAAGGCGATAGTCGGCAAATGCGAGCGCTTGATTTTGAAATTCGCTTGATATTTGGGGTTTTGCTCATAATTTTTTTTCTATTGAAGCTTTTTTAAAATTTCTTTTTTTGGTACACAGAAGAGTCTTGTGGCTACCAATTTCTTCTGGTTTTGTTTTTGTAAGTCACACCAAATACTCATACGACAGCAGTAAAATTGGCACTTTTAAAAAAACCTGGTCCTAGAAAATACCATTTTTCTTTAACAAGGGACCTTCAAATTGAGATTTGTAAAATTTTCTCTTATCTAAATACACAACTTCACAAACGTGTTATTCTGTTTTTCCGATTATATCGAGTATAAGGTTTAAAACAGCAAGCAAAACTTGCTCATTTTTAGGTCAGATTTGATTGTCTATAAATCTAAAAATTCAATAAAAAATACAAAAACAAAATAATAGACATGTTATGCCAAGTATTAATGAACTACTACAAAAAAAAAACAGAATTTCATTTACTGGTTTGTCTAAAAAATGGTATTCCGTAGAGTCACATTTTACGCTCATAAAATTTCGCCGACTATCGTCTTAAGTATAAAAGTTTCTACCCTAAATTTACAACATATCTGATGTGTTCTTCCCATTTTTAGTTTTAGTTTCTACTGTTTAGGTAAGGTTTTTATTTACGGTACACAATGTGACTAACGATTAATCGTTAGCAAAATGATTGTAAATTTGTAATAACAGAACCTAAGTAAGAATGATATTTTATATTTTTAACATTTACCTTGAACAGTAATGTTGATCGAACAAATATTTGTATTATTTGATATATCAGTTGCTGTATAAACAACATTTGTAGTTCCAATTTCAAAAACACCAAAATCATGTGATTTGTGGATCTACAAGTATAAATATAAAATATTAATGAGAAGCCTTATTTATTTTAGAAAAGAAATTACTTACAAAAACATTTTGTGAGTTATCAAATATCACTGGTTCATCCCAAGTTATATTTGCAACTTGTCCTTTGGAAATTAAAAACGAAGGTGGATCGATGCACTCTTCTATTATTGGAGGTTCATCATCTAAACCATGCAATTAATATAAAATAACATAATATATTTACATTTTTAGAAAGTACCTATATTAGGTATAAAAGCTTTACGTTAAATTTACAGGGAGTGATCAAATTTCATAGTAAAAAAAGTAGGGGTCTACGTTGTTTAGATTTGCAGTCACCGATATTTTAGATAAATCAAACTTAACTCAAAATATAATTGGTTTATTTTATTTTATTTTTTATTTTAAGTGTGTATAAATGGCCGTTAAAGGAGAGTATAGTTGGACCGGGCAACAAACAGGAATTCCAACCTAACTGACATTTAATGATTTAATCAAATCACCTGAATTTTCCTACTCATGCTGGAGAGTTGTATTAGTAGTAGTCCTTACTACAACCCTCCAACATTTTAATTTCAGTTAGGTTGGAATTCCTGTTTGCTGGCCGGTTTGCTGTATTTGAAGGAAAATTACTAGAAACTCAAAATTTTCAGAAATTTCCAGACCTAATAATGTAGTTTCAGAAGATTTAGACTTGGACCAAGCTTAAGTGTTGCTTTAAAAAATAAATCAAGTTATAGAGCGCTGCAAATTTTAATTCCTAATAAATCTCATGTAAGATTTTTTGTAAGAAATATTACCGTCTAAGACAGTCTTAAGAAAATATTTTTTGGTAGTGAAAAAATACCTTCAATTTGTACCGAAAAACTACAGTTTCCAATATTTCCTGATGCATCTTGAGCAAAATACACAACGGTTGTATTTCCAATTTTAAATTTAAATGATTTTTCTTTTTTTATAGCAGGTTTACTCCAAAGTGTAACATTTAAATTGGAATTATCTAAAATTACAACAAAATAAATTAATTACATGCAACAAAAATATTATACATGTTGTATTATAATATGTAGAACAAAATTAGTCAATAAGTAAGGCATAGTAAAAGTAAATTAATTTTAATAGCCAATTCTTGAATATTCTACATTTGTAGCATAATTTTTTTTCAAAAAAACATAGTCATTTTTTATCCCTACCTGTTGGAGAAGGAGGTTCCCAACTGACATAACCATATGGTTTTCCTTTCAAAGTTTTTCCTTTTATATCCTGAGGACACTTTAATTTTGGTTTAGTTACATCTAAAATAAATATAATAAGATTTGAGTAAATCTTTGGGATATTTTTAGTTTTTAGCATAAATATTTTTTACAGCAAATAAACTTGACTTTCTTGGAATTCCATAAACATTTACCTTTACAAAATATTTCCTCTTGTGAGTTCCAAGCCCCATGCTGCCCAGAACAAATTTTCTGCTTTGGTCCTACAACTTCAAACCCATTTTGGCAAGTGAAATTACAGACTTTTCCATATGATTGTTTTCCACTAAAGCAAGACTTTGGTTCAATAGATCCAAAATTAATCTTAGACAATTTATTACATTTAATTTCTAAAACACTAAAATTAATCTTTCATGATGTTTTACTAAGAAAATCGTACGTTTACAAGAACTTCTTAAACCATCCCATTGCGCTAGGGGTAAACATGTTCTATGAGTAGAACCTATCAATGTGTACCCTTCTTCACAAGTAAAATTACAAACGGTATCAACGGGAAGATATGTATCAATTGTAAAATCTTCCCCAAGTTCAAAGTGTTTGCACGACATAACCCCATGAGAAGGGGTATGTAATTTGTTACATGTTTTCACTAAGATGAAAAAGCATTAATTACTAGTGCCCAATTTTCTTTAATGGTGAATTTATAATACCTTCACAAGAAGGTGTAGTTCCACTCCAAGTTGCGTTTGGTTGACATAATCTAATACTACTTCCGGTTAGTGTGTAACCAACATTACAACGAACTCCACATGCTGTATTCAGGACGTTTCCACATTCTTTTTGTTTCACAAAGTATCCATGATCTGGTGCAGTTATTTTAGGACACTTAATAACTAAAAGGAAGAAGATACGGTGATTTAAAATTTTCTAATTTTCAAAGAATGTTAGCCAAAATTTTGGACCAATTTTGAATTCAGCCCACCAAAAGCAATTTATGATTTTCTAATTCCGGAATTGTCCTGAGATGTATTATATCAATTCACGAAACCTCGAAATTATATAAATAGACCAAGATAAAATGAGGATTGTAACCCAGCATGAAAACGGTTTTAGTAGTTTTTCTAAAAATATGTAGCGCGCTACTAGTCAAATATGGCTTAATAATCTATAAACCAAAGTCGTTCAAAATTGCTGTACAGGATCATCAGTTACTGGTTTTTTAATGTTATAATTAAATTGGCAAAATTTGAAAATGGTATCAAGCTAATATTAAAGTACTATCTAACCCAATCTACCTTTTTTAGTTTTAAATTACCTTCGCATTGGTTATCCTCTGTCGGTTGGTATCCATTTTTACAAATACAACTTTTGATTCCTATGGCAGGTGGATGAGTTACATGATGTACATCAGGACATGGAATGCACAAATTTGGGCCGTTGGAATAACTTCCTGAAGGACAGCCTAAATAAAGTCGATTTAAAATCATAGTAATAAACTTATAGTTGTATCTTACTTGAGCAGGAATTTATTAATCCAGAGCCATAATACCCAGGAGCACATAGACAACTGTAATGACCAGTTGTTGTTCCGCAAGTACACAAAGCATTATCATCACAACAGTTTTCATCATCACACAAAATTTTGCAAGGATAATTTGAGCCTAGGGGGATATAGTCTCCACTTTGAAGATCTTTATATAATATACACAAAAAGACGTAGTTTATTAAATTTTATTAAATTTTAAATATTGCATATTATCTTACCTACATGTAAAGCTCTTCTTGCTAAACTTTCAAATTCTTCAAAACTATCCAATAAATAGCTATAATGCTCTCCAGGCCTGCTAGAAAGCTCATAAAGTTCATAATAATTTCCATTGATAACTCCTATGGTAAAAATGATAACCTCCTCTGATTTTAGTTCATTTGCGATTGGAATTGGATCTCCACCATTAGAAAATCCATCTGTTATTAGTAAAAGTACTTTTTGACTAGAAGTTCGACTCTCGTTAAAAATTTCCTGGAAATTTACATCAATTTTTAGTATTTTTATTTAATTTATTTTATAAGGAGTTCCTAAATTCGATTTCAAGATAAAAAGTAAGAATAGTTTTTGTTCTTTAAAATGCTTCATTTTTAAAATAATTCCAATTTAAAATCTTATTGATTCTTATGATCATTTTCAGATTTTCAACAATAATTTCCTCAAATTCTCTTTTATCGTTTTATAAAAAGGGTCCAATGGTGTAAAAACTGAAGAAGATGAAGAAAATAATCAATATTTTGATGACTCCTGGCTTTGAAACAAAGTTAGATTATAAGATAAAGTAAGTAGTGATTAGTTTCACTTCGGATTACCGATCGGTACCTTCGGTAGTGGGGGCCCAATTTCTAACTCAAAAATCGACATAACTGTTCGATGGTTTCAAGGAGAACGTTCTGGCAAAACGGGCTAACCAAAGTCCATAAATGCTTCAGAAAAAACTGATGAGGTATTTGTATCCTTAATTGAATATTCTCAAAATTTCATAATTACATATTAAACCCTGCTAAGTTACTTACATGAAATAGGAAAAGTTTATCAAGTTCATGAACTTTTAAAAGATAACTTCGATAAAAGCGTTCCATTCTATGAAAAAATACAGGAAAAGTGTGACGCTGATAGAAATTTTCTTTCCAATGTAAATGTGTCCTATGTCCTGATGTTTTGATGTGATTAATAATGTATGATTTCGGCGAGATTATGCCCCGTCATAGAGCCAGACTGCAGACAATTTTTTTTTAAATGCTGGAGAATTGACAGAAGTCGAATGATTAATGCGATCTCTTGATTTAACTCGCAATGTGGAATAACACAATTCCACAAAGCTCTTGAAACCTTATTTGTTTAGGGAGGATGGTTTCCAAATTAATATTTGCTCATGATTAGCTTACCTGAGCTTTTTGAAAAGCCCCCAAGGTGAATGTTCCTCCACCTGTATATTCAATATTTTTAATATTATTATTAAGTAACAAGCACTTATTGTTTTCTTCCTGTGGTTTTGATATTTCGTCAACGTTGACAATCTATAACATTGAAAAGTTATAAATTTATTTTATACTTCGGTTAGTCTGTTACAATACTATCTTGCGAGCTAAACGTTATAATAGCCACTCTTGTATGGTTAAAATCCACAGTAACGTCACTTAAAAATTTCTTAACGAATTTTAGCTCACTTTGGAAATTGTGTTGACCAACACTTGATGAGGCATCAATTAGAAATATTAAGTCCAAAGAACCGTGCAGTTTCAGTTTATCTATGTTTCGTTTGAAAACAGCACCTACAATGTTATTGAATTAATTAAAAATAAATTTAAAAAAATGTATCAACCAATTAATAGTAAATTATATACACATGTATAGACTGCTAAAACTTAAGTTTTGGCTTAGAACCTTATATTATATTTTACACTTTTTTAATATTTAAATATTATTGTATTTTACCTAGTATGTCCACTTTTGATTTAAAAATTGTATTCTCAAACTTCTTCCGTTCTAATTTATAACCATTTATTTTTTTGCTACCAAAATTAAAAAAATCACTATAATCACTGAAGACGTCTGTTTCATATTTCTCGGCACTTATTAATGTTACAACGAAAATTAACAGATATTTAAAATTCATCTTAGAGACCTAATTAGATGCATTTCTTATAATTGAAATAACCTCGACTGGTTGGTCTGTAAGATCATTGTTTATATTACACCGTGCCGTCTATTTTCGGTTCAAATACGTCTAAGAGATTTATATTCGGTCTTACGCCAAAATAGACCATAAAATGTTATTTATAACAACGATACATTACATTAAACTGTCATTTTTTATGAATTTAATAATACTCTTGGCTTGTTACTTTTTGATTCAGCTCTATTAGTTATTTAAGTTAATTAACAAAATATAAAGCATGTAAAATTTAGAGTATTCGCATACAATTTCACACAACGTACCTTCGGAAATTATTTTTTTTGTGCATGTAGAAATACTTCAAGAAGAATAAAGTGCGATTGGTAAATATCAATGTCTCAATTTGTTTATTCATACCAGGTTTTCTTGGGCCCTTGAGCAAATGCTCAGCAGTATTAATGTCAGTTTATATTTTCGGAAATACTTATTATAGTAGTATTTCTTTTTGTATTTTTCTATTATTATTGCCATTGATAATGTCAAGATAACTTGACGAAAACGTTTTAATTTTTAGATGGGTTTGACACATATTAATTCATAAATAATCCTTTGTTTTCAACCAAAACCAACATTTTTAGAACCAATCATAAGTGGTACTGATTAAGCTGGCCTTATTTTAATCAAGGACAAAAATTAGCAAATTAATATATTTTTATATTTGTTTATTTGTACATCTAGAACTTTCTGGCGATCAGAGACCCAGAAGATTTGTATCCAGACGTGGTTTATGTATTGAAATTGGCGGACCATAAGGTAGTAGATGAAACGGGCGTGCTACCACTTCATCGACAGTCCATTTCATAGTAGACACTACTATTTCGTCGACTACGGTTTCATCGACATGGCCTTTACATCGACCAAAACGTTTCATCGACATGGCCAATTCATCGACACATACGTTTCATCGTCATTACCTTTTCATCGACAATAACCATTTCGTCGACACTACCTTTTCATCGACAAGGACGTTTCATCGATACTAATACACCGACGTTTCCTTTTCAAAGAAATGGGTTGTCGATTAAAAGGTACTGTCGATGAAACGGTTGTCGGTGAAAAGGTAATGTAGATGAAAAAGTAGTGTCGATGAAACGTCCTTGTCGAAGAAAAGGTTTGTCGATGGGAAGGTAGTGTCGAAGTAACGGTTGTCGATAAGAAGGTACTATCGATGAAACGTCCTTGTAGATGAAAAAGCAGTAGTCGTTGATGAAAAGGTAGTGTTGATGAAAAGGCATTATCGATGAAAAAGGAGTGTCGATGAAACGACCTTGTTGAAGAAAAGGTTTATTGATGAAAAGGTAATGTCGATGAAACGTCTGGGTTGATGAATTCGACATGTCGATGAAACGTCTGTGTCGATGAAACGGTCGTGTCGATGAAGCGGACTGTCGATGAAATTGCATTCAATGAAAAGGCTATGTATGTCGATGAAAGAGTATTGTTGATGAAACGGTACACAGCCGTTGAAACGACATTGTAGAAAAAATGATAATGTCGATGAAATTGTATATCGCTGAATAGGTAGTTCCGATGACACTGTTGATGGTGAAAAGGTAATGTCGTTGAAACGTCTGTGTCGATGAAAGAGTAGTGTCGATGAAACGTCCTTGTCGAAGAAAAGGTTTGTTGATGAAAAGGTAGTGTCAACACTACCTCATCAATGAAAAGGCAATGTCGATGAAAAAGGAGTGTCGAAGAAACGACCTTGTCAAAGAAAAGGTTTATCGATGAAAAGGTAATGTCGATGAAACGTCTGGGTTGATGAATTGGCCATGTCGATGAAACGTCTATGTCGATGAAATTGCATTCGATGAAAAGGCTATGTATGTCGATGAAAAAGTATTGTTGATGAAAGGTAAGTATATTAGAAATTACAGATTCGGTTAAATTGGTGCAGTTTTCTATACTCTTTTGCATGTTATCAAAAATTCTAGGTCATTCCGAAAATTAACGGAGTATGTACCAAAAAAATAAGTTCTTGAAAAATTTATTAATTCGTTACTAAGTACAAAAATTTCAAAAAAAATCGTATAAAAGTTATTTGTTTCATTAATATTTACAAATGAAGTAAAAATTCGAAAGATAAAAAGATTTATTAAAAAAAACCGTTCTTGAAAATAAATGAGGTTTTCGAATTTGGGTAAAATTTAGTGGAATTGAATTTTTTTTCAAAACTTATTGGCTTTTTCTTTCGATAATTAATGGTTTAAATTTATATTGACCAGTAGCTTTAGTACGTAACCTGCTAAAAAGGAATTGAAATGACTCGTTCACTTTATGGATAGTTCACATAATAGGGAGGGCCCGCGCCAACCCAGTGTTCCTGTGTGCGAAAAACACGGGAGACGGGAGGCCAATTTTTTGGGGCGGTCAAAAGTAAAAACGGAAAAAAGGAAAAAAATAGAAAACTGCATGCTGCCATATGCAGTTATTCGAAACGAAAACAGAAATCAAATGCATAGTTTCCTTGATATTTTCATTCAAAAATCAGTGAGTTTTTGGTTCACTTTTGTACATTTTCTTTTAGTTAATACACTGTATGTAAACAGAAAAAACTCGAATATAATTCAAAACCTGGTAATTAATTGAGTGAGAGAGCGGCAGAAATGTATTAGGAACTTTTACTTTTTAAGACTGTAGGAAAATATTTCAAAATTCAATAAAAGTGGTTTCACTATTTTTTATTAAAATTTTCTTGTAAGTTTAATAAATATTTTTTTGGATTGAACTCGAGGTTGAGTTGTAAGCTAACTTTCAAGAGTTGTCAGGAAACTCTTCCAAATACAAAATTTACAATTATTTTTGATTAATATAATTAATAACTATTAACACGTTCACGCCGGCGCGTACCACCGGTGGCCCGCACTAGACTGTCTCATCGGGCGGCGCGTATCACCGGTGGCCCACACTAGACTGCCTCATCGGGCGGCGCGTACCACCGGTGGCCCGCACTAGACTGTCTCATCGGGCGGCGCGTACCATCGGTGGCCCGCACTAGTCTGTCTCATCGGGCGGTGCGTACCATCGGTGGTACGTATTTGATTGTGTTAAAAGAATGAAAATTTTACGCAAATTCATCAAAAACATTTATTTTTAAGCATAATTAATAACGTATAATATACATAACTTTTGTTCAATAACATAAACATAATAATTCGGTATTATAAATACATATAACTCTAATTCCATAAAAAATAACATAAAAATTCAATATTATTTATTTTATAACTTCATTATTCATTATTTATTGTTTTTTGTGTAATTTGTTAAAACATTTCAAGCAAAGTGCTGGTTGACCTTTGCACTGCCCAAATACGACGCGTATACAGGTGCGAGCAAGCAACAATCGTGCGCCGCCAGATGACGCGCAACACGAACATGTGCACCGCCAGTTGCCGCGCAGCATGAATTATAGCGCCGTCTCACAGCGAAAAACATGAACATCGGCGCCGGCGTGAACGTGTTAATCTATGGTGGATATAATTCATTTTTTAATTTTCCAGTATTCAATTAAAGGTCCACAACAACGTAGCGGAGAGTAAATGTCATTCTGAACAACAAATTTCCTATGAACTTATATTTTTTTTCTACTCCTTAAAAAGTAATAGCAATTTTAAATCTCAAAATTTTAACGTAACCCTATTTAAAACCATTTTGTAATCATTTTTTTGATTGGAGAAATTTAAATCGTATCTCTTAGTTTAAACCAGGCCATAGTGATTAAAAGAAGCAAAGATAAAATCCAAAGCTTTAGCGAGCTTTTGGACGACCACAGTGGACGACTTACATCATTCTGCGCTTTTCATTCACATGAAAAAATAAGAGTCTGTCCTTCTAGTGTCGTCGACGACACGATCTCAACCGGCCCAAGAATAAGCCTTCAGGAGGAGTGCGTTAAACTCCGGGAGATTCTACACGGTAATACAAGGTAAAAAAAACAAAATGTTATGGAATTCTTATTAGTTTTTGAGTTATAGCCTTTTAAAAATTTAAGTAGGTTTCAGAATCTTGAGGGCCAGTTAAAACCATCGCAACTAATCTATCGTCCAAGAAAATAGTTTTGCGAGTATTGCCGACTTTAATTTTTAAAACGCTATAACGCGAAAATTAATAAAAATTACTCCGATTTCTGTCCCTTGGAAATGCGATGGGCGAATGAAACACGTAACTCTGCGAAAGAGATGACATAATTTTAGGAAAATCGTTGGCGACTACACGGAGCTTTTTAAATAATCATAACTTAATTAAAAGTTAATCGAATTGAATTTTGTAAATTAATCCCGGAAGTAAATTTAAGAGACTAGTTAATCTGGTTTTTAATGTTTTTAAATAGTTTCATAATAAGGTTGTAAATTGAGCCTAAAAGTTGCATATTTTTGGACGTTTTCAATTAAACCAAAAGGTGAAAATTAAAAAAAAATTAAAAAGTAAAAACTTTTATGGAGCTTCTTTGCAAATTATCAGCGTATCACTTATAATTGATGCGAATCCCTATAGGGCGTGCGAATTTGGGACGAAAAATTGTGAAAAATTATGAAATTAGGCATTAGTTGTGCAGCCAAATCTCAAGTTTCCTCCGTTAGATTTTCATTTTGTTCAGATTTATAAACTAAATTTATTAGGCTACAATCTAGTGTATATTCGCCTTCTGTAATCTTGCACAAAATAAATCATAGGGGTCTAAAGTTAAGCTACTTTTAGGTTTATATTTTTTTTTTTCTCCAATTGCTTCTCATGCGCTAAAATTAAGTGTAATGACTTTTATATTATCTACAAAAAATATATAAAAATGTTTTTCGCACTAGCGTATCTGGCAACACCCGTAAACCACAATATTTACCGTTTAAAAAATCACTCTTAATAAAAAAGTGGATCGCCTGCATTTTTAAAAATTATGTAGAATTATATGATATAAAAATAAAATTTATATTAATTTTATATTAAGTTTCACAAAGAAAAAATTCTTAAGAAACGAGTTCCTCGGCACCATGACTTATTATAACCCCTTAAAACTAATTGATCCAGGTGAATATCTTGAAAACTAAGTGATTTCCTAGGAAATGTCATTTAATAATGCTATGTGTTTTTAATTTTTATGGGGTTTCGTGGGGGTTTTACAGAGAGACCTTTTTTCAAATGGTAACTCATAATTTTTAATAAGCAACTTTTATTTGAAATATTTTTTTAGAAAACGTCAATTTTTCATGATATTCACCAAAGTTAAAGGAAATTTTGGAATTTTAATACAGTTTTCTAGAAAACTAAAGTAAAGAGGCAAAAAGTGGCTTTTATGATCATTCTTTTAAATAATTTAGAAAAAAATTTAACAATCCTTGCCTTAATCTAAAGGCTGTCTTATTGTTAGTCGATATGGCTAATTCTGGCACAAAATTTTTAAACAAAATATGACCATCTAAGAAGCTGTAAAACCCTTTCGCGACGGCGCTTTTTTTGTATGAACGTTTTCACTTCTGCCGTGTTGCATTATAACAAGATTCAACTGTAAAATAACTTCTTTCGCCACCCACATTTGAATGGTTTGCAATTTTAAGCAAATTCTACGCCGATCGAAAAAAAGCGTCTGCCGTATATATCGCATTTTTGCGGATCCCGTCTCGAAAGGGCTGAGCACTTTTTCATTCATAGAATAATGTTTGTTTGTCATGTTATACGCGGTATATTTTTATTATCTTCTCCGATTTTGCTCATTATAAATAACAAAATTTTGATGATGAAGATTGACGATGATTTGGGATTAAATTTGATGTTGAAAAAGACAAGGATGATTCTTATCCCAACTGATATCCGTTGGGATAAGAATCATCTTTGTCTTTTTCAACATCAACAAAATTTCGTACAAAAATATAAATAAGTAGTTTATGAGTTATCTTTCAGCCCTTAACAATCTAATTAGCATACCTTTTAAAAATAACTCTTAATGCTGATCTTGATTTCAGCTTCATAAAAATAAAATAAAATTTAAAAAATCAGGAATATTGGGAATTTTAAAATTTCGCTCGTCCTCTTGTGGCCAAAATATGAACTTTTATATTCGGTACATAGTTTATTGATCTAACGCAACTTAGTCAACAAACGATTTTTTCGTTGTACGAAAACTATCGTATAGCTTACGGACTTTTACCTCAGATATGACATCTGGTGGTCATTTATAAATTGTAAAGCTAGAAGGATTGTAATAAATAAAAACCTATTTATGTGTGGATAGTTAAAAATAATTTTTTTGGTCACAAAAACACACGGACTAACTATGTGTAACATATTACGCTCGGATTCGTATTTTAATTATCTTTCAGATGGTGTTAATAACTTTTTTATGCAAGTCCGAAAACTTATTTTATGACCCATTTAATTAAAGAGTAACGCACTGCCAATAAGTCACATTTTAATGTCAAATTTCATCATTAAAACCGCACAGACTAACTATGAGTAAGATACCCTCTCGTTTCGTATTTTAACTGTCTTTCAGGCGATGTTGATAATATTTTTTGCAAGTCTGGAAACTCGTTTTATGACGTATTTAATTAAAGCGTGAGAAGTCAAGTCAAAAATTTTATTTGCAAATTTCATCATTAAACCCGCACGAACTAACTATGAGTTACATATACCCTCAGATTCGTATTTTAGTTGTCTTTCATATTAACTTTTTATACATTAGGGAAAAATGAGTTTTTGTGTTAATTAATTATTAATGCATTTTTTAGTTTATATCGAAGAGGGCATTTTTGTTTTGAAATTTTATAGGCTAAATCGAACGGACCAATTTTGTGTTATATACCGTTTTATTCGTCTTTAAGTGTAGTATTTGGTTAGTTTTTATTTTCTAATGTTTTTATAATCCGTCTTAAAAGCACGGGTTTCGAAAGTACGCAGTTTTTTTTAATAAATTTCATTGTTTTGATGCTACTTTATTATGAATTTCTACCTAATTATAGACAGACTAACTATGAATTTGTACTGTTTTATCACTCTTGAAATGATCTTTGTGATAATGCCCTTTTCAATTAATTTGGATGCAATTTGACAGAGAAATAAGCGATAAAACTTATTGCCGGAAAAGTTATTGCCAACCTATTCCTTCATTTTTTTACAAAATTTATGTCAAAACAGCGCCATCTATATGTAGTCAAAATTCGCAATAAATTTGGAAAATAAATATTACATGTTACAACGCGACACCCAGTATGTTTTATAATTATGAGCAGAATATAGCCTCTGTGGTCTTTGGTTTATTTAATTTAGTTTCTATAGTTTATGTCAATCAGCTGTCTATTTCAGACAGAAGGCAATTCCTTCGAATATTGAATGGTTACATAAACAGTTTTTACTGAATTATAATCATAAATGGCCACACTATTTCGAACAGGAATCACTCGTGTGATTAATAATAAATGCCTCAACACCGTTGCTAGAAATAAATATCCAAATGCTCTCACAATCAGATGTATCAGCAGCAAAGTTTTGCGAGATGCTGATCCAAATGTTAGGAACAAGCCTGCACCATGGAATTACAAAGAAAAAACATTTACCATTTTTAATTTCTTAACTGACAAGACAACTGCCCGTATGGATGAAAATTCCAAAGTAAGTTCTTTACCTTTGTAAATGAATTATTGTGTTTAATACTCAATTTAGGTTCGAAATCGTATCATTCATAGCGCCTTTGGAATTATATTAGGGACTTTGGAGGAAATCGCTCTCAATACTTCAGAGTAGCTCCAAACTACTCCGATGTCTTCCAAGAAGGTCGGAGTAAACTGCTCTGAAACAGTCCATTTTATCTCATCCCGGTCCCCTCGATTACGTCCCTAATTTTTAGTGCGAACTACTCCTGTGGAGTGCAGGTTTCGATTTGCACTCTTCAGTTGTTACGCGTTCCAAGCGCGTTTTAAATTTGACTAATTTCTAGTAACTCACTCCAGAGTAGTTAAAATTTACTTGGATAGCCCCTGTAATTGTTATATTATTTGGTCTATTAAGTTGATTACATAATTGAATTAAACTTAAAGGAATATAAATCAAAAAAGGTTGTGTTGTTGTTAGTTTAAATTGTAATTTCAAATAATAATAACTGACTTCACCTGTTAGTATTTGTTAATATTTTTAAATTATTTTATTTTAAGATTATTGTTGTTGAGGGTCCACCTGCGGCTGGTAAAACTAAACTTGCTAAAAAGCTTGCTGAAGAATTAGATATGTTGTACATGCCTGAAGCCAACTTGGATATGATTTATATTAATGATTATGGGTACGATCTCAGGAAATTGGATGAGCAGTTACCTGAATCTTGTAAATCTTTTGATATCAACAATTTTCTTTTAAATCCAAATCATAGATTATCTGCCGCCTTCCAAGTGCATCAATTTTACATTAAGTACACACAAATATTCTATTTTTATAAAGCTAAATTATTAACTATTATATTTTAGGTTCTGGCAATATATTGATGCATTGGCCCATCTTCTAAATACTGGGCAAGGTGTTATATTGGACAGATGTGTATATTCTGATTTTGTTTTTGCTGAAGCAATGAGAAGTCAAAATTATATTTCTAAACCTGCTCTGGAATATTATTATAAAAGAAAGCACAATTCGCTTCATAGCTTCTTAAGACCCCATTTGATATTATATTTGGATGTTTCAGTGGAAAAAACCTTGGAAAACATTAAGAAACGTAATATAAGCTATGAAGTTAATTCACCAGCAATGAATCCCCAGTATTTGAAAGCACTTGAACATAATTATAAACAACGATATTTAAAGGATTTTAGGTAATATCTTTTAATAATATCGATATTATTTATTTCATTTAGTTTCAATATGTTTTAAGAACACAAAACAGTTTTACGTACCAAAAAAATGTTTGTATGATACAGCTCTCTGTATCAAGACCAGGGTTCTTGACAAAGTTCAAGATTTTCTATACCTAAATAATTTCTTGAAGCTTTGATTCAAACAAAAATAGAATAATCAAACCATAACTTACCATTTTCTACTAAGAAGTACCAAAAGATAAAATTTTAAAAAAGCTTTGGTAGAAAAAATATTTAGTGACTGAATATCTACTAATAGTCCGGGAGCCAACAATAGAAAAAAAATGTATTAAATAGTACCAGTACAAACCCACAAAATTTTAATTAATAGCACACGTCGATACTAATACCATACAAATTCGATGACTAGTGGTTTTTTATGTACTCAAGAGTGTGCCACCTTTTTTATTTGCTGAAACTTGACCGAAGTATTAAAAAATGACCACTTCATCTACCTCTTTTTGAACTTTCACAAAACATAGCTCAACAATTGTGCCAGTCAATGAAGAGTGTTAAGCAAATTGATAAAAAAATGTGCTGCCACTCCCAAACTTGACAGGAGCCAAGGCAGCAACAAGAAAGTGGGAATCATTTTCAAAAACAAGCAACCACTTTTATAAGACGTCAGTAAAAATGGTTGCCTTTTTGAAAATGATTCCCACATTCGGGTTGCTGCCTCGGCTCCTGTCAGGTTTGGGGGTGGCAGCACATTTTTTTATCAATTTGCTTAAGACCGGGAAATTTTGAGCCTGAACCTTTCTCGGAGATGAAATGCGCCTAAATATTATTTTTTGGTTAAAATTTTTTTTTGCCATGTATAAATGAATATTTTACATAACCTGACATAAAATTTAGAAAAATATATTTTTAAAATAAAATTGCTTATGATTTTTTAATAGTTTAATACGATATAATAATGTTAAAAATTGTTAAGAAACTCAAAACATCATACTATTTAAATATAATGCAAATTGAAAGTTATTTTTTTATTATTTTCGAAGCTAATCGAAAAGTTCATTTTAAATGGGGAATTTAAATTTGGCGCGCTCCAAATGGATCGATACATCGATCATTCAAGCAATATAAGATAGATGGCTTATGCCATGAAAGGTTGTATCCATCAACTGCACTCTCTCTTATAGGATCATTTTGCGACCAATAAAAACGTCCGCCGTTCAAGGGAAGCAATAATCTATTCGGGATTACTGGGCTCTTCGGTTCTTGTGGTAATTTGGTAATTGGCGTTATTAAAACTATATTTATTTCTTTTGGTTATAAAAGTAATTTTTTAAATAAATTTATTTTATTTTTATAAATGTCAGTGTCGTCATTTTGCAAGGCGCTTTATTTTACACTAACATGTACTTAAAAACTTTATTATGCAGCTACAAATAAATAAGGTTACATAAAATGACTACAATCTAAATTTAATAAATCAAAAAATCAAAATCAACGGGCGCCTTAGGTGCCTAGTTTAGAATAACCTACAAAATTTTAATTACATTCATTTTAAGATCAATACAAATATGTATAAAAAAGAACAATTATAAACATAAAACAACTTTGTAATGGAACTCGGTAATAATAACTTTGATATTTCACTACACTAATTAAATGTTTAGTCTTCAGTGACAAAAATCAAAGTGACCGAATCTGAGATTTGATTTTTCTTTTATCGGACCCAACTCCCAAAATTTTAATTTAAATGCAATTACAAATTCTAAGAGTAATTAAGGGTCTTTTAAAATATCAGCTTATATTTAACCGTAAGTGGGAGTTAATTGGGTAATTACCAGGGTCAGAAAAATTCAATTGTTTGTGCGAAAAATTTTATAAAGGCATTCAAAATAAACGAGATATAAGAAATGCAATAAATATTGAAAGGGTGCATTTTTTATTTAAATGAATTTGGTCATATGGACTTATCATTAGGTCTACTATCTCCAGCTAAGCGTTGTCGGTCGAATTTTAAGAAACCCTGTATATTTATCTTTTTTTAATTATCCCCCCTAGATCAGTTGGCTGGAAACGCCACTGTATACCGTGATTAATATAAACGAAACATGAGTCACCTCTATAATTTCTTTGTTTATAAAAATAAAAATTTGAAATGTTGTATAGTTCAAGAAAACACATTTTATGCACTATTTTTTTTAATATCACCTCCGGCTTTACTGGAAATAACATCAACTTTGTTTTTTTAAATGCAACATACCATTTTTATGTATATAGTTTAAAACAATTTTAGAAAAGTTTGTGATGTTGTTTTAAATATCTTTGAAAATTAAAAAAAAATAAAGAATGTTTTTTTTTTCATCCGAAGTTGATAACGGCTACGTTGCGTATCCTCGACTCGACTTAAAGGGATAATTAGGGTCCTTGCGAAGAAAAAATTCCAGGGATTAGAGTACCTAATTATAATAATTATTATAATTACATCCGGGGGTGACCTTCAATCTCCTGGCCAAGGTCATGGCACTATTCGTAATTAATTCGCCACAAAGAATAATACAACTTTTATTTAAAACATTTTTCTTAAAAATGCTTCATTTAAAAAATAAACGGACGTTGCCGAACTTTTTGTACATCCTGTATGTATACATAATAGTATAATAATCGAAATTACATGATATTAGAACCGCCCCATTTTAGATAGAGGATATTTTTTCGATTACTGATTCCCCAAATAGGTAGGGTAAACTTCAAATTTATCTATTAATTAGTTGTTGTTGATAAAATAAATTGAAATAATTATAAAATAATAAATACAGGTGGGGTTTCACGAAGTAAGGGGTGGCGGTTGGATTTTTAAAAAATCTATTTCAAAGACGACTCAATAAATTTTATAAAAATAATTTATTTTACGTATTTTTAGCATATAAGAATAGTTTTTGTAAGATAGGATTTCCTTACATTCTTTACAAAAAAAACCAAAATTGCTTTCATAAAAAAAAAATGACGTGAATGACCCTGCTAGTTTTATTTACACCAGGTATACTAAAATATTGGTAAATTAAATTTTTATAAAACAAAAGAGAAAAGGACACAATATAAATAATAAGGTATCATATTTCCTTTTGCGAAGAATATGGCATAGTTTTGGGTAGTAAGTAGTAAATTACATAAATGTAACAATTGGAGTACTTTCTTATTTTTATAATGAGGGCGGGGTCTCCTAAGCAAAGAATGGAGGTGGCTCTACAGCTAGAATGATGTAAATGTGGTAGGGGTTGGCCAAACCGTATATTCGAGCGACTCCGGTAAAAATTTATTTTAATTCGGAAATAATAATAGCGGTGCCCTCTTCAGTGCCTCGGTGCCTAGACACGGAACTTTCCTCCTCTTAACACTCTTCATCGACTGGTACCAGACTAAAGTAAGAATTTTACATTCATTTGCAATTTTTGTTATTTATGTACAGTGGCGCACCCAGAAATCTTTCTAAGGGTGGCCCATTATTTATTTTTTCAGGTTATACTTATTCAAAAGTGTAAAATATGATAAAACTAGTTTTACAGTAGGTATTAGAATATTTAGGGTTTCCTAAAGGCCATTTAAACGAAGAAAATAAATATTTATTTTAAAATATATATACATATAAAACAAAAAATAAATACAAAATTTCTAAATAAAACAAACAGAAACAAGCACATAAAAATCAAATGCTAAATTCCAATCGTCTTGGTTTTAGACTCATGAAGTGGAGAACCTCTTCGGGTGAAACACTTTGATCATATATATTCAATAACGCTAATCCATTAAACCTTTGTGAGGATAAAACTCTTCGTCACAAAGACTATACAGGGTGGTCGAGCTAAAGTGAATAGTTGAAATATCTCAAAAAGTAAGAGTTTTAGAAAAAAAACGTTTCAAATAAAAATTATTTGGTCTTAAAGGAGCCACAGAATGAGATCAGTTAGTTTTCACCTGGAGGATTCTTCATAGTCATTCTAACCCTAACTCAGTTTTTTCAAATGGAAACCCATATTTTGTTATTTGAATCTGAATCCAGCAAAAAAAGAAGAAATTATTGTCTAAAGCATTTTTGTTTTTAGCCTTTGGTTTTAGCACACTTTTTTTTGCTGGATTCAGATTCAAATAAAAAAATATGGGTTTCCATTTGAAAAAACTGAGTTAGGGTTAGAATAACTATGAAGAAGTCCTCCAGGTGAAAACTAACTGTTCTCATTCTGTGGCCCCTTTAAGACCAAATAATTTTTATTTGAAACGTTTTTTTCTAAAACTCTTACTTTTGGAGATATTTCGACTATTCACTTTAACTCGACCACCCTGTATAATTCGATTGCAGAAGGAATATCACTCTTAACACTTATAATTTTCATTTTCCACAATTTCAATTCTGAAGTCAACACATTTTCGTCTTCTTCAAACATTTTTTCTTGTTGCGCATAGAATTTGCATAGTTTAACAAAATCAATTTCATATGACTGAAAATCTTTGTTATTGAACAGCGATGAAAAGTTTTTTAAAATGTTGTTATGTCTTTCCAGTCTTGCAGAATTTGAATTATTAGATTGTCAAGAAAAGGTACAAATATCGTTCTTCTGTAATATTTTTCAGCTGTTGAAGCCTGAACATTATTTCGGAAAGCGAAACGTTTGGCAGACAATCTGGGAATTTTTATTTCCTCAATAGCTGAGTAAATATAGTTGTAGATACATAAATTATATATCTACAACTATATTTGTGTAATTTTGCAAAACTTCTATATTTTTATTTTTGCAACACTACGCTTATATAAATCTAGATACATGAAAAACAAAAATTGTATATAAAAGTACAAGTCTTACTTAAGTTCAGTATTTAAATATTTTTTTTATTTCCAATTCGAAACACTTTAAAAAAATTCGGGAAAGATAAAAACATCGGTTTTTCAAAAAATGACTCCCATCACCTTAAGGTTATAAATAACAGAAATCATAAGTATTGTTATCAACCACTTTTAGTAAGTTTTTATCTCTTTCCAAAATATTTATGTTTCTCTTTGGTTTGCAACTAGATAAAATTTTGCTTGAAAAGTGCTTCAGAAAGCCATAATGTTAACCGAAATAAACTTATTGTTTACATGACTTGAGCAAGCCTGCCGTGAATTCAAGCCAGAGAGATAAACAACGTCTTACACTTATTATTTAATAATTTGGCTCAACAAATTACAAAAAATAATAATGTGCTGCCAACTTATATACCGATGCAAAAAGTTGTTTAGTCCATTTTGCCTTTTAAGATTTTGGTGTAAAGACTCCATTTCTGTGTTTAGCTCAAAATTTTGAGCTAGCTCACTTTTGAGTTGAACACCTAGTTTTATCTCGTAACTTGTAAACGGAAAAAGAAATTAAAAAAAATCAGAAAGTGAAAAGTTATAGGAATCTAATAATAATATTAGGTAATAAAAAATATTTCTAAAGAACCTTATTAGAAATAAATACAATGAACAAAAAAGTAAACATTTGAATTTTTGGGGACATTGCAGCAGGTAAAGTGTGTCAATACCCCCCAAAATAGTTCATCTTGAAATTTGTTTTGAATATTTACAATTTTTTCTAAATAGGACTGCCAAAAGCAATTCAAAATTTGAGCAAATTATCATTAAAAATGTAAAATTATGTTAAATAATGAAGGAAATAATTTAACTTTGACTACCTATATTTTGAAAATGGAAATTGCCCAAAGGTAATAAATGTATCCTTCTTTTTATCTTAAAATTGATGAAAAATTAATTTCCAAAATTAGGGACGAACATTTAAAAACACCCTGTACAATTAAAAATAATAAATACAACTTTGTTTGCATGTTTATATTTATAACAATTATAGAATGCATTTTACAGTACCCATAGCCATCTGATGATTTATGATTGGAGTGAAGGTGGAGATACAGAAGTTGTGGTAGAAGATGTAGAAAGAATTGATTTCAGCCGTAGCGATGACCAGGATCCAAAACTAAAAGATTGGGACCTTCGTAATGAAGAAGGTTGGGCATGCATAAGATATGAGTTTTCTAAATCGAAACAATTCCTCTTATCTCTACTGGAAGTACCCACCACTGACGTGCCTGAATTGCTAGTTCCGGCAGAAGATTATATAATAAAAGAAAACGTGTTTTCTGAGGTATGTTTTATACAATTAAATTATAAGGCAAAATGTTTGATGGACATTTTAAAACTTAAAAGGATTTTTAAGAATTGGTATTGTAAAATATGGAATATTAGTCCGGGAGGTAGTGTCCCTTTTCAACAAGCCATTTGAGTAAAGTTTATTTTCATATCAAAAATTGTGCTCCTTTCCTCTTTTAATAATCGAGTGTTAGTTGGCTCGATCGCAGGGGATGAGATTGTCCAAATACAGGTAAACGTCGTTACGGGTTCCGTTCCGAGAGACACCGGCGTAAAATGAACACACAATTTTCGTGCTTTTTTCGCACAATGTTTGGGTTCTGAATCACTATTATCGCCCATAATGAAACTACAAATTGAATATTCTTTTAATTTTATAATAAAATAAAAAGTATTCTTAAAAACAAAACGAAAACTAACTCCCACGCCAGCACCAACCGGCTTAATTGTGAATCGGCGTAAATCGAACCGGCGTAAAACGACGTTAACCGGTAATATTTAACACCGAAAAGTAAGCACATCTAACATTTTGCCCATTATTATGGTCTTATAAAACTTCATAATTTTGTTTAATTCAAGGCTCCAGGGGAACGATTTGCCACAGGTTACAATAAACTTATGGGAGATACCAATTTGTTTTTCAAATCAAAAATGAAGAAAGATTTTCTTCCATTGAGAGAAAGAAGGTAATTTTTTTTATCAAAATGGTTGTTGATTATTTACGTTTTTTGTTTCAGAAATTTCGAAAATGAAGTATTTGCTAATTAAAAAGTAATACCTTGTAAATAAACTATTAAAACTTCTGATTAGTTATTGAACTACTATTACAGCTGATTCTTCGCTTGTGATCAATATCTAAAATATTAGTTTAATTGTACGTTAAATGCAATGAGCATATTTTTAAATTACGATTTTCAAATATTTTAAGGCATCATGCTGAGTATCTTGCTTTCTTTACTTCAACATTTTTGAAGAGCGTTATGGATTTTAAAGGTAACTCTTTGTTTTTTTACAATAATCATATTGCACTTAAAAAATGAGAATTTCTTTCCTTGTATTATTCATACAAAATATAATTATTTATCATTTTAGAGTATCTTTATTTTAGACTTTAAAACCAATTAAATTACCCAATTTAAATTAAAAACTAAAAACAACACCAAATCGCCAATACTTACACTATAAGACTGGTCGTGTATTTTATCCAAATTCTTGCAATTTTCAAGTATTCCATGTACCTATTCAAACCACGTTGCGCACTTTACCGGCGGTTTAGGTGTATAGAATTATTACGAAATACTGCGATTTGTAACGATCTCATTTTGAAGGGATTTTCGCCCGATACGCATGCGAAGAGTGGAATAGTATTATTCTTTTGGACTGCGAAAAGAGTATTGTAAAGCGTTCATTCAAGATTTTTTTAATAAGCAAATTATTAAAGGCCCTTTCACGTACCATGGTGCCGGAATCCGCATCCCGTGCGGTGATCGGATAGTCACGTTCGCAGTTGCACGCGAGCCTGTCAAAAGGAAAACAAATCCAAAATTTAGTATAGTGCGTTTTTTGTTTTTGTAAGTCAAACCAATTAGTCATACGGCAGCAGTAAAATGGGCGTTTGACAAAAAAACCTTCTCATAATGTCGCTTGCCAAAATTCTAAAAATCTAATTGAAATAATATATTGTGATAATATAATCATCCATGGTATATGTATTCAAGTTAATAGTTTTTTATAATCAAATAAATGATACTAACGTCGTCTTATTTAAAACAAAAAAAAAATATATTGTTTCCAATGCAAACAATAAGTTAATGTATAAACAAAGAGCTTGACTAATCGTATTTTGAACTTGTTGCTTGCAATGGGGAAAAATATTATTTCAATTATAGCGTTTTCGGCTTAAGTGCACTTGGTGCGAACTTGCATTGCCCCAGTTTATCATCCAGGGCACCTCTAGTGCAACTCCACCAAACCAGTGCACGTTATAAGCCGAACACCTTTTAGTGAACCGGTGCTGAATTTATCATAACTTAACAAGTCACTAAAGTCTCAAAAAAAGAATTCATGAATATGGACGACCCAAGGAATATTACTCAACAAACTCAAGAACTATATATCCATGAAACTTTTAATTTTTGGGACTTTTTTTAAAATTTTCCCAGCTTAAATGAAAAATTTATCGTCATCCGAAGAAGAGATGATAAAATATTTGGGAACATTTCCATTTTTGTAATTTTTTTTATTTTTTGAGCTTTGTTATTATCGTTATTATCTTGGAATAAGTCCGCCATATTTGCACTAAAACCAGCACGAGCTCTTGGAGCCGGTGCGAGAAAAGCTGCACTCAGTGCACAACTGGTGCACTTTTCGCTCTAAGTCGAACACTCGGCACCGAGAAAATGCGAGTTGAAATTATAAGCCGAACACCCGAAATGCACTCAGTGCAACGCAGTGCAGGCCAGTGCAAGTAAGCCGAAAACGCTATTAGTTTTATAGAATTTACGCGAACGATTTTTGCCAAACGCCCGTTATATCGGCCCTCAGGTCTACGAAAATGACTGGAGTCATTTTTTATAATCTACGGATAATTGATCAGCACATGCCGAATGTGCATTAGTGACTTCTCGCAGGGAACAATATGAAAGTGCTTATACTTATATGAAAATACAACGTCAACAAAAAGCAAACTGAGTTTGTTTTTTTCTACATGAGTTTCTGTTTTGTATCCAGTTTGTTCGTTTAGTGAAAAACCAACATATTCTCACACCCCCTAATTCGAACAGCTCAGGACAACCCCAATTTGTTAAATCCTTACATCTACAGGTAGGTAAAATTTTACAACATCATAATCATAATTTCTTGGTAACTTTTATGCAATGATACAAGAATTTTTTTTTATTTTGGTTCCTTACTATGGCTAGTAAAGAACTAAAAGCGGTGCTCTAATATTCAGTAAAGCACCATCAGTGATGACAAACGTGCTACCAACTAATCCAAAATTTCCCAACATTTAACGTGTTAATTTAAAATTGCAAAATAGTATAAAGAACTTATTTCATCAGGTTTTTTTTCTAACTCTTTATGAAACTCTTCTTCTATAATACTAAAACCGTAAGAAACGTGGAAGGTATTTTTTCTTGTATAAAGTTGAAATTTTGCAGGTGGGAAGAGGAGAAAATTTTAAGAAAAAAGTTTAATTGTCGCTTTTCGATCGGACAACCCCGAAAAAAGTTATTCCACCCCGAACGAAAAATCAAATTCATCCCCTCGGTGTCCGAAATTCACCCGGAATCGCATCAAATTTTAGTATGTTAAAGAGGGCCCGATTCTGAAGAAAGTGGACGGACCTATCTATTAAGAGGGCGGAGATATTTTGTATTTTTACCCTAAATTCAGACGTTTTTTGCGACAAATCGCGAAAATGGTAGTTTTTTTAGTCAGATTTTAAAAGTTCCGATTGCATCGTGAAGAGGGATGTCGATTCTAAGGGGGGTTCGAATTTTAAATTTTTCCAAGCACTCTAACATTCTGAAAAAAATTTTCGAAAATGGTAGATTTTTCTTGCTTTTTTTCCGGTTTTCGTCGGCGTCAACTTTGAAAAATTGCACCCCCGTCCGGTTTTAAAGGGGAGCGACGAAATTTGGCCCCTTTTATTCTCAAATCCATAGTCGTTTTTAAGTCTCCCGGCGCGACGGTGGGGCGTACGGTGCCGGCACGCCGAGTGTACAAATTTAGCGATTTCTCGGGCGGCAAAAGTGTTCAAACTGTGCGGCTTCGATAAGATCGGCAGGTGAAAAAAAATCGCGGTTTTTTTATTCCTAATATCCTAATCTACATACAATGCTTTCCCTTGAAACGAGCGCTTTTTTTGATAGCTCAATTTTTTCTGTACTTTTGGCGCCCTCAAAACTGAGGTTTGAAATTAGTGCTTTTTCGACGCCGACTTTGAAAATTCGTAACTTATGCTACTGACCATGTATAATATTCCAGTATTTTTTATTTCCTTTCTTTCTTTATTATTTATGCGAGAAAAAATCAGCAAGATTAAATTTTACTCCTGGTCTTGAAAAAAAATCCCAAGTGAAATGTTAATAAAATAGAAAAAACGCGCGCTTTGGTCGGCCCCCACTGCAGCCGTCAATTTTTAAAATTTTCTCAATTTTACATCAGATTATCAAAGAAGAAAAATATTTGTGGTGTAATGAGCATAGTGCATTTTTAAATTTTGCGCGGTTAAAAAGTTATAGCGTAAAAGTAAACATTTTGAATTTAGGGGTCGGCGGCTCCCATCGGCCTATTTTTTAACGGATTTTCATTTTTAAAAATTCTGATGAATCTATTCTTGGTATCAAAACCGCCCACGCATAGGGTTTTTTAAATTTTGAAACAACAACGAAATCTTAATTTTTTTAATATCGGTATTTAAAAAAAATGGCATTTTTATTCCAGTTTCGGTCTAATCAACCCCTCAAATTTTATTTTGCCCCCACGTAGTGTACATTTTCTGGAAGCTTTCAATGTCCACTTTATGACAAAAAAGAATCACTTCGCTATCTCTTTTCCTTATCGAGCTATGGCCCAAAATGTAGCAAAAATATGTAAAATCTCCATTTGGAGCCAAAATGGCTCTGAAATTTTCATTTTTCACATAATAATTAATATCTTCTAAACAATTAAAACCACCGGGACGATTAATAGCTTAAAATTCGCACTGTCACCTCACCCACCAAATTCCGTGAAAATTTTAAAATTGCGTCGTCCAGGCCCGTATTTGTACCAAAATTTTGCCAAAACATTGCGAATTTTTTCCAAAAAAACTGTTTAACCGATTTTAACCAAATATTTTTTAAAACGCGTCTATTTACGGTGTTTACCTTTGGTAAAAATTTAAAATCGTTAACTTTTATAGTTTTCGAGAAAAATAATAAAAATCGATTTCGATGAAAAATTTCAAGCCCGTAGCCTTAAAAATATCTCAAAAAAACTTTTTTCGAATTTTTTCAAAACCGACCCCGCAAATGAAAGATAATAGAAAATGTATTGAATGTAGGGGGTCAGTTGCCCTCTACACCGCCCAAAAAAAAATTTACACCCCAAGAACTCAAAAAATTAAAAATTTTCTAGGTAATGTACCTTAAAAAATATTGAAATTTTAATAAAATAATATCGATAATTTTTACAAACTTATCTGTACTAATTTTTGTTTCTTAATTTTAGTTATTAAGCGAGATATGAATTTTTCAAAATACACCTTTACTCATTTACCAGGATGCCATATTTTATATAAAAATTTATAACTTTGGAAGAAAAAGTTGTAGAGCCTTGAATTTTTTTTATTTTTTTCTTATTTCTTTATACTACAACCCAAATTTATTACCTTTTAAATTTTTAATTTGAAACGCTACACCCTTGTTCTTTAATATACTACTTCAGTATTCGCTTTGTACCTCTTTTCCTCTTTTGTAACAGTAGAATGGAAGGGAACATTGTGGGTTAACATCGCCTAGTTATGCCACTGATGGGGACGAAACAAAAAAAATAAAGAATTTGTACATATATCCTTGGCTTTCCTTAAGAGGATAGTCGGCGAATTTTAGCGCTGGATTTTGAAGTTCGCTTGATATTTGCGGTTTTGGTCATAATTTTTTTTTCCAGTGAAGCTTTTTTAAAATTTCTTTTTTTGGTACACAGAAGAGTCTTGTGGCTACCAATTTCTTCTTTTTTTTATTTTTGTAAGTCAATCCAAATACTCATACGGAAGCAGTAAAACGGGCTCTTTACAAAAAACGTTCGCTAAGCGGCGTTTTAGATTTTTATAAAAAACTAATTGAAATAATATGTCATTTCCAACGCTAACAATAAGTTAAGGTATAAGCGAAGAGTGTATAGACTTGTTTTTTGTTATAAAAATATTTTTAAACTTTTCACAGCGCTCCAAATATTTCTTAAAATTTTACTTAATTTTTGGAGCGCTGTGAAAAGTTTAAAAATATTTTTAAAACAAAAAACAAGTCTATACACTCTTCGCTTATACCTTAACTTATTGTTAGCGTTGGAAATGACATATTATTTCAATTAGTTTTTTATAAAAATCTAAAACGCCGCTTAGCGAACGTTTTTTGTAAAGAGCCCGTTTTACTGCTTCCGTATGAGTATTTGGATTGACTTACAAAAATAAAAAAAAGAAGAAATTTGTAGCCACAAGACTCTTCTGTGTACCAAAAAAAGAAATTTTAAAAAAGCTTCAATAGAAAAAAAATTATGAGCAAAACCCCAAATATCAAGCGAATTTCAAAATCAAGCGCTAAAATTCGCCGACTATCCTCTTAAGATGTCTCAATGCCAAATGCGTTTTTCTAATGTAAACAAACAGTTGTTTTCTTTATAATTTTTTTGTTTGCAGATAAATTCAAAAAAACTGAACATACTTGCAAAGCTATTAATGTGACTAATGATAAAAAATTGTTTCAAATTTTTTGTAAAAATCACAAAAAATTGAAAACAAAAGAATACTTTGTTTTGTTTTATTTTTCAACTTTTTATGATTTGTACAAAAAAATAGAAACAATCATATTACTCACATTAACAGCTTTGCAAGTATGTTCAGTTTTTTGGAATTTATTTGCAAACAAAAGAATTATAAAGAAAAGAACGGTTTGTTTACATCGAAGAAACGTATTTGGTATTGAACGTCTTAAGATAATTCAACTACAGTTATCATATTTTCAAAAACTTATGTTGTAATTTTTCATCCCTGCCAAAAGAGTAATTTCCAGTTTGGAACAATTTTTTCAAAAAGTGAATTATTTATTATCAGCAAAAACTAAATACAATAGGGTAATTTTTTTATACTAAACAAATACCTAAGAAATTTATAAGACTACAACGTAAACCATCCAGGTGTATTAGGTCGTTCTTTATTCCTTTCAACGAACTTGTCATAACCCTTTTTGGCTTCCTCTAAACTTTTTTCTCCTGATTTTTCTTTAGCATCATCTTTTTCGGGGAAAATGTTTGGAAATACAAACTTTTCGTCTTTAGGCTATAAGAAGAAATTGCATGACTTGTTAAATAAAATTATTTTCTTTACCAAAATCACGTAAGCCATTTTATAATCATCTTCTTTAATTATGTATGAATGGCCTAGAGCTTTCTTGGTCTTTCCTAGCACAATTCTTGTCCGAACTTCAACAGATTTTACATTATATATTTTTTCGAGGTAGTTCTTTATATCATGTCTTGTCATTTCCATAGAACATGAAAAATTGACCATATTAGGAGGTTGATCATAGGTGGGTTTTATTAATTTCATCCAAAAATTAGGAAGAAAAACACGTAACTGAGGAGCTCCCCGCTGATATAAGGGATACCTTAAATAATTGATGCAATAAGTAATTTTTTATTAAATATGATATATTTACCATCTAGTAGACATAGTAAACAATATTATATGCACAAAATATAAATAATCTTAACTAGCGAGTTTATTAAAGTAAAAAGTAAGGTTAGGTGTTAGGCTGAAAAGAGAGTGGGAGTAAATTTTGGATATGAAATTATTTTTTTAGTTTATTTATTTAATATTATCTTAATTTTTACCTAAAATATATTATTGTATAGAACTTGCACTAATAAAATGAAAGTAGTTTTTAATGCCGATATTTTGTATACTGGGTGTTTCGTAGAAAACCCAAATGTGATTTTTTTGGGAATTTCGTTGTTATGCATAAGTTTAGTCAGTTTAGTGAGTCCAAAAAGTTAATTTTGAGATAATCATATTTGCTAATATTACTGCCCTGAGCAATTGCAAAAAATATGTTGGACTTGCATATTATTGTTATTTAAGTCAATACATTTTCAAGATATGGATTTATTATTTAAAATTACGTTAATTAATATTTCAGGAAAAGAATATAGCCGGAATTCGGAAAATATCTTTATTGCTTAACCACCTACGTCATTTGCTAACGTTTCGCACTTCAATCGAAGGCTTCATCAGAGCTCTGACTAAGTCAAACCTAAGCAACAGGTCAAAAAATATGAACCTGGTTCATCTTAACATGCGGTTTGTGCAGAGCCACAATTTGGTCGCACTGATTTGTATAAAAAAAAAAAAAAATTTAAACTGTGTTCATACATGTTAATCGTGTATTATAATTGTCAAGTAATTTTGAAAACGGTATTTTTTGACCTGTTGCTTAGGTTTGACTTAGAGCTCTAATGAAGCCTTCGATTGAAGTGCGAAACGTTAGCAAATGACGTAGGTGGTTAAGCAATAAAGATATTTTCCGAATTCCGGCTATATTCTTTTCCTGAAAAATTCGTTATCGGAAGCTATTTATTTTGGTTAATTAATATGTACTTAAGTTTAATTATATAGTTTATCAAAAAAAATAGTTGGGCTGGGGTTATATGTATATTACATTTGATATATTGATATTACCAAACGTCGAAACGCAAAAATGTCGAATCCGAAGTATCCCTAACGGAATCAATTTGGACGGAAAATAGAAATATGTTAGGTTAGGTTTATTTATTTATTTCAATTTATCTATTATCTGAAAAGATTTGATAATTTAAGACCAATCCTCCTTTCGTGACGTCATATGAATCGCAAATAGCAAAAACTGATTTTTTGCATTCAAATTTCAATAAAAAGTTATTGCTAACCTATTCCTCCATTTTTTTACAAAATTTATGTCAAAACAGCGTCATCTATACGTAGTCGTATTCTAGTATAAACACACTAAGCCGTGAGCACCATTTTAGAAACACCCTGTATAAGAAATAAATTATTAATTAAAAACTTAAAGTTGTATTATGTGCACATTTTATTGAAAATTCATCTTTAATATCATCAAAAATCAAATTTAAATAATTTTATATTTGATTGATATTTGTATAATATCGTTAATTTCGTAAAACGTTTCTGCGATAAACGTAAATAATTTTTAATAAATTTTAATTTTGTAAGGCCCAGCATGCACCTATTGTGACATTTATTGCTAATTTTCAATTCCACATTATGCAGTTGCATTCTGACTTAAAAAGAGCAATTTTAAGTGTTATAAACAGATTTGGAACATTTGCTATTAAATTATTTGTGATTTGTAATTTTTGCGAGCTTTTGCCTTTATGGTAGTAAATACCGTATTGCTCTTTAGCACATGTTATGTTATAGAGGAATAAATTTTACGTACCTACTTTGGCTATATCTTAACTCAAAACATCAATTTTTGGACTCATACTGCTCTTGGACTCAATTATTGTCTTTGTGGAGTAAAAATTGCGCCTTTTACTGTTTTCTTTCAAAATAAATCCCAAGAAAACTACAACTTATTTTCGTTTTTTTTTAGTTTCTTTAAAAAAGGATACCCTAAGTCATGTTTTGTATTTTGTTTAAAACATAAATAATGTATTTTAAGCATCCGTTATAGGCGTCTGAAATTAACCAAATTTATGGCTTTTTTTAAAAATCTCCCTAGATAAATAAAATTGATTGGTATGGCTGTAGTTTGTCTTTGAAATTGACAAATCTTACATTGAAATCGCTTATGTTCAAAATTTTAAAGTGTTTTGTTTTTTCCCGAAGGTACATCCTCCATGTAACTCATTAACTTAGCTAAAATAGAGAATATAAACAGTTAGGCCCGGATGCACAGTTTAAGCTTAAGCTTCAAGTGACACTTAAACTAAAAATACGACAGAAATACAATAGGAAACCTGTCAATTTTTTAGTTTAAGTGTCGCTTCAAGCTTAAGCTTCAACTGTGCAACCGGCCCTTATTGTGTTAAAAGGAGTTTTTAAAGTGGGAAATTATTTAAAATAAAGGATAAAATTATTTCAAGAATTTTATTAATAGTATACAATATACTCAATATAGGCCGATGTATTGTACACAATATAATACAAAAAAAAATAATATCTACAAGGACCAGTAACAATTCATTTACTTAATGATAAATATATGTTTAGATGTTTATAATTTTATTTACACATGCCTGTGCCTTAATCAACTAGTGTTAATTATATAACAGTTTAATTGGCACAAACTTAACAAGTAATTGTTTTTATATTTTACAAATATTTGATGTACCTCTTAATCAGTTAATAAAACCTCTGTTTTACTGCCAGATAAGCATATAATTAAATTTTAATTTTTTTTATAATATTAATTTATACTATATTATTTATATTTACAATTTGGGCATTTAAAAAAATAAATACACTTAAAAAAATCAGTCTATCAATTGTAAGGCATCTTTGTAATTATTTTAAACTTTAATATGTAAAATATTTTTCATGTATTATTTTTTATTGTTCGTCATAAAATATTAAATCGTTAAATAATCATTAAAGTGTGCTTGCTTATAAGCTTTGATTTTAATCAGCAAAAATTAATGGCAGTATTTTTTTAAAATTAAAAAGTACTAGAGTGCTTATAATTACCCTGTATAAAGCTGTAGATTAATTTAAATTTAACTCGATGTTTTAAAAAAATTATGATTCTGCAGACAAAATTTGCACGCCACTTTCCCCAACTGGAACAAATTTATCTTCAATTTGCACAAGTAATATTGTGCGATCAACATGTGATCGTTTGTTAGGATCTTTATGACAAGGACTCCACTTGTGAACAACCTAGATCAAAAAATTATTAGTTTATCTAACTTTACGAACATTTCGTCGACTACTTTCTTAAACTTTTTACTCTCACCAGAGGTGGAAATTTGTAACCCTATCAAGTTGATGTCGTTTTAGAGTTGACTCGTTAAATATTTTCCATCTCACTCTTACTAACAAAATACTTCATTTAGGTAGAAGCGAGATGAAAATCATTATCATGGAAATGTAATCAACAATACAACGGAGAACATTAGGCATTACAAACTTACACCGATTCTGACTATTTAATTGAGTATTAACCATTACAAAATAAAAAAATTATATTTTATTAGTACCTGTCCTTCCATTCCTGTTTCTGGTAGCCAATCTTTCCAATGGGATCTACCTCCTCTTGATCTCATATACTCATTGGGCCAACATACATCAATGCGTCTTCCTAAATTAATACAGTCGTATACCAAGCTCGGATCAATAATCTAAAATAAATACTTACTATAGACAATAATCTTACATTTACAACCACAAATACCTACCCTAACTTTCTGTAATATCACTTCTTTTTCTACTATTTCACTTGATTCTTCATTTTTGTTCTGAACTTCTGACAGTTGTGATCCACTTCGATCATCTCTTTCTTTGAAAAGACCTGCTAAACTGGCAAGTGTGGAACTTGTTGGTTTTCCCATAGATGCTAAACTTCCTCTATTTCCTCCTTAAAAAATTAACCAATTAAAAGTCCCTTTTACATTACAAGATTCAATTTTGATTACTTATCTTATTATAAAGTAGAGAAAAATATTAATGATAATAATTAACTAAAGTGAAATTTTACGTCAAAATGATGAATATTATTTTAATTTAAAATAAATGTTTCAAGAAATGAAATTTTAATAACTTACCCAAGGATGTTCTACTTAGACTAGATCCTCGACCCATACTTCCACATACATGTGAAGCATCTGTTGACTGACTGCCAGTTGTATTATGATTTCCTAATGCTGTAATTGGTGCCATAGCATAAATTCCTTCGTGACCAATTCCCAGTTCATCTCTAGCTAAACCACCGCTAGAACAACCTTCACCACATCGTTTTCTGATTCTAAAACACATTTAAAAAAATAAATTTAGTTTTTAGGAAGGAAACAGACAACAGACTAAAATAAACACTACTTTCACTACATAGATAGTAATTTAATAATACTTTAAAAAAGTGTTGGTTACACACCTTCTAAATAGCTGTAAAACATATTTTTGGATCTTTCCTAAACTTAATGATCCTCCAACAAGACTGCAAAGTTGTCCATTAGTTTCTGCATAACTTGTAGTCAAAGGAGATACATAAATGGGATATCCAATAGGTTGATCACAGGAGGAATTAATAATATTTCTTAGTGCTTGTTTAGCATTTTGTATACTTCCTCTTTCAGGATTTCTATTTCTAAGGTAAACAAGTTCTTGTTGTTGGCCAGCCCATAGACCACGAACACATTCTTTGTTAACTTTTATCACTCGGAAACTCAGGTTTCTTTTGTTTAACATGATAATTTTATACTCATCACTTCCTTCAGCTAAAACGTGCCTAAAATTTAAGTTTAATTTAAAAATTGATAATTTAAAGAACCCTAAAGTATAAAATTTTTATTCTTAAAATGTAAGTAGTGAACATTACAGGAGTAATTTTATGAAATACCTTAATGCTAGTAGACTAGGTGTACCACTAAGTACAGCATTTCTCCATGCAGGATCTCCTTCATGAGAAATAACCAATTCTTCTTCATGTTTGCATATTGCTTCATATAAGGGCTGTAATTCCTCATATTCGTCTGGTGACATGAAATGATCCTGATGTAATTTTAAAGACATTCTAACTCCAGGAGCAACAACTGTTTTCAGTAAATCCATGTCATGAAAAACCCATTCATCACGCGCACAGGTTATTCGAAAATCCCCTTTAAAAAGTGCATGCAAACCATATAAAAAAAATTCAACATTTGAAACAGTGTTATGGGAGGCGGCACCTAAAGTTCTTCGCCCTGAAAATTAGTGAGGTAATTACAATTGGCAATAAATTCGTAAATAAATACTTACCTAGCAAGCTAAGGGCAAAACAAAGAAGAACTAAAGAAGAATTTATTGAAACATCAATAGTCTTCTGACTTTTTTCCACACAATATGAAATCCATTCATTGTAAACGTGGAAGAAAAAAGAACGCGTCATACCGCAGGCACTTAGGTCAAAGTCTTCATCTATATTAAAATTGAAAACTGGATCAAGATCAACAAAATTTCGATCTTGCATCGGCTGCAATGATTTTAATATGGTGTTTGAATTTAACCATTCCTCCAACTTGGGTGATCTAACCGCATAAAATATTATGCTCTACAATATTAAATTATTAAAAATAATCTAAATACCTATTTATATTAGTTACCTTAACATAATAAGTTACGAGTACTTTTCTAAAATCAAACACTTGCAACATGGACACTGCATTATTGTCTGATATACTGTATCCTTCTAAGATGTATTTAGCAGCTGTCACTTCCCATGCTAACCATCTTTGACTAAACGCAGCATTAACACTTAACATGCTTGGATGATGGCCAGGATCACAACAACAGCAACCTATAAAATATTTATAAAGTTAACATTGAAAACAAATATATTAAAACAATAAATAAATTTTAGGTGATTACACAAACAGGCAGTTATCTTGGTTTACGGAAAATTTATCGCAAAAAAAATTGTAATAAAAATTCATCACAGGATTAGGAAAAACAAGTTTATGATGTTTGCAGATTAATTAAATTTCAAAATTGTTTTCACTATTTTTATTTATTTAAACTACTTTAAAAGAAATTCTTGAGCAATAAAGAACCATCAACATGTTAATGTCATATGAAATAACTTGTTAAATTCTACATCGCTGCTAAAAATCTCATGAATTCTGAACAATCCAATTTAACAGCGAACTTTTATGTAAAACATAACGTTTTGTTAGATAAAAATTTGAAAATTGTAAAAGTGAGCTGTAGCATTAGGGTTCCTCGGTCTCGATATATTTTTGATTCCCGGGACACGAGACAGCTATTCAAGGCATTCCCGGGAATTCAAGAAATTAAAACAAAATGTAAAAAATTAAGCGTCACTTTCTTGGATCAGTGCTAAAAGTATATCACATGATTTAGTGACTAGTGTTAAAAGTACATATCTGAAAGTACATAGTTACGATCTAAACAACTACTAATATTTCCATAATTTTAATAATAATGTATGATGTGCATTTTAAAAATGCATTAGGGCACGCATATGTTCTTTCATACACATGCCATAAACATGCATGTTTTACACTTGCATCATAAATATGTAGCTATTATTTATTCTATAATGGAAGTCCCATAGCTATAGCGACAACTGGTCAAAGCAGATCTGAAAAATTTAACCCTATTTATCTATACCTATGTAAATGTACTCCTGAGATATTAGGAGCATCTAAAGTTGGTTTAAATAAGTTCGAGGAAAAACCTTTTCTTGTTGCTGTCAGAGTAGTAAAGATTTTCTATGCATCCAATTTTATAATAAATAATCACTTAAGTGTAGTACCAATCCTCAATCCTCGAAAACAGTGTTAGATGTTACGGAGGACATAAAACACTTTAAAACTTTTTAGGTTAGGTTAATTTTCAAAAATATGGTTTGAAACGTCAAATTATAATTTTTAAAAATTGTCAAGGTAAAGCATCTTCTTGACACTTTAGAAGCACAAATCGGTATTGCCTTTTTCAAAGAATTAACGGATACTGGATGAACGTGTTTGTAAAAAAATTTAAAACAAAAAGAAATTAATTTCATAAAAATACTAAATTTACGTAAGGCGTATTTATACTCAAAGGTTTAAGACTTAACATTTAAGACCATTTAAAATTTATCATTTCTTAAAACTGGGTGTATAAATCCTATAATTTTCTAAAATCTTAAGTTTTAAATCTTTGAGCATAAATAGACCTTTATTTGATAATGCAAAAAATTAGCGTCGTTTGGTCATCATCGGTCGTCTTGTAGAAGCAGCGAATTTATAATTCAAAAACGACACCCCAAATTAAGACCGCCCCAAAAAAGGTAAAAAGCAAATTTTCGGGATGAAAACCCACCTACCGCACTTTCGGGTATTTCTTGTTAACGAAAATGCCCCGCACGACTTTTTTTCCTCTGACCAAAGTTTCCAGCGAACGAATACAACTTTTCCGTTTTGTCCCTAAAAAGCGCGTAACTCCTCCTAGAAATAAATCTGGATGTGCAAAAATAAGGAGCCCAATTTCGTCCCTTCTTTCGGAAACCGCCAACGCGACGCTGCGATTTTTCAAAGTTGTCGCGGTGAGATCGTACACATACACGACAATAATTTTCAGGAACGTTTTGACAGTGTAGTGTAGTGTTCTATTTTAAAAAAGTTAAGTGATTATTGTCTGACCTTCAACTTGCTGTTCAAGGTCATGGCAATATTTCTAAAAAGTGGGTCACTAAGAAACATACAACTTTTATTTTACACATTTTTTTGTAAAATGCTTAATTTACAAAATAAAGCAGCGTTGCCGAAGTTTATGTATTGAAAATTTAAACCCTTTTAACTTTCAAACTATTTACCTACTTTTGAAAAATAATAAAATATGTTCTGTAAACCTCTGAAAGCAAGCTATAATAATATGCAATAAAAATGGGTTGCCCCTATTTAAAAAAAGTTAAGTTATGCTTCATTTCAAAAATACACAGGCATTGCCGAACTTTTTGTACACCCTGTATAACTTTATTTACTTACCATCATTTTCCTCAACTCCTTCAGTAATTGCTTCAACTTCTCGTTGTTGACAATAAGTTCCACGAAATTCTAGCCCTCTCATTTGGAAGGTAACTAAACCATTGCCCATCTCGATGATATGAACTAAGCAGTTCAAATAATCGGAGGTAAGAACAAAGCAATCTCCCTGATTGACTGGTCCCCAACGTCCCATTATTAAATCACCGCAAAGAGAATGCTGAAGTGATCTTGTTAAATGTTCATAAAATATAGAGTTCAAATTATTATCATCAGCACCCAAATTTCGCTCTAGATGTGAAGACAATGGTGTATTTGAATGATCCACTCTTCTTGTATTATAATCCCGCTCCCAAAACTTTACAGGACGTACATACGAAGTTAAAAATATCGCACTTCCTACCATGAAAACAAATATTATAAATTAATCATGTTGCCTAATTTAAAAACTATTTTTGTTTATAAGTTATCATGCTTACCTAAAAAAGGATTTAATGGAGTCGACAATATAGCAGAGATAAATGCTTGTAAGAATAACATTGCTGAATGAGGCACTGAAAAAGGTTGAGCAAATGCATGAAAAGCCGAACCCCATGTTATTTGCCAAGGTGCTATGTATGTTACCACAAACTGAACCTAAAAATATTTAGAAGAATGTTAGTAAGAAAATACAAAAAATTTGTAAATTTGCACATTACCTTCAAAAGTAATTCATAAGTCTTATGGTATACAATACTCATGATAAAATAATCTATTAAAAAGGATTCTTGAAAAATACTATAGTCATATTTAAAAAATAAAGCTGTGAAAGTTAATATCAGGTACTGAGAACTTTGATCACTGTAAGAACAACGCAGACATTTCAACCCACATATCACAACAATAAGTGCTCCAAGAAATGTTCCAAATTTCTCAGATACTTTGGGTGCTTCCTCAGTAAGAGTTGCAAGAAATAAAAGTGGATAAAGAATGTTACGCTCCAAAAAACAAAGGTAAACATATACCTACAAATCAAAAAAATTAGGTGGAAACATTAAATGATGTTTACAGGGTTTCTCTAAACATTTGGTCCTAACTTTGAGAATTGATTTTTTGACCAATTACAAGATAAAAAATCAATTCTCAAAGTTACGAACACTTTTGTAGAAACACCCTATAGGCAGAAATAATGATAATGTTATTTTAATAATTTTTCTTTTCAATAAATACTTACTTTTTCAAACCACATTATTTTTGCAGGGCCTCTTACTTGATACTGGTCATGTTCTAAAGTTCTAAGAATGGGCCTAGCAATGCATAACCAGGGAAGGTGTTTACGCATTTGAGGAATGATATAATGCAATAGAAATCCCAAAGCAGCAGCAGATCCCCATAAGACTGGGCTTAATTCAGGTTGAAGTGCAGTAAATACAGTACTCGAGTGGATTCCAAAAACCAAGAGTGAAATTGCCCCACAAAGGAGTACATCACTTTTCAATCTTGCATTAACTGTTTTCTGTAACTTGTGAGGCAAAGGATCCACAGTTTCTTCCTCTTTACTTACGTCCTTGCCATCACTTTCCTTATCATTTGACTCGGGTGGTTGATTATCTTCTTTCTTTGGTGTTGATTTTCTATGTTCCTTATAAACATCTGGTGGCCACAAGTGCTTCTTTAATATAATCCAAATGTTTGAAGGATCACTAGCACTTCTACTTAAATGGTAACAACTAGACACAAGACATGCACAAAATATAGAGAACAATATATGTTTAGAACTTTTAGGTTCACATAAAGCGCCGTATGCCAAACCATACATTAATATCACAGCCAAAAGAGAACGAAATATACAATAGAAAGCAGCCAGCAGACTTGACATTGCATTTCCACCAAATATATGCATATCAATTTGTTCCAGAATGTACAATATAAAAGTATTTATTTGTGGAAAAAGTCCTAAAGAAAATAAAACTGGAAAAAATAAAATAAATTTGACTAAAAAATCACGTATCATTATCATAAATTCTTTGTTAGTAAATGTCACTTCATATAAGGTGAGGACTGTATAAGAACTAACTTGTTGAATACTTAAATGCATTAAAAGAACTATTCCAGAAAATAAGCAAAAATATATTGGACGTGAATAAGCTATAACTCGATTAAACCCATGGGTTGGAGATGCAGCATCAGGTTGTACACTTTTTAATAGCGAGTACTGGCTGCCTGCTATAATGAAACAAAATACAAATGCAGAAATATCTTCGTAATAACCCATGTGCAACATAATTGCTCCAAAAATTGATACCATAACACCAAGTACAGTGGAAAAAACAGTTTCACAAAATGTCAAATTACGATCTAGTAAAGCTAATAGTTTTAACCTATCTAAAGTAACTTTTAGGCAAGTCCAAGGGGATAATTTAAACTTATAATATGTTTTAGTTTTTGGATAATTATTGTTTAAAGTGTCAGCTGCTTGAATAAACTTATACTGGTTTCGAGGTACTTCATTTTCACAATTATAAAAAAATATATCTCGGATATCAGACAAATTATTGGTGTTTTCATTCGAATCTATCCGTTGATCAAAAAGTATTCTTTGTCTAAAAGACTCTGGCAAAGCAAGTACTAATCTACTAGTATCTGCAATTTGCATTGGATATTCGACCATTTCCTGACATCGTGTTTGTGTAGGTATCATGCTATTTGTTGTTACACTTTTTAAGGGTGCTGGAGTAGGATCCATTATTATGGACACGGAACTATTAGCAGCTGATTGAACACTATTATTTTCATAAGCTTCTTTCTGTGAACTTTTTGTCATTTCACTATTTGCAGTACCAACTCCCTTTTCATCAAATGTGTATGTCACCCAATTTCCATGTTCATCTAAAAAACAATGCACTGATCCATCACTAGTATCATTAAAACTTTTGGCACAGTGAGTTCCATGACCTGCAGAGAGACTAGTGGCTATAGCAGTGTCTCTTTGTGTAATTCGTAAACTACCCCGTGCAGAACTATGAGATCGGTTTCGATGAACACGAGTACTCCTCTTTAACCTGCACTGTCTTGAATTTGGAGAGTGAGTCCTATCTCCAGGTAAACACACAGGCAGTAATGGAAAATCTCTTCTTGACACTAAAAAAGCCTGAAGAAGTGGTGGAGCTGGCAGAAGAGTGCTTAATTCATTATTTGAACTACTTGAAGATGCTTCTTGCCAACATTCGTTACGTTGCCTGGACGATTTAGAATTTCTTCTGGGAACTCCTAGTTTCCTTAATCTTGGTTGGTTTACAAGGCATTCCAATCCCTCTACTGAACTGTCAGCTTGTCTTAAAGTTTGTGTGACTTTACTCTCTTTTACAGAACGATTCCTAGTAATGTTTCTATGTTCATCTTGCTTTAATCGACAACATCTCTCTGATTCACTTTTTCCTATTTTGCGACTTTTATTTTCACTATGCCGATTATCACTTCTGACTTTTTTAGGTATTGCACCTAGATTTCTTGGTGCTGGAACAGTTTCATGAAGAACTTTACTCACATCTTGTTCTAAACATCCCGAGTTGTGAGGCCCACACCAATTGTTGTCAGTCTTATTTAAATCTGAAAAACATGGAATATTTCAAGATAAGAATAGCATTTTTTTTTTAAATCAACGATTATTCGTTAAAACTATAAATTGATTTAAAAGTATAACTCCAAAATTTTGTAAGGATTATAGAATATGTTCAATTAAAAAATCAACTGTAGCAAATAACTCAAAACTGAGAAGAAATATTTAAAAAGGAAATATGGCAATTGAATTTTAGAGGCCAATTTAGGAAAATGGGACTGAAAATCTTTATTTTTTCTTTACCTTTGCAGTGACGAAGGTGATCATTTTCATCATCAAACAGCCAATCCAAATCCAACTCGACTAAACTAGAACAGTGCTTGGAATCTTTAATGGAGCAAGAAT
Organism: Stenus bimaculatus; assembly: GCA_963971135.1. Lineage (NCBI taxonomy): Eukaryota > Metazoa > Arthropoda > Insecta > Coleoptera > Staphylinidae > Stenus > Stenus bimaculatus. The sequence continues at coordinate 54,474,839 of OZ020180.1, read as the reverse complement.
CATTCGACTTTTTCCTGCGATTTTTTCTTCCATTTCGTCTTTTAAGAATCTTTGTGTCCTCTACCTGCGCATCTTCATTGTGTATTTTAGCTACGGAACTATGTTTTCCTTCTTCATACTCAATACTTGTATTACTACATGAAAAATCACTGAGTTTTTTATCACTGTCATTATCAGTATTAAAGAAGTCAGTCCGTGCATCTTGCATTTCAGGAGTGGCACTAGAATTTGAATTATCATTGTCCAGTAGAGCATCTTTAGATGTAGCACTTGAGCGTTCAATGTCATCACAGTGATTAGTTTGTTTCTTTTGTTGGTATGCCGGAACTGGACAGATAACTTTTCCACAATCAATTTGTTGTATTCTCAATAATAAAGGTGAGCGGCTGCCACGGTTGTTTTCCTCATAATCTGAGTCTGAAATGTGTGTTAAAGATTCCACGTCTGTGTCAGGTCCATGAGATGTTTGGTGTTCATCGGATTGTTCGGCAATTGGATACACTATTTCAGAGCCATAGTACGGACAAAGATTAAGGTGTTGGTTTCTAATTAAAGTAGTACTGGGTGGAGGAAGTGGATTTTTTGTTTTGGCATTTCCTCCAATAATTTCCAAACTATTGGGATGAAGCGCAAGAGTTGGGGGTTGACAACATGTTTCCAAAGCTGTGGATCGGATTCTTCTCACTCCTCTGTTAGGTTTAAAATAAAAACCTTCAGAAGTTAATGCTTGATTTGGATTTTTATCAATATAGCCTAATTCTAATGATCCAGTTGGTTTAATTTCTGGTTGAGTTGCTGGGATGTAACAAAGGCTACTATTTGTAAAATTAGAATGCCTCCTATGTTCATTATCCATAGATGAATGAAATGTGTTATCCTGTGAATCCATGCTTGTTTGTTGAGACAATTTTCGAAAAATGTGCTGATTTTCTTCATGACCAACACAATTTTCACTTTTAATGAGTTGTTTATTGAGTTTTTCTGGTTTAGAAGGTTTAACATTATGTTCATCATTCATCGATTCTTGATGAAAACTAATAATTTCAGTAACTGGTTGAATTGTAATTTCTTCACTACTCTCGGACGAATTCTTTCTATGAACTTCTGCTTTTAGATCTATAAAAATTAAAATAAAAAAAAATTACATAAAATATAATTGAGTTTTATTTAAAAATTACCAATTGTACTAGTTTGCTTAATGCTACTATTATCGGCTCGGTATTCAATAGAAGTTACACTATCAATGTCTGTTCCAACAACTAAATCTGTATAAGAGGCTAGAGAACTGCATGGCACATTTTTGGGCAATTCCGTTGATGTTTTGTTCAATACCTGCAATTCAATTCCTTCTTCTTCTCTGCAAATAAATGTTGGATTATTTTTCAGTAAATTGAAAAGTATAGTTATAGTAGTAAAATATAACTCATGGTGATAAACTCTTTATATGTATATGGGGTGAATAATTTAACTTGAGACAAATAAATATCTGAAAATATAAGCGATTAGAGAAAAAAAATTCGGCCTTTGTGAGTAATGGCTATCATTACTCGCTCGTTGAATAATATACTATTAAATGTGCAAACAAAAACTTCAAATATTTCTAAAATCAACTAGTGAGTTGTTCATTTTGTGGTTCTTTTTCATTATAAATGTATGCCTAGTCACGTACACTGGAGTGCTAAATTTACTTAGGTGAGTAAAAGTGCAAAATCCATTTTCTATAATTAATTTTCATTTTTAAAACTAAGGTAAGGTTGCTTTAAATTGATGCAGATTTGTCCATTTATAAGCCAAAATAAATAACAGTGCTTTTTAATGCAATTTTCATTTTGTTATGGCTGAACCCGAAAATAAAACAAAGCAAACATATGTATGTACAATCTGAAAAAAATATGTATACAGGGTGTTTCTAAAATAATGGTCAGGACTTCTTGATGTGCTTATACTACACATAAAAATAAGACAAAAAGTCCATATAAACATTTGTTCCAAACTCAACTGTTACAGAGATACAGGGTGTTGAAATTTCTTTTTATTTTAACGTTTTATTTATTTTCTCTGGAACGGCTGAATTAAAAATAGTAAAATTTTAAGGGTGAGTACATCTCATGGGTAGGCACCCGTTGGTATTATTTTTGTCTAAATTTAACAATCCAGTGGAGTAAAAGTCAATGACCCCTCAAAAATAACTGGGCTGTTCCAACCCTGACTATTGAGTTTTTTGTCGATAAAATCTCGTCAACTTTCTAGGATTTTCTTCTCATCACCTCTTTTTAAATAAATGTTAAATTTACATCCTTTTTAAAGTAAATAACTCCACATCCTACACCTATAGATAATTTGGTCAAAGTAACCGCACTGCAACCATTCCCGTGTTAAGAGAATTTAGAATTTTAGTAAACGGGGGTGTATTTAGATACAGTAGTAGCCAAGTGCAATTCTTTAATTGTCTTTTAGTTTACTTTGTTTATCTAATCCCACAATCTAAAAAATCTGCAAGATATGGCTGCAAATATTAATTGCGAAATCGGAAAGCTTCCAAGAACAGAAACTTAAAAAAAATGTCTCCCACTTTGATAGGTGCTACATATAAAACTATAACTTATATTTACCTCTTTTGTCCGTTCCAATCATCTTCGACTTGTTCTTGAATACATTCACTGGTATCGTACATATGATGAAGGCTGTAGTTAACCATTTTTACTGCGGTTAAAGCTATTGTAACAGCAATGCAGTAAATGTACCATACATATTCGGTTGGAGGAAAATACTAAAATATAGGTCATGAAAAATGATTTGAAATTGGGAGAAAGTTATAAATACGTACTACGTAAATGGTAAAGGGTAGACACAACAAAAACAACCAAAGGTATAAATGAAATGTGTTGCAGAAGACATCCTGATGGGGATCATAAAACCAACCCCCTGTCAAGGATGCCCACACACCCTGCCTAAGTATCTCTAAAGTTTGTGAGCCCATTTCATGCTCTTCTAGCATAATATTTACCAACGACGGTTGGAAATTAATGTCACATTTTCACATTTTACTTCATTAAATTTTACGAAGAAATTAATTGTTGTGTGATGTTACGAAAATCTTTTTTTGATAAAATTTCACTTTTACTTTACATATCCCCACTTATCAGGTCTATTTTGACAGTGACTTGACATATTGCAAAAGTCAGGTGAGTACATTGTTGCCAAAACACTCATATTTTGATTCTACAGTATGTCCGAAAAAAATGATTGATTTGTATTTTTTAAAGGCCGTATGACACTTGCGAGTTTACTGTATAAAATCTTCACGTTTTCTCGTGAGTTTTCAAATGGTAAAAACTCGCAAGTATCATAAAAGTTTTTTAATACAGTTTTCTCGCGAGTTTCTTGCATAACATTTGCTATATGACACTCGTATTTTTTTTAATATAGCGATTTCGGCTTACTTGCACCTTGCACTGGCCTGCAGCCTTATTCTTGAACCAATCGACACGATGTGGCCGACCACTTTTATCATTCTGTCCTTTTCATTTACATAAAAAAATAAGAGGACAGAATGATAAAAGTGATCGGCCACATCGTTTCGACGGTTCAAGAATAATAGCGTTTTCGGCTTAAGTGCACTTGGTGCGAACTTGCATTGCCCCAGTTTATCATCCAGGGCACCTCTAGTGCAACTCCACCAAACCAGTGCACGTTATAAGCCGAACACCTTTTAGTGAACCGGTGCTGAATTTATCATAACTTAACAAGTCACTAAAGTCTCAAAAAAAGAATTCATGAATATGGACGACCCAAGGAATATTACTCAACAAACTCAAGAACTATATATCCATGAAACTTTTAATTTTTGGGACTTTTTTTAAAATTTTCCCAGCTTAAATGAAAAATTTATCGTCATCCGAAGAAGAGATGATAAAATATTTGGGAACATTTCCATTTTTGTAATTTTTTTTATTTTTTGAGCTTTGTTATTATCGTTATTATCTTGGAATAAGTCCGCCATATTTGCACTAAAACCAGCACGAGCTCTTGGAGCCGGTGCGAGAAAAGCTGCACTCAGTGCACAACTGGTGCACTTTTCGCTCTAAGTCGAACACTCGGCACCGAGAAAATGCGAGTTGAAATTATAAGCCGAACACCCGAAATGCACTCAGTGCAACGCAGTGCAGGCCAGTGCAAGTAAGCCGAAAACGCTATAAGGCTGCTGCACTACCTTGCACTGAGTGCGTTTCAGGTGTTCGGCTTATAGTTTCAGCTCGCAGCTCGCATTTTCTCAGTGCAAAGTGTTCGACTTAAAGCGAAATGTGCACTAGGAATGCACTGAGTGCAGCTTTTCTCGCACCGGCTCCAAGAGCTCGTGCTGGTTTCAGTGCAAATATGGCGGACTTATTCCAAGATAACAACAATAATAACAACGCTCAAAAATTACATAAATATTACAAAAATGGAAATGTTCCCAAATATTTTATCATCTCTCTTCTTCGGATATAGTTCTTGAGTTTGATGAGTAATATTTCTTGGGCGTACCATATTCGTGAATTCTCTTTTTAGAGACTTGTAAAGTTGTGACAAATTCCGCACTGGTTCACAAAAATGTGTTCGGCTTACAACGTGCACTGGTTTGGTGGAGTTGCACTAGAGGTGCCCTGGATGATAAACTGGGGCAATGCAAGTGCGCACTGAGTGCAGTTAACCCGAAAACGCTATTAGAGAAAACTCGCACTTGTTTTTACTTTTTACCATAGAAAACTTCTGAAACACCCTGCATATTAATATGAATAACCACAGAATGGCAATAAGTCTGTGGTAGTACTAGTGAATTTGGCAACATTGTAAATGGTTAATGAATTTGAAAAAAATTAAAAGTAAACACAAATTTAAATAAAACAGCAAATTTTCTAAAATCATTCCATATAATATAAATTACTTCAAAACAAAATAATTTTTTGTATTAATCAAAAATCAATACAAACTTAAGATACAACTTGAGAAGGATTGAATAGTCTTTACTAAAAATGTCAAATGATCATCAGGTGGTTTTAAATTAAGGATTTGTTTTTATAGATTGTAATTTACACCGATATTACTGTAAATTGTATTTAGAAAATAATAAAAAAATGGGTGATATAAATAAGTTATTGAATCAAGCTGCGGTGCAGATCGGTGCAGGAGGTTCAGCAGGTTTGTTCTAAAAGTCTACTACAATGTATTTACCATGTAATATAATTAATATTTTACTATTGACCTTATCTTAATATCTAATAAACGAATATCGTTATTTTTCTAAATATTTTGTAAATCTGTAATACTGTTGTTGCATAATGCATAAACAAGAATTATAAAAGTTACAAATAAAAAAATGCACAGGTGTTTTTATTATGTGCTTGCTCTTAAGGAAATAAGTCGGTCTATAAAATTAATAATGCTAGAAGCCTGTTTCTGGGTTAATCAGCTTGCCAATTTTCAGTTTGTTCTTTTTTTTGTAATAAAAGATACTATTGAAATGTGGAAGGTGTATATTAGTCGCCCACATTGGCGTTATTGGCAGATCATAGACAGTTCTAGTCTGTCTTTATAGTATCGTTATGGGTTCAAGGATTATTTTTAGGTACAAAATATGACCTTAAATTTTGATTTTCAAAGAATATTTTTTCTTGCTCATTGTAAATTTTTTGATAATAATCAAGGTCATTTATTTGATTCTTGAATGTTAGCTTCTATTGAGTCTTTTCTTCTGGAGTGCAGCATATGTATTTGTACATGAGTGCTAAAGGTCAGAGGGTGCAATTTTTAGTAGGTAGTAGTTTTGACTATACGGTTTAAAAATTTTGTAGCTCCAAGACTAAAATAAATAGAATTCCATTTTCTTTATTTTTTTCTCGATTAAATTTGGTTTAGTTTCTAGCTCTGACGTTTGGTGAATTATGAGCCGAACACTCTGTATAAGTTAACATGCAAATATGTGGTTGTTTTCCCTATTTACTGAAAATTCTTGTAATTCACGCTTACTTTGTACTCATCTTATCTCCAGATTCCGTTTTTGGAGCAATTTCTCCGGTTGTAGGTTTTTATTCTTTTAGGGTATACATTCTTAATACCTAGACCTAGAAGATGATTTATCAGCATAATACAATTTTAGTGTGATGTGCTATGTAGTTTCTGAATATACAGGGTGGTCGAGATAAAGTGACTAGTCGAAATATCTCCAAAAGTAAGAGTTTTAGAAAAAATCATTTCAAATAAAATTATTTGGTCTTAAAGGGGCCATAGAATGAGAACAGTTAGTTTTCACCTGGAGGACTTCTTCATTGTCATTCTAACCCTAACTCAATTTTTTCAAAATTATTTGAATCTGAATACAGCAAAAATTTCTTCTTTTATATTATTCTCTTATATACAGGGTGTCCCAAAATTAAGCGGCCAAACTTTAGGAGGCGATTCTACAACTAATTTTAAGAAAAAAAGTTCCTATAAACATGTGTCCGATTTCGCTTCCTAAGAGAGCTACAGCCCTTTAAATATTGTAACTAAAACTAGGTTTTTTGTCATTTATTTGAAAACGGTTTGTAATAAAGATTTGAAATTTGGTGGTGAAGACTAATACGTTTAAGATATAATTTTTATATTTTTTCAGATTTTTTGAAAGCTCTGAAATTTTTTGAAAGCTTTCAAAAAATCTGAAAAAAATTGAGAAATTATATCTTAAATGTATTAGTCTTCACACCAAATTTCAAATCTTTATTACAAACTGTTTTCAAATAAATGACAAAAAACCTAGTTTTAGTCACAATACTTAAAGGGTTGTAGCTCCCTTAGGAAACGAAATCGGACACATGTTTATAGGAAGTTTTTTTCTTAGTTGTAGAATCGCCTCCTAAAGTTTGGCCGCTTAATTTCGGGACACCCTGTATATACCTATATATTATTCAACGAGCAAGTAATGATATAGCCATTACTCAAGAAGGTTGAAAGTGTGACACAAGCCGGTAGGCGAGTATCGTAACAGGCCTGAGTGAGGAATGGCTATTTACTCGCGATTAGAATACTATACTTTTTCTATGATTATTTGGTAAACGCAAAATATTTTTCTAAAAAATTATGTTATTTGACGTAACAATGTCAGTACTCATTAAATAATAAAAAAGCTGGTATAAATTTTGAGTCATCGGTAGCTCAGTTGATTGATACGTCGACTGTGGATCTAAAGGTCACGGGTTCGAATCCCGATCACTGACGTTTTTATTTTAATAATTGTAACCTTCTTGTTGATGAACAACACAGATTTTGTCGTCTCCTTGTTTTTGAGAACTTCATTGCCACCTCAATTGAGAAGGGCTTCCAAGTTGATGCTATTCATACTGATATATCTAAAGCATTTGACAAAATCGATCACTTTTTGTTGCTCAAGAAGCTCTCCATCTTGGTCATTCATGGACCTCTCTCCTCTCTTGGTTCACTTCCTTATAGGCAGGAAGCAATTTGTAAAAATTGGCAACTTTAAATCTAGATGCATCGCATTATCTTCAAGTGTGCTGCAAGGCTCTCACTTAGGACCCTTACTCTTTAATATATTCATAAATGATGCTGTCAATTGTCTTAAATATTCTTGTGGCCTCTTATTCGCTGACAACTTCAAGTAATTAATAGAATTTTCTAAATTTCGCCCAGCTTCCCCATAAATAAAAATCAAGTCAGTTTTGTTCGCGAATTGAATCTCTACTCGTAAATATTGTAATTTCTTGTAAACTTTAGTATACCAGATGTTTTGATACAAAATTTTTATTGTCCAAGTACTGTGAAAAGGCACGAGAATCAAATTCATAATAAAATCGCGTCGGCGAATGCATAAAATTAGTTATCATTGAAAGATTGTTGACCTTGAAATGACCTTGAGATAAAAAAAAAGTTAAAGCATTACATTTCCCCCTAAAAATAAGTAACTTTTATTTAAATTTTTTTTGTAAAACGCATAGTTTCTTAGATATTTAGTTGTCTCAAGTTAAATGATTCACCCTATATTTAAAATATTTTACTAAACGACTTTTTTTGTTGACTTTTACATCCTGTCAAAAGGAAAGAATCAGCATAAAATTCTAATGGCCGTTTTCACCAACGATTCCTAAAACTTAGGCATTGGTTATAGCAAGTAGCGTTATAAGCAATACCCAAATTTTAGGAATAGTTTGTGAAAACGGGTATAACTGTATTTTTTATTTCAATAATGAAAACTGTAATCTGTTTTTTTATTATTAATAGAAACATACAAATAAAATGCTAATATTTTTTTCTGTAGGATTTGTGGAAGTGTGCATAATGCATCCATTGGATCTGGTAAAAACTCGTTTGCAAGTACAATGCAATATCAGCTCATTAAGCAAAAAGGACCCTGGACATTATTCTGGAATAATAGACTGCCTTAGTAAAATGTATAAATATGAAGGTGTGACTTCATTTTGGAAAGGAATTGTCCCTCCAGTCCTAGCAGAAACTCCAAAGCGTGCTGTTAAATTTTTTACCTTTGAACAGTATAAACAATTTTTTTTGTTTGGTGAAGCTGCTCCTACGCCCATAGTAATTTTTTTATTTTGCTTTTATATTAAGACGCCTCAATACCAAATGCGTTTTTCCGATGTAAACAAGGCGTTCTTTTCCTTATAATTTTTTTGTTTGCAAATAAATTCCAAAACACTGAACATACTTGCAAAGCTATTAATGTGAGTAATATGATATGATAAAAAATTGTTTCTATTTTTTTGTAAAAATCACAAAAAATTGAAAACAAAAGAATACTTTATTTTTGTTTTATTTTTCAACTTTTTATGATATGTAAACATTTAAAAACATTTTTTTATCATATCATATTACTCACATTAATAACTTTGCAAGTATGTTCAGTTTTTTGGAATTTATTTGCAAACAAAAAAATTATAAACAAAAGAAGTGTTTTTATATAATTGAGATCCAACGATTTTATTAATTAATTCTGCTATTGATGGGTTTTGTGGATCAAATAAGTCAAATACTTATTTAAACAACTTTTATTTTTAAAGCCAACGTTTCGAGCACATATAGGCTCATCCTCAGGGCACTACAAAAACATTACAAACATATTAATACACTTAAAACTTACATTTAAAACTTAATAAAATATTTTAGCTAACACAAAAAAAATAATATTAGATTGCTAATAATCATTTCTGATGATTAGCTTTCCTAGTATAAAATTCCCATGCGCTTAATATTAAACGCTGATTAAACAACAGACATTTTTGTAAGTAGTTTTCTTTAATTAATTTATTGTAAATAGCTCTTTTTTTGTGTGTTAGCTAAAATATTTTATAAAGTTTTTTAAGTGTATTAATATGTTTGTAATGTTTTTGTAGTGCCCTGAAGATAAGCCTATATGTGCTCGAAACGTTAGCTTTAAAAATAAAAGTTGTTTAAATAAGACTTATTTGATCCACAAAACCCATCAATAGCAGAATTAATTAAAAGAAGGGTTTGTTTACATCGAAGAAATGTATTTGGTTTTGAGGCGTCTTAACCTCCCAACAAAAACTATAAACATATACTGTCTCATGTCTCGCTTATTAAGACCTGAAGTCCAATCAGTCAATAATTAATTGATTTAATTAGTATCATCAAAAAATCATTTAAAATGATTGGGAAACAGTTTATATATATGTCTATGCCCAGTCACTTAAAAGTAGAATATCAAGAAATATACAGGGTGTTTCTAAACATGTATCCCTAACTTTGGTATTTTTATGACCAAATACAAGATCAAAAATTCTTCATTTTCCAAATACAGGGTGTTTTGGTTTGCTCATGTTTTTAAATTTTTTTTTAACATAACTAAATTACTTAAAACTATTTTTTAACAAACTTGTTGATGTACTAGTCGTCCAGCATTAATGTTTCTGAATTAATCGGAATACTTGTAGATATACGAATCAACAGTTTCAGGTTGAATAGTAATAGCTCGGGTAAAATCACCTACAGCGCAGGAAAGGTTAATTCCAGATGAATTCCACTCTAAAAGGATGAATAAATACTGCTATACATCATTATGTTTCACGTCTTCTTTGTCTATATCAAAAAAATGAGTAACTTTTAACACCCTGTATTTCAAAATAGAACCTCTTAGCAAATAAATTTGTTCTTTTAATTGTTAAAAACAGCCTGTATATTAAAAAAAAATTACAACTTATGTAATTTTTTAAATTTAGCAATGCATAAGCTTCTTACTCTCTTTTTTTTTTGTAATTTGCACACCATATATCTTAATTTCTTTCCTGAAAAACAAATATTAATTTGTATTCTTTATTTGAAAAAGTATTTGCACTGTTTCTTTGCAGACTTTTGCTCTAGCCGGATTAGGTGCAGGAATAACCGAAGCAGTACTGGTAAATCCTTTTGAAGTAGTAAAAGTGACTCTTCAATCCAATAAAGCAAAGGGAGCTGAAATTCCAAGCACATGGTTTGTTACTAGGGACATTATTAGAAAAGGAGGATTTGGTTTGAGTGGAATTAATAAAGGGATTACAGCAACAATAGCAAGAAATGGTTTATTCAATACGGTTTATTTTGGATTTTACCATTCTGTTAAGGGATATTTACCAGAGTTTCAGGTAATATATTTTTGTAGCAACTAATATAGTATAGACAATGGTGGAATTCAGCCGGTTCACACCGGTTCGGGCGAACCGGTTGATAAAATAAAAAAAATAGTTTTTTAAGAGTGGCAGATGCAATTTTCCCGAAAGCTTCAAGTCTTGTTATCTGTCATCTCGCCTAAAAATCCATCTATTTCTGAGGTGTTTTGTGTATTTTTGACTCGCTGATTTTAGGCTCATTCTAGTGGAAGGAGTAAAGCTTTTGTGTCTTCTTTTTTTTAATAAAATTCTTAAACTTTTGGATATTTTCAAAAAAAACGTTTATCAATTACACAAATAATTTTCTAAGATGACAATACCGAGTTGAGCTTCTAGAGTGTTAGAAAAATGCTTGACCTTGACGATTTTTAAAAATTTTCGCACTTTCTATAAAAAATCACCCTACCCTCCCCTTGAAAAGAGCGAACCGGTTATTAAATTATTTGAATAATCCCATCATTGAGTATTGAGTACAGATGTCTAAAATTCCTTTTAACTACAATTTTTGAATTGAGAATATTTTTATTCAGTGAATGCAGTAATTGCTAGTAATTTTAAATATTCCTAAGTAAGATGGATTATCTGGTTTAATTACTATCAGAATGATAAGCGACAAAAATCAAAAATATATTTTAGGATCCTGCTTATGAATTCGCCCGAAAAGTTGGTATAGGATTTGTTTCAGGGACGTTAGCGTCCTGTTTTAACATTCCATTTGATGTGGCTAAATCAAGGATACAAGGACCTCAACCAATTCCAGGACAAATAAAGTATAAAGCAACTTTGCAATCTACACATCTTGTCTATAAAGAAGAAGGGTAAGTTTTAAATTCACTGCGATTATTTATCACATGCATATTTAAAAAAAATAATTTATTTATATTATAGATTTAGAGCCTTGTACAAAGGACTCTTACCAAAAGTTTTACGCTTAGGTCCAGGAGGTGCTATAATGTTAGTGGTTTATGATTATATGCACGAGTATTTAACTTCTATTCTTTTAAGTGATAAATGAAGTAGTTTCCATAGATTTTAAGGTAATTTGTTCTTGTTTCCTTTTTTTTTTGTTTAATAGTTGAAAATATTTATTTGTTAAATTTTGATACAAGTATCTACATATATTATTATAAAATTTTAATATTTGATATGTAATGTATATATTTCAATTAAATTTGTTACAAATAAATTCCAGATTATGGTAGTTTTTTTAAAATAAAATGACTTTTGGAATGCAATTTAATAATTTTTCGATGCAACATTGAAATCAGATTGATAACGCTGTCACTACCTATGATTGGTAGATCTATTTAACAAACCATACAGAGCTTCCGAGCATGGTTCATATTTTGGTTAAGCAAGCTTGAATTGGCTTGAACCAAATGAACTATGATGTCAAAAATTGGTTATTAGAATGCGGTTAGCTTAAAGCTTTTTCAATACATGTTCAAAGGTGCAGGGAAATGTGGTAAATGAATTTTACGGCTTCTAATATCTTAGAAATTAAAAATATTTTAAGAACAAGTTTTACAAAGCACTAAAAAGGCTTTGGTACGAAAGATTATAACAAAACGCCATGAGTCAACCGAGTTTCAAAATCGAGCGTTTAAATCTACTAACTCATAAAGAGGATATTTTTGTTATTTAAAATAAAATTAAACACGTTTTTTTAATAAAATTCTTAGATTTATTAATTAAAATATAACAATAACAAAATCTAATTTAGCTATTTCCTAAATATTATAAATAATGTTTTAAAAACAATCAAATTTATTTTACAACTTATATTTGGTAAAATATTAGGTTGCTTTTTTAAATTGCACATTGGTATGGTACTTATTATAACTGAATTTTATTTTTTCTCACATTACCTAAACAGTTAAACAAATTGCAAAGTTACACATTATAAGCGGGTCGAGTGTCAGTACTCGTTTCGTGAAGATGAAATCCACTCTAGTACCCAAATTTCGCAAAACCAAAAGCCCTTACAGGAAACATCTGTAAGTAAGGTTTGTTATATGGGTTGTAATAGACAGTTTGCATTGTTACCTCATAGATACATTTCGTAAGGGCTTACAGGTTTGCATAAAATCATCACATATGTTGAGTCCTTTATACTTTATACCACCTACCATGCGCTTATAATATGTTAAGAGATGCAACAATATGGTGTAACACTTATGCCCGTTTTCACCAAAGATTCCAAAAATTTAGGCATTGCTTATAGCGCTAGTTGCTAGGTATTTTTTATTAAATAACTAAAAATACCTAGCAACTAGCACTATAAGCAATGCCTTAAGCCCGTTTTAGACGGTCACATTTGTGATCATAAATTTTTGTTAAAAGAAATTTGTTACCGTGTAATACAGCAAACTTCATCACAAACACAAATTGTGATGTAAATTGTGTTGGAAATAGGACATGTTCTATTTCGGTAACAAAATGTTTTCAGAGCATGCGCAAAAGGATGACGGCCGACGAAAAACGAAAACTCAATTGACAGTTGTCATTTTCAGAGTCAGAGTTCGAAAATAAAGCAACATTATTATATTAATATTTTTATTAAACATTTTATTTGTTTTGCATCGATGGCTTGGGCACCGGAACAAGTTGACACCCTCATAAGGGAATATGAAAAACAAATGGCTATATACCCTGTATATCTAAAAATCTTTTTTAGGTGCATAAACCTGTTTTATGGTATTTTGACAAGATGTCATTTTTAAATGACCATATAACAATCCAAACTTCAGCATCAAACATAAATATCAGTGACGAGATGCAATTAGAAAATCTCGAAATAGGGATGTTTCAAAATGAAGCCGATCTAGATCAGCCATTCAATGAAAGTTTCAGATCACCGGAACACAGTCGTAGTAGCACACCATCATTCGGATCCAAAAAACATTATAACAATGAAGTATATTAAATGTGATCATTTTGCCAGCTTACACTTCCCTCTGAATTAAAATAACTACAACTTCATTTGTACTCCTATTTCCACTTTGTTGCATATTGATGTTTTCTAATAGAGTATGTTCATTACTTAAATCTACTCTAGTATATGCCTCTTCTTTTTGGTATGCCAAAAAGTTGAGTAAAATGCAACATGTTAACCCAATTTGTTCGACCTTTTCAGGGTTTAAATTTAATGTGTTTAATAATATCCTAAACCTAATTGACAATATTCCAAAAGCATTATCAATTGTACGCCGAGCCCTGGAAATTCTGTAGTTACAAATTCTTTTTTCTTCAGTTAATCCTTGGAAACTGTAAGGTTTTAAAATTTGTCGAGAAAGTGGGAACGTATCATCTGCTACAAATAAAAATGGAACTGGTGTTGTTTGTCCAGGTAAAATTTCATCTTTTGGAAATTGTAATAAGTTTGTGTCTATAGCTCTCGCATGTTTGTATTTTGTTTAACAATATCAATTCGTACATAAGTCAATAATTCATCAAAATATTCAGTGCACATTCGAATAAAACCTTTATAAGACTCCGGATCCTCTATATGTAACTCGTTATCCAGCATATTTAAGATACCCCTGCCTTCATGACGTCTTAAAAGCCAGTTTTCAGACCATATTCTTCGAGTAACTCTCTTCCTTTTTATTTTATTTACTAATAATGTAATTATTGGAGCAGCAGTACATAATAATAACGTATGTTGATCCATATTAATAGTTGATACATTAAAGATAGGTTGAAGCAAAAGTAAACAACACTTTTTTGAGGTTAATAGTAAATAAAAAACATAAACATTATAATTGACATGTACTAAAGATTGTGCATTGCGCATGCTCGCAATCTAATTTTTTGTGACCGTGTAATACAGGACCAATTCCGTAATATTTCAATAACAACACAAATTTCTTTTAACAAAAATTTATGATCACAAATGTGACCATCTAAATCGGGCTTAAGTTTTAGGAATCGTTGGTGAAAACGGGCATTAGCCAACTAGTTAAAAAATGTTCATCGGCATCTATGATAGTTTGTGATATTTAATGGCAACCAAGATTTATGGTGCAATTTTGTGCAAATCTGTAAGCCCTTATGGGAAATATCTGTAAGGTAACCATGGAAACATTACAGCCCATAGAACAAACCATACAGATTTTGCCTGTAAATACTTAGATTTGCACAGAATTGCACCATTAATGAGTATTATACAGGGTCATTCAAAATTATAAAGCATCCTCTTAATGGATAATTCCCCTAATGAAAATAGAAAGGAAAGTTCTTTTATCATTTTTTAAATTAATTTGAAATTTAAAAGATCGTCTAAAAATAGTGATATCTTCCAAAACAATCATGTTTATGATATCTTCAAAATTAAATTGGGAACATTAACTTGAAAAAAATTGTTGTCAAACGCTCTTTGAAGGCATGTAAATAATTTGAAAACAAAATACAAAAACGTATCTTGATTGCGTCATTATTCATACCAAATTTCAAATCTCTTCTCTATTTGTTTTGAAATTAACGAATAAAAATCTACTTTCGATTGACACCTTTAAACCAATTGTAGCTCCCTTAGGAAGCGAAATCGGAAACATGTTTATATGAACATTTCTTTTTATTTTCATGAGAGGAATCGGCTCTTAAGAGGATGCAGTATAATTTTTAATCACCCTGTATACCTATAAGAAAAAATGGGTCCAGATAGTTTTTCCAAAGGTTAATGGACTAAAACATCACATTTTATACGCTAACAAAATTTTTCAAATATAACACCCCATATTGCTATTTATTGAACATAACATAAAAGTATGTACATTTGTGGTAAAAGAATTTTTTGAGTATTTTAAAAAATTAGCATCAAAAGTTGATAAAAATAGGTACTTGTAAAGTATTGACATTGCATATAGGGTACTAAAATAATCCTTACAAAATCTAAGCCACTATACTTGCATTTAAAAAATTGAGCTATTTTTGAAACTGTCTTAAAAACTAAGCTATGTTTCGTTTACTTCCAACATTATATTTACTTTATCAAAATATTTACCTAGCAGGAGTCCCAGAGTTAAGAGTAGATTAGCAATGTTTCTTGTTGTTCCAAAAGTTTTATATAAAATATATTTTCTTTAAAAGATCACTTAAGCTAAATAGTTAAGGTGTACTATAAAAGGTAAGCAGGTGGAAGAAGATTCGAGTTTAAATCTTCAAGAGGTATTACAAATGCAAGTATTTTTATGATTTTTGAAGTGGTTGAAACATAAAATGCTCTTTGTCCTACTGATTCAATTACATCAATTGATCGAATAGGAGAGTGGTTACCAATACTTTCTTTGTGAACGAAGTCATTGAGATTAAAAAGTTTCCAATCACATATTGAGTAGAAATATACCTGGAAAAGAATGTTCTTCTTAAATTACGGTACCATGTTTTTTGTATTTTCTTTCTTTAACACATTTATATTACATTGCTTGTAAATAGAGTCTTCAGACTTAGTGAAACCGAAATCATTTTCTATTGGAGCTGCTAGACTACAGTTTTGGTGTTATGTGACAACCTATGTATAAGGTCCAATAGAAATGAAGTAACCAAATTTTTGTTGCATTTGTAAAATAAAATAAGAAAAAGCTCTCATATTGTAATAAAATATTTTTTCTGCAACAAGTTGTTACAACGCAGCGGAGAGAAATCAGTTGTAAAATAAAATATAGTTCACAAATTTATATACACTTACATCACCCTTATTTGTTCCTATCACAAATGTATTGCCATACAAAAACATACACCTTATTTCTGCTTGAAATACCAGTTTTGGCATGAACAATTTTTTACTGCACAGGTTACTTTCTCCCAAAATAAAAAGTTCAAATAATTGAATCTTCTTTATATTTAAAGCTAAAAGGAAAATATTATTATAATGTATGTGTAATAAAACAAACTATGTTTTCAGAGCCAATTTACAATTGAAAGTATCTAATATTAATATTGTTTAATTATTATTGGAATTACGTCCTTTGTTAGGCTTTATAGCAGGTATAAAGAGATGTTCAATTGAAAGTGGAAAATGCAGTAAGTAATTGCAAATGACAGTTATTTTAGTTTAAATGTTAGCTTGCATTTTTGCTACATGACTTGCTGAATTTTATAAAATTCTTTATTCCTAACAAAGTTGAATCAAATTCTTCTTACCTTCTGTGAGTGAAATAATAATTTTATCTTTGAAAATATAAATATCACGAGCCTTTTCCCATTGGGTTACACTTGAAAAATCTAGTTTAATATTTCCTACAGCCATTAAATTTGTACTGTATCCTTCATCTTCATAGGAAACTTTTTTAACTTTATCATTTATTAGTAAAGTACAAACTCCATCCCATAAAGTACATTGTGAAACTACATCAGGAGAATAGATCCGAACATATGTTACAGTTAAAAGTGATTTTCTTCTATTTATCACGTCAGTTACAATTTTTACAATCGTTACTTTACCAGTATGGGATACACCACAAATATAATTCTTGTAACAACTAAAAAATAACAATACCCATTATTTTTTATGTCTCTGCAGCTTAATATTTACAAATTTTAAATCAGATATAGGGGATTTTAGTATTAATATTAGAATTTTTCTAAACCAATAACTTACCTATATTTAAAGCAGTCAATAAAAGAAACTGGTTCATAAATATCATTATCAGGAAAATCATAAACCATAACTTTATTTGTATTATGGCCATAATATATTACTACATCAGTTATATTGTTTTCAATATCATCTATAAGTAACAAAATTTCATACATACAGTATAAAATTTTCCCTTGGAAATACATTAATTATACAGGGTGTCCCAAAATTCAACCAACAACAGTTAACTGGTGTCCCATTTTTATGAATTCAGCTGAATATCTTGTAAACTAAGTAATTTCCTTAAAAATGTTTCATACAAAAGTGGTAACGTTTCTAAGGAGTAATGCTACAAGTTTTTAATTTTTATGGGGAAACCATTTTTTTTAATGTTAACCATATTTTATATTGTAGAGTCCTAATCTATGAAATATAATAAGAAAATTTTGTTTGAAACGTTTTTTAAGAAAATGCCAATTTTTCATGATATAAAAAAAATTTATTAATTTTTTAGGATAATCTTAAATTAGTTTTTTTAATATTAAAATTAATTAAAATGGGACACAATGTATACCCAAATATGCTCCCCTGACAAATTTTAATATACTGAAATTAATTTAAAAATGTTAATTAATGGGCAGATTCTGGTCAAAATTAAAGGCCTTTAATTTAAAACAAATAATGTATCCATGGAAATTGTCCATTACAACCCATATAACAAATTTAAATTTAAAGGCCTTTAAACTTAAATGATTTGACCAGAAATTTAAATTTGTTATATGGGTTGTAATGGACAATTTCCATGGTTACCTTGTTTGTCTCTAATTAATACCCAGATTCTGATCAATTCATTTAAGTTTAAAGGCCTTTAAATTTAAATTTGTTATATGGGTTGTAATGGACAATTTCCATGGTTACCTTATTTGTTTCTATTTAAAGGTCTTTAATTTTGACCAGAATCTGCCTATAAAGGCCTTTAATTTTGTCCAGAATCTGCGTAAAAAAATTATTTGCTTCTTTATTATTTGATTGCGAAACTTAGTTTACTAAATCATTTTTTTATTTTTAAAACGGAAGAGCAAAAAGTTATTGAGTATTTATATCATATCCTGTCATCCAACACTGTTTACAATTGTCGAGGATTGATCAGATTTTTGCCAAATGAGTGTTTTCTATTAAAATGCACGTCTACAAAATTTCATTAAAAAATCCCTACTACTTTAACTGAAATAAAGAATAGTTTTTATTGGTACAAGTGAGCAAAGTGTATGATTTAATCACAATTTAAAATTTCGCCGAAAGAGCTGAAGGTGAAGCCCAAATTAAACGGGTGATGAGCATATTTTTGTTTTACAGTCCCGTTACCGGTATTGGCGATTCAAACTAGTCGATTCGTATACTACATGAATTCAGATTAATTCAGAAACGTTAATTCTAGCGACAAGTACATTATTACTAAGGTGACCATGCGTCCCGTTTTTAAGCTTCATGTCCCGGTGTCCTGACAAACCTTGTCGGGACGTCCATTTGTCCCGTTTTCATGAAATTGTACTTTTTATCGAATACTAGCGGGTACCCGGCATGCGTTGCAGTGCGTTAAATATTTAATAAATGCATTAAGTGTTTAAAAGTTTATTTTTAATATTGTCCCGTTTTGTTCAGAAAATGTCCCTTTTTTTTCAATTATTAATGTCCCGTTTTGATCCCATATAATTATGGTCACGTTAATTATTACATACAACAATCATAAACAAGGTTAATCTTAAGTTTTACATTCTTTTAATGAACTAGAATATGCGCCCTAATATCAGAAAACAATTGCCAAACTTTCAAAGTATAACCTCTTATAATAACTTTTTTATTAACAAAAATAACATTTCTTGTGTCCCTCTTTGAGTTGAAATATCTCCCTAATGAAGCTTTTCTGGATCCATGTTTATAGGAATATTTCTTTTTATTTTAACATAAATGTGAATCACCCTGTAGTTAGGACAATCTCACTTTGAGGATCTAACAAAATTCTTGCCGCCTTAAATTTTCGCTCAATTTTACAAAATGTTAATACATAATTTAAATAATTTTAGTTAAACTACACCCTTAGCAATTTTACCAACTTATTTTAAGGTTTACTACTTGCAGTTAAACATTGTAGGTTTTATTTTAGGACATACTGTATAATTTACTCCTTGCAAATTAAAGATGTGTTAATACTCTCCCTAGTAATAAAAATAATAGTTATACAAATTACCTCTAATCATAGCAACAGAGCTAACAGGGACGGTTAGATGCCAAAATGTTTTTTTAGCTTGAATATTTGTGTTTGATTGTATAAATATTTTAACTGAGCCATTTTCGAATCCCACTGCAAGGTATTCTCCTAAAAATATTTAAAAATTAAATAAAGTGTGATTTAGAACCATAATTTAATAATAAACACCTGAAGCACTAATACAAGTAACACTTGGTATCTGTGCAGAAAATAAGACATCAAAACCAAAGGCTGTCTTTTCTGAACGTGACATTTTGTCCTTCCATTGCATCCAATTTTCATGTATCCACCACCATTTTTCATAAGGTTTACTTTCTTCATATGAAACCCATTTGTCCAAGTATTGTATAAGTTCACTTCTTGGGATATCGGAATAGCAATGAAGTTTCCATAATTCTGTCTCCTAAAATAAAATGGGGAATGAAACACAACACCTAAAGGACGTTATCATTTTCACATGGGTTTTTGGGTAAAAATAAAAATACACCAAACATATCAAAATGAACTATACTATACTCCTAATATTAATTATGTACTTAATTTCTGTAAAAAGTATATAGTCCTGGAGCCAGTGACCGTTTTTGATGACCAACAACAGCAAAGCTAATTTTTATTCACATGATTGATTTTGTGTCAAAAGTAAGCGAAATGACCTTCAGCTGGCCCGCAAATGGAGGGTTTGGCTGCGGGAGCATCTCAAATGGGAATATCAAACTTCAAAGTTTAACTGTAAAATTTTTTACGTTTTTGCTGATATTTCTAGTTTTAATGGTTTATTTAAAAATACGCTTCCATAGCCTGATTAAAAAGTTCAGGGTTTTTTTTTAAATAAGCCATAAAAACTAGAAATATTAGCAAAAACGTAAAAATTTTGACAGTTAAAAACTTTGAAGATTGACACACATGACATCTCCATAAAAATCTCAGCAATTGCATACTTTTCGGTCTCTGGAAAACGGACTACAAGACACTTGAAAAATATGCAATTTTTCTTCTCTTGAGTTCTAGAATTTTTATGGGGATTTCCTCGGGAGTTTCAAAGTTTTTAACTGTCAAAATTTTTACGTTTTTGCTAATATTTCTAGTTTTTAGAATTTATTTAAAAAAACACTAATCTTTTAATCAGGCTATGGAAGCGTATTTTTAAATAAAACACGAAAACTAGAAATATCAGCAAAAACGTAAAAGACAGTTAAAAACTTTGAAGTTTGAACCCCCCATTTGGGCGCCAGCTGAAGGTCATTTTGCTTACTTTTAACACTAAATCAATCATGTGAATAAAAATTAGCTGTTGTTGGTCATCAACAACGGTATTATTACACATCTTATTACAACTATTAGGACCGATACTACTTAATTTACAGTAAAAATATTAATGCAAAAAAGGGCAACAATGGAATAATTGTTTAATTTAAATAAGTAAGTTATTAAAATATCCGTATATTTGACAAAAATATATACTTAAAAATATACAATGTAATCTTTATAAATATGTATTTATAATTCAAAGTAAAAATATAACATAGGCAACCATTTGTTAGAACACAATGACATCATTGTCTAAGGGCGTGTTCCACTAATGAAGACTAAAGCCCACGACCACGACTGCAAAATTTTTCCGTTCCACTAGCTCAAAACGTCACCATTCAACAAACGACCACACAAACCCACGAATAAATACGGTAGTGGTAATCTTCTTGCGGTCGCCATCGATGACGTTTTTATGCACGAAAGAAACAACCGCGGTCTTATGTGGAACGAGTTTGCGGTCGTTGTGGGCATTGCGAGTCTTTAGTGGAACGCACCCTAATTGTGCAAAATTAATTAATATCAAATCCAATATTTAGCCGTGAACAGCCACTATCAATCTTAATATGTCTTCAAAATTGTATATTTGAGTGGTATTTACATATTATAGTCTACAGTCCAGTGCCGTTTTTTATTAATGATTACTAACAGGCTGAATTTTCGTGAGTAGCTTCGTTTTAACGAGACGCCCAACTTTTCTCTACCCAAATTCTCGATAGTGGTAGCTAATAAAGAGCGCACAAGTAAAACATGTGATAGTTGGCAAATTTGAGCGCTTGAGTTTGAAATTCTCTTGATATTTGCCATTTTGGTCATAACTTTTTTCCAGTAGAGCTTTTTTAAAATTTCTTTTTTTGGTATAAAGAAGAGTCTTGTGGCTCCCAAAAATTAAGTAAAATTTTAAGAAATTTTTGGGATGCTGTAAAAAATTTAAAAATATATTTAAAACAAAAAAACTCAACCTCAAAGTCTTCGTTTATATCTTAACTTATTTCTAGCGTTGGAAAAAAAATATTATTTTAATTCGTTTTTTAGAATGTTTCAAAGAGCCGCTAAACGAACATTTTTTGTAAAGAGCCTGTTTTACTGCTGCCGTATGATTATTTGGTTTGACTTACCAAAACAAAAAAGAAGAAATTGGTAGCCACAAGACTCTTCTGTGTACCAAAAAAGGAAATTTTAAGAAAGCTTCAATGGAAAAAAAATATGACCAAAACCACAAATATCAAGCGAATTTCAAAATCAAGCGCTCAAATTTGCCGACTATCCTCTTAAGATAATTTGATAAAAAACATGAAAAAACGTTTGTCCTACAAAATTGATGGTTTGAATGAAGCCTTCCCCCACTCTTAACATGTCCGAATAATGTGGTCATAATAATTATTACTAACCAGGTGATTTTTTTACTGTTGTTTGGTAAATATTTGTATAATTAAATGGCAACATTGTCCCACAAATTAAATGGTATGATTTCAAAGTCCTACGCACTGAAGTTATCTTTAACTTTAACTTAAAAACTAACTGTTAGTAATAAAATTTGGACAATCACCCAGTCTACATGTTTTACTCGTGCGCACCTTATTAGCTGCCACTATCGAGAATTTTCGTAGAGAAAAGTTGGGCGTCTCGTCAAAACGAATCTACTCACGAAAATTCAGCCTGTTAGTAATCATTAATAAAAAAGAGCGCTGGACTGTAGACTATTAGTATAAGTTTCGTCGCTGGAGGAAATCTTCCCAAAATCCGATAAGGTCCTTTAAATGGCATGATAGCGTAACTAATACCTCATTCCAAAGATCCTTCTAATTCGAGTAAATTACAAAAAACAAAAGTTAAATCAGTCGATTTGTTTTAAAGATATTAAAAATTGAACATGTTAAACTGTGCATTGTTTAACATGTTAAATTTTGAATATTTTTAAACAGTTAACTTAAAGCCAATTTGAAAGAAAAAAATAAACATTTATTCTCAATATAATTTGATATAATTCCTTGACAGCAATATTTAGTGCCGGCGCTAGGGTCCTCGTTCCTTGTCGCCCGCATGTTATTTCTAAATAAGCGCCCTCCAACTTTAATATTTTTTAATCAGATTCAGAATCTGCACAATCGCAATTGGCTAAAATAAGCTCCCCTATCATTGATCTGCAAAAAATGAGCCGCAGGTCATACATTTTTCTAAGGGGTACCTATAGAAGATAGAAAGTCATTTCCGAGGTCATTTCTTTGTATTGAAAAAACAAAGTCCTATAAAAAAATTTATTCACAGTCCATTAGTAAAGTTCTTCAACAGTACATATAAGATTAAAAAAGCTAGTAATTCAATTTATGAGTATTTGTCCAGATAGTTAAGAGCATTCTTGCCTCAGCGGCCGGCAAAGAATTGGTTCCCCTTATTGAAATTAGGTCGAACTATCCTATGAAAAATTAATAAAAATGGTCCACTATGCAAAGCAATAATGTTAAAATTTAGCAGTAGCAATTTTATTTCGAAAACATATCGATTAAAACGTTTCTATTAATTTCTGGTTTCAAAATTTTACACACTCATAAAGAAATGTCGGATGATTAAAATACCCTATTCTGGTTTTAAATTAAGTAAAATTAAGAGTTTTTATTTCATGAGCGAAGTTTGAATAAAATAAGAATTTTTAATAATACAATTTATGATAATATAATAAAAAAAATTAAGAATGGCAGATAATTGTATAAAGATCTAATTTTCAAGTAGGTACAAAGAACAAAATTGAAAAATATTCATTAATAACGGCCGTAAGATTAATTTCATACAACTCAAAATATTGCTTAAAATTGAGAAGCAACCATGGCATTTATCAAATTTATTAATTATTTAAAATGGAAATAAAATTAATTACCATTGTTAATTTATCAACAATACATCTTAAAAGTGTATTTGCTCTCCGAGCATTTTTAATAGTAATTCCATCGCAATAGAGAATGATCTTTTCGAAAATTTCTGGTGGAAACATAATTGAGCACTGAACACTAAAGTTACTTAAAAATGCAGAACAAAGAACACAAAGTAAAGTAAAATTTTACATTTTTGGCATGAACACAAAGAAAAATATTTTGTTGTTTATTTACAAATTATTTTTTAGGTTATGTTGAAAGATTTTTTTATGATAGTTGATGTATATTTGTGTAGATGGCGGCGGGCGGCGCAATGTAAACGGCAGTGACATCTGTTGAGATTTTTAGTATCATTTTCGTTTTAAAATAAAAGAAAGATGGTGTTGTTTATTTTTAATATTTTATAGTTGATTACATACTAATTATTTTTGATTATCAGTTACTGAAATGCAAAAAATATTATTATTGCTGCTAAAATCGGTTGCTAATTTGAATAATTTTGATAAGCAATAAAACGTAAAACAGAAAGAGGCATTACAAGGCAGTGAATCAACAGGTGGGTTGTTTGTTGTTTTGTTCCTATCCTACTTCTACTAGCCAGTAGCTATAGCCTGGCTAGCTCACGAATTGCTGAAGCACTCGAGGACTCGAGTAGTCGAGTTTTTGTGTTCGTGTGGAAAGCAACTATGCGAATGTACCGTGAGTGCGAATAGGTGCCGTAATTTTTTTGGGATATTGCGGGTGCCAAAATAAACAAAAATGGGCGTAGGTTTACCACCTTTAGAATTCACTGAATGTCTAACAGACAGTCCGATATTTCGTGAAAATCTTCATAAACACGAGAAGGAGCTGGAAAGTACCAATCAGCAAATCAAGAGGCTAATTAAAGAGGTTAAAGATTTACTTAATGCGGCGAAACGTAAGTTTGCATTTTATCTTTTCTTATTGTGTGTAATGTCAACTTTTTGTTAAGTTTATTTTTAGACTAGCTTATCTGTTCTGGTTTTTGTTTTATTTTTTTTTATGTAGCACATCAAATTATGAATAGTATACCAGTAATAATAAAATTTACTGTTAGCACTGTGGTAATTTGGGACACTGCGCTTGTTTTGTTTTACAAAATCGGTTCAAAGATCTCAATGTTAAATGGTATTAATAAATAAACTATGATTGATTTTGTTTTATTAAACAATTTATTTTATTAAAACCTTTCAATAATAGTAGCTAGCTATCTTTATTCTTAATAATTCATAAAAGGTACCTTAATTTTTTTTAAATGCTGAAATTTGAAATTAATATTTAATTTTTTTACTAGCTCAATTTGTACTTTGGGAATTTACAATTTATTTTTAAGATAAATTTCAAAAATAGGTATGTGGTATATTCTTAATCATAGATACCTTATCATTATTTACTTAATGTGATAATTATTCATTCACACAACTCTGAAACGAAATCAGCTGACTGATACCGACGTATCTATACAGGGTGTCCCATTTGACGTTGGACTGTATGGGTATCTTTGTTATTATTGGAGATAGAAAGTCGGTTAAATGGACAAAGTAGTAGAGATTTTTTCCAATATTAATAATTGATTTACAAAAAATTTGAATAACGCATCCTTCCAACGCTATCTTAAAAAACAAGAAAATGTGATTTTTAAAATATGGCTATAACTTCTTTATTTTCGGTGGTACCAAAAAAGTTTTTTAACATAATACTGACAATTTTTTGTGTACAATGTAGTAAAACAAATGAATATTTTTTTTCGCTAACGGATTGACCGGAAATGAACCAAACTTATTTTTTTCTTATGGCAGCCATATTGGATTTACACATATTCGGAATCAGTATTTTTTTATGAGTAATTTGGTATACCATATGTCATATTTAAAAAAAAAAAATTATTTGATTTTACAAACTAACATTGGACTTTAAGAGATGTAAATTGTCAATAACATAAATGTAACTATTTAAAATATTAAACGTAAAATAAATCTTAACACATATGTATTGACAGTTTACATCTATTCAAGGCCATTTTTGGTTAGTAAAATAAAATTATTTCTATTTTTCTTAAAATATTACATATGATATATCAAATTACTCAGAAAAATACACTAATTCCGAATATGTGTAAATACAATATGGCTGCCATAAGAAAAAAATAAGTTTGGTTCATTTCCAGTCAATCCGTTGGCGAAAAAAATATTCATTTGTTTTACTGCATTTTACACAAAAAATTGTCTCTATTAAGTTAAAAAAATTTTTGGTACCACCGAAAATAACAAAGTTATAGCCATATTTTGAAAATCGCATTTTCTTGTTTTTTCAAGATAGCGTTGGAACGATGCGATATTAAAATTTTTTGTAAATGAATTATTAATATTCGCAAAAATCTCTACTACTTTGTCCATTTAACCGACTTTCTATCTCCAATAATAACAAAGATACTCATACAGTCCAACGTCAAATGGGACACCCTGTATACTTTTCGCGCCCAAACCATGTACTTGACTTTTCCTTCTATTTTCTGTGAAGGCCTGAAGGTAACTTAAAAAAAAAATTTTTTACAAAAAAAATAAAAACTAATATCTCAAAAATACTTCTTTTTTAAAAGTATTTTAAGCCATGAATAAAAATATGGGATGTTACATTTAAAAAAACAAAGTTCATGGTGTTTCCGGTGAAACCGGAAGTGATTTCGAAAATAAAAAATGCACATAAAATTTGTTTTTTTGAACCATAGAACATAGCCAAATTTCAAATTTTTCTATTCATAAATAAAAAAGTTATAGAGGTGACCCGGTTTTCATTTCCACCCGGTATAAAGTTGGAAATACATTTATAGCAACCTGCAAAGAAAGGGTGGGGGATTTTGTTACTAATTTGTTGCTAATTTGTTACACTAAAAAAAAGTTGTACCTCGAACCGTTTTTGAAAAATCTCCAAACAGCCAACTTGAATCTGAAGTTAGCAGTCATCGAGGGTATTCACCCAAGGATTGTCATTAGTGTACCCAAATTTGTTACTTAAAAAGTACTTTCGGACGCACTGGTCGTTTTTTTTAAATAAAAAAATTTACCGAAAAATTTTTTTTTATAAAAATATATTTTGAATAAATACATATGACATGAGAAAATAAATTTAATTGCTTTATTCCAACTCTACCAAAATTATAATAACTAAAAACAATTTGTTACGTTATCTCTATTGAGAAAAAATCCCTAAACGGCCTGTGTCGGCTTACTCTCTCATGCGTCTCTCTGCCCAAAAATGTATAATAAATTGTTTTAATTACACAATCTCTGTAAAAACTAATAACCCTTTAAAATATCTGAAAAATTGCGAGCTCCTGATATAACAATAAAAAATACGAACAAACTATTCACCGTAGTTTCTTGAGCGTGTGACTTGCTTTCATGTTTGGATGAATAAATTTAAAAATAATTTTTTAACAAATTGTATATCACTTCAGATATGACCAGAAAAACATTAGAAAATACAATTTGTCCAAAAAATGCCGGCAGTCAAAGTAACAATATATAAACGAAACGATTTTTTTTAAATTTTAGGAGCGCGTGACATGTTTTGATGTAATTGTAAAAATAATTTTGCAACAAATTGTATATCGATTTAGAAATGTCCAGAAAAGCAGTAGAAAGTACAATTTGTCCAAAAAAGTGCTGGCAGCTAAAGTAACAAAATAAAAACAAAACATATTCACTTGAGTTTTTATAAAATTTTAGGAACGCGTGACTTTTTCTAATGTTTCGTTGAATAAATTTAAAAATAATTTTGTAACAAATTGTTCATCTCTTCAGGAATCCCCAGAACAGCAGTAGAAAGTACAATTTGTCGAAAAAAGTGCTGGCTGCTAAAGTAACAAAATAAAAATAAAACATATTCACTTGAATTTTTATAAAATATTAGGAGCGCGTGACTTTTTCTTATGTTTGGTTGAATAAATTTAAAAATAATTTTGTAAAAAATTGTACATCACTTCAGGAATGTCCAGAAAAGCAGTTGAAAGTACAATTTGTCCAAAAAAGTGCTGGCTGCTAAAGTAACAAAATAAAAACAAAACATATTCACTTGAGTTTTTATTAAATTTTAGGAGCGCGTGAGTTTTTCTAATGTTTGGTTTATAAAAACTTTTTTGGACAAATTGTACTTTCTACTGCTTTTCTGGACATTTCTAAATCGATATACAATTTGTTGCAAAATTATTTTTACAATTACATCAAAAATTCGTTTCGTTTATACATTGTTACTTTGACTGCCGGCATTTTTAGGACAAATTGTATTTTCCAATGTTTTTCTGGTCATATCTGAAGTGATATACAATTTGTTACAAAATTATTGTTAAATGTATTCATCCAAACATCAAAGCAAGTCACAATTTTTAATTTAAAATTTTTTAAAACCGCTCCAAAAATTTCTTAAAATTTTACCTAATATTTAGAGCGCTGTAAAAAGTTTAAAAAAATTTTAAATTAAAAAAAGAATTATACAATCTCTTCGTTTATACCGTAACTTATTGCTGCCGTTGGAAGACAAATATTATTTCAAACAGTTTCTAATCTGTATTGTAAATGCCGCTAATCGAAGGTTTTTTATAAAGAGCCCATTTTGATGCTGCCGTATGATTATTTAGTTTGACTTACAAAAACAAAAAATGAAGAAATTGGTAGCTACAAGATTCTTCTGTACAGGGTGTCTAGAAATTAAGCGGCCAAACTTTAGGAGGCGATTCTACAACTAATTTTAAGAAAAAAACTTCGTATAAACATGTGTCCGATTTCGCTTCCTAGGGGAGCTACAGCCCTTTAACTATTGTGACTAAAACTAGGTTTTTTGTCATTTATTCGAAAACGGTTTGTAATAAAGATTTGAAATTGGGTGTGATGACTAATACGTTTAAGATATAATTTCTCAATTTTTTTCAGATTTTTTGAAAGCTCTGAAAGGGTAGTTTTAAGGAGGGTTGGAGTTATAAACAGCGGCAACTTTTTTATGGTTAACATAAAATCGTTTTTGTTTTTATTCCTTATTCAGTTTTTTTTTTTCATTAAGTTTTTTTCTTGAAATTAGTTGTTGAATCGCCTCCTAAAGTTTGGCCGCTTAATTTCTGGACACCCTGTATAACAAAAAAAGAAATTTTAAAAAAGCTGCACTGAAAAAAAAATTATGATCAAAACCACAAATATCAAGCGAATTTCAAAATCAAGCGCTCTTTAATTTAATGTTTAATAGAGGCTTAAGGAAGCACTTTTGGATACAGATAAAATTGGTTAAATCGTTCCATTTTGGTCTCAGGAATATACTGTGTTGATTTGTACAGACTATTCAGCGAAAAATTTAAATATTTTTCCAAAAATAGGTTATGTACCACATGGAAATACAAGCAGAGTTTTTTGTGAATTCTTATTCGGCCATTAAAAAGTTATAAGAAATTTTGCATGTCGATGACCTATTTTTCACCACTTACATGACGTGAAAAAGTGAAAACAAATTGTCTAGAAATACTGTTTTCCATTACATAGCCACATACCAAATTTTGTTATGATCGTATGAGCCAATTTTTAATAATTTAAAAAATACAAAACAGTTTTAAGAACTTTAATGGTCTGTAGCACCTTAACGAAGCACTTTTGGATATTGATAAGTTTGGTTAAATAGTCTTATTTTGGTCTCAGGAGTATGTGGTATCGTTTTGTACATACCTTTTAGGGACACCCTGTATTTTTACTCAAAATATAATTTATACACAATTACATAATATTTGTACTTATGATGTAGTAAATCGGAAGCACACGTATGATTATTCTTACACTTCATCTTTTTTTCTTATTTGAAAAGGTTTTACTTGTTTTTTTAATATTTTATTTTATGAGTTTAATGAGATTCGATATTAAGTACTTCGTAAATTTTAAGTTAATTAATTTTAGTTACGGCAGTTTCATGATATTCGATATGTGCTTATCTTTATTAAATAATCGATAGATAATTTAATCATAAATTTAAAATGTAATTTTTAGCCTATTTTATATTTAAGCTTTGAGTTTAAGTTTTTAAATGCAATTTACTCACCTATTTATCTTTTAAACATAAAAAATGTTTTTATTTCAGTCTTTAATCTTCGCCAATTTTATACTACCTCCGTCCGAAAATATGGTATACATTAAAAAAAAGATTGGGATTAACGAAAATAAATTGTTTTTATTTTTTTTTATTTTTATTTCTAAATATGTGATTGTGAGGCAACAAATAAACAAATTGAACACGAATATTATCTAATATATTAAAAATTATAGAAAAGATTTAAAAGTTGCTTATTGATGAAAAATATAATGACACCCGCTGTTGTTAGAAAATGTCGAATTTTGATGTAAGTTGAGTTGAAATGAACAGATGAAGTTTCAAATCAAAGAATTTAACCCCCCAACTATGCCCCCCAATAACCTGGAAATAATTACTGGAAAACAACTTAAAGTCCTTAGTTTTTGGTAATTTTTTTTAGAGATGCACCGCGTATTCGGTAATTATTCGGCAAGCTGAATATTCGGTAGAAGGCCTAATATTGATGTCAAAGGCCGAATATTCTGCAAAAAATAAAAACAATATTATTTTATTGAAAATATTCTTATCAATTTCAAAGCAGTTCCATATTTTACTATGCTTGTGGTCACTTTTTTTCTCGAAAATTTAAACCTTTAAGCACGAATTGGGGAAAAATGGTTCATTCATACAAAAATGTTTTCATGCCACGTTGGAGGAAGAATGAAAGTTCGGCCAAATCACTATTCGGTGCACTTTCATTTATGTATTCTCCTAATGTGATAATTTCGAGGATAAATTGTGAAAAATTAAGATCTTTAACTTGTTTTTCAATATTTTTGTTATACTTTAAATTTATTAGTGTTTCATAAAAAAAACATTCTAATTACCTAAATTAAAAATGTATGTCCTATTTTCAGACAACAAAATAACTCAAAATGTATTATTTTATATAAGACTTTTTGAGGCGACAGTACAGCATTTGCCGAACGAGCCATCGAAGATCGTAGCTGGATAGGACCTACAAAAAATACTTACAGCAAATGCATGAATTTTTTCATTATGAAAATCAAAAATGAAATAGGACTAAAATTGTCTACAACTTATGGAATACATATTTAATAGAGGTGCACCAAATAGTGATTAGCCGAATATCGAATATTGGGCGAATATTCGATCCCCGCCCCTCCAACGACCCGCTTCATTGTTTGAGCTTAACCACATGTTTCGCATGGAAAGATTTTTGTATGAATGGGCCATTTTTCGCTCCTAAAGGTTTAAATTTTCGATTTAAAAAAAGTGACCACAGGGATAGTAAAATATGGAACTGCTTTGAAATTTTTAACAGCAATAAATTTTAAATGAAATAATATCGATTTTAATTTTTGTCGAATATTCGGCCTTTGACATCAATATTCGGCTTTCCACCGAATAGTAAAAAAATGACCGAATATTTGGCCTACCGAATATTCATCTCCAATATTTAATAACTTCAATATTATTTTTTATTCAATTTCAAATTTGTTTACAAATTAAAATTAACTTTTATTTAATCTATCTTTTTTTTTCAAAAAAGGTAGATAAATTAATTAACGGCCGATTGCACCATGTCACTTAAAATTAAAGGAACACTTAAATTCGAAATTTTACAGAAACATAATAAAAAATCTGTCGCTTAAAAATTCTAAGTGTTTCTTAAGGCTTAAGAATTAGTGGTTCAAACGGCTCTAAGTACATTAAAGATATCTCAAACTTTATAATCACCTTGTATGTGATACGCAATTGTAATGCAATGTTCAGTATCAGTATTAACGTGGGTTATTTTCGAGGTAATGCTCATGGTAATAAAAATTGTAAATTTAATCATTACGAATTAATAATAAATTATTTGATAATTTATATTTTTGTACTAATAATAAAATATTAACTGTTAACATTAAATAAACAACATAATGGTATTAAGAAGATAGTTGGTGAAATTAGGTATAGGATTTTACAATCTAAATTTCGATTTCTTAAAGGAAACAGAAAAGACGAACGGTTTTAGTTTTTAATTTATTTTTTAATTTTTACCTTTTGGTTGGTTCCAAAAATATGCAACTTTTAGGCTCAATTTACAACCTTATTATGAAACTATTTCAAAAAATTAAAAACGCCATGTGCTAGTACCTTTAATATACTTTCAGGATTAATTTACAAAATTCAAATGGATTAACTCTTAATTAAGTTATGATTATTTAAAAACCTCCGTATAATCGCCTAAAATTCTAGTGGTATCTCTTTCGCACAGTTATATGTTTCATTCCCCCATCGCATTTTCAAGGGGCATAGAAATCGGAGTTGCACATTTTGCCGACTATCCTCTTAATGATTTACTACAGGGTGTTCCGTTCGTGGTTCGCCAAACGCCAGGGTTAGAAACTAGAGCAAATTTAATCCACAAAAAAGTAAAAAAGTAGGGTCTATCTTTTTTAGTTATGGGGTTAGACCATTTTGAATTTTAGGTCACCAATTTTTACCCAAAATCGTCAGTAGAAAGCTGAAACTATCCTCTCTCAATTGATAACAACAATAATACAGAAATGGTTGATATAATGTTGAATAAAAGATCGCAATGAAAAGGATGAATAATTTTTTTTTTCAGTTTTTCAATTTTTTTTTCCAAGATAAGACACATTAAGGTTGTATTTCTTTTTATTTTCTGATTCTTCATATTTACAACAAATAGGGAAAAATTTGAAACCATAGCTATTTTCCTTCTTTTACTAAAGCCTTCTAAAATTATTCCTAGAAGAAGTATTTTGAGCGCAGTCTGTTGCCATTGGCAGATGTATTGGCGAGAAAGTTATAAAATATTTGGCAATCCATCAGGTATCCCTTATAGCCTAATTGACAAACTATGCACCCTTTATGATATACCGTAACGGTTTAAAATTTTTCCCCGGTCTGTTGAGAATATGAAGTTTTAGAAAATTAAAAAAAATACAACCGTAATATATCTTATCTGGGAGAAAATTTAAAAAACTGAAAAAAAAATTAGTTTTTTTTCTTTTTTTCTCTTTTTTCTTTTTTTTTTCTTTTTTACATAGTAACAATTAATTTTGTTCTACTGTTATTACCTATTAAAAGAGGATGGTTTTAGCTTTTTAATCATAATTTTTTATCCCTACAAACATCGGTTAAGATGTAATTAGGGATTTTGTGATTTGTGATAATAATCGGTGAGCTAAATTTAAAAAGGCTATAGCTCTAAAACTAAACTAGGTAGACTCCCAGTTTTTTTAGTTTTTTGTCGATTAAATTTGGTCTAGTTTGTAATCCCGGCGTTTGGTGAACCATGAACAGAACACCCGGTATAATGTTACCGAATGCACATCTTACTGGCTCAATCCTTAATAAGGCAAGTAATTTGCAAATAAAGACAAATTTGTTTTATTTGAAAGAGGAAAGTTTTGTTTCATAATAAATAATTTCGTATGAAAGGTTGGTTTATAGGTGCTACAATTTACAATCCACAATAAAATAAAACAAAGCGCGTGATTATGCGCTGCAAATTTCGCGGCAAGAGCGACATGCTCACCAAAAAAGGTATAAAACAGTGACGGTCATTACACGCGTACTTGCACAAGCGATAGAAAGTTGTCACAACGAAACGCGAAACTTGGAAACGGTTCTTTCAATTATTTTTACTTCTATAATCTATAAGATTTATACAGTAATAGTAATTCAATGGGTAGTAAATGTTTTATCAACGAAAGTTCTGATAAAAACCTACTAATTTTAAAAACTGCTGTGTAGGTAAAATTACGAAAGTACTAGTAAAATAAGGAAAGTTGAAGTTTCCAAAAAAATAAAGTTTGATGTCGATGGGGCGACAAGATGCAATTTTTTATGTTATCAGTAATCAGACGATTACCCACCTCCCTGCTCCTTGCACTATTTACACATACACATATCACCCACCCTAGTAAGCACAAAGCACGAGGATAATAGACCCCGCATGGTTTAAATGAAATAAAGATAAGGATTCCTTGAAATTGATTCGATACTTTAAAAGAGTACTTCTGGGGCGAAGAGTGAGTAGAGTGCCTCTCGTAAATATTGAAGCTTTGATGCCCTGGTTTTAAATTAAAGTTTCTATTCATTATAAACAACTTATCAATTATTTGTTTATTTGGCGAGTGAAGCATACATTTACATCGAAATAAACAAATCAAATAGTTATAAGACCTTATTCTGTTTTTTTTTTTTGAAAACTTGAAAAAATCAGAAATTGGTTATCAAATCGCAGTTTTTATTGTTGATATTTTATGAACTTATTATAACAGTAGTATTCAGTACCACGAAAAAGTCGTGTTTCTCAGTTTTAAAATGTTTAATATTTTGCCCCAATTTTATTTTATCTATACCTATAACCACTATGAAAACTTATTTAATTTAATATGGCGATATTTTTTTAAAAAGATTGACAACTTAAATAAATTCATGAGTAGAGAAAGAATAGTTATTTATGCAACAAGTGCAAAAAGTGGATAATATTTGCATGCGACCTAAAAATTGAAGCGTCGTATTCCCAAAGGCCTAGTGCCAAAAACATAATTTAGAGAAAATTGAGTTTAAATATTACATTGTATAGGTTTTTTTCTCCCTCTCGGCCTTGTGATGGTGTGATGAATTAAAAGAATTATCGAGTGTTAGGCCTTTATTTACAATTTAATTTTTGGTCGACGTTTCGGGCGCCCTTATTCGCCCATTCTCAAGACTAAAAACTACAAAATTATATTGTTTAGTCAAATTTTAAAAAAGAAATATTATACAATAATCTTACTTATTATATTTACTCTTAAACTACATAAATTTCTTCTTACTATATATTTTAACAATTTTATGAATTTCTTTAACCACTTAGTGTCACTTTCCACCATTTTATTTCCACTATTGAAGATCATGAGCATCTTTCCTTGTCAGCTGTTCCTTGTGACATATACATTGTATATTAAGAATATAAGTACCTACAGAGTTTTCGATTAAAAAAACATTTCAATGTAAACGAATGTAAAATTACGTAAAAGTAAGTAGTATAATATTATATACAGGGTGTCCCATTTGACGTTGAACTGTATAGGTATCTTTGTTATTATTGTAGATAGAAAGTCGGTTAAATGCACAAAGTAGTAGACATTTGTTTATATATTAATAATTGTTAATTCAAGATAGCGCAGAAACTATGCGATATTCAAATGTTTTGTCGACGAATTATTAATATATGAACAAATCTCTACTACTTTGTCCATTTAACCGACTTTCTATCTCCAATAATAACAAAGATTAACAGAGTATAATCTTGTACATATAATAATCTACGAAAATATTTGGCAGGGTGGACCATTTTACTTGAGACAGGCGAATAATTGAAAAACTAAAAGGTTTGGAGAAAAAACTTTCAAAGAAAAGTTGTTTGGTTTAAAGGGGAAAAAACGATGGTGCTAATTATTTTTTGGTTAAGGGTTTTCTCTGTGTTAATTTCAATGTAAAGCAAGTTTTTTTTAATGAAACCCTATAATTTTTTTAGCAATTTTAAAATTTAATCAAAATAAAACAAATAACTTTTATATAAATAATTTTTTTATTTTTAACTAACACCCTGTAATTGTGCTTCTTGTCGAATAAATGTATTCTTATTTGAAATCTTAATAAATAAATTGTCAAAAAATCAATTCCCGTAGTTACGGTCACTTTGGAAACACCCTGTATAAGTATAAATTTTTAATAAACGGTACTTAAGTAGGGACATCGACCGAAGAAATATAATTCTTTTTAAATGTAAATTATTTAATATAAGTCAATTGTTGTGGGCGATGATATATTTAGTTTTGTTAAATGCCATGAGATCATTTAAAAGCCCACTTGATTTAAATCTTTAGAAAACAATCTTGATTTAATTATTTTGTTTATAATAATATTTTTTCAATCATGAAATGTTATTTATTTATTTTTTTAAGTAAACTTCGCAGTATGATATTATTGTATAAATTGTACATATAATTGGAAAAAGTTCCTCGAATAACCGCTCCGATAACCGAAAGGTTTTTTTAAGTGACTGCGACTTTGCCTCATAACGAACCCTTGCATGACTAGGATGTGTTAACTTTAAGTAAAAATAGCTATTTTTTATAGATATACAATTTTGTAATTGTAATGATTCTAACAGATTGAGACTAAAATTAAATAAGTATTCGTTCTAAAACTCATAATAAAATTATTTGCCAATCGGATTTAGAGTAGGGCGAAATAAAAAATTCTGTCTAAAAAGGATCAAAATTGGTAAAAGGTCCATGTGGATAGAGAGCATAAGTCGAACCTAGCATCTACAATGGGTGACATGGCTTGCCACTAAGAATAAAAATATTGAATAAATAAAATATACAAAAAACAACATGATCTAATGGTGTATGGAAGGTACAGAGATGGGACATCTGTATATACATGATCGGAAAACGAGAGTTCATTTTAGTTGAAAATTAGTATCTTCCTCTTACTCGCAATATATTTTGATAAAACGTTCATAAATGGAAACCACAGGAAAGTCATAATGGCAATAATATATTCAACAATTGGAACCCCAACTTTCATTTTTTTGTTGGCAGAATTTTCTTAAGAGGGATTTACTCGAATTTATTTATATGCAATTCCATGTAAACGCCGGACATGGTAATGGTAAAACTGTAGTAGTTAATTAAAATCGGTTTTTAAATTTACAAATATTGTCCTTTAAGCTAACATCTCTTTTCGAGATTTGTTACTTATTTTTTTTATATGGTAAATATTCATCATCAAATGTGGTAAAATTAGGTTAAAGTCACTGTAAATTTTTACACATTTATTAAAACAACAAAGTCTAGTTGAGAGTATTTTATACAGGGTGTCCCGTTTGTGATTCACCAAACGTCAAGGTTAGAAAGTAGAGCAAATTTTATCAAGAAAAAACCAAAAAAGTAGGGGTCTATCTTTTATGGTTTGGAAGTTACAGGGGACTTGTATCTTTGGAGGGCTGTAACTCGAAAACAAAAAAAAAATAAGTCTCCTGGATTTTTTATATTTTGTTCTTACACTTATAAAGAACAAATTAACCCTATTAAATTAAAAATTAAAAGTGCTCTTTTTAATAATTTTAAGCAATTTGTTAAACACTGACGCTGCGCGCGTTAAAAAAACTTGTATCTTTGGAGGGCTGTAACTCGAAAACAAAAAAAATAAGTCTCCTGGATTTTTTTTATTTTGTTCTTACACTTATAAAGAACAAATTAACCCTATTAAATTAAAAGTGCTTTTTTTAATAATTTCAAGCAATTTGTTAAACACTGACGCTACGCGCGTTACAAAAACATGTATCTTTGGAGGGCTGTAACTCGAAAACAAAAAAAAAATAAGTCTCCTGGATTTTTATATTTTGTTCTTACACTTATAAAGTACAAATTAACCCTATTAAATTGTAAATTAAAAGTGCTCTTTTTTGTGATGTGTATACTTAGGCTTTGATTAGGGGGATGTTGTCATTTGGGGTTGATAAAAATAAGTAAAAAATATGAAATATTTTAGGAAAAAAAAAGTAATTGCTGGAATCTATTGCTAACTTCACAAGTTCTAGTGAATGAATAAAAAGAGTTAGGGTTTCAAAATTTTTCATAATTTTTTAGGTCATATCTTGGAGAAAATCTTCAAAAACTGCTAAAAAAACAATTTTTTCTGGATTTTTTTTTCTTTTCGATTTTTTTTAATACTTGATAAACGATTTGTGTTTTATCATTGTTACCAATGGAAAGAGGATACTTTCAGCCTTAAAATTATATTTTTTTAAAATCTTTTTACTAACTTTTTAAGCAGCTATTGATCATTTACCCATTTACCGATTTATGGCAAAAACGAGCGATGCCAAATTCAAACTCCTGTAACTTTCAAACCATAAAAGGTTTTTTTCTTGATAAAATTTGCTCTACTTTCCAACTTTCACGTTTGGTGAACCACGAACGGGACACCCTGTAGTATTCGTCTTCGTACAAGTGTCAATAACTTTGGGAATTGATTTTTTGAATTTCAAAATATAAAATAACCAATTACGGAATGTTATATTTTTTCCGTTTTTTTAAATTTTTTAGCATAATAACATATACTTATGTTAAATAATAATTTGCTAAAATTTTGACAAAAGCGTACTTTGGCTGGAGTTTCTAGATTAAATTGTGAATTTTCAAAATTAAGTTTTTTCGGGGCATCCGACTTCTTTACTCTTGCAATTTCTTGTATTACGCAATTATCCTTAAAAAATCAAAATTGTATAATCTACCTTTTGAGGGTCGAATGTATTTTATATTTTAAGTGGAAGTGGTGCAATCGGCCCTAAATAAACTAATAACGAGAATTAATTAACATAATTTTCGAATCCCCCCCTTTATTTTATAAATGGAAAAAAACATTAAATAGGAAAATCCGTGAAAAAGCCCGCAATAACCGTGAAATTTTGACTTGAAATCCACTGGAACTCGGATTTGCTCGTAATATCCGTGAAGTTCGACTGTATTTAAATTTTACAATATTTGCTCACTATTTGACAGCATTATTAAAATAAGCAAAAGATATTGGTCAAATTTTACATTATCAGTTAAAAAAAGCTACTCTCAACAAAAATTCAGATATTTTAGAAGTCGAGGAAAAAAGGAGATTTATTCACCTATAGAAATAGATAATTTATTTAATATTATCGCTTAATATTAAGGAGGTTGTTATTCGCTTCAAGTTAGAAGTAAAAAAGTATTTCACCTACTTCTGATTCAGAAATAATTTATAGATAATTTATAATTTATAGATTTCCAAGGTATGTAGTTAATATTTAAAATGAATTAATTGTTTCTGCGCATTGCATCTGAGTCTATCTGGGATAAAATTTTGTTACCAAAATATGCCCGTCTAAAATGGCTTTTTACACTACTGGATTTTGGTGTCTGTTTAGCTCAGGGTGAATTTTTAAATTGAAACTTACGTTTAAAAAAATGACAGGATGTAGAACTTAACAAAATATTTTGTATATAAAAGTGTTAAAATAAGAAACTTATTTGAAATTTAAATTAACGTGTGTTGTTGCTTTTGTTCATGTTTTGCTGGGTATAAAAGAAGATACAAAAAATAACACAAAATATGGAGTAAAAATAAACTAAAAAAAAGAAAAAAAGTTAATTTAACAATTTTGAAAATTTTTTAAGACGCGCACCTAAAGTGTACATGAAGAAATGACTTATTTTAATGAGTTTTTCTTCCTGTCCATTTTTTCAAAACTTTCCTCTTATTAGTCTGTCATATACGTTCCTTATTAGCGTAAATTATTCTCACTCAACATTTTGTAGAAATGTACTTTTTTTATAGTTAAAATAATTATATTTTCCTTTCAAAAGTGTTGGCCATTTAAATTAATATCCTAAAAAATAAGTCTAGTGGAATATCAGATTTCTAAATTATCCTCGAACGTTTCCACGTTACTCTGTTTCTGAGGTTGAAATCAAAATCGATACTTCATCAAAACTGTAAACATGTGGTTGTACGGATTGGACCATCTAAAAAAACATTTTAGATATTTTTAAAGTTATGGGTCCGAAAATTTTTCGATATCGAATTTAAACATGACAATTAACAGGGATCATGTTGTATGAAGTTAGTAAATTGAGAATAACAAATCTCTGGCTGTAGTTTCCTGATTTTTTATTGCTAGTTTATTCCTTCTGTTAATAAATATGGCTTCACTACACCACATTAAAAAATAAAGAATCTTCCCGACTTCGAATGCATTATTTGCAACAATATAAATTTAAATTCGGGATTTACACAATTCTAAAAAAGAGGGTTGGTGTAAAATATTTATTCACGATTGTGACTGTAAAATTTGCCACCGTATACTTACATCCCTTAGGAAATTTATTTCGGGAA
This sequence comes from Stenus bimaculatus, assembly GCA_963971135.1. NCBI lineage: Eukaryota > Metazoa > Arthropoda > Insecta > Coleoptera > Staphylinidae > Stenus > Stenus bimaculatus. Next base: position 54,435,122 of record OZ020180.1, on the reverse strand, counting down.
ATTTAGAAGAGTGAGGATTGGACGACAAGGGATAGAATATTTTAAAGCCCATTTGAAGAACTTAAATAAAATCGATTTAAAAGCTGTTGTTCATCATAATATTTACAATTACCTTCGAGTTTCATACTTGAAATAATAAAATTTACAAAAAATAAATCTACATGTCTCTTTTCTTCAAAGCATAATCTGACGTTCACCTGCTTAACTGTTTATTTATCGATGAAGGTTAAGAAGGTGCTTTTTTGCAGATAATGTGAGTCAGGCCCGCACCAATAATGTATATGCGTGATTATATGTGGAATACATACAAGAGTTTTTTTTTATCGTATACACGACCTTCAGTTGTAAACGTGCTCATGTCGATGAAACGCATTTAACACGACTGAATTGAAGGAAAGCTTTATTTTACGTTTGAAAGCAGAGAATACAGAATCTGGCTTAGCTTGGTTCTTGGTTGTATCATGTACAATGTACAATGTACAATGTTGAATGTGCGAACGTCGAGACGCTGCAGCAGCCGCCCATTATCGAGCGACGCACGAGGTTATTGAACTTGGCCCTTTTCTCGTCTCGGCATTATCGCCCTTTGCAGGGAATATTTGCAGGAGCAATTTCAATTTCATCGCAGGTTGCAGCCGCAGATACGCCTACTCAATTCCAAGGGAGTCTATCAAATTATTTCCAATTTCCTTGATTAGTAAGCGATCGGCCACTTTCTTAATTCCCATTGACATTGTTTTTGGTTTAACGTACGTGAAAAATTCTCATCAGGCTCACGTTAGCATCTAAGAATTTACGCTTTTCATTTCTTTAATAAATAAACAATGTCTTATTATTATCTCTCTAATTTATGGTTTAGCAACGCTAATTAATACATTTGCATTTTATGTATTGCTGTACTAGACATTCGCTATTTCCGCATTAAAATGGAATGATACATGTTTGCAAAGGATTAGGTCTTTTGTTTTTTTAATGTCTACAATTTAGAACAGGAAAATCAATCGAATTAATATCTTTAAACTGCAGATCGACGTAAAAGTTCACGATTTTTATTGTATTTTATATTTTATCTCCAAGAAGTAAGACTATAGCCATGGAAGAATAATAAAATTATGTGAGATTTTAAAATTTAAAAAAGGACTTTAAAAGCTCGATTTTTACATAGCATTAATTAATACTCGAAAAATTTAAAGCAGAGATGCACCGAACTGTGATTTGGCCGAATAGCCAAATACCGAATATAACCCCCCCTCAACGTCCCGCATAAAAAGATTTTTGTATGAATTGTCTAGTGCACCGAATAGTGATTTGGCCGAATAGCAGGTCCGTGAAATTGGCTGGACCAACACCTGAAACTGTTTTGAAGATAATTAGAAAAATCTTTGGCCCCGCCAACTTCACGCTGGCGGGGCCAACTTTTAGTTTTTATTTTTTTTATTGTAATTAATTTGTGCTTATTTGTGCCGTAAAAATTAAAATTTGTGCTTAAAGCGTTTGCAGCAAAAATGAAAAAAATATTGGCCCCGCCAACTTCACGCTTGCGGGCCAACTTTTTATTTTTTAAATTATTTAATGTCATTAATTAGTGCTTAATTTGTGCTGTAAAAATTTATATTTGTGCTCAAACGCTTTGGGAGAAAAAATAAAAATCGTTGGACCCGCCATCTTCACGCTGGCGGGCCAATCTCAGTTTTTATTTAAATTATGTTCATTAATTAGTGTATAATTTGTACTTTAATTTTTTTTTATTTGTGATCAAACCGTTTTTGAGACAATTTTAAATATGCACTGCTCCACAAAATTACAGCACTTCTAAAAGTTTTTAAATAAATTTTAATTGTGAGATGAAAATAGTAGAAAATATATAAATTGCCATACAGCAAATTTATTTATAGCTAAAAATGATATGCAGGGTGATTTTTATACATTTATTGTATACATATATACCGGGTGGAAATGAAAACCGGGTCACCTCGATAACTTTTTTATTTATGAATAAAAAAATTTTAAATTTGGCTATGTTCTATGGTTCAAAAAAAAAATTTTATGTGCATTTTTTATTTTCGAAATCACTTCCGGTTTCACCGGAAACACCATGAACTTTGTTTTTTTAAATGTAACATCCCATATTTTTATTCATGGCTTAAAATACTTTTAAAAAAGAAGTATTTTTGAGATATTAGTTTTTATTTTGTTTGTAAAAAAAAATTTTTTCAAAAAAAAAAAAAGGTTTTCGAAGTCGGTGAAAAGTACCAAAACTAATTCTAAATAATTCAAATACCTAAATAAAATTGTAATTTGAAAAAAAATTTAAGTGGTTTTTGAACTATTAATTTTTAAACTTAGTTAATGAAGATTTTATCAAATATCTCACTTTTTTTAAATGCAATGATGCCGGGTCATTTGACTTTTTAAAAAGAGGATTTTATAACGATTATTTTGGTACCCCATATGTAGGGGTATTATTTTGCATGTACCTGTAATAAAGATACTTTGCCTGTAATAAAGATATTTGATAAAATCTTCATTAACTATGTTTAAAAATTAATAGTTCAAAGACCACTTAAATTTTTTTTCAAATTACAATTTTATTTATGTATTTGAATTATTTAGAATTAGTTTTGGTAATTTTCACCGACTTCGAAAACCTTTTTTTTTTTGAAAAAAATTTTTTTTTCGCAAAAAATAAAAACTAATATCTTAAAAATACTTCTTTTTTAAAAGTATTTTAATTTTGATTTCTTAATGTATCTATCTACTGTGATAATTAATTGTTTTTATTGGGATTAAAAAGGTCGTTAACATAAAAGTAGTGCAATGCCTACTAAATTTAACCATCTGACCTTAAAAATGAGTAATTCAAATTGAATCACGTATTTGTTGTTACGCGTTTTTGCCCGGTAAAGGAGTTGCAATAAATATTAATGGATTAAATGCATAGGAAATGGAAATGCTATATTTTGTAATACTTGTTAAGTTTTAGGCTTTAATTCGAATTGCAAATTTACTTTTTGGGTGAATCCTAATTGAAGGTGAAAACTAGATAAAGGATAAACTTACTTTGGCCAAACGGAACATGAAAATATTCCTTTATATTTAATAGTGTTACACTACGAAATTGATTTTTGAATAAGTAAAAGGAAAAATAGAAATTTTAACGGCTTGCCACAACCTCATCTACATTACATTTCATCGATGTACCTTTATCATCGACATAACCCTTTCATCGAGAAAACCAATTTATCATTTGTCGACAAAGGATCATTAACATTGTCTTTTTATTAACATATTCTTTTTATTCATCGACAAAACCGTTTTATCGTCTGCCATCATTGACAATAAAGAAAAGGTAGTAGGTAGAGTTGATGAAATATTAATTTCGATAAAACGGTCGTGTCGAACAAACGGACTGGATATGTAATTTGGGGACAGGAACCACTCAACACCGGACGACTCGGCACCGGTACAATTCGGCACCAGATAACTCGGCACTGGACATCTCGGTAGTGGATATTTTGGCTCCGGGACATTCTCGGCAATGGTTCATTTCTGCACCGGGATATATCGGCCATGAGTACGTCGGTACTCGGAATAAGAAATCAGTATCACTTTAATACGTTACGTTAATCATAGATACCTATATCTTTGCGTGATATAAAAGGTGAGTGAAACTGTTTTTTACTTCTAGTACCTACCTACTCAGTGCCGACTTATTCAGTGCCGAGTTATCCGGTGCCGAGTTGTCACGTACCCGGGCATAATAGGAAAATGGAGTACAATAATTTAAAAATTTGATCAAACTCGCGAATTTTCTCGTACTACCAAGCTCAGTGTCGTACCACTAATGGTACGCTTACCACAGGTTGGGAAGCCCTGTACTAGGCTATTCCAATCTTTAGTACATATTAGTTCCCACTCTTGTAAACCATTTTTAGAGATGCTTTTAAAGTTGCACTATAGAAACTTACGCTTTCGTTTTTAGTATGTTATTGAATTGAGATCTGGTGATTGTGCAGGCCAATCCAGTACAAGAAAACTGTTTTCTTTAAAACAGCATGTGGGCAGTGACGCGTAATGCCTTCATGAGGCCTTAGGCAATTATTTAATTTTGAGACCCCAAAATATTGATATTTTAAAGTAGGATTTTGAAAATAATATTATTTTTTTTTCATATTTCTTTGGAGATACCCCTCCCTTGTTTGAGGCCTTAAGATTTGCCAAATAGTACCAATTAACTTTTACAGTGGAGTGCCATATTTTTTTAGCCTAGGGCACCAAAAAGTCTTAAAATGGCCCTGGGCTGTTTAAGAAACCCCAGCAATTGGAACATTTCTTTGTCACAATCAGAAGCCATACATGCCCATAACATAATGCTACCTCCCCCGTATTTAACTCTGAGTACCGCACATTCTGTATGAAATTCTTCGCCTCACGTTGGGCAACAAAAATAATCATTCAGAGTGTGATGTCTACTTAATAAATTGGTATATTGGTGCATACAATAAAAAAAATAATCGTCTTTGTTTACATAAAACCTACTTTATAGACGATATTTTTTGTTATGCTCTGATAACTATGTTTTTCTCGCGGTGCACTACTCCTTCAGGTCTGTTTCTAGAAGCCGTATTGTTATTCAAGCGCTGACCGACCTTCTAATGTCTTCTGATAAGCCAGCAGCAACCTCAAACGAAGTTTTCTTCCGATTTTTAATAGATTCAAGTATCAATATCGCTTAATTTTTTGACTCCCTGTATAGTGTAATCACACACAAATTCTTCTTTTGGCTGTGCGTAGTTACAAAAGACTCAAATATTTAAAAATCAAAATCATTTATCATAATTTAGTAACAAGATGGCTTAAATCATCGTTGTACGATTTGTGTATAGTTTAAATAACTTTAGGGTATAGTAGAAAAGAATCAAGACAACTTATGGTGCAATTCTGAGCAAATCTGTAAGACCTTACAGGAAATATCTGTAAGGTAACCAAGGAAACTGTCCATCACAACCCATATAACAAACCTTACATATTCTTCCTGTAAGGGCTTTCAGATTTACCCAGAATTGCACCATTCACATTTGTAGGCTGCCTAATAATTTTGACCAAGGCTATATGTCTATTAAATTGTACTGTCGATTGAAAATGATAAAATCAATTTGTTATTTGGACTGGTGCTTGCAGGTTTCTACAGATTCGACCCATTACTTTGTTCTTTGTGTTATTTTTTATAGAATTTTAACTTTAAGCAATTTAAAAACTCACCGATTATCAACCGAATTGCAAATAAAGTTTTGTTTATTTTGACGTCAGAAGATTAAATGTACCTATAGGTACAAATTATACTAGTAATTTTGTATAATAAATTTAAAAGTTTAATTTTTAATAAATTTTATAAGAGACGCCATAATATTTATTTGAAACTTGTGACCATGTGAGTACAGCTCTTATTATTGAAAATATGAAATTAATAAACTGAAATGTTGTAAGAAAAAAATTACGTTTGAAATTTTAACTACCATTAATAATACCAATCGAAGTTATTTATAAAAATCAAACGCTTTTCGTGCTCAATGGTCAAGGTATTCAGAATTAGTACGTGACATTTTCTGATATTTTTATAAATTTTAAAGTTTAATTTTTACTAAATTTTATAAGTGACGCAATCATATTTATTTGAAACTTGTGACCATTTTATTATGTCTGCGTCCAGTACATATTATTGAAAATATGAAATCGATAAACTTTAATGTTGTAGGAAAAGAATAACTTTTGAAATTCTGTAAATACTAGTGGAAGTTATTTATAAAAATTAAACGCTTTTCGTGCTCAATGATCAAGGTATTCGAAATTCGAAATCAGTACGTGACATTTTCTGATAAATTTTCCGTTCGACGCTTATAATTTAAATCTTAGACCTACACGTAAATTTCGCACAATTTAAAATCTTATTAACTCGGCTCCAGATATTTCGATAGTTTAAAAATCATCACCTAGAAATTTCACAATTACTTTAAGTCTTTATCCTTTTAATAATTGCAAACTACTTGGTTTAATTCATCTAAGAACTAAAAAATTACAATAATTAAAATACCTACAAATTTAAGTAAAATATTATTTAATGATTATGTCCAACCGACTTTTACAATATGTAAGCTTTCTTATTAAATTACAGATATTATGCAATAAAAATTTAGTTACAATCAAATTTTCTGCAAAATCATATTTTTGTAAAAAGAATTCTCAGTTTCTATAGTTTAAAAATATACCAAACCGAAATCGAACAAAAATTGTACCTGAATCAAATCGAAATCAAACCGAAACCCGAACGAAAAAAAACACATTAATTAATTGACCAATCGTGATTAAATTTCACACAAACATTTGAAAGCCATATTCTGCATTGTCGCTTATTTAAATTTTATATTTTTTATTTCTTGCATAGTTTCTATACCAGCATTTTTGGACAATTTTTACTGGTGTAAAAACTATTCATATATTAAAATAAATTAAAATTTGAAGCGAAATCGCAGAATACGGTTTGTCTAATGTTTGTGTGAAATTTCATCACGATTGAACCATTTATTACTGTGCTACAGTATTTGGGATATCTAATACAAGGACCAGTTAAGCTGTTGGTACTTGTTTAGGAGAAAAGAATATTTACCGAAAAATTTGATATTCTGCACCGAGAGCCAATTCTTTCAGAGCACAGAGCATGATAAATACCCAGATTCTGGTCAAAACATTTAAGTTTAAAGACCTTTAAATTTATATTTGTTATATGGGTTGTAATGGACAATTTCCATGGTTACCTTAAATGTTCTTGCATTGGGCCCCTAAATTGATGTTTTGCTATGAATTGTATGAGCGCGACTGACGTAATTCGTCTTAAGCACATTTTTACAAGAAATGTCGCTACATCCGACAGGTTTACCCCCCAACCTACTATTATTCATCCGTTGAGGATTAAAGGTATATTTTTTGATTTCTTCGATGCATAGGTCCATTGAAAATTACTTTAAAGGTTTAACTTTTAGCTGCTATCTGTATCTTTTATGTGGGTATGTGGCTAGTACTTCGTCTACACTGCTTTATCATCGATAACAATTTTATCGACATCTAATCTAATCAACGACATGATAAGACTAATTCATTGACGTTGTCCGGGAGCCCGTAATAGAACAAAAGAGTATTAAACTGAGCCATTACACACCCCCAAAATCTTAATTTGTACAACATGTCGAAAGTGTATTTTGTCCATGAAATGGTTTACACACCAGAGATTGAAGTTTGTAAGATAGACGAGTGTTTTCGTTTTCGGATGCTATCGTTTATTTACTAATAAGTTGCTTGGTAATAGATTTTCTATCTCTTCCGTATGCACGTCCTATCCCCTTATTCTTTAAATTATCGTTAATATAACGATAGTCGTTTGAAAAGTTTTCAAGTTCCAAAAGTATGACAATGTAGCCAAAAATTTATTCTCTATCACCACTTGTTCGTAATTCGTAATTATTAGTTGAACAATGGGCCTTTCCACAGTAAAATATATTTTAATGAAATTTATACTCTTAAAAAACCTAATTTAATGGGCTGATTTGTTTTTTAATTAGGGCACCAAAAAAAATTAAATTAATTTATTTAGAAATTGTGTTCAAAAAAGCGGCAACGTTGCTGGTGTTCCCGTCGTGTGTCCTCTTGTGCAGTCGTCTCTATGAACTCTACCAGCCCTAGAGTCTATGATCTTATTCTTATTGGTTAGCTTGTGTAACCGTCATCTGTCAAAACAGAGTTTATTGAGGTTTGCGGTGAACGAGAAGATAGGGGATACCAACAACGTTGCCGGACTAGAACTTTTGAACATTATGACGTCACGGATTCATATATTAACATTTTTAGCTCTTACACAAAAGGTATCAAAAAATTGATTGAATATTATTTTTTATTTTAACTTTATCTTTAAGACTAAATACAAATTAAAAAATCGTGGAAAGGCCCCTTGCATCGTTCCTTAGCGGTATAATCGGCAAACACTAACAAACATCGCCATCGCTAGCTAACGTTCGCTTGGTGTGGACACAACGCCACTAGCTAACGAACGATAGAGATTATGGGTGATTCCCTTCGCTAGCCAGCGTCGATTTTTAGGATGTTTTGTACTCAATATCCAAAAAACATATTGAAGTTTTTAAATTAAATTCACATTATAAAAATACGATATACGAAAAATGTTTTATTTTTTAAACACTTTCTAAGCTTGATAATTTGTTTAACAAAGATCAACCATAATAAAATTAGTCAATTTTCCAAATAAATTTTACTTTAATATCCAAAATTACACGAATTTGCTCTTATAAAGCAAATTTTAGGAAACTACCATTCATTAAACAAAATTCAGATTTTTATCGAATTGATTATTATTAGCACAATTTCGTGCTTACAAAAATAACTGCTTTCAAATTATTTAGAAGCGCCATTTTAGAATGAGGGTTTAGCATTGAGCAAACCAAATAAATAAATAAAGGAACATGTGAATCCTTTTATGTAGAATCGCATATTAGGTCAAGCGGAAGTTCCAATAATTAATATTTAAAACATCATTGTAGCTACCAAATAATTTAGCAGGTTTTTAAGTGTACGAGGCGAAGGTTGTTGTGATAGGAAAAACTTTCCTAGCACTTTCAATTGCGTTTTTATCCAATTTTCTATTTCTATTCAATCAATTTTATTTACGCTTTCAAGTATAAATAATTGCTGAATTATGTATTAACTTGCATTAGCGTTTATAGATTTTGAATTAAATAGAAATTTGATTTCCACTTGAGCTGATCAACAAAGTGGTAGATAATTAATCCAAGTTTAATAATAATATTGTGTTATTTAATAATTTAATTCACATTACTCGACACTTTATATCATGACATGAACATCCAACTAAATTAATTGTAATTTAGAAATAATTTGCAATTCCTACGTCATTTCTATTTGAGTTAAATATTATCGTAAAAAAACTTATACAACGTGTCTGCTTAATATCAAGCCCACTTTAAAAATCATAGAACTGGCATATGTATATTTGGTTCCTTTGATAAACTATTGTGGATCGTTAAAATTTAAAGATTTCGACAAACATCCTTTTAATGTTTCATTTATAAAAAAATCCACGGCTATTAAATAAACGATTTATTACGTTTCAATTTTTTGATAAGTAATGTAATTCATTACTAAATTTTTGACATTATTCAACATGCTCGGACCGTATGCGGACCAATCACAAAGCTGCAATGCCCAACCTATTGGGTAATGAGTAATGGATTATGGGTAATTTTAACCACAGAATAAAAATTCACAAAGAAGAAATCAAGAGATGTCAAAAATACGAAAAATAATCTCAACAAGTTTGCAAAAAAGCTTCGTGGAAAAACAATTTTATTTAATTTTTGTAGATGATTTAAAAGTCATTGCACCAAATTCTGGTGAATGAAAAATAATTCCAGAATGTACAAATAAAATATAATGACCTAAAAGTACCTTAACTTTGGACCCATATAATTAATTCTGTCCAAGATTACAGAAGGTGAGTAAACACTAGATTGTAGTCTGATAATTTTGGCTTATAAATCTGAAAACAAAAATTGAAAATCTGTTGCAGGAAACTTGAGATTTGACTGCACAACTAATTCTCGATTTCATGATTTTTTCCCGATTTTTTCTGCCAAACTCGGGCGCCCTCTAGGGATTCGCTGATAGATTGCAAAGAAATTCCAGAAAAGTGGGATGGATTTTCTATTCCCTGTTATTATCTCCGACGGAAAATTTATCGCGGACGTCTAGGAAGATGCTCTTAACATAAAACAAAATGGCATTTCTGAAAGTAAAAATTCTTGGTGTTACAGGTATTATGATATTTAAGTTTTGTGATTCATCTACGTCATAAACCAACCTTTCCTCCGTAATAATTAAAGGGCAAAGAGAAAAAAAACATAGATTCTCGATTTGTTTTTTTTTCATTCTTTGGTACATTGTTTCATACTCAAAAAAATAATAATTCCAAAATTGCTTTAGATAAGACTTGTTACACCCTGAACAAATTATAATTTATTAATATACATATGTATATCTCACTTCGTACTTTGTACTTTCAAATTAATCCTTTGTAGTTTTCATTTGTTTAATAAGTTATCAGTTATGTTGGCAATTGTTGACCGTAAGAATAATGGATAAGAGCTTTAATATTTCAATGAACAATATTTTTTCTTTATTAAAATGTAGTCAAATAGCAGGTGTTAATAAAAAAATAGCTTTATGTTTTGAAATAGTTAACACCAAAATTGAAAAAAAAAATAGAAACAGAAAAAATCCCAAATGTAACTTTTTACGTTCAACTTTATTTTTTTTTCTCTCTGTTTCTAATTAAGTCCAAATCATCGTGCCAACCCCAATTTACTTTATAAAAATAAATGTTTGTTTAAACAACTATACAAAATCGGCTTTCACATCTATTTTCTAACATTTAAGGCAATGTCGAAGTTTATTATTTATTTTTTGTTTTTTATTTAACTAATTTATCAAGAGGTGATTTTTAAAACTGCCATTTAATAAATTCGGAAGCCTACAATGCTGTCAAAATACGTGTATGTATGTTTTAAACTAAATGCAAAACATCCTCTTTTAAATTAACTTTGTAAAAAGCAATAATACACCATTTTCTGGGGTTTCTTTTTATAGAAAATCGTAAAAAAATGCGTAATTTTTACTCCATAAAGACAAATATATTGCAAAAAATTGTAGCCAAGGGATTTTGTGTTGTAACCCAAAAAGAAAATTTAAAAAAAGCTTATCTTTTTAACCAACAAATCTTAAAATTTATTTGGCAAAATCGTGCTTTTTTTCTAATTTAATTTTTGATTCCAATTGAAGTTGTGAAATTGTGAAAAAAGTTTATATAGTCAAATTTCAATTTACGTCACATCATCATAATTCATTGCAAGAGTAAGGTTGGGGGTGGTAGGTGCTGACTCGACTTGACATTTACAGTTATCAGTAAAGTTATCCCTTTGAGACAGCAGATAATTTGCCAAGGTTAAACAGTATATTATAATATTAAAATAATATTTAATACCAAAAACTAGGGTTTTCTTACATTTCAAGATTTTATTTTTTATGTAGGTAATATTAATATTTTATTTAATAATTTATGTACTTTTAAAAAGGGTCCGATTTTGTAAGTAAAATAATTTAAATAACCCAGAACAGGTATTTGCTGATAAGAATATTCTAATTAATAACGAAAATGAAAATAATCAAAAAAGAAACAATAGAAAAATGCACACATTTCCTAGTCTATAGAATAGTTAATAATGTAATAAAATTATTAATTGTCTACCAGGTAATACTAAATTGAAATATAAAGTTGTTTAGCAAACTTATTTGATTTGTACAAAAACATTAACATTTTACTCTTATAAATAAATATGAAGAAATGTATTTAGGCGTTTTAAGAGGACAAAGTCAAATGTTCAAAAACGTAATTTTATAAAATGCCTTTTCACGTTTAAAATTCACATTAGATCTTGAAAATTTTCAAGTTAAGATCAAAATCCGTTAAACAGTTATTTATTGAGGTTTTGGTATTCTAAGCTGGGGTTGGGGTGAGGCAGAAAGCGAAGAATGAAGAATACAATAATTTCCGATTTCCAAAGTGTGCAGGATAGCACGAACAGCATATTCATGGTCGTTTTACCTTTTGTACATGAATATAAAGAATAATTAGGTTTGGATACCTTCCTGATTTTCTTAAGAACATCATGTTTTTCACAATTCGTTGGGTATTATTACTCAGTCAATAAATCTTTCTGCATAGCCCTGAGAAATTATCCACAAAATTTGTTCAGATTTGTTTAAGAGAAATTATAAATTTAAACAAGTTCGCCAATTAATACATATCAATACAGGGTGTAAGGAAATGTATGCAAAAAAATCAAGAGGCGATTCCTTAGCTAAATCTAAGATAAAAGTAAAGAATAAATTTTTTCGTACCTTTTACAGTTTAGATGTTATTTGAAAAATTGTATGAGAGTATAAGACAATTTCACATGGAGATGTGGCTTTTTTATTAAGAAATTCTTAAAATTCGTTATAAAATGATCGCTCGACCAATTTAATAATATTTTTTTTAAATGCATTGTTTTTAATATAAATGGAGTTAACTTTTCATTATTTTTTTCCACTTTTTTAACACAGCTTTTATATTATCATGATTCATGATTATTTACTAAAATTTAGTAAATCTAGTTTTTGCATTTGAATTAAGATAAAATTAATATCATCGAAAAATTAGATGTTAGGATGTTATTTTTGGGGGCTGATTCCTCTAAGATCTGATCTGGTAGTTAAACTCATCATGAGGTAATGTAGACCGGAACTTTAAGTCAGTCTGGCTGTCTAATTTGTGCGATAAAAATAATAAAATTAAATAGGTATGTACTATAAATAAAAAATAAAATGGATTGTAAAAAAAGAAATTATAACAGCTGTTCAAAATGACCACCGCCAACTTCAATACAGGCCTCTATTCTTCTCAGCATTGAATTGAATGGCGAACTCGTTCAAAAATACCAGTATTGTTTCGAATATCACAGGCTGCAATAATACGATTCCTTAGTTCTTCAACATTTTCAGTACCCGATAGGAAAAAGTCTAAAGAATTCAAGTCAGGATACCGAGGTGGCCAAGACTATCCAACGATTTGGATACGAATTATCTAAGTACTGTCTAGAAACTATGCTGAAATGTGCAGGTGCACCATCATGCATATAAAACAATTAATTGTAAAGAAACATCTTCTAGCAAAACTGCCAACTGATGTTTAAGAAAATCACGATAACCTTCTCCAGCTAGTCGCGCTGGTAAAAAATATGGACCAATCAGATAATCTCCGACAATTCCAGCCCAAAAACTGATGCTGATGATGAGCTATCGCTATTGCGTGTGGGTTTTCAGAGTTATGTTAAAAACTGAGGATTTTTATCAGCGTTCATTGACACAAATTTTGCCTCTGCGGGAAGTCACGAGCCAAAAGACCCTGCCTGGTCAGTAGCATAGAATAGACAAGTTTAGGTATGTAAAAGGGCTACCTACCTCCGAAAATATACGATCCTGTAATTTTTTACACTAGATACTAATTTTATCTCATTACAAATTTTAAAACTAGAGTTTCCTCCTCATTTCAAAAAATAAATGCATGAAAGGCTTAGAAGTTATGGTAAAAAACAGGAAAAAATAAAGAAACTTTGACAACTTCTGCACCAAAGATGGAACATGTTAGATAAAAAATTAATTCTTTACTTTTATCTTAGATTTAGCCAAGCAATCGCCTCCTGATTTTTTTGCATACATTTGCTCTGTATAACTAAATAAATAATTGAACATTTTACAAAATGTTTTTTGCAAACCTCTTCAAGCTCCACATAATTTGTAAAGGGACGATATACCTGAAATAATATGATTTATAATAATATGATCGTTGTTAAAAATATAGAAGCAGTGTTTAAAAAAGTACGACGACCATATGAGAAAATCGTATATCGTATATGTCATTCATATTAGTGGTTTAGAAAATCTATCATTGCTACACTAGTGACTTTGGATTTCTGTTTTGTAACTGTAAGAAACATTTTGTAATTTTCGATAGAGGCGCTGCGAAGAAATTCCGAAAACCCTCTCTTGGATTTTTTTGAAGTCAAATAAAAATTTATATTTAACCTCGCTAATATTATATACAGGCTGTGTAAAGCTAGGATCTGGGTGGAAACAAATTACGACGTTACTTTTTATTCTGATTCCTTCTAACATTTATAAAAGTCAAGGACAATATACTCTCGTTTATTGTTTTAGTGTTAGAAGGAGACACGATAAATGATAACGTCTTAATTTGAACCAAAGTCCGGTCGCCATCCATTTTAATATTAAAATCATTATATAATTAACTTTGGTGTAAATTTAAAAAAAATATAGGAACATTTTTTATTCGTTCCGATCAGATGCTTCCGTCAAAACAGCGCCACCTTGAATTAGGTACATTTAACTAAAAATATTCGACTAACTTCAATGTCAACTGATGTCAACACAGGTTTTGTTATGTCTTTTGAGCTATTACAACAAAATATTAATAATGGTCACAGATTCATCGTGTTCGTCGGAAAAATAGCGTACGCAATTCGCAAGAAAGTGAATTTCGTGCTCGTGTAATATCCTCACTCGGCTAGGGCCTCGTTCGGCTATTTTCACACTCGCCCAAAATTCGTCACTTTCTAGCTCGTTGCGTAATATACTATAACGTACTGCACTGTATTTCGAATTCTTACATACATTTATGCATACATTTTACAATTGATCATAACTTCAAAGCATTATATCTATAGTTTATATAGGTAGGTACATTCAAAGACAACTGCTTACATTTGCCGAAATTATATGCATAAAGTTTTAAAAATATAAGTGAACTGCAACTTAAAAATTAAAAGATATCATTTCATTTTTTCAAGCGCCAAGTACTTCAAAATTTGTAATTATACGAAACTATTAATCACTTACTCGTAAATCTTTATGAAGTGTATACAATTTTCAAATAAAATATTTATCAAGCAAATTTCATTACTATTCCTTAAAGAAACTAAAATTAATTGAAGCAAATGAAGCATAATATACATATTATTATCATAGTTAATACCATAATATGAATAATTTACATTTTCGTAGATGCTACACCTCCTGTTTATACTTTACTTTAGCCACGAATACCTTCCCAACAAGGAATGGAAACCTTGATTTTACTTGGAACGTGATTTGTTATTCGAAATCAATAAAATAAGTGAAGTGGTAATTATAATATTATTTATTCACTAGGAGAGATAATTACTCATAATGCTAATAAGAACTTATTATCTACTACTTTTAATCGCAACCTTATCTGTACGCCAATTTAGCAAAAAAAATTCGCTGGATAATTGTTTGAGGTAAAACCAATAACACGCACCTCAATACTTAATTATAATTGTTATTAAATATTGATAAATCGAAATAGGAGTATTATTTTATACAAAATTTTAAATTATAACATTTATTTAATTAATATAGTTGTGGCAAATTTATGTTTAAATAATTGATTTAAGATTTAATTAATATAAATACAACTTAAGTCGCTTTCGATTTGATTATTTTAAAGCAGTCAATGTTAATTGATATTATTTATAGCAATAGATCTTTTAAATATTTTCTTATTTATATTTCAAAGTGACAAAGTTCAAAAAGATAGCAAAGAAATTTTTATAAATTAGACATGACGATGTCAACATGCGTCGAACTCGCTTTTACTCTGCAAAAACATTTAAAAAAATGAACAGTTAAAATATGAATTGGTAGTTTAGAAAATTATGTGGCAGTTCAATCAATTAATAAAAGTATAATTTTCTTGGTATTTGGTATTATTTAAACGCCTATACAGGGTGGTCCAACGAAAACTTGACAAACCCGGTTGTCGGTATTTAACTTCAATTTAGGAAAAAAACGCTCGACGGGTCGTTTTCTGTTTTTAGGGGTGTTTAGATATTTACCCTTTACCTATTTTCAACTATGTTAAATGGCAATAGGGGTCAAACTCCATAAAAATAAAAAGTACAATAAACCTGATTTATGACAGTGCCTTTGTTTTAAAAATCGGTGCAGACCTTGCTGAGAAAATTAGTTTACCATTTTAATTAATCTATATGAACTTATCATGTCTGTTTTTCAGTATTTTACTTCAATTTTGGAAAAATCGCTCGGACAGGTCGATTTTTTAGGATCGCGAATTTTTAAATAAATACCACTTACTTTTGCTTTCAACCCCTAATGGAGGGTTGATATCAACTATCAACTTTATAATTTCAAATGGAAATAAGAGTTAAAATTCATAAAAATAAAAAGAACAAAGAACCAGCTTTACAACAGTGGTTTTATTTTAAAAATCGGTCCAAAATTTGCTGAGAAAATTAGATTAAAATTTTAATTAATTAATAAATGAAACTTAAAAGTCTGGTTTTCAGTATTTTACTACACCGGTTTTTAAAATAAAGGCAGTGTCATAAATCTGGTTTCTTGTTATTTTTATTTTTATGAATTTTAACTGTCATTTGATAATTTAAACTTGTTATCAATCCTCCATTTGGGGCTGAAAGAAGCTAAGTAATAATTATTTAAAAATCCGCCCCCCTAAAAACAAAATTCTACCTCTGTTCAAGCGTTTTTTTCCAAAATTGATGTTCAATACTGAAATACAGACATTATAAGCTCATTTACATTAATTAATTAATTAAAATTTTAATCGAATTTTCTCAGCAAGTACTGCGCCGATTTTTAAAGCAAAAGCACTGTCGTACGTCTGGTTTCTTGTACTTTTTATTTTTATGCACTTTGACCCAAATTGCCATTTGAAATTATAAAGTTGATAACAACCTTCCTTTAGGTGTTGAAAATATGTAAAGGGTAAATATTTAAAAATCCATCTCCTTAAAAACAAAAATCGACCTGTTTGAGTGTTTTTTTTTTCCTAAATTGAAGTTAAAAACCGGGCTTGTCAAGTTTTCGTAGGACCAACTATAGTAAAACCATAAAAGCAAGCAACATTGTAAAGCTTGTGCAAAATATTATTGTACTCCTATATGGTACACTATGCGCTGCGCGATTTGAGAATCTTGTAGCATTAAATACAATTTTGAATTTTACATATTTCGTGTAAAATGTTAGTATCGAGGAAGTAATTGGTAAAAGCTAAACCTCTTTATAGCATTTTTAATGTGGTGATGCTTTTCATAGATTTTTCAAACTTTTCTAATATAATAACATATACTAGAATAATTATTTTCAGGTTTAAATTTAATACCAAGAAGCAATTTTCATTATCGCAGTATAATGATGCTAGATGTGTTCAAATACTCAGTTTTTCAGATATGTATCTATTCACTGCACCTCTACTTACCTAATACGTCATGTAATAATTAGGTACATTGTAATCTTCACCTCTAGACTGCATAAATGGAAAAACAAATTGCTGTGATAAAACGTGGATAACGTAATCAGCATGGCAATCATGAAAACAAACCAAATAAAGTAGGCGTCGTTGAGAGTCAAGGTCATAAGTATCAATTTCAGTTTATAGGTTGTATATCATAATGTAAAGTACATTGGATAAAATTTTTATCATACATCGTAGGAAGATGAAAACGCAAATTGGAATCTTTGTAAAAGTCAAACCCATTGTTTAAATTTAAATCTCTCATTAAACTTGCAATTTTTGGCATTGTTTAAAATACATTTATTATTCCTGATTATTCCCGATTGTAGACTTTTAATAATAATAAATAATATTTGGGCAACTAAATAGTTTCAAACAAAATTCGCACACATAAGTATAAGTATAAAAATAATAATAATATCTATTATTTTAAAAAAATATTACCTAAATAATATTTTGTTTTAAGAAAATTATAAACTGCCGCATTAGTAGCACCAATATTTTCTTTTAAGTAAACTTTATAAACAGTTTTTTGCATTTTCTGAAAAACTTAGCTTTTTGAGTTTAGAAATTCGTGTGCGAATTATTAAAAATTACCGTCTACCCCCCCATTTAAAGCGCCCTCTATGGGAAGTTAAAATTATCAGTTATCAGCTTCAAGCACTTTTAGATTTATAATTATAAATATTTTTTTAAGAAATAAATTTGATATGTTCTGCAGGTTTATGTTTTATCAATTTTCATTACATGTTTAAAATTAGGTAGTTATCAACATTAACGTAAAAATGTATAAATAAAAAAATAGTAGATTATTTTTGTGAATTAAGATCTCGCTGCAAAGTATTAAAGTCAGAATGTTATGATAATTATATTAGCAATATTGAAAATAGTTTTCAAACGAATCCCTCCAACTTTTGGAAGTTTATTAATGATAAAAGAAAAACAAATAATCTGCCGAATGTAATGTACCTTAATAATGAACTTGCTGAAGGTGCTCAAGACATTGCAATCCTTTTCGCTAATTACTTTGCCTCAATTTACAACAAAAACGATCTAATTTTGCCAGAATACGAGAAAACCAACTTTGGTGTTGCTTGTGACAAAATAACCGACTTGGAGATTTTCGAAGCAATTAATAGTTTGCCTGATAAATTAACGGTTGGTCCGGATGGAATACCAATTTTTTTTCTTAAAAGATGTGCAGATAATTTATCATTGCCGCTTAGTATAATATTTAACATGTCACTTCACACGGGGGAATTTCCTCTTCTGTGGAAGAAAAGTTTTATCATGCCTATTTTTAAATCGGGAGATAGAAGTCAAATTACCAATTATCGCAGCGTTTGTATTCAGTCAAGTATTCCCAAACTCTTTGACTATTTGATTTCTAAACAGCTAACCTGGGCATGTAAAATTATTATTAATGAGCAACATGGGTTTTGCCAGAACAAGTCAGTTCTGACCAATTTATTGGTTTACCAAAATCATGTGTTGAACGCCTTGGAACAGAAGTGTCAGGTAGATTCGATTTATACCGACTTTTCCAAGGCGTTCGATACGATCAACCACAAACTCTTGGTAGCAAAGTTAGAGTCCTTATTAATTACTAAGATGGATTGAGAGTTATTTGACATTTCGCACACAAAGATTTAAAATAATTGGTTACATCTCTGTTGAATATGATGTGCGCTGTGGTATCCTTCAAGGATCCCATTGCTCACCTCTTTTATTTAATTTATTTGTTAACGAGATAGGGAGATTTGTTGGTGATTGTAACTATCTATTATTTGCAGGTGACATAAAAATTTTTAAAACTATATCGTACTTAGAAGATGTCGTGAGTTTACAAGAATCTTTGGATAATTTGGTTGGTTGGGCTAATATCAATGGTCTGAAATTAAATATTAATAAGTGTACCTCCATTAGTTTTTACAGGGGCAATAATAAAATTAATTCTTTATATTTTATCAATGGTCAAAGTTTAAAACCATCAGTTGTAGTCAAAGATTTGGGAATATTGTTCGACTCCCGTCTTAATTTTGTTGAACACATAAATTCTATCGTATTGAGAGCTTCAAAAATGCTGGTTTTGTTTGTCAGGAACTCTAGGGACTTTTCCGTATTCTCAGTAAAAATTTTGTTCTGTTCCTTGGTTCGTTCAATATTAGAATACGGCTCCATAGTTTGGTCACCGTTTTACAATAATCACATTTACTCATTGGAACGAATTCAACACAAATTTATACGTTTTGTGGAACATAAAATTACAAATACACGCTTTGCAATGTCTAAATCACAAATATTAAATATGCTAAATGTGCTAACGTTAAGTAATAGAAGAATTATGTTGGACTCTTGCTTTCTATTTAATCTTATTAAAGGCCTCATCGTCAGCCCGGAGTTGTAAGTTTGATCAATTTTAAAGTGCCAAGTCGTAGTTTGAGAAATTCAGAAATTTTTTTGTTAGAACGTATCACACAAATTATGAGTACCATTGTCCAATCGGAAGAATAACAAGATTCGTAAATTTATACTGGACCCAATTAGAGATTTTTAATACTTCTTTGTATAATTTTAAAAGTACAAATATTCGTTTACTACATTCTGTTAACTAGTAATGTAGGTAATGTGATCTATTTGTTAAGTTGTTTTGGTTGTTTAAATAATTCCTAATCTTTCTTAATTTAATTGAATTATTTACTATACATATTTATACTGTTGTTTTTTTATATTGTTATTTCTAATGCAATGGGGTGATCCCGTAAAACAAATAAATAAATAAATAGAATTGATTTAAAAAATTAAGCAACTTCAAAATTGCCTTTTTTTAATTTATCACCAAATCAATAATTGTGCATCGCATTTTTTTGATTCATCATCGCTTGTAAAGCTAAATAAATTATAAAACAATAAATTATTGTTTTTTACTTTCTGATAAAATGTATTCTGCACCTTTTCAGAGTAGAAAAAGTAAAACCCCCAAAGACCCCTATACTGATACTCGGTCAATTATTTTAAGTTAATATGAAGTTTTTATTATAAAATTAGTCGTAAAATCTGGATAAAAAATGCTCCTTAATTTCGATTCATCCTGTATAAATAAACGAGTAAAAAAGCAAAGCAAATGCCTAGTATCAACTGTGTAACCAAATTTTTGTAAAAAATATATCTCCAGTTTATTTTTGTGAAATAGAGATGTTTTTTATTCTTTTTATTTGAATATTTTGGGAATTTTTAAACTATAAGTTAATTACTTTCAACTATTTAAAAGAAATGAAATAAACAAATTTGTTTAATATTAATTAGGCTATTTATGTGGCTAAGACTAGGATAATTAGTTTTCTTTTGATCTTTGCACAATTTTAATATGTACCTAGTAGTAGTAGAGTTCTAGGACGTTGAAATCGTCAAAAAGGCGTTAATTAGCTTTGTAGAACTTTTTTTTCTATAAATTTACAAATAAGTTAAAAACTTGCATATGTTTTTATATGTAAAAAATTCAAAGGTCCAGTACAAAAACTAAGCCGTTTCAAAATTATAATTATTTTTTTAAATGTCTACCATTTTCATTTGATTTCTTTTTTGGACATAACTTTATTTTTCTTTAACTCATTTTCGAAACTTTTAATACAAATATATTATTTCCGGTTATTTGCTTTCAATTTTATCTTTACTGTGCACATTTTAAAATATAATAAAAAGTAGCTAATTTAAAATAATAAATTAAGAAATTTTCAGGTTGGTTCTAGTTGTTGTTACTTGTTACTAAAGCAATTAACGTAAAATATAGCTCAACTTTGGTATTAATACAACGAAGTTTTAGCCATATATATTGTACTTTACAAATTTTATGTTCCTTGCAGGTTTCTTATCCAGTAAATAGTTTAATGTAAAATATAAACAAGAAAACTAATTTAAAAGTTATATACTTAATTAAAAGTAATTGTTATTATAATATCTTTTTGACACTTAGTTTAAGATTTTTAATTTAATTTGTTTGTTGCAGATTTAAGTAATTCCCAAAGGTCTTTCGCCAAAAGTTTAGAAAGTTTTACGTTTGAATGCATAGGAGGAACACAAACCGACGACGAGAGAGTCATCAGCAAGTCACTAAAAGAATTTGGAAAATTAATTAATTCCATAGAAGATGAAAGGGATAGAATGGTAAGTTTTTCATTTATTACTCATACTTACAATTTATTTTAAGAGCGTACAGAGTGTTTCTGAATAACCGCGCCAAATTTACTAAAAGTGCACCGGATATTTGGTAATTATTCTTGGTAAATTATTCTTCCACATTTTTACTGCCAAATACCCAGTAAAACTAAAATCGATAATAAAATTTTTCTTATTATATTTAAAAATAATATTCTATTAAAGTTCTAAGCAAACATTAATAAACTCAAAGGAAAACACTGTTGAAGTTTTTCAGAAACTAAAAAAATAAAAGGACGTACAACAGACTTAAATGTTAAATCAGAAAAAAATCTTTAGGGAATCTTGCAATGAAAAAATATGCATTTTAGTTTTTATGGCATATTTAGCCTGAGAAAAAAATTTTTTTCATCAAACGTCATTAAAGTACAGTCTTCTGTGACGTTTGACAGGCTGTCACTTTTTATGGTCGTTGATTCTATGGTCAGTTTGTACTGCCTAGGAGTAGAAATTACTACTTTGAACTGACAAGGAATAAAAGGTCGGAGTAGAAATGAATTTTCGGCAACCCAATATACACTCGCAAAGCTCGTCCCGCAAACCTACATGCTCGCCACGAAAAGTACTTCTTTTACTCCTAATAAAACAATATACTATTTTAATAATTATGCCGAATGGTGATGATTTTCTTTTATCAGTTTATCTAGTACCGGCACTTTAAATGAATCTTCGCCACGAATAGTAATCCTCTTGTACTTTTTTATCGAGTACGATTACATTTAATTGACACATACTCGAAATATTTTTTTCCATCAACCGTTTGGTTAAGTTGTCATTACTGCAATCAAAATGAATGAAAATCATAGAATAATTACTTCTATTCCTAAATGACATTTCATTACATAAAAGTTACATTTTTCAACTGAATTTAATGGGTAAAGCATGTTTTTTAATAACAAGTGAGCAAACACCATTTGAGTGAGCAAAAATCTTTTGCTCACTCAAATGAGTTGAAAAAAGTGCGATGCAATGTTGGCTGCATAACAACGCATACAAAAAATTTAAAAAGAATTTAAGTTATTTCAAAGAAAATATAGTTACATGAAACATGTTATAATATTTAATAATTTTATTCAAACAAATAACAATTATATGGTTTAAAATTTAGATCATTTTGTGTTTCAAATTAATTAATATAAAAAATGGAAACTTAAGAAAGTGACTATGATATGATTGTAAGTTTTAAGTACTCCTCCTGATATTTTGGAAATGGTAAATAATAGGTTGACAATAAATTTTCCAAAAATTAGAATAATTAAAGAACATATTATTTATTATTTTAACGAAAATGGAAATAGTCAGGTTTAGCACAAGTGATTTTATCATTCCTTTGATTGGGGCCCTCGCCTGTCGACTCGGGTGCTCAAGAATCAAACTCAGGATAAAATCATACCTTTTGCTCGCTTGTACTAAAAATAACTATTTTATGTAACCAAGGAGACCATATATTATAGCACGATTTTATGTAGGTACATTACCCGACGCAAATATTTTTAAGACAAAAATATAAATGATAAATGTCGGTGTCAAAAATTTAAAAATTATTGGTTAAAATTATAGTTTTTAAGAGCAATTTCCTAAACGGAAAATATAGTGGTTTAGTTCTGCAGTCTGTAACAGTTTGGTTTTGAATGCCAGCTGATGGACGAGGTGGAGGCAAAAATATAAAATAAATAATTTTGGTCGTTGGTCATTATATTCTTTTGCGTTATCACGTTCGTGTTAAACTGGTTGCTGACATTTTTCGCTTCTTCCTGACTCGTTGGGTTCTTGTAAACCTTCCTGCAGGGTTGGTATCCTGTTATTAATTATTTCACGCATACGTTTCGGTGCGCCTTTTGTTTTGACCTTCCTTGGCCCTTTCTAGTAAATTTTGTAATCTCATCCCGTCGTTGCAGCTATCAGCTGTTGTTCGTTATTGTTTTTCGTCCGCTCTTTGCTCGCATTGCTGCGCTCGGAGGAGTTATCGCTACCATCCTTGGGAAAACCTTTATTTTGTTACAACCCTTGTATTGTTTTAAAATTGTTGTGGTTATTTATTTTTGCACTAGATGTAGCGTTACCAAATCATGTGTGGTGAATGCTGCCCTCTGATTTCATTTTGGGAAATTTTGGTTTCTTTGTTAGGACCTTTGCTCGACCTTTCTTTAGGAATGAATGACATTCGTTGTACAGCTATCGAAGTGTACGGTTTATTTTAATAAATTCGCAGTCTCGTAAAAAGTTTTCTCACAAGTTAATTAGTGGCACCTTCAGTTTGTTTTGTACATTGAGGTCTACTCAGCATTGTTTTGGCTGGATGAAAATTTGTGGGAGTAATCTTCTTGCTTCGTTGAAGGCAATCGACAATCAGTCGGGTTTTATTTTACGTATTGTGGATTTCCGCCATTTTGAAGGTATGGTCCAATTTCTAAATTCTGAATCATCCTCTAATTTTCTGTACTTTCGATTTCAGTATTTCGAATTTTGTCACCTTATTCATCTAACCTATCGTTGGGGACGAATATTTTTTTCCTAAGGCCTCTACCATCTGAGGTAATACTTAATAATTTCGAGCGGCATTGTTCTTACGCCTCGTTTTTAGGCCTTTACGAATTGGTGTGGTTTTCCTGCTCCTGTTTAATGGGAATACACTACTGTGACGGATTTGGATACCGTTGTTGCTCCTTGAGCACCCGATTTGAAAATACCTGCTAGTTAAGAGTCAGGAGAATTACAACCTGCGATTCCGGAAGTTGCATGGGAGTTGGAGCAGCGTGTCAGCAGGAGTTGGTGTGGTCTCGAGGTTTCTTTTCGCTGAATTTTGGGGAATTTCTCCGTTCACCAGCCGAGAGGATAAGTGACTTAATTTTGGTCCAGTGAGTAGGAAACTGCTGATTTAATGAACATTTGTTTTGTTTTTTTTTAAATTGATTTTTTTTGCATTGTGGGACTTATCAATTTAAAAAAAAATTAGTAGAGTCATACCTGGTCGCGTTTTAATATTTATAATTAAAATAATTGTGGATGGTCAGACATCTCAATGAATTGTTTTTTTTTTTTGTCATAGTGAAATTGCACCAAAATATTAGTGAGAATTAAATTCATCGAAGAATAATATAGTGATATTCAATAAATAAGATTCAACATCCGAACATTTTTTGTACTTATTATTAATCCCTTCTGGGAAATTGTTCTAATAGCTAACATACAAACTGATAACGCCTGATAAGATTCAGCAATTATTGATTATCTTTATGGTAAAGCGCATTTGAAATTTTTCCTTTGTATTTTTTTAATTGTCTTTGTGATAGGAACCATAAGCTTATGCCACCTACGACTTATTATAGATCTGTTTAGCTTTAAGTATTTTGCGCACAGTTGATTTGATTCTCTCGTTATCAGGTGATAGCTGCCTACGTCTACGTTAACCTTGTACCATAATCTCAATTGTCTACAGCTACAATTATTCTATTATTTTAAAGCATATTAACATTTTTGGTAACTATTCCTAGATTAGATGGAATGTTCTTTCATGATATTTGTATATGCAAATGTTTTTTTGAATTGGCAGAATATACGAACTAAGTGTATTGGATTGTTTTTTTCTGGATCACCCGTAGTTATTAGTGGATTTTTCGTGTTTGGAACTACGATCGTTTTCTCCCTTAGGTGCTACAAGACCATTTGTTCAAAAGGTAACCACACAAACACGTGGCGCCCTCTTTTGGAACTCTTGACCCAGCCTTCTCCACTGATTGTAAGCTGGCGGCTGGTTACCTTATTTGGAATTTTCGGCATTGTACTGCGGGAGTGAAATTTAGCGTCGCATTTTTGGCGCCCAACGTGGGGCATTCTTTGGAAACTTTTCGACATTTTCAGGTGGACCAATTTTGTTGTATTTTGTTAGGTGTTAAATAGGGTTGGAGTTGAAGGTCATGGAGAGGAGGGTAGATATAGGTCGCCTTTCCCAGGACGAACTGGAGTATGAGTTGGCAGTAAGGGGAGCAGGTGCGGGAACTGTGGGGGAGATGAGGAAGTCATTAAGGCAGTTGTTTCGGTTGGAAAGAGACGGAGCCAGCATATCAGTACCAGACTACCCTTTCTCTTTCGAAGAAGATTTGCAGGCGGTGAAAGATAAAATTACAGAGGTACAAGACTTGTTGAAGGATTTTGATGCAGACTCCAAATCAAGTAGTTTTAAGAAGTTACAGTCCAAATTGAGTTTTTTGTTGGGTAGGGCGGAGGCCATGCAGGCTAAGGATGCAGCCTCCGTTTCAGAGCGAAGTGCGGTACTTACGACGATTCTGTCGTTGATGGCAGAATCGGGGGATAAAGCTGCAAAAGCTGAGAAACACCAGGAGAAAGGTACCTCGCCAGGGGTCCTTGATAGCCTCCTCATTAATGTAGGCCAAACAGAGGAAGAAGAAGATCTATCTAATCCATTAGCGGTTTCGACCCCGTTAGGAACGGATCAGCCGTCTTCAAGTGTAAAGACAGTTCCAGTGATGAATTGGGGCTTAAAGTTCTCCGGTCGAAACGCGGGTATTTCCCTAAATTCGTTTCTGCAACAGGTGGATGAGCTCTCTGTCGCGAGGAACGTTTCGAAGACGCAGCTCTTTGCATCCGCACGGGATCTATTTGAGGGACAGGCTCTCTTATGGTACAGGTCACGACATTCGCAGGCTCTAGATTGGGAGTCACTAGTAAAATTACTGCGAGAAGAGTATCTACCAGCTGATTATGATGAACGGCTTTTCGAAGAAATTAAACGTAGAACACAGGATCCTAGAGAAACCATGGGTTCCTACCTGGTCGTGATGGATAATCTATTTTCTCGCTTAAGCCAGAAGCTTTCGGAGTCGGTCAGACTACGAATTCTGCTTCGCAACATTGCACCATTGTACCAAATGCAATTGGGTTTCAGAGAAGTAAATTCGATTGATGAGTTGCTACAGTTCGGACGACAGGTAGAAACGAAGAAGTTGGCAGTTGATAATTTCGTACCTCCAGCAGGGAAACGTAGTGACTTGGAACCAGACTTGGCTTTTATTTTGGATGACCCAACTTCAGCCGCGGTACATACCATTGCGTCATCGAGTGTCTGTTTTAATTGCCGTAAGGTCGGTCATAGGATGGCTGATTGCCGTGAACCCAAGGTTAAGAGGTGTTTCCGTTGCGGAAAAGTTGGTTATACAAAATTTAATTGCCCAAGTTGCAGCTCGGGAAACGGCCAGGGCAGGCGCTAATTGGTTGCTTAGCGTCTCACCAACCTTCCCCAGCAACCACCAGTATTCTCGATTTTATTATCGCCCACGCAAACCAGGATGAGAGGCCCTACTTGGCTGTGGAAATTTTAGGACGGAAATTATTGGGACTTCTTGATTCTGGCGCCTCCAGGACCATTTTAGGAATGTTAGGATGGTCAAGATTAAAGGATAGTGGTGTTTGGTTGAATGAATGTAATAGTATTTCATGTACCGTAGCCAATGGCCAAAAGTGCCACAGTATTGGAGAGATATCGGTCCCCGTGCAGTTGGAAGGTCGGGTTAAGGTCATTGATCTTCTAGTGGTACCGGAACTTCCTCATCTACTTATTCTTGGTGTTGACTTCTGGAAGGCCATGGAAATTATTCCGAATTTACGGACGGGGAGTTGGAAGTTTCTTACGGAGTCCTCTCAGGAGCTTGCTCAGGTCGAGTGTGGTAAAGCGGCCTTGAACTGGGAATTATCTGTGGAGCAGAAGTTAGACTTGCAACAGTTGTTGGATGCATATTTTTCGTTTCATGGCCAGAGTAAATTGGGATGTGCCACAGATGTAGAGCATGTGATCAGAACTTCTTCCCCTCCTATCAAGCAACGGTACTATCCAGTGTCGCCTTACTTGCAGCGGCACATAGACGAGGAGTTGAATGAGATGATATCTCAGGGTGTTGTGGAACCATCCAATAGTGCTTGGTCATCGCCTATCCTCATGGTCAAGAAGAAGGATGGTACTTATCGCTTTTGTGTTGACTTTAGGAGGCTCAATAAAGTAACGGAGCGTGACGCCTACCCTCTACCCTATGTTAGCAACACACTCGATAAACTGAAAAACGCCAGATACTTATCCGCACTCGATGTGAAATCGGCTTATTGGCAAATTCCATTGTCGGCCGATTCGAAACAATATACGGCGTTCACCATCCCCAATAGGGGCTTGTTCCAGTTCACCAGGATGCCGTTCGGGTTACACAACGCTCCAGCAACGTGGCAGAGATTTATAGATGGCGTTCTAGGTCCTTCGTTAGAACCACATGTATTTGTGTACTTAGACGATGTGGTTATTGTGACATCGACATTTGAAGAGCATTTGGTTATTTTGGAAGAGGTATTTTCTAGGCTACGTGTAGCCGGTGTCACTTTAAGTCGGGAAAAATGTAAATTTTGCTGTCCAGAACTCAAGTACTTAGGATACATCGTTAACGCTCAGGGTCTCAACGTTGATCCGGAAAAGATACAAGCGCTACTCCAAGTAAAGGCTCCGAAAACTGTTAGTGAAGTTAGGAGCTTGATAGGATTCGCCTCTTGGTACCGGCGGTTTGTCCCCAGGTTTTCGGAATTAATTTTTCCCATTTCCGGTCTTCTCAGAAAGCATTCTAAGTTCGTGTGGAGTGAGGAGTGTGACGCTGCTTTTAAACGTCTTAAGGAAGTTTTAGTTACGGCACCGGTTTTGTCTTGTCCTGATTTTGAAGCTCCCTTTGTACTACAGACGGACGCGTCTGGTTATGGCCTTGGTGCAGTCCTGACCCAGACAATTGAAGGCGAGGAGAGAGTGATCTGTTTCCTTAGTAGGTCTTTGACGAGGAATGAGAGAAATTTTTCCACAACAGAACGGGAATGTCTCGCTGTCCTATGGGCCATAGAGAAACTGAGACCGTATTTAGAAGGAGTCCACTTTCAGGTCATAACAGACCACTACTCCCTGTTGTGGTTACATAATCTCAAAGAACCATCGGGTAGACTTGCTCGTTGGGCGGTGAGGCTCCAACAATACGATTACACCATTGTACACCGGAAAGGAAAGGAGCATGTCGTACCTGATCTATTATCGAGGACCGTGGTAGCAACGGATGAAGTGAAGATTGACGAGGTGGCAGTTACAGACTCTTGGTTTTTAAGGATGAGAGAGAAGATTTTGACCAAGCCCACGAAATTTGCGAAGTGGCGTGTGGACGGGGGCAAGATTTTTAAGTATGCCAAGCAGGAACTAGGAGCTGCTGAAAATTGGAAGGAGCTAGTACCTAAAGAGAGACGAGGGGAACTACTTTATAAATTTCATGATAGCCCGACTTCTGGACACATGGGTGTATACAAGACGTATAATCGTTTATGGGAAAAATACTACTGGCCCAATATGCGAGCTGATGTGGCAAGATATGTTCGTGTTTGCAAGGTGTGTCAGAAGTGTAAACCTCTTCAACAGAAACCTGCGGGCAAACTTTTGTCCCAACCGGTAGTCGGCAGACCTTGGCAAATGATTAGTCTGGATTTGGTTGGACCTTTACCTCGGTCGTCCTCTGGGTTTACTCACGTTCTCGTTATTGCGGATTATTTTAGCAAGTTTCCATTGTTCTTTCCATTGAGGACAGCTAACGCTCAGAGTGTAGTCACTAAACTGGAGAATGAGGTATTTTTGATGTTTGGTGTCCCTCAGCTCGTTTTGGTGGATAATGGTAAGCAATTTGGGTCAGTTTTTAAGAAATTGTGCGCTCGCTATGGGGCGGGAATCCGATATAATCCATACTACCATGCGCAGGCCAACCCGACTGAGCGCGTTAATCGCGTCCTTAAGACGATGCTTAGATCGTATGTTGAAGAGAACCACCGAACTTGGGCAGACCATCTTTACGAGTTTGGATGCGCTATACGAACAGCTCGGCATGAGGTGACTGGGTTTACCCCGTACTATTTGAATTTTGGTCGCAGGCAGATTTTAGATGGAAGGGACTTCGGTAACGACGAGTTGGACTCCGCTACGTTTGATCGGACCACGAGCGATATTCAGATGAAGCTGTGGCCTCAGATATATGAGGGTGTTAAAAGCAATTTGAAGAGGTCTTTTGAACGCAATAAACATTATTATGACTTACGTAGGAGGGATCAGGAGTATAATGTAGGTGATCGAGTGCTAAGACGAAATTTCGCCCTCTCTAACGCAGCTTATTATTTCAATGCCAAGCTCGCCCCGAAGTTTGTTGGACCCTGTGTGGTCTCCAAGAAATTATCCATCTGGACATATCAACTGGTAAACGAGGTTGGTAAGGATCTTGGGGTGTACCATTCAAAGGATCTGAAACCTTTCCGCGAGAATCGAACAGACGAACAGGAGCCACAAAAATAGTTTATAGGATTTTTGTGTCTGGAAGAAAGGGGGGAATGTAACAGTTTGGTTTTGAATGCCAGCTGATGGACGAGGTGGAGGCAAAAATATAAAATAAATAATTTTGGTCGTTGGTCATTATATTCTTTTGCGTTATCACGTTCGTGTTAAACTGGTTGCTGACATTTTTCGCTTCTTCCTGACTCGTTGGGTTCTTGTAAACCTTCCTGCAGGGTTGGTATCCTGTTATTAATTATTTCACGCATACGTTTCGGTGCGCCTTTTGTTTTGACCTTCCTTGGCCCTTTCTAGTAAATTTTGTAATCTCATCCCGTCGTTGCAGCTATCAGCTGTTGTTCGTTATTGTTTTTCGTCCGCTCTTTGCTCGCATTGCTGCGCTCGGAGGAGTTATCGCTACCATCCTTGGGAAAA
This sequence comes from Stenus bimaculatus, assembly GCA_963971135.1. Lineage (NCBI taxonomy): Eukaryota > Metazoa > Arthropoda > Insecta > Coleoptera > Staphylinidae > Stenus > Stenus bimaculatus. Next base: position 54,405,081 of record OZ020180.1, on the reverse strand, counting down.
CCTTTATTTTGTTACAACCCTTGTATTGTTTTAAAATTGTTGTGGTTATTTATTTTTGCACTAGATGTAGCGTTACCAAATCATGTGTGGTGAATGCTGCCCTCTGATTTCATTTTGGGAAATTTTGGTTTCTTTGTTAGGACCTTTGCTCGACCTTTCTTTAGGAATGAATGACATTCGTTGTACAGCTATCGAAGTGTACGGTTTATTTTAATAAATTCGCAGTCTCGTAAAAAGTTTTCTCACAAGTTAATTAGTGGCACCTTCAGTTTGTTTTGTACATTGAGGTCTACTCAGCATTGTTTTGGCTGGATGAAAATTTGTGGGAGTAATCTTCTTGCTTCGTTGAAGGCAATCGACAATCAGTCGGGTTTTATTTTACGTATTGTGGATTTCCGCCATTTTGAAGGTATGGTCCAATTTCTAAATTCTGAATCATCCTCTAATTTTCTGTACTTTCGATTTCAGTATTTCGAATTTTGTCACCTTATTCATCTAACCTATCGTTGGGGACGAATATTTTTTTCCTAAGGCCTCTACCATCTGAGGTAATACTTAATAATTTCGAGCGGCATTGTTCTTACGCCTCGTTTTTAGGCCTTTACGAATTGGTGTGGTTTTCCTGCTCCTGTTTAATGGGAATACACTACTGTGACGGATTTGGATACCGTTGTTGCTCCTTGAGCACCCGATTTGAAAATACCTGCTAGTTAAGAGTCAGGAGAATTACAACCTGCGATTCCGGAAGTTGCATGGGAGTTGGAGCAGCGTGTCAGCAGGAGTTGGTGTGGTCTCGAGGTTTCTTTTCGCTGAATTTTGGGGAATTTCTCCGTTCACCAGCCGAGAGGATAAGTGACTTAATTTTGGTCCAGTGAGTAGGAAACTGCTGATTTAATGAACATTTGTTTTGTTTTTTTTTAAATTGATTTTTTTGCATTGTGGGACTTATCAATTTAAAAAAAAATTAGTAGAGTCATACCTGGTCGCGTTTTAATATTTATAATTAAAATAATTGTGGATGGTCAGACATCTCAATGAATTGTTTTTTTTTTTTGTCATAGTGAAATTGCACCAAAATATTAGTGAGAATTAAATTCATCGAAGAATAATATAGTGATATTCAATAAATAAGATTCAACATCCGAACATTTTTTGTACTTATTATTAATCCCTTCTGGGAAATTGTTCTAATAGCTAACATACAAACTGATAACGCCTGATAAGATTCAGCAATTATTGATTATCTTTATGGTAAAGCGCATTTGAAATTTTTCCTTTGTATTTTTTTAATTGTCTTTGTGATAGGAACCATAAGCTTATGCCACCTACGACTTATTATAGATCTGTTTAGCTTTAAGTATTTTGCGCACAGTTGATTTGATTCTCTCGTTATCAGGTGATAGCTGCCTACGTCTACGTTAACCTTGTACCATAATCTCAATTGTCTACAGCTACAATTATTCTATTATTTTAAAGCATATTAACATTTTTGGTAACTATTCCTAGATTAGATGGAATGTTCTTTCATGATATTTGTATATGCAAATGTTTTTTTGAATTGGCAGAATATACGAACTAAGTGTATTGGATTGTTTTTTTCTGGATCACCCGTAGTTATTAGTGGATTTTTCGTGTTTGGAACTACGATCGTTTTCTCCCTTAGGTGCTACAAGACCATTTGTTCAAAAGGTAACCACACAAACACGTGGCGCCCTCTTTTGGAACTCTTGACCCAGCCTTCTCCACTGATTGTAAGCTGGCGGCTGGTTACCTTATTTGGAATTTTCGGCATTGTACTGCGGGAGTGAAATTTAGCGTAAATAAATAATAAAATACGAACAACATTTTTGTATAATTTTTTTTGTATATGATTTAGAAGTCACTTATTTTATTCCTGCCAGAAGGAAAAATATTGGAGAATGTACAAAAAAAAATATAGTGATCTAAAACTACCTTAACTTTGGACCCCTCTAATTTAATTTTGTATTAGGTTGCAGAAGATAACTCTCTGGCAGGATGTAGACTAATCAATTTAGATTATAAATCTGAAAAAAATTGAAAATCTAACGATGGAAACTTGAGTTATGACTGCAGAACTAATGCTCGATTTGTCGTTATTTGGTCATAATTTGCAAAGAAGCTCCAGAAAAGTGGGATGGATTTTCTGTTCCTTGTTATTATCTTTAAAATTTCATGTAATAAATATGTGGGCTGCTCCTTATGCAAGATGCATGTCTGCTAATTCCCGATTTGAAAATCCACTTTGATGTTGTTTTTTAAATTTATATTTTTAGCTTAAAATTATAAAACTCCGAAACGAAGCACCGGAGCAACTTACTAAGAGTACCTTTTCTGTAGAAAGTTGATCAAGGATTATTTTAGTACCAAAAACGTAAAGAAAGAAAACATGATCAGAAAAGTTGATGACCCCCCCATCCCAAGTGTAACGCTCCTGAAAATATTTTTAAAACTTTTATTGGCCGTAAATGTGTATCCTTATGTGAAAGAACTATCGCCCAAATTTGAAATTAATATCTCTTGTAATATTTATTTTATTTACAAAAAAATATATATCTTTTTTTAAATTTTTGAATTGGTATAACTTTTTAAAGGAGCATTTCCGGAGAATACTTTATAAGTCAAAAATGCTTAGTTTCACTTCCTCTATCACCCCTAAAAATTTGTAACATTTATTCCGGGACATCCTGTATAAAAAATCATGCAAAATAAGTATGTAAATATTGTGACATTTAAAAAAAATTCTAAAAACCATTTATTTATCCTATGGATTTATTAAGTCCCCAAATAAAATTTCTATCAATATTTTGCATGAACACGAAAAAAAAAATTATATGGCATTTTTATTACCCTCAGATTACGGTAGTGTCCCATGTCCCAGTCCCCAGACTCTAATAAATAGAAATGTCGGTATCGAATAGTTTCGAAACGTTGAAAAAAGGATGGGGAGATTTCATTTCGATTCAATTCAATTCTTGATTTCTACTTATCATAGTACGGGGACCGGACTAGTTGTAAATGGCAATCTCTGGACTCTGGAACTAAAATGATTTTAAGATGGTTAGAAACATCATTATTATCAATACTCGTTATATAAATCTTTCATTTTACTTCCATTGATTTTTAGCAAAGTTTATTTTCCTTGCATTCGTACTTTTTATTTTTATAGGCTTCATGCTTCAGCTTCATCATTGTTTGTTAAGTGCATTCAAATGTAATCTCCTTACCTACTTTTGTAAAAAGTCAAAGTTGTAATGAAAATGTTACACACATAATCTATAGTTCTACATATTAGCTTTTATTAGGTTCATATCATACAGGGTGATGGTTTTATTAATGTTCAGCATTGCAAATTTACAAACGATATCAGATACTGGATGGATTATTTTATTTTACTTGATATTTTGGAAAAAGTCTTGGGAAGTTTCGGATAAAGAAAAATTTCAGAAATTTTGAGGAATTGGTGTATTGATGAAAGGGTTATGTAGATGCCAGCCGAAAAAGTTACCACCCACTATAACAGTAGATTGTTAACAAAGTTTTTCGCAACTATTTTATAAACATTTTAAAATTAATATTTTTCGTTCCTCAGTGATTGGGTAATTAGTTAATTGTAGAACGAATATTAGGACTGCGCTCATCGGGGTGGAGTGGTGGTGGTATGAAACCAGCAATAAAATCCAGTAATAGGTAATATTTTCAAAAATAACATTAATTTCAAAAAAAAATTATACTTTTCTGGATACAATAAAAAGGTGTAATAAAAATTATTAGATTTTAAGGATGAAAACTACCCCTAAACGATTTTTTAATATAATAGGGGAACATCATTTGTTATTTTGAATTTTCTTTTACACTTTGATTGTTTATACAATTCTACATAAAATATCAAAAATTTGGATGGCAACCTTTCCCATTTTTTTAAAATTAAATTCAAAGTACAGCGTAAAGCGTGGAGTGCGCTTCAAACGAACTCCAATTTCTAATCGAAGATAATTTTTTATTTTTAAATTTCTTCTTCAGTTTGATTGTTTATACAATTCTACACAAAATATCAAAAATTTGAATGGCAACCCCTTCCCATTTTCTTTTAAATTATATTCAAAATGCAACTTATGCGCGGAGCGCGCTTTAAATAATCTCCAATTTAATATTCCAAGATCATTTTTTATTTTTAAATTTCTTCTCCAGTTTGATTTTTTATACAATTTTCACAAAATATCAAAAATTTGGTTCACAACCCTTTCCCAGTTTCTTTTAAATTATATTCAAAGTGCAGCTATGCGCGGATCGCGCTTTAAATAATCTCCAATTTCTATTCGAAGATCATTTTTTATTTTCAAATTTCTTTTCCAGTTTCCAGTACGCTGACCATTTTACCCATAAAAATGGGGAGGCATATTTGGACGCTAACAGAATATTCGCGATTTCGGAATTCCATGCGCGTTCTGGATTTAGCGTTTTGAACTAAATCGGTGCGTGTATATAGTCGAAATCGCGGATAATGATAGATATCTTTCTTTCTGATCTGCTACCTACTCTTAATTAGCATCCATTTCTGCCCTCAGCTTAAGCAAGGATGGGTTCATTTTTCAGAAATGCATAAATTAGCGTCCAAATCTACTCCAACCTTTCGTAGGTGCCACTTGCCATTTTATTGCCACGTCACCACTTTGGTGCGCGGCCAACCTTAGGGTGGGATGTATGGTGTATCAGAATTTTTTTAAAAGATAAGATAAAACATTAATTTTTGTTCTAGGAAATGATGTGCGCATAATAAACTATTTTTCAACATAATATCCTTGTTTATAATATATTTATAGTTAGTCAACCTTATGGGTTAAAAAGGAAACCAAAAATCCGTAAAAACAATGACTATAAATGTCGGTTCATTGATGAAATCGAATCGGATCTCCTTGAAGAAGCTTTAAGAGGATTGGGAGTCTAAGTAGAACCGCGCTCCGATAGTAAACGTATATTTTGAGCTTCTTCTTGAATTTGGGGAAGAAATTTTGACCCACATAATTAGGGTCAAAAATCTTCATTTCTGTTATATTTTAAAATTTGTATCACCTAGACTACGAAGGTATTTGCTGCTTTTACAGTTAAAATGCGCGTTCAAAATTTACGCAATATGCCTTGCAATTATTTCAAACTACAACCATATTTTGTAAATAACATTAGGTTTTATAATTGCATAGTTTAAATAACATTCATGGCTAGACTTCTATACGACGACTTTTTCAAAAATTAAATTATTAACTCCAAAAAATAAGTTTAAGATAGGCCAAATTTTACGTATTTTTAATGATTTTTTTTTGGTCATTTTGGATATAATGTATTAAAAAACTGTCGCAAACAAGTCTTAAACAGAGGTTCCACTTTCATATGATATTGTTATTTTGTATATAGCTCAATAAACCCCATATAATTTTGTATACTCCATATCCTCTTAACATACAAAGATTCCCTATGTACTTCTTTTTGCCTACCGACTCCCTATGTATCACCTCGGTGTCCACTCTAAAACGATACCTCTTTTATTCGTGTGCATTATCTAACTACTAACTATAAGTATACTATAAACAAGGATAATATGTACAATATATTAAAAGGTATTGTAAAAATTGTCCAAGGTATTTGCAAAAGAGGTAAAGAAAAAAATATTTAAGTATAATTTGCGTCCAAAGTAGCAAGTGGCAACCAAGAACCCTTTAAAATGACTACAAAAAGTAGGTTTCTGCTCGTTTATTTTAAAACAAAGAGAAGTTTCATTGAGTATAAAACTGCTATCACTTCAAAGCAACACATCTATAAACGGTCAACAATGCTAGAGAATTTTTACAAAGCAAAAGTTTATGTACGTACAAATTTCGATGTAAAATCGACTACATTTTACCAATGCATGTCTGAAAATTAAAAAGAAGGTTACATAATTATGTGTACTTTATAACGTTTAGATAAAAACGCCTAGGAATAAGTGAAACACTAAATTAAAACGTGTCGACCTCTTTGAAGGTAAAAAGTATTGACTCATTAGATCCTGTATACTTTTTACTCAATTCTCCAAATGTAGAGTAAAGAGTAAAAACGCTCCTTTAACATAATTTAATTATCTATGGTCCATGTTAAATCCAATTCCAGTAAATGCTTTACAGCGGAGTTGAGTGAAAAAGTGAATTTATTTTCTAACAGATTTACTCGATATCAGGCTGTCGAACGTGAAGTAGGTTAATTGGAACAAATTAATCAGTAATTTAATAACATTATTTTTACTTTTTGTTTTAATGGAAAATTTCAGTTAAAAAAAAAACTAAATATTATATGTAAACAACACAATCATAGTCCTACAATGTTATAAAATTAAATTCGCTTAAATAAAAGTCGGGTACGTCACCTACTTTTTTGAAAAGTAGTTACTCATATGTAAGTAGGAGTAAATAAATTTGCATGTGCACAGTTTTTATATTGTTCAGAGTAATGAAGACTAAAAAAATTATCAAAAGAGGAACATGCCATTTTATTTGCCCTAGACATATGATAATTCTAATAATTTATTCAAAGAATAATTTTTTCAAAAGAAGATAATGTGATGACAATGACAATACATCGGGTATACACGAAACTAGGGCCCACCCCTGCCATTTCTTTACTTATGAAAATAAAAAATTTAAAAAAAATCCCCAACAAAAGATATCAAAAGCGCTGTTTTGTCTATTTTTCAACTTTTTCTCTGTTCGGATATTAATATATCTCATAAATCATTAACATGCGACCATACAAACATAAAAGCTTATTACAAATTTAAATTGACTGATGATAACTGTAAACTAGACGTTATTGAAATTTTTTTCTCACAATTTCAACCCAAAATTGTCATTACTTTTAGAGCAGTGATTTTTCAAAAATTTATCTTTTTTCGCTTAAATGCCAATATCTGCAAATCGTGTGAAATTAACGTAAACCTAAAAGATTATACAAAGTATGATTATGATTTGATAAGGAATTCAAAAATTTCTTAATATACTGGGTGTTCAATATAAAAAAAACGTAACTTTGGTCCGCCATCTCGGAATGGACACCCGGTATATTATTAAAATATTTTTAGAGTATGCGCTTAAAAGTTCTGTATTTTCTGTCGAAAACCCCATGTCGATTTCTTTTTTCATTTTAGAGTAATTTTACTTTCACGCAGGGACACCCTGTATACAGGATGTCCCTGAATAACTGTGGCATTTTTTTGGGTGATAGAGGAAGTAAACGTTAGCATTTTTGAATTATAAAGTATTGTCCGAAAATGCTTCGTTAAAAATTTATAACTCTTTGAACTTTTGCCAAAGAATGGGCGGTAATAACTGAGCAGTTTTTGTAATAGTAACCTGTGATGAAAATTTTAGAGACGTCGATAAACCCAATCACCTCTTTAAAAAATATTTCTTATGAAGAAATCTTTTTTAATCCTGAGTTTAACGTAAACCACGTCTCTAAATTTTTTATCACGGTTGCTGAATGAAACTAATGTGCTTAATATTCTTATAATAAATAAAATAGTTACATGGCCCCCAAATATAACGCCTCCGAAAATATTTTTAAATCTTTTATTGGGCTTCAACATGTATCTTTATAGGAAAAAAAAACTACCGCCAGAATTTTAAATTAATATCTTGTAATATTTATTTTATTTCCAAAAAAATATTTTTGAAACTGGTATAACTTTTTAAGGAAGCATCACGCCCTATAAATTGGCATAGTTATTTAGGAACATCCTGTATAATTCATATTTATAAAAATTGTGTTCATATAAATTAATAACTAAAAAAACGTTAAAATATTTGTTTGGCCAGTTTTTTGGTAGTTGCTGATTTTTCAAAAAATATTACTTTGTTTTCTATTTTTTTTTTTAATATTTTTATATGTATAATGCACAAGTTATAAATTCGATTTTTATTATTGTTGTTCCACTCTATATTTAAAGTTGGCTAAGAGAATATATTTCGCGGATGTTAAATTATTTTTTTTTTGTTTCAATTATGAAGGCACGTGAGTTGTAATATTTATGAAACTTGTCATCGCCTAATTAATTGTTCATATTATTATGTTGCGCATTTAGTATTGTGTGCGTTGTTGAAATCACTATTTAATCACGTCCTCCGGCCTCACCTATGGCCAATTATGTTACAGAGTTTATTACATACAACGCAATTATTCCAACAACCAAAATTCATTACGTACGTTTCCATGTTTCCTTGCTAAAATAATTTTCAAGCTCTATTTTAAAAATAACCTCAGCAAAAACTGTTGTTGATTACACCAGCAGCGGATAACGATTTATAATTATTTATAGGTTCTCTAGTATTTTATAACACATTGTTATATATAATACTTTTTTAACTTTTCTATCTAAAGTTTGTGTACTTAAAAGAAAACTTTAGTTTCCCTTAGATATAATAGTAAAAAGCTGTTCTTACAATAAAAACTTTTTTAATAAACAACTTGTCCATTAATGGGCATAAACTTAAAAAATGTATATCAAATAAAATGTAAAGTTCAAAACCGAAACTTAAAATTATATTCATTAATACATAATTCCCCAGAAAAATATAACGTTTCTTTTATTTTTGATGAAATACGGAACATTCGTAGTGAATCGTATAATTATTGTAGCTAAGCTTTCAAAAGTTGAAATGTGGTTTTAGACAAGGGTTGATTTGCAAGCTTACACTTTACGTATCCTCTAACCCGTGTAATTGAGGTCCTTCAGTATTAATTTTAATTATTCTTAAAAGCACCTTGACATAATGCACCCTTCCATTCATGTCTTTCTGTTTTAGCTGGAAAATGCTTACAATCAAGTAGTAACTCCTCTGGAATCCTTCAGGAAGGCACATATAGGGGCTGTTAAAACTGGAAAAAAGAAATTCGATAAACAGACGGCAAAGTTTTGTCAATGTCAGGAGAGGTACCTCAACTTGACGACGAAGAAGCAAAACGATTCCGTGCTCAAGGAGGTATTTTACTAACTCTTTAATAACTTGCAGCTCGTGCTGGATTTTCTTTTTAGCTTACAAGTGTTATTGTTTGTATTAATTTTAAGAAAAAAACATGTCAAATTAAGTGTCTTTGACCTCAATAACATATAATAAAATTGCTTTAATAAGGCATTTTGAAAATTTCTAAAAAACAATGCTATTAATGATTAAAGCTGCGTTAGCAACCTCCAAATTATTACTTCGAATTAACGTGTAACTTAAAGTGAGTTTATGCTCAACTAACAACTAACCACTAACAATTCAGAAGATAAATGCAGATACGCAAGCAGCAAATTTAAGTTCACGTCACTTTTACTAATCACAAAAAATGTTTGCAAAGTTAGGATTAAACTTGAAGTTTATAATGATTTTGACAAGCTTAAATTAAATAATATACAGTTTTCATCAATTATTACATTCATTACGGTATTTAAATTCAAATGACGACGGCTTTAAAATTATTTTGATTATAGAGTAACGTCACCATATTGGATTAGATTTGTAATTTGAAGTTCTAAACTCAATGGTACCAGATACGCACGCAACTCTATGGTACTAGGTACTAGGATAGAATAGGATAAACAGAGTGTCTATACTGTGACTGTAATAAAATAAGGATTTTTTTTCAAAAAGTTGGTTAACTGGTGTATATGTCGTGGGCTAATTGAAAAATCCGGCTTATTGCAAAGGGCGCCGTCATTTTGCAATGCGCCCGGCTGATTGGAAAATGATCGAGCAGTTTCTAATGAGCCTCGTATTTTTTAGGCTTATTGCAATAAGCCCATACTTTTTTAGGCTAATTGGAAAAGTGGGTGCTCAAACAGCCTAACTTCATCAAAGCTTTGGCAACATGTTGTGTGAACCTTTTTGTACATGAAGAACAAGACAGAAACGACATTTCATTAAAATTTTGGGAACAAATGGGACATATTTCTTCTTCTAAATTACCAACATGATTTTCTTCTTCTTTTTCTTCAGGTGTTGCGTTTCCATTTTCCATGCTCCTTTCTTTAAATCTCTCCAAATCTTCTTCGCTGCAAATTTTTTATAATATTTTTTCTGGAATATTCGTTGAGCACGATACAATAGGTCTGATTGAGGAACCAAAGCACATTTTTCAATAAACCTAAAGATGTATGGGCTTATTGCAATAAGCCTAAAAAATAAGAGGCTTATTAGAAACTGCTCGATTATTTTCCAATCAGCCGGGCGCATTGCAAAATAGCCGGATTTTTCAATTAGCCTACGACATACCTATATAGCAACAAAAATAAATAAGTCGATTCTGTGTAAACCTGTAAGCTCTTGATGTCGCGTGAACATTACTTGTATCCTACTTTGATCGTTTAAGACCAATCCTTCTTTCGTGACGTCATAGGAATCGCAAATACCAAGAACTGACTATTTGCATTCAAATTTCAATCTTCTGATAGTAAAAATCATTCGAAGGAGTTTTGGACTTTATCGGGCACTAAGACATAACCCCATTCTTACTCTCAGACGAAACAAAAATTTGTCCTTAAAAAGTTCCCTGTAATTTTGTTAATAATAATCAAAAAAAAATTGAAATTTTGCACATAGATATTCATCTCTTAATTCACTCTTTAATTATGTGTAAAATTAACACTTTTTGGTCACTCGAAATGAACTTTCCAATTTTCGGAAACAGCTATTACTAGGCAAGTGTTGAATATTAATTTGCAGTTTTATTTTTGGGGGTAATGTTTTCTCATGCTTGTAACACTTCTGAATTTTTGGCGTAACACGATTTAACAGTTTTTTAAACTAAAAGGTTATCAGTCTGAAATGGTTTTTAAGGTTTTCTTCACCTTAAACCTTTATTTCTCGGAGAAAATTGGAAGAAGGCCCAAGAGCCGGACGTCTTAGCTTTTTTCCGACAATGAGTTTTCTGAACGTCACGAAACTGCTTGGATTAGGTCATAAGACGGCGTTGTTGGAACGAGTGATTATTTAAGTGTTGGGATTGTTTAGAATGCAGGGTTATGTTTTAGATTTCAGCTAATTGGTCATATGAATAAAAATAAGTTTATACTCTGAAGTATCTACTCATGGGCATGAGTATAAAGTACGAAGATGTGGAACCTCAACATCTGATAGTGGAAGTTCTATTGGATATAGTTCATCTTTTTGTTTGCTACATTGGGCAAAATGAAGCAGGGCATGATAAGTCTTGGAACTATTTCTATAGACACCCGAACTTTATATTTTAAAATTGGAAACCTTTGTTTTAACCGACCAATCTTGTAAATATTTCGTATATAAGTTTTACGATTCGTATGCCCGTTTTCACCAACGATTCTTAGGAACTCGCACTATAAGCAATCCCTAAATTTTAAGAATACTTGGTGAAAACGGGCATAAGTGGCGCATTTTTTAGGAGTAATGCCATGACCTTGACCAGCAAGTCAAAGATCACGCGATAAGCACTTAACTTTTTAAATAACAACCACAACCACAGCTTGCTTGAGGCTTATGGAACATGTTTTTTTTATTTTTTTAAAGTAAATAGTTTGGAAGTTACAAGGGTTTAAATTTTTAATACGCAAAGTTCGGTAACGCCGATTTTTTTTTGAAATTAGGCATTTTTTAGAATTAAATACAAGAGTTCAATAAGTTCGGTAACGCCCATTTCTCAAAAATGTTTCAAATAAAAGTTGTACGATTCATTATTTAGGAATTTTACCATGACGTTGAAAAATAGGTTGTAGGACTTTTTAAAAAGCAACCACCTATTTTTATTATAAATTATGGTAAATTATTATAACTTCTAAACTATTTACTCATCCGATGACCTTCAACCTACTGGTCAACGTCATGGCAATACTCCAAAATAATACACCACCAACAATCTTTTATTTGAAAAATTTTTCTGAAAAATGCTTAATTTAAAAAATAAAGGAGGGTTGCCGAACTTTACTTAATGAAAATTTAAACCCTTGTAACTTTCAAACTTTTTACTTTAGAAAAATGAAAAAATATGGTCCAAAAACCTCTGAAAGTAATAATATAATAATACACAATAAAAATGGGTGGTTGCTATTTAAGAAAAGTTAAGTTTAACCTGCTGGTCAAGATCATGACAATATTCGTAAATAGTGCGTCGCTAAGAATCGTAAAACTTTTTTTTGAAACATTTTTCTTAACAATTTTTCCAAAATACATGGGCGTTGCCGAACTGTTTGTACACTCTGTATATTCATCACCATGAACAGATGTTTTTTTATTCTGATATGAGTACAATCGATAATACCCATACAGCTAGGAAAATTGTAACATCTTTGCCAAATTTCTTTAGCTTACATTAGTCTTCAGGTTTTGTGGAAATTTTACCCAATGACCATTTTTTGAAGAATTTTATTTATAACCGTTCTTAAAATTTGGATCCAAAAGTTTGATGAATCCTGGCATCTTCTCCTACCTGTTTGAAAACTGGATTCTCCTACATACCTCAAAAACACTTCAATTTTATCAACATTGAATAACGCGACACTTCTTCTTTCCCTTGATTCCTCGCCCAAAAATATGGTTTGGTATCCACTCTACATTTTCCTTGTAAACTCCATATAAAACTTGAGGGTCACAGATAGTTCTTTGCTTATAATATTTTTCAGAACGCAAATTAAACATGAACTCTGCCATCGCTCATTTAGAAAATAAAAATATGTCTGCTATGCGACCACAGTTCATATTTCGGTTAACCAAGCTTAAATTGGCTAGAACCAAACGATCTACGATGTCATTCGAATGCGGTTGATCCAAATATGACAGACCAATCTAAGATCTAAAGACGAATCAAAGCCATTCGAAATAGTTTTATCTAAGTTTGGTTGCAACACAAACTTGCACCTTCCTACGTCATATGTCTCTAATGGATAATGGAACGCATTTTTTCTACTGCACATGACCGTGAATATCAATGTACGGTTATTCGGGTAGTCTGAATAAACTTCTTAATACCTAACATTCATTTACGGGTCCAAGATTTCTAATATTCTCATTTTAAACCTTGAACACCTCATGCAAAACCTCGCCACTATGATCTACGCTATTTCCTCCGCTAACCTTTATTTTCTAATAGTCCAGTCATGCGCATTCCCTAAAAGTCTAGTCAAATTGTGTTATAACCAGGAAAGTTGTGGGGTTGTCCTGATTTCTTTCATTCTGTATGTTCTTTGGTATGCTGAATTCGAATCTGAGGTTTGCTAATATTTTGTTACGCTACATTTAAAAAATTTAAAATAAGTAAAAAATCTAATTTTTGTCGGTTTTTTTTGCTTACAACTCGGAAACTATCACCTTTTCAAAATGAAATTACATAAAATTTCCTACTAATCTCCATAGTTACGGTTTTTCTCCAACCGTTCGGGTTTAAGCGCTAGTTGAAAATTGGCGTATTTCGGCAGTCTCCGCAAAAACCCAGTTTTTGCTTATAAAGTGATTCTTTTTTAGCGTAGAGCGGACCTTGAAAGCTTTTAGGGGAGGTGCTTAACGAGGGGGTGGAATGGAGTTTGAGAAGTTTATTTTATCGAAATGTGCGAAAAATTGCGTCTTTCTTAAAAGAGATCCTAAAAATTTTTTTTCGTTATTTTTTTCGAAATTCAAAAAAACTTATGCGTGGGCGGTTTTTTTTCTTTCTTGTTTTATATTTTTTCAATGTGGCGTCTCAAATTTTTGTTAGCAAATTCATATTCGGATTCAGCACCCCAAAAACATGTAGAATGGAAGAAATTAAAACTGACTCACAAAACGGTAATTATTGACTTACGGTTTTGCACAGAACTTCGAAAAAAGAATTAATAATTTTTAAATTTTTTGCAGAAGTGTGTTGGAGAATTATTGGCACACAGGACTATTAAGAGACCAAATTTACTCTATGTGCAAATTGATTCTTACAAGGTCCTTGGTTGTCCTTTTATTTAAAATCCAACATCCAACACTAAACACTGATCATATTTTGGGAAAAAAAATTGAGGTTAAAATATTTGTACGTTACTACAAATTACTAAAAGGTGGAATACATTTTTCTTAATAAGAGCTTAAATAATCGTACAACATTTGAGACTTATCATAATTTATTATGAAAATTTGAATAGAGTGAATTTATTAGAATGGCGGCATTTAAAACTAATGTAAAGGATTTTGGTTTTTGTTAATTTCTTCGACCAATTTTGACATTTTGTATCGTTTCTTTTAATTTAGTGAGTGGTTATATATTTCATTTTACATTCTATTTTAAATTTGCAGACACAGACACCAAACTCAAAGCGTAATTATAAAATTGAGAAGTTATAAATTATGTTATAATTGAAACTGTTTAAATCATTTTATTTTTAAAACTCATTAAAGTAAAATCTAATAACTCTGTGAACTTAAGCTAGTTATTTAAATATTGTAAACATTTCACTAGAATATATTTTTTAAATTATCCCATAAAGGTTGGAATTCCGGACTAATTTGGGAAATAAATTGTTTTAATTTTGTTGTCAGTGGGAGCAAGGAAATAGAAAATAGGATCATGTTACACATTACGCAGACTAAACGCAATTTGAATTATCTAACTTGTCATGAACATCTTGTGTGTAACTGAAATGAATAATGTTCATGGAGCTCTTTGTCCCGTATAGTTATCATAAATAATATTCATTATCACGTAAATAATTTTACAGGATTTCTAAATAAATTTTGTGTTTTTAATAAACGCTTTAAATTTATAATAAATGATACCTACTCATTATTTTTATTGGAAATACAACTTAATATACAGGGTGTCCCGTTCGTGGTTCACCAAACGTCAAGGTTAGAAAGTAGAGCAAATTTTATCACGAAAAAACCAAAAAAGTAGGGGTCTATCTTTTATGGTTTGTAAGTTACAGGGGTTTGAATTTGGCATCGCCCGTTTTTGCCAGAAATCAGTAAATGATCAATAGCTGCTTAAAAACTTAGTAAAAGGATTAAAAAAAAAATAATTTTAAAGCTGAAAGTATCCTCTTTTCATTAGTAACAATGATAAAACACAAATCGTTTATCAAGTATTAAAAAAAATCGAAAAGAAAAATAATCCAGAAAAAATTGTTTTTTAGCAGTTTTTGAAGATTTTCTAAAAATTCGTTAAATTCTCTAGAAATTATGAAAAATTTTGAAACCCTAACTCTTTTTATGCACTCACTAGAGCCTTCTAAACTTACTCTTATGAGAATTAATTCTAAGCATGTTAGTTAAAATTGAGGTGCGCCTTCATTTTTGTTATTATTTAATAATACAACTGTTTCAAAAGCCGTCAAAATTTAACTTTTGCTTATAAAAGATGATTATTAAGCAACTATTGATCATTTACTGATTTCTGGCAAAAACGGGCGATGCCAAATTCAAACCCCTGTATCTTTCAAACCATAAAAGATAGACCCCTACTTTTTTGGTTTTTTCGTGATAAAATTTGCTCTACTTTCTAACCTTGACGTTTGGTGAACCACGAACGGGACACCCTGTATATTATATAAAATTAAAATTTAAGAGTTCATTTAAAACACATCTGAAATTTAAATTTAAAGAATATTCCTATTTGGTTATATAAAATCCGATTCAAAGTACTATTTCTACAGGTGCAAAAGAGAAATTTAAAATTTAAATAGTGGAAAAATTCCTCTCGTCAACATCAGTGAATATGTTTTTTTTATTCCACAAACTTAAGAATATATAACTTTCAATAAACTTTAATAACTTCTGCACTCTATCGGCTTCTTAAATAGAGAGCTCTTTTAAAAGCTAAAATTAAAATCTATAAGATTCCGAAAGAATACTTACCTATGCATTGTAGGTTTCCTTTTCTGCAATAAGATTAGGGAAATAATAGATGGCGTAGTGAAACGTAAAAAATATATTTAAGAAATTCTAAACTAATATACCTTAAGTTTATTTAAACCTAATTTTTGTTAGTTTTAAACTCGGTTTTAAATTAATTTAAGTACTTCTATTTTATTTGCCAAAAAAATATATAAATCCCAAAGGTACCTCATACCTGGACTAATAATAATTATTATTCTATTCTATCAAAATTACTTTTTTATATTAAACTATGACCACATATCATGGTTTATTTGTGTACTTTGATAAGTATAGATATAAATGAGTATTTCTTGGAGATGAAGTTGGTATTTAATTAATCTCCAAATTAATCTGTGGCGAACACTTGTAAAGTGCATTAAAAGTAAATATTAAATTAAAAACTTTAATTAAATACCGATTTTATTTCTTTTTTCAAATTTTCTTCCGTAGGGGAAACTCGAGGAAATACTTTATCGATTCACATGACGTCCGCACGCATCCCCCGCATGCGCTGCGTATTTCTTCCCTTCACTTTAATAAAGTGATAATTAAAGTGCGACTTTGGTACATTAGTGGTCAAAAAACACAAAACTTTGATGTTTTTCCAGATGATCAGGTGTTAAACACCTGAAATTTAATTTGTTTTGTCACTGCCTTTGAAATACACCAAACAAAATGCTCAACATCAAAGTAATAACCGTAATAACATTCTAGGCAGATGCATCCGTTGGTATGGCAGAAAGACATTTCTACAATGCGAGCATGGATTATGTGTATCTAATCCAAGAGGTTCACGAAAGAAAGAAGTTCGAGTTTGTTGAAACACTGTTGGGTTTTATGATTGGTTGGCTAACCTTTTATCACCAAGTAAATTTAATCCAATTTAATAGTTTAGATTCAGTAATTAATCTGTATTTTATAGGGTTACGAGGTTGCTAAAGATTTTACTCCGTATAAAGGCGATCTACAGTTCAGAATACAAAAAACTAGGGAAAATTTTGAAGATTATAGTACAAAACTCAGAAAACGCATGGCTGAAATTCAAAAGCAACAAGATCCAGTGAGAAATATTAAGGGACGGAAGGAAGGATACTTGTTTTTGTTGGAGAAAAGTAAGTAATATTATTAATTTATTTATTAAATATTGTTAAGAGCATCTTCCTAGACACCCGCGATAAATTTTCCGTTGGAGATAATAACAGGGAATAGAAAATCCATCCCACTTTTCTGGAGCTTCTTTGCAAATTATGACCAAATAACTGATAATTAATGCGAATCCCTAGAGGGCGCGCGAGTTTGGGAGGAAAAATTGTGAAAAATCATGAAATCGAGCGTTAGTTCTGCAGTCATAACTAAAGTTTCCCTCGTTAGATTTTCAATTTTTTTCAGATTTATAATCTAAATTGATTAGTCTACATCCTGCCAGAGAGTTACCTTCTGAAACCTAGCACAAAATTAATTAGAGGGGTCCAAAGTTAAGGTACTTTTAGATCATTATATTTTTTTGTACATTCTCCATTTTTTTTCCTTCTGGCAGGAATTAAAGAAATGACTTCTAAATCATCTACAAAAAAAATTATACAAAAATGTTCGTACTAGCTTTTATGACTGCAGAACTAAACCACTATATTTTCCGTTTAGGAAATTGCTCTTAAAAAATTATGATCGAAAGTGATTGACTTATTTTAAAAGATAATAAACCAGATAAATTGAGGCAAACCAGTAGACTTTTGAAAAAAAAATTCAAAAAAACCGAACCGAAATTTTTTTACCAAATATTTATTTTTGCATTACTTGCATAATTTACCGTTTGTTTTAAATGTTTTGTGTATTCTAATTATTTGAATTATAATTATCTTTGATATATATTACTGAAATAAATCCTATTTAAAACTATTTTATTTTTTAATACACAAAAAATAGCGTGTTTTAGCGAGGGCACTTGGGGATTTCAATTTGAAGCTTAACAGGTTAACATTGTTAGAAATACATGATAATATACACAATAGAAAAAAAATCTTATCCCTTCAGATTACGTCGTACATAGTTTAATCATAAAAAAACGTGACCTTTATGTTAATGTCTGTGTACATAGATCATGTTCTTTTCTTATTGTATTATGTTTAATAGATATTTTAAATATAAAAAAATATAATTGACGTATACGCAAACAATGGTATATCTTACATACTTCAACCTCTGGTTTGAACGATTATAATTTAAAAACTATTTGACAGATTTTAATCAAACTAATTTAGCTTTAAAGATAATTTATGTGCACATAATCATAAGTAATTCCAAATTGGGGTTAAGTTATAATTTCAAACTTTGTTAAAAAACCACCCCTTTTTTCACCGTATCTTTGAATTGCTGACAAAAAAATTTTATCGGAAAAAAACGAAAATTATACATTTTTATGACTGAACATTTATCTAAGAATTAATCCATCTTTTTTTATTAATAAAAAAGTTATAAAGGAAAATCACGACACCCATTAACTTCCTTACTTAAAAAGATATTTAAAAAAAATTGTATCAGTATTCAGAGAGAAATAAAAGTAAGTTGTTACAAAATATTAAAAATTTAGGGTTAAGTCGCGCTGCTGTGTATAGCAACAAAATAGAGAAATATATACAAAAACTAAAAATGTCAAAATATGCACTGAATTTAACTGAACATTTTTTTGTCTTTAACTTTTTTGTGTAATTCTTTAAATTAAAAAGTTACAGCTATTATGCGTTATTTTTGTTACACTCTGTCTTACCATTCAAAAGAGACTATTGGAAAAATGTACTAAATACTGTACTTTGTTTCGAAACATTTATAAAATTATGCATGCAAGATGGCTTTGTCGAAATATTTAAAATTTTCTACAAAGAAGTAAACTGTAATTTTTTTAAATAATTCTCCTGTGGATTAATTTAACGAATTAAGAGATTTTTTTACAAAAATAATGACAATCATAATCTTTCTTATAATAGTCTCACTTTATTTAATAGCTTGATGATGACCTTTTGGTCGAAAGTATACTAGCTTTTATACTCGCACCTAAACTCTCGCTACTTTGTTGGGAGAACTTATGCGCGAGTTCTGGGACACACAATATTATTTTGTATTATTTGGATGATTACATCTTTTAATTCTATTACAATAAATTTCAAATTCAGAATAACAAGTACTAAAAAGAACCTTTCAAATGGAGAAATAACAAATTCTATTGGCTGTGGTGTGGTGGTCATATCAACCTGTATAATTGAGTAACTCATAGTAATTAGTTTTAATTATATTTTTGGAAAATTGAATTAATTTACTGAAACAATTTCACCTTTGATAAAAAATGCCCCGGGGCCGGAATTACAAACTCTTTGGTTACGTATGTCATTTACGTTGTATGGGATGGTGGGAGTCGTCGCCAGCGCGGAATATGCAGCCTGGGAGCTTCCACACAACTCCGCCTTTTGCTGTATCCTTTTTCTTTTGTGTAAATTTGGATTTAACGATCTAACGGAATTCAGGTGTTATGATGTTCAAAATTTCTTCCAAATACCTCAAAAACTTATGTATCGATTTAATTTTCGCTCAAAGATTCAGCTTTAAAACATTCAAATTAGAAGTTATATGAAATTTAAAGGAATCATTTTAAAATACAGTTTATTTTTTACAATATTGTTTTCTTGCAATAATCTAAATTCATTTAAAAATACCAATGTTCACGTAAAATACATAAATAAAATATGAATAAATTTGTGTTTTGTATGTTGACTGCAAAAGTAAAAAATGATTCATATTAGGTTACATTTTATGTATAATTTTTAGCATGTTATTACAATAACTTATCATTTATAATAGTATGTTGATTACTATCCACTTCAGTAATTTCAGTTCATTGAAGTGAACTCAAGTCGTCTTTTCTAGTCTAAAGTCGTAACTGTAATCTCTCATCAATTGTACCATTGTTTTGGCTTTAATTTTTGGTAAATTCATCTTTTCTTTTTGATGAGATTTAAATATAGGATTTAGAATAAAAGGAACACCTTCAAGACCACTATTCCAAGAAGAAAGGGTGTTATTGTAGTTGTGGGTAAAAAATTGACAATTTTGTTGAGGGGGAAGAGGTGTTGGTCGAAATGGTACAAATCTTGGGTTTAGAGTTTCATTATCATGATCTTCAACAAGTTTTGGATAAGCTATTTGATTTATAACATTATTTGGTATGGGTGGGTTTTCTGGAACTTTATTAGTATTTGCTGAACCATCACTTCCATATCCCTGGGTACTTTGAATATTTCCCATTTTTCTGTAAACAGTTAGTCCATTAATGTCACCATATTTACCATATTATCAGTGGTGTGTTGTTTGGTTCCTTCGGTTGAACACTTAACTAGGTTGTTGACAATTTGTAATGAAGTTATTGGTATATCATCTGGCAATATCTTAGATATATGTATAGTCGATTATGGGGCAAGTGCTAGTGTTTTAACTAAACAAATTAAATGGCATCTTTTTTATTTACTCATGCCATGATTAGTAATATTACAGAAATCTAAATAAACTTACAAAATCAGGCCTAGAAATTACACAACTTTAAACAAATTACGCTTGCTACTTATTATTTACTTGGGTTTAACCTAGATTCTGTTACTAAAAAATTTAAGATGTCATTTGTCATTTCTAGAAAAAAACAGATGCAAACTGTTGTGATTTAGGAAGTTATGTTTACCTATAGATGGCGCTAGTAAAGGATTTGTTGTGGCTTTAGTTTTTATTCGTTTAAGGGCGCGTTCCAGTAATGAACACTAAAGCCCACGACCACGACCGCAAAATTTTCCCGTTCCACTAGCTCAAAAGGTCACCATTCAACAAACAACCACATAAACCCACGAATAAATACGGTCGTTGTGAGCTTCTTGCGGTCGCCATCGATGTACGAAAGAAAAAATCGCGGTCTTATGTAGAACGACTTTGCGGTCGTCGTGGGCTTTAGTGTTCATTACTGGAACGCGCCCTAAGTAGCTGCAATAGCGCTAAGGTGTTTAAAAAATTGATTTATAAATACCCACCCACCACACATAAATTTTACATAAATAGATTTTCATTTATTACTCCACTACTAGCTTTTCAAACGACCTCCCAGACCCCAGAGGCCGTACCTGTCTCTGAAATGGCGAATACTGAATACTGGTTATGTTTTTGAGGCGATTATAAAGCAGCAAATTGATCAAGATGCCCAACTTTTCTCTGTACGAAAATTCTCGATATTAGTAGCTAATAAAGTGTGCAGGTGTAAAACCTGTCGATTGAACGATTTTCGAAATTTGATTACTAAAAGTTAATTTTATAGGTAAATCTTGATATAATTTGATAAAAAATTCGAAAGCTCTTTTATCCTACAAAATGGATGGTTTGACTTTTGTAGAAATCATTTTTTTATAAAACTAAGGGTGTTGCATTTAAAAAAAACGAAAGTTAGGTGCCGTACAAAGACTTCTATGTTTTCTGTTGTTGTACATAGACCGGGCACGCTTGACATTCCCATAAAATAGGTGTTTTTTATTTGACACTTTTATCTGCTAATGAGCTAACTTTAACCATTTAATCCATTAATAACCGAAGTTATCAAAATCCATTGCATTAGTTGTTTGTTGTATCTGGTAATTTGTAAAATAAAGAAAAACACAGCTATTTTAAAATAGACACCAACGCCCCCAAAATGTATCAACGTGAAGTAGAGCGGCCATTTTAAAAGTTTTTAATTCAAAACTTTTTAGTGTTCTCTGATCAAATGAAACTCGAATTTGACAAGTTTTTATGAGTAGTATACGTTATATGATACAGTATTTCAAATTTACCGCAAAAAACGGACACTTTTAAAATGGCCGCCTGTGATGCACAGAAAAATGACACGTGTCCGGTCTATGTATAACAATAGAAAACATAGAAGTCTTTGGTGCCGTATCACTAATAAAACGAACACCCTGTATATAAAAATATGTTTAAATGGTAGCTTGTTTAAATTGAATAAATTAAAATTATTTAGACATGTTGGGAGTAAGAGACGTTTTTTTCGAGTTTTTTTACCTATAAAACTAACTGTTAGTGATCAAAAATTTCAAAAATCGCCCAATCTACATGTTTTACGCCTGGGCACTTTATTAGCTGCCACTATCGAGAATTTTCGTAGAAAGAACTTATGCAGATTCAGGCTGTTAGTAATCATTAATAAAAAAAATGGCGCTGTAAAGTTGCTCCCTGTTGGAAATAGGACAAAGATCGTGATTACTTTTGTCCTATTTCCAACAGGGACCAATGTACTATGATATTTATTATGCAGGGTGTCCCACTTTTTTCCAGCAAACATTTTTTTAGATACTAAATTTTATTCTGAACAAAAAATTTCTTAGGAACTAATATTTTTAAGCACCCTGTATAATGCATACATATACAGGGTGGTGATAAAGTTTGGAACATAATTCATAATGCCGTATTTAATTTTTTTAAAACTAAAATTGACCTGTCCGAGCGATTTTCTCAAAACAATTAAATACGACAGTTATGAATTATGTTCCAAACTTTATCATCACCCTGTATAATAGTAATTGACTTTCTTGGAAAATTTACAGAATAATGTAAAAACATTAAGTGTAATTTTAGATTTTATAAGAAAGAAATTAGGAGTAATACAAAATATACCTTTGTAAATACAAATATCCTGTGTCAAATTATATTTTGGTACAAAAAAATATTCACTGTTTGCATAATACATATTATGGTACTTGTATTTGAAGTTTAATAATAAAATTTTAATTTTTGCAGAAGCCTTTGGACAAACATGGACAAAACATTTTTGTGCATATAATAAGGACTTAAAGGAGTTTTCCATGGTACCCTACAACCAGTTGACAACAAAATCGGTAAATACCAATTTTTTTATCTTGTAGTCTAATAAATAAAATACGGACAATTATTTGTAATTAGAATTATAAAAATTAACAAAAACCATTCCTATATTAAATATTAAGTATGTTCAATTTTTCACTTTTAAGACAGTAAAAACTGTTAAAAAATTTCTTTGAACTTTGAACATTCGGTATCAGGGAAATCAATTTGTTTTAAGAGTCTAATATATTGGCTACGTTACAAGTCTTTTGCAAGATGCCTCATCCTACAGTACATATAAAATATATTTTAGGTTCCACAACCTGAGAGAATGGTACTTTCTTCATGTACAAGAAGAATGTCTGAATCTATTGACAAACGTTTCTGTTTTGATTTACAAGTGGATTCAAAACCTGGAATTGTATACACGTTTCAAGCACTAAATGAAGCTGATAGAAAAGCATGGATGGATATTATGGATGGCAAAGAACCGGTAAGTAGATATTTTAGTAACCTGGTTAAAAGTTAAAAGTTTTTTCGTTTTTTGATATTCGAGTAATCTCTTAGGCTAAGGTAATCTACAAACTTGATTTGACTGATAGAAGCTCTTGATCATGTAAGGTCCAATTTTCTTAATCACCGATTTAGATCTGAAATCGACTGAGATTTGATTGTTCATGAGCGCTGTTTCATATTACACAATTGTCTATCTAAATAGATTTAGTGTTCATCCACGCTAGCCTTAGCTACTAAAACCATAATCTCTATTTTATAATTACTTTTCAGACTTACACAAACTCTATGGTCAGTAGGATACAAAATGCTGATGAAAGAGTATTAGATGAACTGGGTATTCAATTTGTAAAACGGTGCATAGAAGTTTTAGAAAGCAGAGGTCTTGAAGAACAAGGTATTTACAGAGTGGTGGGTGTTACATCTAAAGTCTCCAAATTATTAAGCATGGGTCTGGATAGAAGGAAAAGTGAAAAACTTCTGAACCTTGATGATCCTCAAGAATGGGAAACAAAAACTATTACGAGTGCATTAAAAAGTTACCTAAGAAATTTACCAGAACCACTTATGACCCACAAATATCACAATGATTTTATTGCTGCCGTTAGTAAGTTTTTATATTTTAAATTCATCATGATAATTAAAAATAATGATTTCAAATTTTAGAAAACGACACCCGTCACGTGCGAATTAATGAAGTCCATAATTTAATCTATAAAATTCCTAAGAATAACTTTGAAGTGCTCAAAATTTTATTAAAACATCTGACAAAGTAAGCAAATTATATTTATCCATTTGATAACTGGTGCTATAAAAAAAAGTGATAAAAAAACAAGAATAGCTCACAGAAAATTTCTAGTTTATGCTTTAAAAATACTAATTACGCTGGATAGTCATAAATATAGACTATTTATCTGATTTTAAAAATTGGTTATAAAGAAAAAAACGTTATATTATAAAATAATTGTAACCTATTTTTTATTTTTTGCAGTGTTGCTTCTAAAAGCGATAAGAACTTAATGACTATTAGTAATCTAGGAGTGTGTTTCGGGCCAACTCTTTTAAGACCTGAAGAAGAGACAGTTGCTTCCATTGTGGAGCTTAAATTCTATAACATTGTTGTAGAAATACTTATAGAAAATTACAACATAATTTTTAACTCTGAGCCCGCTCCTAGTGCAGATAAAGGAATTACTAATAATATTCAAGTGCCTTCCAATGAATATAAAAACTCGTACTTATACACTGATATGGATTATGGACAAGGGTTAAAATTGTACAATTCACCCAATATGTCTAGTATAAGATCACCAAACAATGCGCAGCCACTTACTTGTGTAGGTATATTTACTTTAGGAAAGGGGATAGTAGGTAAATTTAGAGGCTTAATTTTTAAATTCTCATGACTATAAAGTAAAAACTCAAATTTAGATGAATTAAAACAAAATGGTTATATTTACTATCCTTTTAAATCAATATTTATCATTTTATTTCATAAACTGGTTTCTTACCCTATTATGTGCATTATTTCAGACTATACGGACATATTATGATCCAACGGGTGGAAATAATTTATCAACAAGTTTGTATAATGTGCATGAACCTACAAATGGTACAAGTTCTACACCATATCTTCTTACTAAGAGTGAACATGTTCCTGCCAATGGAGGTCCAAGTCTAGTCCAAAATAAACTTCTTCAAAGATTTACCAATTCCTCTTCACAATCAGAAAGCAATATTCCCAATCTTCAGAACTATAGTCCGCCCAGTTTTAGATCATACGGAAGATTAGGTAAATATTTTGTAACTACTTTTTAAAATTATTAACAATTACAATTACAGAAAATAGTACCAGTAGCTCTAACGAATCTTTGTCTTCTAATTCACGGGACGGTGGTGGTTACCAAACAAATGATCCTTACGATGCTCCTGAAAAAAGTCATCGCACTACTTTGGGATTATCATATCCAAGAGGATACAGGCCTCAAGGTTCTGTGTAAGTATAATGCAACTATTTAAATTTTTCTGACTAACCAATTTACTACAATACTTTATTTTATTTAACCTCACTTGTTAACTAATAATTCAGTAACTAATTTTATAATATCATTCTTTTATACTAACAAAAAGGGGACACGATCATTTAGTAAGGAATATTAGCACTTTATATACTGCTTCTCATGGTGGTTCTCCTACTAGCCCTTCCTCACAAGTTGTTCGGTAAGATTTAGATTTATTGATTTTTTTATTTTAAAATAGTAAATTCTGCAATTAAATGACAAAAATGCTGTAAATATTTTATTGAGAAATAAGAATTTTTAAGATTATTTACTAAAACTAAAATACTTAATCCTTACAAAAATAAAACAATGTAAGTTAGGTTTTATAATAAAATCACAAAAGCAAGCAACAATTTTGGGAAATCCCATATTTGTACAAATCATGGGAATTTGATGTATTTCGTATTAATTTTACTGGTTCAGTTGGTTACGTTGAACAGTGTTTGCTTTGAAATTACTTATAATTTTGATATAGAATATTGGAATAAGTTCCCTCTTGTTTCGTAAATGTGGCATTGCTGCAACAGCCAGGGCTCATATTGTAGCTTGGCTTTGTGGTTTCACTATATTATATAAAAATTAAATACGAAAATTTACAATTACGTTGAGTTTACAAATTCACAAAAAATTATTTTTTTGTTGTAATGTATTTTCTACAAATATTTTGTCGCCTATTTCTTTAAATACTTTTCATGTGTACTTTGCACAGTTCATTCGCATCTATTAGCTATTTAAACTAAATGCTTCCTTTTTAGTGGTAGTTTTTAGTTTCTGAAACTTACTCTTGTGACGCTACAAATGGGTCATAAAATTAATTTACTTTGCGCAGTTAAGCGCGTTTATTTCTGAACTTTAAAATGGTGAACAAAGCAAATATTGTTTGTGAGCGCGAATATATATCTTAAATTAATAAAAACTGTCTTTAAGAGTCTATTCGCGATTTTAGAATTCTAGACGCCATCTGTAGGCGTAAATGTCAACTAAACTCTCTGCACTACACCCATTGGTGTTTACTTATGTTTTGCGCATCCTCACCTTGATTGGTACTTTAAAAATTCTAAACTTATAAATTAATAAGTCTAGCAATTTTTATTTAGAATGGGAAAAATTTTTAACATCAATTGTAATAAGGTAAATATTGTAAATCGTTTCGGAACTGTAGAAAATTTTATACTTATTCAGATGCCGTTAAAAAATCAAAAATTTCGAGCCATTCCAAAGATAAACGGAAAAAACCGATAAAATGCAATTTTTGAAAAAGTCGATTATTTCATTAACTAGAAAACTTACAAAAAAATGTTTCGAATAAAAGTTATTTGCTTCGTAAAGCCTAATCTAAATATGTTTTTTACAAACATATAACAAATTCGGTTTTCAAGATATCAAAAGCAACTTTCTTATTTTAAATGGGGTGTATGTATGTTCAAAGTGTATGTTTCAAGAGCATAGTTTTATACATTTTATATTAATTCAATGATTAAAATGTTAAACATTTTTAAGGTCGTACCAACGTTCATTAAAATTAAAATAAATAAATCGTCTGAACCTACTCAAGAATTAAACCTAAAACCCGAAGATCAGTTTAGTCTGTAGTGTAGAGTATGATAACCAAAAATCTTTAGTTTTTGATCTGTGCGACAACATAATTTAAGGTATTCAGAAATGGTTTGTGTTAGAGATTTTTTGGGTTTAGTAACTTAAAGACAAAGAAAACAATTCTTCGTTTTTAACTTACGAAAAGAACACTCAAGTTTCTGGGTGATTTTTGCTTCAATTATACAAACTAATAGCTATTAAACTATTTAACTTGTGTTGACTCTTTTGATCTGCTCAACTCATTTGAGTACCTTAAAACTTAAGAAATATTACCCTGATGAAAATAATTACAAATAGAAGAAAATACCTAAATCCCAAAGGCTGATTTATAACTTACCTAAGCATAAGATAGTGATAAACCTAAGAAATGAAATATACAATTTCAATACTTCCATTTATATCTAACCTATTTCCAAAATACCGATTTATAACATACTTAAGGATTAGACAGTGATGGGCAATCTCGCCGACACGACTTAGGTCCCTAAGTAGTACTAAAATTTTGAATTGTTATCCTGTCAATTTAGACATTAAAGTAGTTCTTAAATTTTAAGTCGTGTAGGTGAGATCAGCCATGAGTGATAAACCCAATGGGGTAATTCTAAACAAAAAATGGTTAGCCGTAACAGCGATGTTAAATTTGACAGTCATCCTGATGTCAAAAAAACGCTATTCTGTAAACTTTACTGTAACTTAACGGAAATGTAAAATAACATTTTCGGTGTTAAAATGCTTTGAACATCTATACCGGGTGGAAATGAAACTAGGGCCACCCCTGGCATTTCTTTATTTATGAAAATAAAAAATTTCCACCCGGTATAGTGTATTATTTTGATCAATTACACATTAAGAAGATAGTCGGCGAAATGTTTGAAAAGCGTACTTTTCGCTCGTAAAAATTGATTTCTGGGCATTTGTAATCAAAAATTTAACAAAAACGATGCCTAGTGCCATTCAAATTAAATTTAGTTTTCATATAGAATTTCATGTAGAGTCTATGATAGGGGCATACTTTTTGAACAATTATAAAAAAGCATTTTTTTATCATTGTTCAAAAAGTACGCCCTTATCATACACTCGACAAGAAAAACAAAAATTCTATATGAAAACTAAATTCAATTTGATTGGAACTAGGCATCGTTTTTGTTAAATTTTTGATTACAAATGTCCAAAAAACAATGTTTACTAGCGAAAAGTACGCTTTTCAAACATTTCGCCGAGTATCTTCTTAATGCATTATTATTATTTTGATCGATGTTATTTTAACACCTAAAATGTTATTTTAAATAACTGTAAAGTTTACAGTTTACAGAATAGCGCTTTTTTTGACATCAGGGTGACCATCAAATTTAACAGCGCTGTTACGGTTAACATTTTTCTTCAGAATCACCCTATAAGAAATAAAGTTTAACATTTCAATACATATATTTATAACAAAAGTAGGCTTGGGTTATAAATTAAAGCATTAAAATAAATATAGGTTATATATCGGTCTTAAGAGCAGAGCCGGATATACACATTTTGTCACCCTGGGCAACATGCAAATTTGGCGCCCCCCCCCCCCACACAAAAAATTATTCTATAATAAATAATAACCAAAAACATATTTTTTTATTATAAAAAATAAAACAACAAAAGATAAAGACCATTAAAAATAATACTGTATACAGGGTGTCCAGAAATTAAGCGGCAAAAGTTTAATTTTGAGAACAATAACAAGAATCAAAAAACACGTGCATCGTGAAAAAATGTCGACATCTTCGCGATTGGGTCTATCCTGAAATTTCATATAAAAACATTTTTTTTTAATTTCAAAAATGTTTTTTTTTTCGCGCCCCCCTTTGGCTTTCACCCTGGGCGAGTGCCCCACTCGCTCCACCCTAGATCCGGCTCTGCTTAAGAGCATTCCTTCCTTAACATTTTAAACCCTATTTTGAGGTTTACTGGACTAACTCTACAGCCCTTATAAATTAATATTTTAAAATATTTTTTTCAGAATTTAAAAATGCGATAATTAATCTACAAAACGGCGCAAAGCTTTATTAAAAAAAATTGCACATTTTTTATAGTTCTTGTTTAAAAATGGCGTTTTTATGCAATTTTTATTGGTATATTGTAGCGGAACTATTTGAGATATTGAAATCGGGTTGCGCCGTTTTGTAGAACATACATTTATCTACATTTCAGTCATTTCAGTATTTTTTTATGATAATTGATTAAATAATAAAAGTGCTGCATGTAGTCCAGTATTTGTCGTTTTGCACATAAAATTTTGTTTATTGGATTTTATTCAGTTTGTGGGCGGCGGAAAGGGGCGGCAAGATATGCATTGTTTTTAAAATTGTTTGTATTATTATAGGGTACTAGTTCTAAATGGATATCACTTATTTTGAGGAAGACTATTTTGAACACGCGGTTTAGGAAAGAATGCTCTTAAGACGATAGTCGGCGAAATTTTGTGAACGTAAAATGTGACTCTACGGAATACCTTTTTTTAGACCCAGTAAATGAAATTCTGTTTTTTTTGTAGTAGTAGTTCATTAATACTTGGCATAACATGTCTATTATTTTGTTTTTGTATTTTTTATTGAATTTTTAGATTTATAGACAATCAAATCTGACCTAAAAATGAGCAAGTTTTGCTTGCTGTTTTAAACCTTATACTCGATATAATCGGAAAAACAGAATAACACTTTTGTGAAGTTGTGTATTTAGATAAGAGAAAATTTTACAAATCTCAATTTGAAGGTCACTTGTTAAAGAAAAATGGTATTTTCTAGGACCAGGTTTTTTTAAAAGTGCCAATTTTACTGCTGCCGTATGAGTATTTGGTGTGACTTACAAAAACAAAACCAGAAGAAATTGGTAGCCACAAGACTTTTCTATGTACCAAAAAAAGAAATTTTAAAAAAGCTTCAATAGAAAAAGAATTATGAGCAAAACCCCAAATATCAAGCGAATTTCAAAATCAAGCGCTCGCATTTGCCGACTATCGCGTTAAGTCTGTTTACTAAAAGAATACTACAGAGTTTAGTTCACATTTTTGCCACAGAGGGCGAACAGCGCCATCTATTAGTAGTTAAAAAAAATTGCTAATGATGTTGAAAATCTACGAAAATTATGAGAATACGGGAAATAATTTAAATTGTTTCTAGGACTCATCAATTGTATAAAATACAATTTCGTACATTTGCTGAAATTCAAAGGTGGTGTTTACATCTTAAACGATGTCCCCAAGCATGGAAAACGATCTATTATTGATAAACAGGTCCTTTTATGTCAAGGCGAATATCACCAAATATACAGAGGGGTGTGCACAAAAATCGGCCAACGATGTAGCTTCGTTATTTCTTATCATCTTATCCGATTTTAATAAGTGATATGTCAAATTAAATGGTTTGAAGAATACTACTATCAGATAATAAAAGATTAATTTTATTTTTGAAAACATCAGAGCAGGAGGAGGCTACTTTTCTTTTTCAAATGGTAACATATTTTTTTGGATTGAAATAAATCATTAACAAAAATAATCTAAGCCAATTATACCAATAATTTTTTTAATTATCTGATAGTAGTATTCTTCAAACCATTTAATTTGATCTATCACTTATTAAAATGGTATAAGAAATAACGAACGTTTTTTATGGACCCCTCGGTATTTGGGCTTGCTTTATTAATATATCTTAATTTCACGAGTTCTCTTCTAATTGGGTCTTATAGCGATTGACTGAATCCGCTTTTTTTCTGAAAAAATCATGTTGGATTGGATCGGATTGGTGAACCCAATCCTACATGTTTATTTTGGAAAAAATTCGGCCGGTGTCAACCGCTATTCAATCCAATCCGGATCGAGTTTTCATAAATGTAGTCGTACATTGTTTGGTTCTATCTAATTCAAGCTTGGTTAACTGAAATATGAACCGTGGTCGGGAGCACGGTTCGATCTTTGGTTATTCATCCCATCTCTTTCTATCGGTTCAAATGAGGAAGAAAGTACCGAAGAAGCTATCAAATTTTTGGTTAAACCAACCAAAGAAGCCATTTGAAATCGCTTTATGTTTATAACTACAAATTACCTATTATTGTATGCATATGCTATGAGTATCTATCCAGATTTAGACTAATTATTTGACCCCAATACCAAGTAACCAGCATATAATCATAAAAAAGAAAAAATCATTCATTTTTTTCATAATTTTCATTAATTTTAGAAGAGTGCGTACACTTTACGCTTGCTTAGGAGAAAATGATGGAGAGTTATCGTTTGAACCAAACCAAATTATAACTAATGGTAAGTTTTTATTTTTAAACACTTTAATATATAATAAATCTAAGTACTTAAATAATTGAATAAATTTAAGTAAAACAACTAATTTACAAATATTTCTTTTGTTATATTACAGTCGTAAACTAAACTATATGATATATTTAATGTGATGATAAATTAAATTTGAAAATTTTAATTATTAATATAATATTCATTAAATAGTGAGGTCATCTCAAGAACCTGGTTGGTTGGAAGGTACATTGAATGGGAAGACTGGTCTAATTCCTGAAAATTATGTTGAGGTGCTACCATGACAAAGCGGGTCCTTTTCGAAACTATCTAGCTCCATTAAACAAAGTTTAAGTAAAGCTTTAAATCTAAATCATTCCGATTCAGTATTGGAGAAAAATAAACCAAAGTTTCAAATGCATAGACAAAGTATAGACAGTGTAAGTAGAGTAATTCAAAGGCAGCCCAGTTATGAAAGAAAAAACTCGACGTAAGCTTTGTACAGAAAGTTTAATTATACACCACTTTACTAATCTGTGATAGGAAGATTTCAAAGAGTACAAAAGTTAATTTTTAAAGATTTGTGAGAGTGTTTTGATTAGTAAATTGGGCAGGGGGGCGGAATATTCCATTTATATAAACACCAGTCCATAGTTTAAGAATCATATAAATATGTAAATAATTGTTTAATTTTATTTATATTTTATTGTACATAACTATTAAGAGTAATATATAAATATATTTACAAACTATATTTAACTGTATTAGGGTTGCAAATCTAGTTATTCCATTGTTGATTTTAATTAATTTATACTTTAACAGACTAGTTAATAATTGTTAGATGTTTGTATGTGTTGTGAAAAGTAGTAGAAATGTTTTTTTGTAATTTAAACTGGTCTGTTTCCAAATCTTATATGATACATCATACACAATTCTGTGATAGTTACAGACTGGCACAAAACTTATAGGAAGGTGGTGCTTACGATTAAGAGGCACTATAGTTTGTAAAATTTTATGAAGCCAGTTGAAGGACTTCTAAGCACCGTATAATATCCAAAGTAGCTGTAAGTTTATATTAGAATGAATGCCATATATTTTGAAAATGTTTTACACTACACTATCAATAGCCACACTACACTCCAAACATATCTACTCCTATACGTGATTATCAAATAATATATCAATAATAACTTGTATCAGCTCTCAATGGCTTATTGCTTACATTTCTATATTTGTTTTTATTACTTACATGAGTTGAATGTTATTGTTTTAAAGGAGAAAAAATACAAATTTTTATCTTTATAATGACCATGGTTTTTATTATTATTATAAAAAGTAAGAATATTATTTTAAATGTTATTAGCACTTTGTTATTTTGCCATTTACGTTTCATAATGTATTATACCTATGTACAAATTGATTTCTTAAATTTTTATCTGGTTTGTTGTGGTCATAATAACAATTTTTTAAAATAAGGAATTTTAAATGTAATAAATTGTTGTAATGAAAATAAAATACAATACATGGATACTTATGTTTTTAATTATTGAACAATCATTTCTTCGAACTTCTTTTAAGTTCAGTGGTTAAGCCTGCGTACAATACCTCAGATCGGATGGTAATGCACAGTATACCTGCCTTAGCATACGTTGTGAATCAAACCTTATGCACGGAATACTCAATAAGTGGTACCATTATTAAACAGTGTAAAATAAAATCCTTACATTTTTAAAATCGTTTATTTCTACACATGTTGAATAAAACAAGTAATGCGTCAACGAATAATTTTTTAAACGAATTAAAAAGAAAATTAAATATTCTTATTAATATCTATAGCTATTAATATCAATATTATTTTCAAATAATACTTCATCAATCCAATCTCTAAATATCGCAAGATTTGTATATACACTTGGAGTTTTATTTTCACCACATCCAATACCCCAAGATACAATTCCTACTTGATGGTATCGTCCCGGCTGTGAAGGTATTGGACAAATTAATGGGTTTCCACCATCTCCTTCGCAGGTATCTTGAAATGTTTCTCCACCCGCGCAAAGGAAACTTTTATCCAATTGAAAGTGTACACCCAGTCTAGTTGTTCTCATAAAATTTTGACACTCATTTTTTTGAATTATTGGTATATTAATTATTTTAAGGTAAGTAAATGATTCTTTTTGTTTTCTAGCACTTACAGAACATTTTGTTTTTCCATAAATTGTACCTGGTGGTGGTATGCAAAGAATTCCTGCAGGTACGTCACTTTCTAAAGCAGTTTCCATAATGATTATTGCAATATCGTTGTGCAAAGTAGCAACATTATAATCAGGGTGAATTATAATTGATTTTATTTTTTTTGAAAAGTTTCCTAAAAATGAAATTTTCATTGTTAATTTATTAATGTTGAACTTTTCTTTTTACCAAATTTTATAAACCACTCTCCGTTCTTGGAATTAAAACAATGCGCTGCAGTGATTGCTACTTGTCTATTTATTAAAGATATACCGCACCGGTATGTATTAAGAGATTTTTCTTGGTGAAAAAGTAGTACTCCGGCCCATGTAAAATTATATGCTTGTTGATACCCACAACCTTTTCTATTAATTATTGATTGATGTGGTTCATTAGGATTTAAAGCAAGAGTTGTGTTACAACAAATATCAAAATAGCCATTACAGGTATCAGTTTGGTACTGCCTAAAATTTTTCATTAGAACATTAGTTCGTTATTTAAAAAAAAATACCTATGATCAAGGAGGTTGCTACCATCTGTTATCAAACTTTCAGTATCTTCAGAACATTGATAATACGGCACGCAAGTGCAATTATATAATGTAATTGCTTTAGTTTCTTTAAAACTTAATATACTGAACAAAAGCACAAATTTGTCCAACAAGTCCATTATTTTGTTTCTGAGTAGTGACTATTGTGGAGTTAAAGAAGAGAATAATAAAATTTTTCACGTATGCAAGTTTTATTATTCAAATTTTTAAACCATAAAAGAACTTTTATTTGTAAAGTATTAAATTTTAGCATGGTGGGTATTCTATTTGTTTAGCTTAAAATAAATATTATTTAATTAATATTTCATTACGGTTTTCAGTTGTTATTAATTTTGTTAATTTTATCAAACTACATAGTATTAGGATTTTATTCAAATCCTTATAATCTACTTCAAACCAGTTTAGTTTCACATGCAGTAACAAAAAATTTGAAACAGAATTGCGTTTGTGTGCCATTCTGGCAATGTAAAGAGGACAATAGTGGTGTGATTGAAGATGGAATCGATATTATTGATATAAGGATGTTAAAGGATACACCAAACGAAAATCAAGTGGAATTATGTACAGGTGAATTTGATGTTTGTTGTAAAATTAAATGTGGGAGATCAAATAATGGACTTAATTTCATGGAACCTGAGGCCAGCATGATGAAATTTCGTATTCTGGATGGTGGAAGTAAAACAGAATTTGCTGAATTTCCATGGATGCTGGGTCTTTTAGTTGATCTTGTATATAAATGTGGTGCATCACTTATTCATCCTCAAGTAGCTATTACTGCAGCTCATTGTGTTTCAAATGAACCTGAATATACTGTTAGAGCAGGTGAATGGAATTGGGCAAAAAATGATGAACCATTACCACCCCAAGATAGGAAAACAAAAAAGGTTTGTTGTTTACTTATGAAAATTACAGAATTTTTTTTTACTTTTGATCAAATTTCTTAATTGTTTTAATGATTTTACAAAAAAAATCAAATTTTCCATAAACATAATGTAAATAATATTTAAGTGGATAGTGTAGGATCTCATTTTTATTCACAAATAATAGTTGTTAGCACTCGATACCTTGACTCCCCGTTGCATACAGGCCTCGATTTTTACTTAACAATCTTAAATCTTAATCACTGCGATACTATCCGCCCTAGAATAAGAAACCGCTTATGTTAAAGCTAGCTGCCTCCCATAATCACTGTGCCTCAACCTAGCATTCTTGATTATGTACCAAAAACTGCCCTGGTTACTGTGGCTCGCTCCACCCAAGGGTGGTCAAGACCAGGAACTCGTTTAGCTCTGCGTTGCTACAGCAATCTGATCTAGCCCTTAATCTAGCTACTGCTTACTCAGGTTAACTTTAAAGTCCTCCTGGCCTAGCTTCGCCCTAACCCGAGGTTTCTCACTTTCACCTTAAACGCATGACACTGATTCTCCGCTCATTCATTACTACTCTCTGAGGTTTTACAATTTAACATTTGCAATCTACTCAAATAACTAACTCATTACTTTTCTAATGTTGATTTGCCAATAAAAGCAACAATAAACCAGCGACAAAAATCATACCCCAACAGTAGTCGGTAAATCTATGCAGTTGAATTTAAAATTCTGTTGATATTTACTCTATTGGAAATAAGGTTTGTTCTACCAAAGCCTTTTTAAAATATAATTTTTTAGTGTACTAAAAAGTCTCATGACTATCATTTTTTTGGTGCCTCCTTTTGAAAATAAGTTTGATTTCAACAAAGGTACTCACCTTAAAATTTTTATTAATTTTCATTCAGCCAATCCAGAGAAAATAAGTAAAAAGAAAAGGAAAACGCCGTGTATCTCGGTAACAGTTGAGTTTTGGACAAATGTTTATATGGATTTTATCTCTTATTTTCATTTTTAGTATAAGCTCACGAAACCGTGACCACCATTTTAAAATTTAAACACATTTTCATTTAATATTTTCCATAATTGTGTAAAGAATTTTTTATAGAAATACTTTAAGGTTCAATTTTAATTTGTTTATTTGTAGATAATAATTCATCCAAATTACCACTCCGGATCCTTAAGAAATGATATAGCAATACTAATTTTGGATGAACCTTTTACATTAACAGAAAATGTGGGAATTGTATGCCTTCCACCACCCGGTAAAATTTTTGATAAAAAACATTGCACTGCAACTGGTTGGGGACGAAATGCTTACACCAAGGGAAAATATCAAACTATTT
Organism: Stenus bimaculatus; assembly: GCA_963971135.1. Classification (NCBI taxonomy): domain Eukaryota; kingdom Metazoa; phylum Arthropoda; class Insecta; order Coleoptera; family Staphylinidae; genus Stenus; species Stenus bimaculatus. Next base: position 54,368,876 of record OZ020180.1, on the reverse strand, counting down.
TAAAGAAAGTAAACTTACCTATGGTTCCATCATCTCAATGTGTGAAAAGTTTACGTAGAGCTCGGTTAGGACCTTCTTTTATATTAGATAAAAGCTTTGTCTGTGCCGGTGGTGAATATAACAAAGACACTTGCAAAGGTGATGGTGGTAGCCCTTTGGTATGCCCAGTTGGAAGTCAACCCGAAAGATATGAACAAGTTGGAATCGTTTCGTGGGGATTGACTTGTGGTATGCAAGATACTCCTGGAGTGTATGTTAATGTTGCACTTTTTAGGAGTTGGATTGATGAAGAACTTGTTAAAAATAATTTTGATATATTTATATACAACCATTATGATAACTAAGATAAGATTTTCTTACCCATTTGACAAAATTAAATAAAATTTGTGTACCTAACCAATGCTTTTCATTCTTATTAGAACAAATCCAAAAGAGATTCGGATGTTCAACAAAGCGGTGGTTTTTCTACATACAGTCAAACTTCCATAATGTGTTTGTAAAAATATTCGTTTTTAACTGCGAAATAATTTCTATATCTCGAATTTTTTTAAAGTGCCTTGAAGATTTGAGTTAGGGAAGTTTGACTGAATTCAAGATAAGGTGAATTAGATCTACAAAGATTTGGATCAAAATATTCCCATTTTCAGAAATAAGGACCTTGCAGCAAAAAGAGGCAGCTCGCAGCTCCTTTTTCTATCAATTTTAAGTTAATACTTTTACTTAAATTAAAAAAGAAACTGATTTATTTGTTGCAAGATATTTATCGCATCTTATTTATTTCTTGCACAAAATAGATCATATTGCTTTATAACTTAGATAAAAGTATTACCTCAAAAATTATCAAAAAAGGAGCTGCCCCCTTTTTGCTGCAAGGTCTTCAAATGTACCCTTTCTTTTAGACTGAAGTAAGTACATAATTTCTGGTGAGCTCAGGCGGTTCTGAGTACTCTGGCACGTTTTATTTGCACGAGATTCTTTTATGTCCTACTTCCGACTGGGAACAACTGTATCTATATCACTCCTTGAAACTTTATTATAAGACATCCATTTACAAACACAACACTATTATTTCTGGGTATTTTGTTTAACTTTGTAAATCATAAAAAAATTGTAGAATTTTGGCTGCATGCATAACAGTCACGGATTTCAAGGATAATAAGGACGTTTTATGAAAATAGTGAAAAGGCACCCAAAGCTTAGATAACAAAAGTTGCATTAACCATTGCAAAATAAGCTATAAAGTACTGATTTAAACAAGACGTACAGTATGAAAAATGTATTTATTAAGTATTTAATGGAAAATTTGAATACAAATTCAATGTTCGTCAAATATTAATATTTTGGAAAAATATTTTTTTACAATAAATGTTGTTGAATAAACTTATCTTTACATTTCGCAACTTTCAACAAAACGAACAGCAGGTCAAGCTTTGCATTAAAAAATTGTCAATTTTTATGGCAAAATTGATCATATTTAATGATCTTCCAGAGTTTTTTCTGTTATATTAGTAATAAACTGCTACTCATATTTATTTTAAAATCTGTGTTAATTTCTATTGAAGAGGTATTTAATATGGGCAATGTACTTACTTTCGAATTTATGAAAGCACTTTTCTATGAGAAATCCTTTTATTTATAAAGATATTTATATTTTTATGTATATTCCTAAGTTTCGTGTTTCATTTTTAGCCTTGAAAGTTACTTATAAACTAAAAATTGCACCTTAATCCATGCATCCTTGGAAAGTTTATAAACAACGTTAGACTAAATACTAGAATAATCTAATATATTAGTTTGTGTGAATATAATATTGTGTACACATAAAATATTCTGCACATCCCAGAATAAAAGTTTAAAACTAAAAATCAATATTAAATAATTATTAATTTATCTAATAAATAATTTTTAAAAAACTTTTATCATATATTATGCCAGATTATTATAAGTATTTTTGTAGTTAGGTACATAATTATTATTACAATATTTAATTTTTAATAAGGTTGTTTTATTTAGTACAAGTTCAAGCTTCAAAATTTTATTTTAATACTGTGCATACTATTTGCATTAATGAGTTTTTCTTTAAATCAATATTAATTGTATTAGTTTAAAAATTATTTTTTATAGAAAGTATAAGAATTGTAAAACATAATAGAAATTTAGTGTAATTTTTTTTTGTTTACTATTGATAACATACTAAATAGAGTTACTCTATTTAACTCTGGTGTTAGTAGTGATACTTATTTTTTATCGTCAGTCAATTGACATATTTTTATAGCCAACTAATGCCCTGCCATGTCGTTGTCTAGCGATTTGTACAGCTATTTGGTAGAATAAGATCATAACTTATTAAGTAAAACTAGAATTCAGTACAATTTAAATATTAATTCTTAATACTAGTAATAAAAAATTTAAGCACCATTTTTCTTATTTACATTTCGACATATCCACAGAACACTTGTTCCGCACCAAGAAGACATGTCTCGTCGACCACTTACAATACTAAGAATATCACAAAAATAAATATATATGTGGGTATATATACGCTCTGGCAGTCATTTGCGGAAAGACTATCCTAATGCAAATATCACTCATTACAAGGAAATACCTATTGCACATTACTAATAGAATTAGAGGTCAACATGGGAGTGTTTAATGGAATCGTACTGTCCACACTGTTGCTTCCACTACTACAGGTTGAATCTTGTCTGGTAAGCTTCGAAGTTTCTCCATGATTTTCGTTTAAGTTTTGATTAGTGACTAGAGCTGCTGCAGCAGCAGCTGCTATACAACTGACACAGAGATCTGGTCTAACTGGCAACATCTGCCGATTAGAAATTGAAAGAGATGGAGTCAATTCGTTGGGTGATGAGGACCTGCTACTTTGATCTTCAATATCAACATTGCAATCATATTCTCTCTAAAAATAAGAACAAATATATGTACTTTGTCATTTTAAAGCGCACTTAAGTAAATTCTAAAAGACACTAGAATACAAATCTTTTATAGTTTGGGTTAGTTTTACCTGTCAATTTTATTACTTCCAAAGGTGCTAAAATCTAACAGAAGTATATAAATATACAGATTGTCTTTAAATAATTGTACTAAATTTTAGGTGAGAGAGGGAGTTAAACTAAAAAATTTTTAAATATAAAGTGTTATCCGAAAATGCTTTCTCAAAAAGTTATATTTCAAATTGTGTTTTTGGACTTGTTTCGTATTTTACAGATATTGAATTTTGGTTTGCAGTTTTTGGTAAAAAAAATTAATAAAACCTACTCAAACTACTGTGCCGTTTAATCAAATTTCAATATTCAAATACAGAACTTTCTTCAAAAAGGTAGATTAGTTATAAAACATAGATACTTCATAAAAAATAAATCTTTTACAAGTTTTTATGGTTTTAGTGCACTTATTTTAAAGTAAGACTTCATGTTTCGTAACTGATATTTAATTGGATTTAGGTACATTGGAAAATTTATAATACCGTATTAAGTACACAATTTGTGCAACACATATAATAAGATTAAAGAATATTAATATTTACCTGTCTATCGTTAATAATGACTGCTCTAATTTGTGGTAAAGGACTTATACCACCACCATTCCTTCTTGGACTATTTTCATTTATTGATTCAATTCCTACAACTTCCTCTATTTCCATGTGTAAAATGCTTTCCTGACTACCAGTAAACTAAACAGAAATTATATTTTAAAGCTTAAACTAACTACGAATAATGGTTCACAATTCAATCAAGAACCGAAAAGCAGAAAAGTACAACGATATAAAGAAACATAATAGTATACTATATGGTAAATAAATTAAAGCATTCAAAAAAATAGTTTTTTAGTTTAATTTATATCAAATAAAATTAAATAATAATTGAAACCAAGAATTTATGATGATGTTACCTAATTATTGTTTGCATTGCATAAAATTAAAGAAAAAACTTAGCAATTACCTTCACCAAAAATAGTGCAATAAATTAGCCAATTGCATAAAGCCAGAAAATATTAAAGCATGAAATTGTCTTCTACATTTTAAGGTCTAAAGTCTTTGAAGATAAAAATTAACACTGACCACAAATCCGTAATGCTTAAGTATATCCATTTTGCACATTGGACAAGTTCGGTGCTCTAAAAGCCACGGATCTATGCAGCTTTTGTGAAATTCATGCCTAAAAATATTTTAATCAGTTTTTGTTTCATATATTATAAAAATATTTATTAAATAAATAATTAAGAAGGCTTACGAGCAAGGTAAAATTCGTAAAATCTCAGACATTCTATATGGCTCTATGCAGATGGCACAACATTCGCTTTCTTGCACCTCCTGAAATAATCAAATATATTTTATGGATATCTGAAAGTTTAATTTTTAAATATTACCTTATCTTCTACTTTAATATTCTTTGTAGGTATTTTAGAAAGAGCCTTTTTTGCGGCATTACACAATCTTTTCTGAAAAAAATATATTTATTTAGATTATTTGAAATTTTATCACATAAATACTAACCGAAAGTCTATCTTTGGCATGGATGTATCTGAATCTCTGGACGTAGTAAAAGATCAGCCAGGCCAGCGAAATAATCATCAGCACAATGAATGTTATTGAGACGAATAATACAGATGTTCTGAAAACATAAGAAAAGAATTAAATAAGAAGCCAATTTTGAAAAACACAACTATAAAAAATTGCACTGATAAAAATTATGGACTATTTGAAGTTATTAATTTAAATTATAATTATACAGCATGTGCCACTTTTTTTACAGTAACAATTTTTTTAGGACAGTAATGTGTCGATTCTATGAACACCCGTAAGTTCTTACGAAACGTATCTATGCAGAACCGTCCATTACAACCCATATAACAAACCTTACGGACGTTTCCTTACGGGTCTTACGAGAGTGCAGAGAATCGACCTATAAGTCATTCTGAACAAAAATTTTTTTATCAACTAATATTCTTTTTTGACTCCTTAAAAAGGTACAGCAATTTTAAAATTACAAATTTGTAATGATTTTTGAGACACCTAAATCAGATTGATTCATACATCAAGAAAAATTTTAGATGGTCCACTTAGTTGAAAAACAGCCTTCAAAGAAACAAGTTAGCAAAGACAAAATGTAAACCATAATAATTGATTTTAGTAAAAAATGATGACAAGATATAAAATTATAAAGGGCGTTTCAAAAAATCAGAAAAATTTACCAATTTTAAAACTGCTGTAACTTCTTAAGGACTACTATTTTTCTAAAAAGTATACTATTTTTCTAAACACCATAAAATACCTCTCTCTTCAAAATGGACATCCGAAGATTTCATGAACTTCTTAAGGAGTCGAAAGAAAAAAATTTGTTCATAGAAAATGTTTTGTTCAGAAAGACATTTACTATCTACAAAAAATTATTTCTGGAAAAAAGTGAGACACCCTGTATAATAATTCGTTTTGGCAAAATTTAAATTTTTTTGAGTTATTGCGGGAACTTCGTCTTCGGAGACGATCGATTTTTGTACTATTATTTGATAGGCAGCATTTTACTAAACTGGAAATACGCGAAAAGACTTGATTTTTATTTCAATAAAATCGTTATTCCTGCCTGGGGATGCCAAACTTTGTGATGACCGAATGTGGCTTACTTTTTTTGATTATATATGGTCTACTAGGGCTCCAGACCAGGAGCCCCTCTCTTATTGGGGCTCCCATAAAGCTAAATTGCAACTATTTAAAAAAAATATATAAACATATGTGCTAATATTTCCGAATGATACCAGTTTTGTAGTTTGCTGGGCCCCCCTTAGCATTTTTCCCCAGCGCCCCCCAAGGGTTAAATCCGCCCTGGGACAGGCTGTTATTTTTGCATTTGAATGGCGGATAGAATTATGAAAGAAATCGTGTCCAGTGGTTCAAGAACATGCTCCCAGATATCTCATCAGATCCGCCGATTCGATTTTATTCCAATTATTTTAAATAAAATAGTCCAAATGTTAGTTTGGGTCTAATTAAAATACAGGGTGACACGTTCGTGAGTAATTAAACTTCAGACCTAAAAAGCAAATCAGATTTCATCTTCGAACCAAAAAAATAGGATCAGTTTTTATATTTTAGAGTTGTCTCGTTTTTTGTGACAACAATATTATTACAGTAATCTTTAACAAATTGTTGAAATTCTTTCTTTCATTTACGAAAGCACGACAAAAAATTAAACAAATTCGTTGTCTTTTTATTTTTATAGAAAAATCATCAAAAATGAATTAATTTCAGTCTGTATTGGCAAATGAAGAAAAATAACTAGGAACTCGTTCTTTTAGATTTGTAGCGATAATAAATGTAGTTATAAAAGCCGAAAACATATTAGCCTATATTCAGCGACAGTGATGAAAATTTTAGAGACGTCGTTAAAGTTAATCACGTCTTTAAGAAAATATTTCTTATGAAGAAATATTTTTTAGTTACGTGTTTAACGTTAAAGACGTCTCTAAATTTTTCATCACGGTCGCTGAATACACGCTATTGTTTTATTAGGCTTTGTTTTTGAAATAAACAAAAACCTAAAAATAAAACATTTTATGAAATTTGAGTTTTTTTGCGATTTTTTTAACATTTTGAAAACTATTTATGTTTTACTATTTATTGTTACCAATTGAAGGTCTTATAATTCAAAACTCTGGAAATCCAAAACTAAAAAATATACCGGGTATAGTCCATTTCATTAGTACATCACATTTTCAGGAAGAGTTCTGACTCAAATATAGACATTTCTTTCGATTGCGTCTAACAATATCAAAAACACTTTTGGTATCCTTATACACTATACAGGGTGTCCTATTTGACGTTGGACTGTATGGGTATCTTTGTTATTATTGGAGATAGAAAGTCGGTTAAATGGACAAAGTAGTAGAGATTTCTTCGAATATTAATAATTCATTTACAAATAATTTGAATATCGCATCGTTCCAACAGTATCTTGAAAAAACAAGAAAATGCGATTTTTAAAATATGGCTATAACTTCTTTATTTTCTGTGGTACCAAAAAAGTTTTTTGACATAATACAGACAATTTTTTGTGTACAATACAGTAAAAGTAAAACAAATGAATATTTTTTTTCGCTAACGGTTTGACCGGAAATGCACCACTTATTTTTTCTTATGGCAGCCATATTGGATTTACACATATTCGGAATCAGTATTTTTTTCTGAGCAATTTGGTATACCATATGTCATATTTAAAAATAAAATAAAATTATTTGATTAAATAAAATAAAATCTTGCGAAGATTTGGATAGATATTTAATGTGAAATTAAATTAAAAAAAATCCTTTATCCAACTTTATTTATTTATTTATTTTAAAAGTTGGATAAAGGAATTTTTTTAATTTAATTTCACATTAAAATTATTTGATTTTACAGACTAACATTGGACTTTAAGAGATGTAAATTGTCAATAACATAAATGTAACTATTTAAAATATTAAATATAAAATAAATCTTAACACATATGTATTGACAGTTTACATCTATTCAAGGCCATTTTTGGTTAGTAAAATAAAATTATTTCTATTTTTCTTAAAATATTATTGTATATGATATATCAAATTACTCAGAAAAATACACTAATTCCGAATATGTGTAAATCCAATATGGCTGCCATAAGAAAAAAAATAAGTTTGGTTCATTTCCGGTCAATCCGTTGGCGAAAAAAAATATTCATTTGTTTTACTGGATTGTATACAGGGTGTCTCACTTTTTTTCCAGCAAAAATTTTTTTTAGATAGTAAATGTCATTGTGAACAAAAAATTTCCTATAAACTAATATTTTTTTCGAGCCCAAGAAGTTACAGCAATTTAAAAATTTCAACATTTTAACGATTTTTTGTGACACCCTGTATAATTTTTCTTTCTTATAATCATGTTTTTATTTAAAAAATTTATGGTTTGGATTTTGTCTTTCCCAACTTGCCTTTTTGAACATGAACTTGCTGTTTTTAAAATAATTGGACTCTTTTAAAATTTCTGACAAGAAAATTAACCTATCTGATTGGCTTACAGATAATGTCAAAATCCAAAGCATACTTTATTTCAATTTAAAAAATTGAAATAAAATGATATTTAAACAGGGTGTCCCAAAAAATCATTAATATTTTGAAATTTTAAAATTGCTGTAACTTCTTAAGGAATCGAAAAAAAATATTAGTTCATAGGAAATTTTTTGTTCAGATTGACTTTTACTATCTAAAAAAAATTTTTTGCGGCGAAAAAAGTGAGACACCCTGTATAAATATTGTCTGAATTAAATAAAAAAAAAAAATTTGGGATCACCGAAAATAGAGAAGTTATAGGCATATTTTGAAAATCGCATTTTCTTGTTTTTTCAAGATAGCGTTGGAACGATGCGATATTCAACTTTTTGTAAATGAATATTCGAAAAAATCTCTACTACTTTGTCTATTTAACCGAGTTTCTATCTCCAATAATAACAAAGATACCCATACAGTCTAACGTTAAATGGGACACGCTGTATACACGAAACTAGGTCACCCCTGTCATTTAATTATTTATGAAAATAAAAATTTGAAATTTAACTGTTTGTATGGCATGAGAAAACGCATTTATTCAACTAAAAAAATTTCAATATCACTTCCGGTTTCAGCGAAAATTACATCAACTTTTAAATGTAACACCCTATTTTTTATACATATTATTAAACATTGATAAATTTAAAGTAGCTTTGTAACAAAAAATTTTTTATTGGGAAAAAAATTTTGGATTTTTTTTGGTAAAAAAAAATTAAAAGCGATTTTCTTCGACAAACCTAAAAATCGAGCTTAGACAAAATTTGAAATACTAGTCCGCCAAAACAACAGAAAAATAAAAAAAGCTACGCATGATGAAGGTTACAAAAGACCAAAAGTAGTCATTTTGAAATCGAATTTTATTTCGCACCAAATATACCACATCGACACCCGAAACACAATTGTTTGAAAGGGCTTTCGGAATAGTAAGAGGGTATTCGAAAGTTTTTTGATTTTTGAAAAAAAAATACGAATCATCAAATATTTCGTAAATTATTTTATGATTATTTATGATTATACTTCAAAGCCCTTGAGACGCTTTTTAATTTAAAGAAGGATACGTTTTAATATTGTTTTAATTATTATAATGTTAGCAAAAAAGAGTCGAAAACTTTAAAATTACTGTTCTGGCTGAAATTTTGAGTAAATGAAAAATAGAAAAACTAAAGGGCAGATTGAATTGGGTTTAAATGCCCGCCTTCAAAAAATACAAGAAAAACGTTTGATTTCGTCTTCCTTCTTTTTACTCACATCGCGAAAATTGCTAATATTTTGAAAATCTCTGAGGATTGAAAATAACAAAATTGGATATTAATATGTATAATTTTGTATTGGTAGATTTGTGAGAATTAAATAAATATTTTTAAGTAAAATAATAACACGTTCTCTTGTGCTTTTGTTCTGATTAACGTACGAAAAAATCTATTGCTATTCTCCTGCAAATAAAAAAAATAGGCCCCCGCATGACTGTATTTGTGTCCAACTTTTCCACAACATTATTTTTAATTTTTTTTAGAAAATACCCATCCAAGATAATAAGTTTTATGAGCAGTTTCCTCAAAATTTAATTTAAATAATTAAAAATTTGTTCGTTTTGTTTTTGTTGGCCCACCCTGTATAAGAATTTTATTTTAAAACCTTTTATTATCTTGTAAATGCCCTTTTGGGCTTTAAGCTTTAATTAAATTTTAATCTAATTTAAAATTACAGGAATTTTTTAAATATAATATGAATAATAAGTTTATATTATAAATGGACCAAAGTTAATTTCTGAAATATAATCCAATAACACGAACGTGTTCAAGCTCAACGATCAATACGAAACCAAGTAAACATTACGTAGCACTTCGTTTTTTAGTTTTATTCTTATACTTTCAAGTGTCTTTTTAAAGATCCCTTAAACTAAACGTTTCCGGTGCATTTAATTAAAAATTTGAAAAAATAATGGAAACTTTTACTTTGCCACAACTTTCACAAGGAATCATAAAGCTTCAAGTAATTTGCATACCCAATACATAAAAGTTAAAACTTTATTAAAATCATTGTTTTTGATTTTAATAATTGTAGTTAAAAGTTTTATTAACGAGTGACGAGTGTATAACCATATAACTTACCGACTATTGTAAATTGTAATATAATATTATTATTTAATGATAAATAAAATATTAAAATACAGATATTCAAAATTTAATCAAACTTTTTAGCATTGGCCGGCAATAAATTTGTCTTCTCTTCCGTACATATAATTATAAATGTGTTAAGCAAATAAGTAGGACACGTCTAGATGTGTGAGTGTGTTGGTGGAGTTTCATTTTATTGCGGAACTTTGCGGTCGCGGAAGTAAGCTTTAAACCATGAAGAAATAAGGATATACGAGGCCAACCATTTCAATCTTTAGAAGCTATTGACTATTGAATTCATTTTATTTTTTATTAAGGAGCTTATGGTTGATTGATATTAATACACTTTACACTGGCTAAATAATTAATCGCATGTTGTGTGTCAAAAAATCAATGTTTGCTGTACCATCGCAATCATTTCAAGCACGCTATGATATTCCGGCTTCGGAATGGTTTTAATTTTATAAAATGTAAGTGTGTACTTCGGTCTGTTAAAAATATTAAGTATAATGAATTTCTGGCAAGCAAGGGCACAGAAATACATTTGGCATTGAGGGGAAAGCCAGTCTTTATAAGTTTTGAAATTCATTATTTCGCTCCCATTGTTTTCAATTTATTCTATAATATAGTACATGAATTAACGATAAAATTTTCGCTTTACCTATTATCTATTATGAGCACTACATATATTCGAAATCTACATTATATTATTTTAAACAATACCCGACACCTAAATAGTTCCTATTTGCTATACAAAAGACACTTTTAATTGCGTATTAGTTAAATACGTAAAGCATTCTAAACGTACATTTTATTACTCAAAGTATAATTATTATGTAGGTACTTAGTATACAGTGTGTCCTTTCGATACAATACACAACGTTGGGGAGTTTCATTTTAAATTTGTTACTTGAGTATTACAAATACCGTATTAGGTGTGCGACAGTTTGCGGTCAACCAATGTGATTCGCTGCGTAAATTCTGCAACACACTGTATACAAAAATGTTCATAGGTGATTTCCAGGCTCCAGGCCAATGATCAATTTGGGCTTTATAGCTTAAAGTTTTAAAAAATATTTATTTATTATTTATTATACTTCATTTTTTAACTAGGAGGAGTGACAGCGAAGGACAACTTACACTATAAAAGTTAATAGAAAAATAACTAAACAGATTTTGACAGGTACTCTAGGTTATTTTAGCTTTTTAATGATAAAATATATACAGAAACATGATTAAATTCCCCATTTCTTTGTACAAAATACATTAGTAATTCAAATTTTATGATTAATATTTTCAGGTTATACAGGGTGGTGATAAAGTTTGGAACCAAGGTCATAACTTCCGTAAAAAAATTTTTTGTTAAAATCGCTCGGACAGGTCAATTTTTGTTTTAAAAATGCCATCTTTTGGAATGAAAAAAATATTCATGACGTCACTGATACCTTCACTATGACGTCATCATCAATTTTTTTAAATGGAAACACCTACTTTTTTTACACATTTTTCGTAGACCTTTTTATCATATTAATGATCACATAAAAATATTTAAAAAAATTTCAACCATTTTTGAAAAAAAAAAATAAATTTACTCAAAAAAAAAATTATTAATTCTCAATGAAAATATTACAAAAAAAAAGTAAATTTTTAATTTACAAGTAACAAATTTTAACGAAAATGTTCAAATTGTTCCCCATTGACCATTTGGCATTGTCCCATTCGAGTGTAGACACTCTGAATACTATTGTTAATAGCTTCTTCGTCATTTTGTTGCAATTCCGTCCTAATTCTAAGCTCCAATTCTTGTAAATTATTAGGTCTATTGAAATAAACTTTTGATTTAAAAAAAAATCTAAGGGCGTTAGGTCGGGTGATCGCGGAGGCCACTCAATTGGTCCCCTCCGACCTATCCATTTGTTGGGAAACGTGGTGTTAAGGAATTCTCGCACCGCCCTGCCAAAGTTGTTGAAACCAAATGTTTTGGTTAGGAATGTTGCGATTTTCATAATTGGGGAAAATACGAAGTAAAACTGGTAGCAAATCAGTCCGCAAAAAATTCAAGTATCTTTCGGCAGTAAGGTTTTCATTAAAAAAGTAAGGTCCTATAAAACGTCTGCCAATCATTCCCACCCATACATTTTACTTTCCCTGTCTTTGACTATGGGATTCTATGGCCCAATGAGGATTTTCCTGTGACCAATACCTACAATTATGTCGATTCACTGA